>CM040187.1:57711280-58076280 GCA_022606455.1 Callitettix versicolor | reverse complement strand
GATGATTTATAGCGTATGAAAATGCCAAGCCTTGGCCGGGAATCGGGGTGGAAGCCTAGTACGCTATCAACTAGGCCACCGAGGCGGTTAAATATATATATATATATATATATATATATATATATATATAGAGAGAGAGAGAGAGAGAGAGAGAGAGAGAGAGAGAGAGAGAGAGAGAGAGAGAGAGAGAGAGAGAGAGAGAGAGACACACACACACACACACACACACACACACACACACACACACACACACACACACACACACACAAACAGAGAGAGAGAGAGGGGGGGAGAGAGGGAGAGAGAGACAAAGTTCCACGATCGCTAATCCTTACTTAATAATAAAGAAGTAAAACGGCTTTTTTTGAAACTACGATAGATCTATCTAATAAAAACAGCTTATCCAACAAAATGTCAAGATCAGTTAACATGTTACCACGATAAACAAATTTCCTATGTGACTCGTAAACTGATTAAATACAACGGAGATCGTAATTTAATTTTGTACTCATTAATTGTTACAAACTTTGCTAATCATATTGTTTCTAATGCAATAGCAAGTTTCAGTTTTGATTGAAATGCGCACCGCACAGATCAATGTAGGAGAACTGCCACATTAACTCGTTACTGACCGCTTCAAGGGTCTGGATTAATTTCAAAACTGACAAGCAGAGTTAAACTCAATACTGTCCAATCTACTTTAAGCAGTTACTTAATGGGTTTTTGTGTAGTTCGGTGGGAAAGGTTTTGTTCGTATTTAGTAAATCATCGAGATGTTCATTTCAGGTTATATTAATTGAAACATTAATTAAAAAATTAACGGTGATGTCTAGATTCCAATATTTTCGTGATTAGTATTATGGCCTATTTTCTTCCGTCTAGTGGTCTTTTCTACTCACCTCGTAAACCGTGGTTTTGAAACCATATCGTTTCATCTTCAGGCCGTAACACAAAATGGCAAATCCCTCTGTCGAGGTCATCACAAAGTTAAAAAAACCTTGAAAACACACGTCACAGATACTAAATACAATTACACGATTTTTATTACAAAATGTTGTTTAGCCAAACACTGCTGTACCACCCGTATGACGTTACAGACTGTTTTGAGTTTTCAAAATCCGTTGAAATAAAGAAGTGTTTTTTGACGGTGGTCAGGGTTCATTTACGTATTTTCAATATAATTTGAAAGTTTAAAATTTTAATACACGCAGATTTTAATGCTCATTGTGGTGGTGAAATCATAATTTCAAAAATAGGATACGGAAAAACAGTTTTGGAAATTAGCTTCTATCACATTCAGCGAGACAGCTGCGTGCCGCGATTATCTCACACATACGTAATTAGTTTTCCGTGTTTTTATCTAATCTCCAGTTTCCGTATTTTTATTTTATTTTGCGTGTATTTACTGCAGATCTGTTATATATCCTGCGATTATTGCAACAATAAAGAATTTTTTTTTTGTGTTTAACGTCCGACTATTGTGCACACTTGGGCTAATGCAGACGATGGGATGATTTATAGCGTATGAAAATGCCAAGCCTTGTACGGGAATCGAACCCGGGTCCTCGGGGTGACAGCCCAGTACGCTATCAACTAGGCCAATGAGGCGGCAATAAAGGAAATATACTGTCCAAAAATAATTAGAAATCAAAACAAGTACACCGGTGGTCAAAGCTTATTAGCGAATTCACGTTTGCAAATTAGCTACTAAATCCGGCCATCATGGGAAGACTCGAACACGGGACATAGAAATGAGCGCCGATCGGACTTGTAGAACACTTTTTTAGGGTGGCTAAAAGTTATTATATAGTTATTATATAAAAGTTATTATATAACTTTTATAAAAGTTATTATACAAGTTATTATACAGCGTATTAATATACGCTGACATGATCTAAGAGGTGTTTTCCTTTTGTATTAACATATGTCGCGTAAAAATCGTATGCCGGATGTAATTTTTCATGCTGTAATATTGTCGTATGTAACGACAAAATGCATCCTTTGTATTGATGTGAAATATGTTACATTCCGTAAATATGGAGTGCTTTATTCAACACTTAAAAACCGACGATCTAATTGACTCAGCCTTTATAATAATAAGTGTTTATAGTGTAATCACACGACTGAATGAAAGGTGCAAAATATAACAAACATACTTTGGTAATGTAAAGAATAATCAGAGCGTAGAATTATGTTAATACAAAATTGACGTGCTTCAAATAAGCATTTAATAACAATATGTAATTCAGAATCAGTGTAGTGCATGCAGGATACTGTAGACTGTAGAGTAGGCCTACAAACGGAGCAAACAACAATGATTAAAAAAACAAATAATCACGCTCTGAGAATGTTTGATACAATTACAGTTAGCTTAAACGTTTTTAAGTTGTGTACATGATTCGTTGTTAACTCTGACTTTTTTGGAAACAAAATAAGCGATAATAAATGCAGACAAAAGGGTATTAAGTAAAAATATTACATTTTGAATTACATAAAGATTACAATATTTGGGAGAAAATATCACTAGAAACATAGCCGAAAAACTGACAATAAAAAATAGAACGAACAAATTAAAGAAGGCCCTAAAGTTAACTTGGGGAACGTATAAGAAAAAGTCGCTTTCCATAAAGTCGAAAATCAGACATTATAATACGGTCACAAGACCGGAAGTGACTTATGCCACGGAAACTTTATTCATCTAAGAAGCCGAAACAGAACAGAGGAGCTTCAAAAAGTGGAAAGGAAAATATTGAGAACCATTATCAACAAAAAACACATGGTAGAAGGAACATACAGACTGCTGCCAAGTTCAGCCATCAATCAGGATAATGAACATCTGTTAGATAATATTAGAAAGAGGACACCTACCAGAAGAAATACTGACGAAGAAACTCCTAAATTACCAACTCAAGATGAAAGTAAAGAATGAGTGGCTTAAGGAAGAGGAACAGGACCTAAAAGAATTAGGGATAACGGAGGAACGTCTGAAAGAAGGAGGGGAAAACCAATCCTTAGGGATAAAAACACTAGATTAAAATTTTGAGAAGGAACAAAAAGAGTTGCCTTTTACTCGGAGGAAGTTAGATTACAGAGATCTATAAGACTGAAAAAGTATTGGGAGAATCTCAAAAACTTAAAAGAACCAAAGTTGAAAGCCCAAAAGAACCAAAATTGACTAAATGTGCTCCATTGAGGGCTAAAAAAAAAATATTACAATATATTTTTATTTATATAAAGACTATAAATAATGATTGCTTGGGCAGAAAAACAAAGACCAAAAAATAATGGCTTGAATAAAGTGATGTCATGATACCGAAATTTCACTCACAGATAAATACATCTAATCCCCTCAGGGTAGCGTATCATAAAGCACCGAATCCTGAGGAAAGAAAACATCCATAGCTCATTTTCACTCGTAGTCCATAGTAAATTATATACTATAATAATAAATTATAATATTCATAATAATATTGTATCCATCATTTAGACTTAGGATACTTTCGTATCTTGAAATCGTATCGTAAATACCTCAATTACCTCAATAAATGACCAATATAATAAGAAAATAAAGAAGAACCAATAGTTTTTAGAGAAGTAAGAACAATAAAGGAGAAGAAGAAGGAAACGTAACAATGAGGAAGCAATTGTGAATTTAGATTGTTCTGGTCCAAGAATTCTAAGAGAGAGATTCAATATTTAAAAAAGAGATGATCAAACAAATATTAATAAAATAAATCGTACTAGATGTGTAACTTTTGAACAAAGTATAGTTGCTACCTTTGCTGATGACACAGCAGTTTTATCTGTTGGTGACAATAACATTGAATCGATCAGACAACTTCAAACAGCTATAAACCAAATACAAACCTGGACTAAAACGTGGCGAATTAAGCTTAATGAAAGCAAATCTGTGCATATCGATTTCACTAATAAGCATATCGAGCACAAACCCGTTTATATTAATCACCAAGTGGTTCCATATGCGAACACAGCTAGATACCTTGGCATGACGTTGGACGCTAAACTCAGGTGGAAACCCCATGTTAAGAAAAAGCAAGAGGAGTTAAAATTAAAATACAGAAAGTTGCATTGGTTGTTGGGTCGTTGTTCCTCCTTATCAGTGTATAACAAAGTATTGATATATAAGCAAGTCCTTAAGCCCTTGTGGTCCTATGGTATCCAACTGTGGGGTTGTACTGCCCAGAGTAATAGAGATATCATTCAGCGATTTCAAAATAAGGTACTTCGGGGTATAGTTGATGCCCCTTGGTACATCAGGAATGAGAACATACATAAAGATCTTGAGGTTCCAACTATTGATAGTGAAGTCAGTAAATTTGCACGAGGTCATAGACGAAGATTGCAACAGCACATCAATGTCGAAGCACTCCAACTACTTAACAGCGATGTCTCAATGAGAAGATTGAAAAGAGTTAAACCATTGGAACTGTGTAGCTCTTAGGTCACATTAGTTAAGTGACTATTAATTATATACTAAGGGATTGTCAGTGGATTGACCTTAGTGGAATGTTGTATCGTAGTAGTTTAGGTTAAGGACAAATAGCTTATTAGTGTATTACTAGATTGCTATAATAAAAAAAAAAAAAAAAAAAAAAAAAAAAAAAAAAAAAAAAAAACTAGATGTGTATAATTTACAAAAATTATTGCTTTATTTATTTTATTTTATAATATTACAAATCTCGGATTCAATGTGCAGTTTATGCCTCGGCTAACTTTCACTTTCATAAATACTTTACGTTACTAAAAACAAACTCTTTATGGAAGCTCACAAATAAATTCCAAAACTATACTAACTTTTCATTTTACTTAATAACTGGACGGGTGATGTGCTGGTGAAAGTTTGAGGTGACTTAAGGATGATTTTACAAATAAAATGATGAATTTAAATTCACGAAATTGTACATAGATTGGTTTTAAAACAGTCTGCAAAAGTTGACTGATTATTAAACAAAATTATAAGTTTTTTTTGTATTAATTATGTTCTCAAGTCTGATGATTAAAGCTACTGATGGAATGTTGAACTTAGAATTAAAAGTACCACTCACCAAGACTTTAAAGCTTGCAACTACATTACCAGATGTATTATTTTGTTATTTTCTCTGAACTGAATTTTATTCAGTATTGAATGAAACTGATTTTATAGGCAGTTTCAGGTTTGTTTCTTAATTTGTTTGAATGTTGCTTGATTATCTCTTTTTTTAATGTTGATCTACTCTCTTCAAATGCTTGGACCAGAATATTCTAAATTCACAATGGATTTATCCTTCAGTTTTCTACTTCTTTTTTTCTTATTCTTTAGCAGGTCCTTTTTTCCTTATAGCTTGATCAAAATGATGGTTACAATATTATTATGAATATGATATTTAATTTAATATGGGCTGTGAAAGAAAACAGGCTTAGGATGTTTTCTTTCTTTAAGGTGATTTCAGGGTTCGGTGATTTATGATACTACCCTCAGAAGGTTAGATGTTTTACGGAAATTTATATTTAGAAGTTTCATCTATAATTGAAATGTTTGTGTCATTATAATAAATAACATAACGATAAAACTAAAGCAATAAAACTACTTCATGAAAAAGTTGTGACTGTTTATAATAAGTAAAACATAGAAATAAAAATGTAGACAAAATTAATCAAAACAAAAGGAAACGATTTGAATAAAGTAAAGGACATGATGACGTAACTAAATACAATGTCTTAATGAAGAAACAGTGAGTTGTGATTGGTTGTGACTGTGTAGTGTAAGGAAAGCGTGAAGATAAAAATGTAGAAAAAATAGTCAAACAAAAGATAACGATCTGAATAAAGTATGACAAAACTGAAGTAATAAAAGATTTGTATGGAAAAACAGCGAGTTATGGTCGTGATCAGTTATGATTGTACAAAGTAAGCAGAGCATAGTGAAATAACAATGTATTGATTGGACAGTAATGGACTCACTTGCCTGTAAACTGGGATTTAGCTTTCTTTATCCTAAAAACAACATAATCAGTGACAATTGATGACATTACACTTTATTACACTCGTTAATTTATTTTAATTAAATTTCCTCACAATCTGAGTTGTTATTAAGGCACATTTTTGTTGTTATTAAGACACAATCTGAGTTGTTATTTAGGCACATTTTTGTTGTTATTAAGGCACCATCTGAGTTGTTATTAAGGTACATTTTTGTTGTTATTAAGGCACAATATGAGTTGTTATTAAGGCCCTTTTCTGTTGTTTTTAAGGCACCATCTTAGTTGTTATTTAGGCAAATTTTTGTTGTTATTAAGGCACCATCTGAGTTGTTATTAAGACATATTTTTGTTGTTTTTAAGGCACAATATGAGTTGTTATTAAGGCACATTTTTGTTGTTATTAAGGCACAATTTTAGTTGTTATTTAGGCAAATTTTTGTTGTTATTAAGGCACCATCTGAGTTGTTATTAAGACATATTTTTGTTGTTTTTAAGGCACAATATGAGTTGTTATTAAGGCACATTTTTGTTGTTATTAAGGCACCATCTTAGTTGTTATTTAGGCAAATTTTTGTTGTTATTAAGGCACCATCTGAGTTGTTATTAAGACATATTTTTGTTGTTTTTAAGGCACAATATGAGTTGTTATTAAGGCACATTTTTTTTGTTATTAAGACACAATCTGAGTTGTTATTAATGCACATTTTTTTGTTATTAAGGCACCATCTGAGTTGTTATTAAGGCCCTTTTTGTTGTTATTAAGGCACCATCTTAGTTGTTATTTAGGCAAATTTTTGTTGTTATTAAGGCACCATCTGAGTTGTTATTAAGACATATTTTTGTTGTTTTTAAGGCACAATATGAGTTGTTATTAAGGCACATTTTTTTTGTTATTAAGACACAATCTGAGTTGTTATTCAGGCACATTTTTGTTGTTATTAAAGTACAATCTGAGATGTTATTAAAGAACATTATTATTGTTATTAAGGCACAATCTGAGTTATTATTAAGGCACAATCTGAGTTGTTATTAAGGCACATTTTTGTTGTTATTAAGGCACAATCTGAGTTGTTATTAAGGAACATTTTTGTTGTTATTAAGGCACAATATGAGATGTT
Organism: Callitettix versicolor; assembly: GCA_022606455.1. NCBI lineage: Eukaryota > Metazoa > Arthropoda > Insecta > Hemiptera > Cercopidae > Callitettix > Callitettix versicolor. The sequence continues at coordinate 58,069,181 of CM040187.1, read as the reverse complement.
ATTAAAGCACATTTTTGCTGTTATTAAGGCACAATCTGAGATGTTATTAAGGCACATTTTTGCTGTTATTAAGGCACAATATGAGATGTTATTAACGCACATTTTGGCTGTTATTAAGGCATAATCTGAGATGTTATTAAGACACATTTTTGTTGTTCTTAAGGCACAATCTGAGTTGTTATTAAGACACATTTTTGTTGTTATTAAGGCACAATTTTAGTTGTTATTAAGGGACATTTTTGTTGTTATTAAGGCACAATCTGATATGTTATTAAAGCACATTTTTGTTGTTATTAAGACACAATCTGATATGTTATTAAAGGACATTTTTGTTGTTATTTAGACAAAACCTGGTTTGTTATTAAAGCACATTTTTGTTGTTATTAAGACAAAATCTGAGTTGTTATTAAAGCACATTTTTGTTGTTATTAAGGCACAATCTGAGATGTTATTAAAGCACATTGTTTGTTGTTATTAAGGCACAATCTGAGATGTTATTAAAGCACATTTTTGTTGTTATTAAGGCACAATTTTAGTTGTTATTAATATACATTTTTGTTGTTATTAAGACACAATCTGATATGTCATTAAAGCACATTTTTGTTGTTATTAAGACACAATCTGATATGTCATTAAAGCACATTTTTGTTGTTATTAAGACACAATCTGATATGTTATTAAAGCACATTTTTGTTGTTATTAAGACACAATCTGAGTTGTTATTAAGGCACAATCTGAGATGTTATTAAAGCACATTTTTGTTGTTATTAAGGCACAATTTTAGTTGTTATTAATATACATTTTTGTAGTTATTAAGACACAATCTGATATGTCATTAAAGCACATTTTTGTTGTTATTAAGACACAATCTGATATGTTATTAAAGCACATTTTTGTTGTTATTAAGACACAATCTGAGTTGTTATTAAGGCACAATCTGAGATGTTATTAAAGCACTGTACTATACTGGCAGTTTTACTAAAAGTTCTTATTCGAGTTAAAAACAGATTAATTAAGAATAGTTATTTCGACCACGCTTCACGTCTGTTTACACCATTTCAAATTCAAGTGACTTCCTATTTGTCTCCATCTACTTCGCCATTGTGACATTCGTTAACCAGAAAGATAACATGAGAATTTCCATAGTACACCAATTTTCTTTTCTGATCTCTCCCTATCGGTTTATCATTGCATACTCCTTTAATTCTTATTTTATCCCAACTAACTGTAATGGATTTAAGTTGGCTAACCTGCACAATATTTTTCTAACTGTGTAGAATTTTTCGACTTCTAAATGTTTGCAGACAAGGCCGTGCCCAGAAGTCTTGTAACTCTCACTGCAGCTCATTCTATGCGCTCTAAAACTGCATGTCCGATTTTCATCCTAAAAACTTAATTTTCTTTGTCTCCTTACTCAAACCTCATTGTAATGAATTTTTCGCAGATATGTGACTAATGGATTCCTGCACGTAAAAAACCTATAAATTCTAACTTTCACAGTTTTCGAAAACAATCTTTAATGGTCCATGTACAAACATTATAGGTACAAAGTGCACACACAGTTTTATAAAGTTTTAATTAAATTTCCAAGCGAGAGTAATATTTTAAACTGCATTTTAAAAGCATTTTTAATTTTCCCACACCGCTGTGTTTTTAGAATGCACTGCTTTACGAAGGCGGGAGAAGAGAGAGGAAACAAACAAGGGTTTATACATAAATAATAAACTTGCCTCTGATAGCTTAAGTCTTCCCCGTATTTTGACAGGTTAGTTTTAAAAACACTGCCGTCATGTTTTAGAAGCAGTATTTCAAACAAATTTTAAAACTTGTCCATTAGCACGAGATTCTGTCTGGGCAACCTAAACGCTAACTCGGATATGAATCTATGTCACTGACGGATTAATTTAATGTTTGTGGATGGGGGGCGGTTGGTTGAATGATTCAACGGAGGGCCTCCTTTAGGGATGAAAATTTTTGAAATAATACATTAATAAACTAGCACTGTTTAGGTGTTTTTCGACATAAAACTGATATAAAATTAGTGTCTTTACGCTATTTTAGACAAAAAAAATCATTTAATTTCTTCAAATATTTGGTTTTTAAAATTTTTTTGCAAAACTGGCTACATTTACAATAACTTTAACATGAAAATTCCAATTTCTATATCATTTTATCAACATAGAAGCAAATTAAGAGACAAAATTTTATAAGCTTTAAATTCATAATTATACATGCATTTTTTAAAAACATAACTGCTAATAGATTAGTGATTAGCCCGTTAGCTTCGTACAATTTTTTTTTTTTTTTTTTTAACGTCCGACTATTGTGCACACTTGGGCTAATGCAGACGATGGGATCATTTACAGCGTATGAAAATGCCAAGCCCTGGCCGGGAATCGAACCCGGGTCCTCGGGGTGAAAGCCCAGTACGCTATCAACTAGGCCACCGAGGTGGCCACTCGCTTCGGTACAACGTTGTGGAATTAGACCAAGATTAGTAAAATTTTTAATGTGAGTATAAATCAGCAAATGTGCCGTTTTTCGAAAGGAAGTAAATATGGTGGTCCCTATGGTGTATGTTGTCATCGCACGTTAAAGAATCTATTGTTGGGATAATACATAGAGCAGAACAATTGTTAGCTCACAATTGCATTGGTGAAATAGTCATTGAAAATAAATACAAAATAAACAGACTAAAGAAGAAACATTAGGAAAGTAATAAAAATAAACATTTAAATGTTCTTTAAAAGCTAGTTTATTTCTTTCAATAAAATTATTAAAATGACAGACATTTTGAAACAAATGTTGTTTTTTTTTTCCCCTCTTCTCAGTAAACCCATTTATATTTTTCATACATAGCCGCAGGTACTGCCATGTATCCTTACTGTTAACGCTGATCCCTCGTCCTCATTAGCCTAACTAGCGTAAAATATGGAAGTTAAAGAAAATAATGTAATTTTGTCCTCTGTCAACATGTAAATATATGAACATACAGCAAAGCAAGTCCAGTTAAGCACTACAACAGTTTCTCAACTATGTTTTGATCAATTTTAAAGTCGAGAAAGTCTTTTAACTGTTGCAGTTAACACAGGAAGAGAATACAGAACCAACATAGAATATCTAAATGATTAACCTTGTTCTCACACTCAGTATAAGCGTTACAAGTGCACAAACGTACCTATGTACATAAGAACAAGAACGTACGTTCGAAGTTGAGATCGGGATAATGTGACGGGTTTCGGACCCCTTTAGAGGCCTCCTTAACCCTTTTTCTCGAAGCTACGCATATACTGTGTTTCCATTTTATGGAGGCGGAATTGGATCTTTTATATTTTTTAGTTTATTTCATTTGTCTCGAGAGAGGCGGTCTTTCCTCCGCCATCCCCTTTAATCCGTCCTCGATCTATGCAGATTTAAATTGTCCAAGTCTACTATATATATATATATATATATATATATATATATATATATATATATATATATATATATATATATAGAGAGAGAGAGAGAGAGAGAGAGAGAGAGAGAGAGAGTTTATTTATTTCGATATTAGAAATTTTCACAAAGGTACGAAAGGAAATAAAACCAGTATATTTGTTCTCTTCTCTCTCTCCCCCTCCCTCTTTATATATATATATATATACTGGTTTTATTTCCTTTCGTACCTTTGTACAGTTTCTAATATCGAAATAAATAAAATAATATATCAAAAACTACGAGGTTCTATCCCTGCAGTTCTCGGCTACCAACTCTCCAGTCTCCGGGTACTAAGTAAACAGTACCAGTTTATAGTGTTAGTGAATATACAAATACTTTTCTGAAATGTACCGGACAAACATAAATAATAACTATTTCACGTAGGTGGTGTATTTTAGTACAAGAAAACCAAGTAGCAAACCCAATTTATAATCACAACTATTACACTCTCTACACATGTTACTACGTACAGACTGAATTTAAGGAAGGGTCTCAAGGTTAAAAACCACAACTGTTTAATTAGTGAATTAAGGTAGCAGGTGGTTTGTCCCAACAACGGCAGAACTTGTAAATACGGATTATTTAAAGCTATGCATTTTAGAGTTATTTGGAATTTCGGAGAAACGGTTAGATGTAAATTCTAACAATGAAATAAACGTAAAAAATAATTCTACTTAAATATGAAAATGAGATTTTTTTGGGTGTTTAACGTCCGGCTATTGCACACTTGGGCTAATGCAGACGATGGGATAATTTAAAACGATGGGATGTGTTATTTATATTGGCGTATGAAAATGCCAAGCCCTGACCGGGAATCGAACCCGGATCCTCGGGGTGAAAGGCCCAGTACGCTATCAACTAGACCACCGAGGTGGCTAATATGATAATAAGCCAACCTCATGTGTAAAGACTATTTATTTCATTTCGCTTTGCCCTGTGGAAATTTCTTGACTTCGATGATTTTTTCTTAGTAGACACTCAAGTAACACACATTTCACATATAAGGGTTGAAAACACTATAGGCTACATTTTTTTAAAGAAAAACTTATGTCTATTTACCAAATACAGTTGTTACCAACCTGTTAAATACTCTGGTTGATTTAACTTATTCGTTCGGTAATGTCATAGAGCGGACAACACCGTTAACAACCCGGAAACGATTCTTACACGACCGTTAGGGAAACCATCACAATAAAACATATATTGCTCGATTGTAATGGTTTCCAAAATGTGCGTGTTATGTGTGGTCTGAACAATTGTTTGCAGACGATGTTGGGAGATAGTGCCTCGGCCGTTGACCGGATCCTAGATTTCCTTCATCGTCTGAACTTTCTAAATAAAATTTAATTTATATTTTTGTTATTATTTGTAGTAGGACCCCTTTACAGCCCTGAAAAGATTGTTTATATTCACTGTTTTATTAATTTATTTTTTAAGTTGCTTTTATTTTGTTAATTAGTTTTACGTACTCTTATATTTCTTTTATTTGTCTTGTTATTTTTGTAGGGACAATTTACAGCCTTACAATAATTTGTGTGTTGTTGTTTTTAGATATATTATTGTTAGCTAGTTTTAGTCATATATCTATAACTGTTATTATGTTTTGTTTTATTTATTTGTTTTTGCTATTATAGTTTGTTGTTTTTTCTTATTATTAAACTTTAATTTTTTTTTCATTATTTTTTATTTTATTCTTTCTTTTATATTTTAATTTTGAGTATCGGCGACTATAACTCCATCGGGAAAAAATGTATGCCAACAGTAACTACTATTCCAAACCTACGACCTTGAAGTACGCAATTCTGACGTGGAGCAAACTGATTAGTGATGTTTCAGTCACCTTGACCATTAAGTTCACTTTTTAATATATTTTTAAGAAATGAAAGTGGTTTGATACGGACAAGTTTATATATATATATATATATATATATATATATATATATATATATATGTGTGTGTGTGTGTGTGTGTGTGTGTGTGTGTATTTATGTCGCGGTTCAAAAAACAATCGTGTACAGTTGTGACATCTACAGAAGAGAGTTTTCAGTCATCACGCCGGACGTCTGAAAGAGAAGAAGTGCATTGTGGATAAACCTATCTGATTGGTCAGTTTGAATATTGGTAGTGTAGTTTGAGTATATCTAGTCATACTATATATACATATAATTTTTGTTGCTTAACGTTCACAATTTATGCAAGTAATGAGGACGAAGGATCAGTGTTAACGGTAAGAGAAAAGCAACGAGAGTAACTGCGGCTAGAACTAAGAACCTTAACGTGCGCAGTTCAGAGACGCAGCAGACTGACCGGTGCTTTAGCCCATCAACCACCAAGTCCTCTGGTGTATGTGTCAAAGAATAATCTAGTGGTCAGAATCGTCGCTCAAGGTCCCGCGTCTGGATCTTATTATAATGGCAATTTGCTAACAAGGACGTTTTATGAAAAACGTCCATACAAATAACATTTAATCAGCCAAATGAAACTTAATTAAATTTTCTGATACTTTCTACAAAATATATCTTTACACTTACAACTTTAACACTTTTCACTCACACTTACATTTAGGGAGGCGATGATAGCCTTAATGTGCTTTTCGCCTTAAAACAAAAAAAAACAGTAAATTTCATACATGGATTTACCATGTGCATTATTATTAACTACATATACTTACTGCTCATGCGCATTACACATTTTGACAGCTACTACTAAATGTTAAAATTTATTGCTTTTTTTTGTTGGTTCGTTCTTGTAACTAAACATTGTTCAAATGGTGTCCGTTATTTGGGAACTTTGTGATTTGCCTGTTTTTGTGTTAGGTTCACCGCCTAACAACCATGTCACGTAACTGAGTACTTTTTTATTGTTTTGGCGATCAAAAACATGTTACCTGTAACTAGTTTAATTACGTACGTTTTTCACCTAACATCCGTGTCAGGTAAGTCATTGATTTTTCTTTTTTTTAATAAAGGTGTTTTTATCATCCTTAAATATATATATATATATATATATATATATATATATATATATATATATATATATATATATATATATTATCATTAAAAACATGTTATCTACTTTCGTGTGGTAGTAATTTGAGGTTATAGGGGTCACTTTTATTTTCAATTTTTATCGTACTTTCCGTGCTTTCTGCACTTTTATATTTTGTATTTTTTTGCAGTGTTTTAGTGAAAAAATACTAAAAATCGAAACAACCTGCATACTCACAAAAAAAACTAGACTGGTCAGGGTTTAAGTTTAGTTTTTTATTTCCGAACTATGATGTCTTTTATAAAGAAATTTTCTACTGACTTATGATTCTTCATAAATAAACAAAATTTTAGCAAAATATGATACACAAATTTTGGGGGGAATATAGTGACTCATACATCGATCTTTTCAAGGTCCCACGTCTGGACTCTTACTATAATGGCAATTTGCTAACAAGGAGCTTAATGTAAAACGTCCATACAAATAATATTTAATTTGCCAAATGAAACACAATTCTATTATTCCGATATTTTCTACAAAACACAATCTTTAAAAGGTACGTTTCTTGACGAAGAAGGTAGGAAAATATTACTGCACTGATAACAAAGTCGAATCTTTAATTAATTAAAAAAGGGAGATACAAAATTGCGAATTGGATTTGGAAAGAACGTAAAACTCTAAGAACGTAAAACGGTTTACGATTTAAATCATGACGTAACTTTAACAACAGTCTTCGTAATGTCCCTTCCGACTGTTTTTTACAAAATTAATTCACCGAATGCACTTGAGTTTTCTTTCGGCTTGTGCATTGATAATAGAACCAAAACAAAACTAACGATCTTCATCAGTAACGGCATTAAATTGTTTGTCTTCACCAGAGTCGTCAATAATACAATTTGTTTTCAAATGAAGTCTAAGTTCAGGTTGAAAAGACAGTGTTTGGCGTGAAAACGTTAACGCTTGTGTCAGTTTGCAAACTCCAATATACAGTGTGTCCCACGAAGAGGTTTACGCATTTGATCCTCCGTTATTTTTTCAGTCCACAGAAGGTACCGAAAATAGTATGTGAGCATTGCATCTGGCTGATGTTTGTAGAAACAAAATGGCGGACAAAATAAAGTTTAAATAAAATATAGAACAGATTTTGTGATTTTGTTCAAACAAAATTTTATTTTTTAATTTTTAGATACAAACTACTTAAAGGAAAAATAAATCAGACCTATTCAAACTGGAAACCATCCACAGCTACAACACAGTAAGTACAGTGAGATTTTTAAGAGAATTTATTTATTTTTGCCGACATTTTGTTTCCAGAAACATCAGCCAAATGCAGTTCTCACAAACTATTTCTGGTAGCTTCTTTAAAAAGTATGTATAGCTTCAAAATGATCAGTGGAGGAATGAGAAACTAATGGAGGATCAAACGTGTGAACCTCTTCGTGAGACACATTGTATTTATTTTTTTAATTTAAAATTGCATTTTTAAGTACAAATGGCAAATTTTGTTGTAGAGTGAAATGGAATTGAGGGTAACATAATGAAAAATGAAGAATACGTGAATAGAAAAAGAGCTTCAGGAGGAGATGTGTGGATAGAAAGTATATACTCGTGTGTGTGTGTGTGTGTGTGTGCGCGCGCGCGATAATACGGCAATTTTTGTGATACACTTAAGTCGAATTTAGAGTAACTTAACGAAGAACTGACAAACGAGGGGCAAGTTTAGGATCATGAACCTCATTTACGGTCGATCCTGGATAGCGGTGTAAACAGGGTCATTCAAACAGTATTCATTTCGAAGGCGTGTACTCTCTATGTTGATTCAATTACAGACCTTGCGCAATAATGCACTATCACTAAGGTAATATTTACGTATGTAACAATACAACACACACACACACACACACACACACACACACACACACACACACACACACACACACACACACACACACACACACACACACACACACACACACACACATACACACACACACACACACACACACACACACACACACACACACACACACACACACACACACACACACACACATACACACACACACACACACACACACTGTTTTTTATTAATACAAACAGTGTGTATTAGAGAGAGTATGTGTGTGTGTGTGTGTGTGTGTGTGTGTATACCAAATTATGATAGAAATATTATGATTACAATTTCGTTTCCATCATATCAACGAGCCAACAGCTTTCTTAGATTATTTAATATATTTTTAGACAAATATGCACTTTTTAAATAGATAACGTCTCAAATATAATTCAATTACTGTGACTTTACGCTGTTGTTGACCACCATTTCTATGGCAACCATTACGTAAAAATATGTAAAGATTATTCAGTTTTCTTGCGTTAAACTCATACAAGCGAATTTTCATTGGAAAATGGACTGTTTTATCGGCCATTTTGGTAAAACCCAGATCGGGATTCTTGAAATGAGCGCCAATCCTGAACTTTAGATAATTTTTTGAGAAGGTCGTTAACATTTATAAATAATAAAACGATATAAAATTTAAAGACATTTCAAAACATTATCTAAAGACGAGTGCTGGTGCTAATTTTGTAGTATCATATCTGGGTATTACCATAATGGCCGTTCGATTAGTTCATTTCCAAAGGAAATTCGCTAGACCCTTCCTAATTAATAAGCCACCCCTAACACTTAACATTTTGACAGCTCAGCCGAGGTATGCATAATGTAAAGCTACACTTTGATAAACAAGACAATCTTAATTGAAAGTGCAAATGCCCAATCTCGAGTCCTTTAAACTTGTCCAAAGGGGCCGAAGGTAATAAACGTTATCACAAACCACACTAATTTTCACCAGAACCACGCGATATTTTTTAACATTTCCCGTTTGTTTGTTAAACAATGTTTTTCGAGTAAACATACTTAAAACCGTTCTTTCAATTCATACATTCGACTGTCTATTTCCTATCACTTATCAAAAGATGGGGAACAGTAAACATGAGGCAAAGCATAATCTTAGATGGCACAGAGAGAATTCCAAAAAAGGTAAACTTTTTTTTAAATATGACCCTCTAGGAGGACTTCGAGGAACAGTACTTATATTGGTCAGAAAATAACTAAGAAAAAACATGGGTATGAATGCACCACGGGGATATCTCGCATACATTATACAGAAAGGAAGATAACACTGCAGGACACGTAATCTAAGATGGTGAAGCTCTTTCCAGCAGGAGGCTGTTTGGTTTTAAGGGTACTGAGGAGCTCCAACAGAATTAGCTAAACAGTGGTCAGCTAAAACCTTGTTGAGTGATGCTAAAAACTACTACTCAAGAGCACAATAAGTGATCAAATTTATTAAAATTGACTAAGAATAAGTCCTTTTTTATATTCTGACCAATTTATTAAAATTGACTAAGAATTCACGTATCTTCTTTACAATAATTCAGATTTTATAATATTTCAGTTTCAATCACTACAAAAGTTCATGTGGTTTTTTCCTCTTGAGTCGACTAGTGTAATCACTTCAAGAATGGAGTTCACTCCTAAATTACTATGAAGTCGAAGATGTCATGTTTTGCTTTTAATTCCTTCCTTTACAGTATTAACATTAAGGTCACGATGTAAGTCATCAAGGTGCATTAACCAACATATTAATCAGCACTTTGTTCTGAAAAGTCTGAACACTTTTAATGTGTGTTTAACTTGCACATCCCCAAAGTAAGATAGGGCCAAACAAACCTTCCAAAAACATTACTTCTATCACAACTGTAGCGCTTAAGTACCCAAATAAATATTGTATTCTGATTTTGGAAGCTTTTGAAAAACAACGGCAACGGTGACAATTTCAGAAAACCGATTTTATAAAAACGACAGGTGGCTACATTTCGTACAAGTTTAAGGACGACTTAAAGAAGTAAATAACTTTTTTTAAAAGTTCTGTTAATTCCTGATTAGAAAAAACAATCAAAACCCCAAACCATCCCTTACAGTAGCGTATATTTTTTTGGAAGCTGTAACTGTTTATTTTTTTACTTTCTCACTAGAAGAAGTATGAGGGCTCGGTGGTAAATGTGGCTAAGAAAACGGACAATCTGCTACGTTTCTAAGCTGCGCACCTCAAGGTTGTTGATTCGAAACGCATTTACTGCCATTCCTTTATCCTTATCGTTAACGTTGATATATCGTCCTCGTCCTCATTAATCTAACGGGCATAAAATATAATGGTTTAAACAAAAAAAAATTATGAAATTAAAAATTCAAACTTAAATTGTTTGTTGGATTTATTCGTGTTCGGTTCCAGTAACTCCAAAAGAAATCAATTTTGCTTGGTTGTCTCTTCTGTACGTTTGTGTGTGTGTGTGTGTGTGAGAGAGAGAGAGAGAGAGAGAGAGAGAGAGAGAGAGAGAGAGAGAGAGAGAGAGAGAGTGAGAGGAGAGAGAGAGAGTATGGTGTGTGTGTATGTGTTTGCGCGCGCGTGTGTGTGAGATAAAGAGAGTGCGTGCACACTCCTACGCACGCACACATTAATCAAGACTGAACTAATTAATTTGACATCTACGTCTTATTTGGTAATACAGTTTCACGGTTCATTATTTTTATAAAAAAGTTGAAGCAAAATTTTCTTCGTAAAAATTTTTTTAAATTGTGATTTTCAGCTCTAATTTTAACCAGATTCCACCTATATGTAGTCCATAGCCATAAGTATCCCAACAAAGTAGCACCAAACTATTTCACTGATTTTGATGAAATTTCACATGTCGGTCTTTTTAGTTCAGTTCTCAAGATTATTTTTTAAAACCGTTTTTTGAAGCATTTCTTTGGTCGACAAATTTAATTAGCAATCGGAATTTCTTAAAATTACCTTACGGTTTTTATCATATTTTGTTCAAATAGAAAAAAGGTACCCACCGCTACAGCCCCAAAAATGACTGGTTAGGAGCTATTCTGGGAGAAACTGAAAAATCAACAATTTATCAAAACTTGACCCATTTTTTTCTTCAATTTTGGTCATATGTGACGGTTCTCAATTCAAGCCGGAGTAACAAAATTGAAATAACTGAAATTTATGATTCCCAAGTAAATTGAAAAGTTTTTTAAATTTTTCGGTCGTTTATTTTGTCATTTATTAACACATAATGATACCACTGTAGATGGGCCAACATAATTATTCTGTAAAACTTTCTTTCCGCCTGTATTCAACAGGGAGTTGTATGAATCACTGCAAAGTTTTGTATTGGGAATATATTAGCGTGGAGATTTCCCAAGGGTCGTCCCCACCTACGTCAGCTTCAGTCTTCCGTTTGCGGTTTTTTAACGTCTGTCATTGAAAATAAAGTGCGTTATTATTACTAGTGGTGAAGTCCCTCTAGCGTCCGTACGGTAAGTATTATTTGATGTCACTATTAAAATCTTTTAATACTGATTCACAATACAAATATAAATGGTGTAAAATCATTACAAAAACTTCCTCACGTTTAACTATTTCCTCAAAAATATTCACAAAACAGATTCTTCTGATTTTATTAAATTTTTTTTATAACACGAACCAATATAATAAACTTAGAATAATAGAAAATTTAGGTTAGAAAGTAAATAAGAGGAAACCGTTAGTGATTGTGGTTGTGTTTGTTTTACACACACGCGCAAGCTCGCGCATACACACACGCGCACACACACTTGCGCGAGCGTGCTGACATGGACAGACATCCAAGTAATAAAGTGTTTAATATTAATTACCCAGTAACTCTAATTGGCTAATTAACGACGTTATGTTGAACTTTTTAAAATCAAAATTCCATTTCAAGTTTAAATCAAACCGAACCGAAATAATAAAGATTATAGTCTGAACACACACACACACACACATACACACACACACACACACACACACACACACACACACACACACACACACACACACACACACACACACACACACACACACACACACACACACACCACTCACTTTTCTATCTCATTTTAACTAGAGTTAGAACTATGGGTTAGAACATAGAGTTAACTATGGGTATTAATGCTTGAAAATTTTAAAGTGTGTGACAAACTGAATCACAATCTAAGTGTTTAATTATTAGTATTTTAGAGTACTTACGTAAAGTTGCAAGAAAATCCGACCAAAAATAAATTTTACCAAATGAAATTGTTGCATCCTTTCCTTACCCGTTTAGGGGTTGATTACTGGAAAATCCCTTCTTAGTGCTCGCTTTCATAACAATACGAAAGTATTCTTTAAATTTCAAATCTCCATATGATTCAGTCTTGGCTCTACGTTGATAATGAGTCGGTCAGAACTTGATATTTAGATATTATTTATATGTATACTTAGCTTTATCCGTCTCAGCTTCGCCCACGAAACATAAACTGTTTCTGTAATGTTATAATTATAAACATAAAAAAATATATTAATAAAAGCGTGATCATCTAAACTCATGATTATTTTACAGTGAATATGAAAAAATATTATAACCTGAATATGTTGTTTTATTGTCTTCAAAAGTGTTCCATTCAAATTTAAGAAAATCTGATAAAAAATATTTGTCTCCAATACAATACCTTTTTTATATTTTTGTCCTTTTAGGGGATGAATTCGGGGGAGTAATGCTGAATTACGTGTATCATAATTTGTGTTTTAGAATAATTTGTTTACTTTAAAAAAATCCGATAAAAAATATTTTTCTCCAATGAAAACGCTCTTTTTTCTCCAATTATACATCTTTTTTACATTTTTATTCTTTTAGGCAATTAATTCGGAAAAATATTAAAATATGTGTTTCATTATTTGTTTTTCATGACACATTTCTAGAATATACGATCCAAAACAAATATTTTTCAGTGCAAAATTGTATACTGCTTTTTTACTCGTACATTTTCTACCCCCCTTTCAGGCTCTTTAGGGGACGAGTTTTGGAAAATGGTGAAAAATATATTTCATTATTTATATTTAAGAGTGACTATTTTCGTTTTAAGAAGGTCAAACGAAAAACATATTTTTTTCCAATAAAAATTTTTGTACCTCATTTTTACCCCTTTAGGGTTGAATCCTTGGATTATCGTTTTTCAATGTACCCCTACATGTGGTGGTAACCCTGAAAATTTTTAATCTTTAGCTACTATAGTCTTGGCCAAACGTTGTTTATTAAAGTTGGACTGGGTAAATAGTTTAATGGCGTTAAAATAATTTTTTTCAAAATCCTCTTAACGCACCTCGACTTTTTGTAAGAAGGTACCCTGAAAATTTCAAGTCTTTAGGCTATAATAGTATCGACTGTACGTTGATTATTAAAGTTAAACTGGATATAAGTTTAATGGTGTTGAAATAAAATTTTTGCAAAATCCTTTCTTAGTGTATATCAACATCGTTGTTAGAAGGCAGCCTGAAAATTTCAAATCTCTAACTAGACTATTATAACTATAATAGTCTCGGCTGTACATTGATAATTAAATTTGGACTGGGTAAGTAGTTTAATAGCGTTAAAATCAAATTTTTGCAAAATCCTTTCTTAGTGCATATCGACATTGTTGAAAGATAGTGAAAATTTTAAGTCTCTAGTTATAATCGTATTGGCTGTACGTTGTTTATTAAAGTTGAACTGGGTAAGTAGTTTAATGACATTAAAATTAAATTTTTGCAAAATCCTTTCTTAGTGCATCTTGACATTTTTGTAAGAAGGTACCCTGAAAATTTCAGGTCTCTAGCTATAATAGTCTCGGCTGTACGTTGATTAATAAAATTGGACTGTGTAAGTAGTTTAATGACATTAAAACAAAAATTTTGCAAAATCCTTACTTAATGCACCTTAACATTTTTGTAAGAAAATACCTTGAAATTAATAGTCTCTAGCTATAATAGTATTGGCTGTACGTTGTTTATTAAATTTGGAATGGGTAAGTAGTTTAATGGCACGTCTGAAAATTTCAAGTCGCTAGCTAAAATAATTTTGGCTATGCATTGATTATGAATCACTCAGTCAGTCAGTCAGTCAGGATTTCTTCTTTTATTTATTAATATATATATATCATTCTTATCAAAATGGCCATTCAGTGACTCCAATTGTAAATTCGCTTATATCGGAAAATACATAGATATTTTAACTTTTGAAGGAATCTGTGATGGAAGTCTACATGATACGTAGTGTCTTAATTCAAAGTGAGTACGGCGCAAGGTATGCAATATCAATACATGCACGTAAGGCTACAATATTAAATGGAGTTTGTTTGCAGATGTTGGATGCGATTCAAACTTTGAACATAAATTGCGATTTTGGCAGTAGTTTGGGCGAGTTCTTTAACCAGTAACGTTAGCCAGTCCATTACAAAATAACTTTTTTTTGCTTAAATATTTATGAAAATCTGGTATCACCACCATAATTAGCGTTACACAACTGCATAAATTAACATTTTGAATTATAAATACGCGTTGAAATTAATAAATTTAACATTTATACCTCTTATTTCATTTTTGCTCTTTTAGGAAATGAATTCGGGAAGATGCTGGATTACGGGTTTCATAATTTTTGTTTTTATTTTAAGATGATCCGATAACAATATTTTTTTCTCCAATGCAAACATTTTATATTTTTATTTTTTTAGACGATGCATTCGAAAAATACTGAAATACATGTTTTAATATTTGTGTTTAGAATATTTATGTTTAGTTTTTAAAAAATACAATACAAAAATATGTTTCTCCGTTGTAAACATTTATACCTATATTTTTCATTTTTTTTTTTTTAGGGGATGAATTCGGAAAATGCTGCAATAAGTGTTTCATAGTTTGTGTTTTATTTTTTTTTAATATTAAGGAAATACAATTAAATATTTTTAATTGTAAATGAAGTAAGTAAATATACTTTTAAGTAATTAGTTATAAAAGCAAGTTATTTTTCTCCAGTATGTCCATTTATGTCTCATTTTTTGTTGTTTTATGCTATGAATTAGGAAAAGCGCTGAAATACATGTTCATTATTTGTGTTTCAAAGCATATACTATTTTAAAAAGATTTTTTACAGTGCAAAATTGTATATCTCCTTTTTTCCTTTCCTCTCCCTTGATTTTTGGATCCCACACTCTTTAGAGGATCAATTTTGGAAAATGGTCAGCAATATATTTCATTACTTGTGTTTAAGAGTAATTACGTTCAGTTTCAAGAAGACCCAACCAAAAACGTATATTTTTCGATTAAAATAGTTCTACCCTATTTTAACTTCTTTAGGGGTTGAATATAGGAAACTCGTTTCTCAGTACACCCCTACATGGTGGTAGTAAGGTACACTGAAAATTTAAAGTCTCTAAAAGTTTCGGCTTTACGTTGATGAGTCAATGAGTCAGTCAGAACTTTGCCTTTTATGTTATATATATATTGTTGTTGTTACACATATTAGTGACGAAGCTCACCGTTGGCAACGCGAGTGGGAGCTTAACAGCCGAACTCGACAGCCTACCCACATTCCAACAACTAACAAACTTTTTACAACGGAGATGTCACATTTTGGAAAGCACAATGAAACCAATAGTGAAACTAATGCTACTAATCCTAAACCTAAAATTACTCATAAATCATGTTTTTTTGGTTTATAACACTAATTGCCGCCTTTGGTAATGGCAACCATGCAATATTTAAATGTCAGATATTGCTAAAGTACGAAATAACTCAAGAAAGCCGGCATATGTTTTAACTGTCTGAAGCCAGGACACGTGTTAAAGGAATGTCGCTCAAGAATTAGAGTGCAGAATATGCACAGATAAACACAATACAGTTTTACATGAACATGATTTGAAGACAGAAAAGGAAACAATACCCAAGGAAGCAAGAGATAAGTTCAAAGGCCAAGGAACAACAGAGTCAAATAATGACAACTGTCCTAAAACAGCACAAATGTCAGCAACCAGTAGACAAACACAAGTGCTCCTGTCCACAGCGCTCGTAGATATCCTGGGTCACAACGGAAGACGCATCAAATACAGAGCACTTTTAGACAATGGGTCTCAGTCTTGCTTCATAACTGAAGGCATGGTTTAGCAATTAGGCCTCAAAAGGAGTCACAACACAAACCAAGAGACAGGCATAGGTGAAACTGCGATTACAAACATTAAGGGAACAACTCTAGCCACAATAAGGTCTTGTGTCACCAATTATAAGACAATTCTGCCTGTTGTGATTATACCAAGAATAACTGGCACACTACCAGCTGAAGCTGTCAACATTACACAATTTAAAATTCCCCCGCACATAGCTTTAGCTGATCCAAAATTTGGAATTCCAGGGAGAATTGATCTATTGTTGGGCCAGGAAATATTCTGGCAGCTACTACGCATTGGACAGTACAAAACAGAAGGTTTTCCAACTCTCCAAAAATCAAGATTGGGGTGGGTAGTTGGAGGTAAGATGGAGAAACAACATAAACTGTCTTACCACATAACAGCTACTGAACAGATCCACACACAACTTCAATATTTTTGGAACGTTGAAGAACAAACTACAAAGAGGATTCTCAACTTAGAAGAGATGACTGCGAAAAACAATTCAAGGAGCAGACAACAAGAGAGCCAGATGAACGTTATATAGTGAAGATGGCGTTTCGGAGTGAACCCAAAAAACTCGGCCAATCCTGTGACATGACTGTGCGAAGATTCATGCAAGAAGAGAGAAGATTAGAACGTGAGCCAAACATTTATGAAGAGTACAAGAGTTTCATGCAGGAGTGTGCACAACTCAATCATATGGAGAAGATAAACGAAGATCCATGTTAATAAGATAGAATATTTTTTGCCACACCACCCGGTCACCAAAATGTCAAGTTCAACAACCAAAGTACGAGTAGTGTTCCAAGCGTCAGCAACTTAGCTCGCAACGAGAGTTTTAAAGCAGCTAGAAGAAGATAATACTTTTCATTTCAACACCACCTACGTAGAATTATGACAAAAGCATCGTTAATCTATAAATAATTCAACACTATTTTAACCCAAGTAGAGACAGTTTTAAACTTCAGACCATCCTTCCTTACCCCAGCACATTTCCTCACTGGCGGATCACTAAAGGTAATTCCAGAACCATTACTGTTGTTACGAGGGTTGTCCGTAAAGTAAGGTTCCCAAGGGGCTATAGCCGCTGCGAACGTTGTTACGCGGGATCCGGTGACCTTGACTTGCAGTTTGGTTCCTCCACTTCCAATCCTCACTGCAAAAAAAAAATTCGCGAACGGTCTGCGACGCTTAGTCTTGGCTTGGTAGCCGTTAATAATGGAGTTGTCTTTTCTGTCTCCCGCCAGGTGCGAATTACTCTCTGTGATTAGTTTTTTGTGTGCAAAAAAACACTGCGCCGGTGGACATTCATATCCAACTATGTGAAGTCTGCGAAGAAAAATGTATGCGCATACAACATGTGCGAAAATGGTGCAGAGAATTCAAAGACGGACGTACAGACGTTCATGATGAACAGCGTTTCCGACGATTGCGAAAGTGGAAGAAGCAATGCTGAACGACTATTCGGGAGCTCTCCGAGATGATCCCTGATGTCAGCAATACCTGGGTTGATAAAATTTTGACAGACCATTTAGGGTATAGCAAGGTTTGTGCAAAATGGGTCCCAAGACAGCTTACAGAAGATCACAAACGGCAACAGATTCATGCGGCCCGCGAATTTCTTCAGGCTTACGAGACCCATGGCGAGAAATTCTTGGACTCCATTGTCACTGGGGACGAGACCTGGGTACACTACACGACACCGGTAACGAAAGAACAATCACGTCAGTGGAAATATCCAGAGTCGCCGAAGCCGCGGAAGTTCAAACAAACACTGTCTGTCGGCAAAGTTATGGCGAGCGTGTTTTGGAACAGAAAATGGTTATTATTGTGTAAATTCAATAAATTGTGATTACTACTGTGAGACGTTAAGGAATCTTCGCCGCGCGATTCAAAACAAGAGGAGAGGCATGCTCACGAAAGGAGTTTATTTCCATCAAGACAACACTCGTCCGCACACCGCCAGTGTAACAACAGATCTCATCAACCATTTGGATGGGATACTGTCACACATCCTCCCTACAGCCCAAACATAGCCCCAAGTAACTACCATCTCTTCCCTAATTTGAAGAAACACTTAGGTGGGACGCATTTCCGTACCAGAGAGGAACTGAAAGAAGAAGTTGTAAGCTACATTCGCGGCGCGGCAGGAGAGTTTTTCGATTCAGGCATACAATTGATGGTTCACTATATGCAAAAATGCGTCGATTTCAACGGCGATTATGTCGAAAAATAAAACAAATTATAAGCTTTCCAAAAATGTATTATTCAATGCAAATAAACATTGAAAAAAAACTTTCATTGTGTCCCTTTCATTGTGAAAAGTTATTGGGGACCTTATTTTACGGACAACTCTAGTACTTCCAGAAGGACGGTTATCCGGATGGCAACGGGTTCAGCAACTAGTACAATACTTCTGGTCAAGATGTTCAACTGAATACATAATTACCTTACAGCACCGAGGCAAGTGGAGGGTTCTACGGCTGCCTATCAAAATTTGTACCCTCGCATTATTGAAGAATGACAACTTACCCCCTCTTTTCGGGTCTATGGGTAGAATTGTCCGCCTACATCCCGAAAAGGACTGTCAAGACAGCTGCAGAAAGAGCTGCGATATTTTCTGTTCCTTAAAATAAAGTTGTAATTGAAAGGCCGTCGTTTCGACACATTTGAGGTGATCTATAAAGAATCACTTAAGGTGATCCATAAGTACGTACTTCGAACACTTACACTTACAGACTTCTGGAGATGTATGGACTCATGGAATAAACTCTGTCTGAGATGGCTGTATCTATGCCCAAGGAAACTATTTTGAAGGAAACTACGGAAAATAGGAGTTATGGTAAATAATTTTATTTTATAGGAAAATTCCCCGAACTTATGGTAGCACCTCGTATTCAGATTAATGATCGAAACTTCTAACTCTGTTAAAACTAAATATCGACTGTCTAACAGTAATTGCCGGTAGTTTGAAAACGTTGTCTGAGTATAAATGTAGGAAAGTATAACAGGGGACGAAAAAACTGATCCGGTTTAACGTAAGCTAATATCATCTTACAGCGCTGAAGGCTACATACAACCGTATCACCTCAGAATGCTATCTGAATAAAGGCGGGAGATACAATGCACTTCCTGCTCTTTGTAAGCCTGCTCTTTGTATTTATCCCAGTCAGTACCAAAATGCCAACAGTTACAACTTACAACCCACCATCAATGTTATGTCGGAATTTGCGGAACTCTAAAGGTTAAATAGCATTGAAATAATCGCTCAACATCTTCGTCTCGTTGAAGTAATTGGAATGATTTTTCAAAAATATCACAAAGATCTTGAAATGAACACTGATCCTGACCTCTAGATCACTTTTTGAGTGGTAGTTAAAATTTGTGTGTGTGTGTTTGTGTGTGTGTGTGTGTGTGTGTGTGTGTGTGTGTGTGTGTGTGTGTGTGTGTGTGTGTGTGTGTGTGTGTGTGTGTGTGTGTGTGTGTGTGTGTGTGTGTGTGTGTGTGTGTGTGTGTGTGTGTGTGTGTGTGTGTGTGTGTGTGTGTGTGTGTGTGTGTGTGTGTGTGTGTGTGTGTGTGTGTGTGTGTGTGTGTGTGGGTGTGTATGGGTGTGTGTGTGTGTGTGTGTGTGTGTGTGTGTGTGTGTGTGTGTGTGTGTGTGTGTGTGTGTGTGTGTGTGTGTGTGTGTGTGTGTGTGTGTGTGTGTGTGTGTGTGTGCGCGTGGTGTGTGTGTGTGCGTGGTGTGTATATGTGTGTGTAAGTGTGTGTGTGTGTGTGCGCGCGCACGTGGTGTGTATGTGTGTGTGTGTGTGTGTGTGTGTGTGTGTGTGTGTGTGTGTGTGTGTGTGCGTGCGTGCGTGCGTGCGTGCGTGGTGTGTGTGTGTGTGTGTGTGTGTGTGTGTGTATGTGTGTGTGTGGGTGTATGTGTAGTGTGTGTGTGTGTGTGTTTTATCATGCCTCAAGTTCGCAATTTTGATCCGATTTGATTCAATATTGGCGCAAAAATCGACTATGTTATTAGCTTGGGGACGTTCGTTAACCATCAACAGTTTCTAAATTGTGAACATTTCGAATTTTAAAAAAATTATACCTTTTTTGTCTGAACTTTTTTTATAATCATATTTTACCATTGTAATAAGCGTTAAAACCTGTACATTAGCATTTTGTATTTTCAGAATCCTTTTTTGATCAGAAGACACTTTTTTGACGGCAGTCGAAAAAAAATCATTTTCGCTTGTATCACGTCAGCGAGACAGCTGCATGATGCAAATATTATTTTGTATCTGAAAGCCTTATTTCACCACCAAAAACCTCAATATTTAAAATTTTCAAATTACGTTTAAAATACGAAAATAAACCCTGATCACCTTTAAAATCAAATATTGTATCTGGTGTCAGAATTTATTTCTGTTAAAATGTTATAATAGATTTGTAATAACACAGAAATTTCAATTATAGATAAGTATATCCAACCACTACAGGGTAGCAAATCATAAATTAGCGAACCCTTAACACACCTTAAAGAAAGCAAATACCCATAGTCCATTTTTATCCGCAATCCATATTAAATTAAATATCATATTCATAATGATATTGTAAACATCATTTATCCTTAAGATACTTTCTCTATAAAGCATAAATAAATGATCAATCTGTAAGAAAAATAAAGAAATAACCAATAGTTTGTAGAGGAATAAGAAAAAAAACAACAATGAGGAAGCCACTGTGAATTTTATTATTCTGGTCCAAGCTCTTGAAGAAGAAAGATCAACATTTAAAAAAAGATATAATTAAGCTACAGTCAAACAAATTAAGAAACCAGCTTGAAACTAGACAACATCAATATTCAACAAAACTAAATTTACAAAAAATAATATATCTAGTAACATAATTGCAAGCTTTAAAAACTTGGTGAGTGGTACTTTTCAAAATTCTATCAGTGACTAAATTATCGTCAAACTTGAGGACATAACATAAATATTTCGAAAAAACTTAAAAACATTTTTTTTATAATCAGTGAATATTTACAGACTGTTTTAAAACCAACCTAAGCACAATAGCCTAAATTTAAATTCATCATTTTGTTTTGTTAAGTCATCCGTAAATCACCTCAGACTTTCAGCCGCACATCACCCGTACAGTTATTAAATAAAATGAAGTAAGTGTTAGTATAGTTTTACAATTTATTTGTAAGATTCCATAAACAGTTTGTTTTTAATAACGTTTTTATGAATTTTAAAGCCAGCCGTGATACAAAGTGAATATTGAACCCGAAATTTGTTGTACTGTAAAATAAAACAAATATAGAAATCATTTTTGTAAACACACACATCGTGAGATTGATTTTATTTATAGATTTTTAGGTGTGAAATATTACAGCCCGTGTCCTTATACTCCTAATATAGGCTACTAATATAAATCGGAGTCATAGTATCCAATTATTAGTTTGGTTACTTATTAACTATATTTAAGCGAAATTCGATCAAAATATTTAAAGCCGGTTTTGAGAAATTTATATTTTTAACGGCGTGTTGACCAGAAAGCAAATTAAAAACGTAGGCGAATAATTGACCTGCATTCCAAATCTCTTCCACATACGAGGTGTGTTCAGAAAGTAACGAGAATTTTAAATTTCGCGGGCTTGGAGAGTCCGATTGTCAAACATTTTTTTTATTATGTTGGTATACACGCCGTTGAAATATGATAAAACTTTCAGCTGTTTTCATTGTTGACTTTGTCTGTGACAGCCACTAAGGTTAGACGTGTTTCTATGAACTCGGCGATTTACGTTTGTTCAAAGAAATGGATCAAAGAATTTGCATCAAATTTTGCGTAAAAAATGGAATAAAGTGTAACAAAGTGTGCGAAATGTTAACAAAGGTGAGTGTGCTATGAGTAAAGCAAGAGTTTACGAGTGGTATAAAATGACGAACGCCCTGGACGCCCCAGCACATCAACAACCGATGAAAACGTGGAAAACGTTAAATGAAATGGTTATGAACAATCGCCGAATCACAATTACAGAGGTCGCTGATGATGTTGGCATATCGATTTGATCATGTCATGACATTGTTTCCAATGTTTTGTGTATGAAACGCGTGGCAGCAAAATTCGTTCCAAAATTGTTGAATTTTGAACAAAAATAACGACGAATGGAAGTTTCTCAGGAGTAACTAAATGAAGTCAACGACGATACATAATTACTGAAACGTATTATAACAGGTGACGAAATTGGATTTACGGATATGACGTCGAAACTAAGGCTCAATCATCCCAGTGGAGGCATTCTGGCTTGCCATGACCGAAAAACGCTCGACAAGTGCGGTCGAACGTGAAGGTTATGCTCACTGTGTTCTTCGATATTAATGGCATAGTGAATTCCTGCCACCAGGTGAAACGGTCAATAAGTACTACCTACAAGTTCAACGCCGTTTGCGTGAAGCAATCCGAAAAAAACGCCCGGATCTGTGGGAAAACAATTCATGGCTTTTGCACCACGATAATGCACCAGCTTCATTGCTTGTTCGTGAATTTTTGGCCAAAAACAGTACTGTAACGATGCCCCAGCCTACATATTCGTCAGACATGGCTCCGTGTGATTTTTTCCTATTTCCAAAAATAAAGAGAACCTTAAAGGGCCGTCGTTTTACAGCCTTAGATGACATTAAAAGCGCATCGCTGAAAGAACTAAAGGCAATCTCAAAGATCGAGTTTGAGAAGTGTTTCGAGGATTGGAAGAAGCGCTGGCACAAGTGCATAATCTCCAATGGGGATTATTTTGAAGGCGACAACATCAGTGTAGAAGAATAAATAAATATTTTGTTCAAAAAATTAAAATTCTCGTTTTTTCTGAACACACCTCGTAAGTCAAAATATAAACCACTTGTTCACGTGATCTTCCATTAAAATTAAGACAAGGTTTTATCCTGTAGCGAAGCGCAGGTTAGTAAAACAATTACCACCTGTTTGCGTTACTAGTGCAGTACAACATAAAACACATATTTGTGTTGACTTTATTGTTGTTGTTTGAAACTACCGACAAACACACTCAAGCCTGTAAGCTGTAAGCTGTAAGGAAGTTGATGTTCGTGATTTCATCGCCACCAACATCGCTTGTTCCGAGTTAGTTTGAAACTGACTGGCCCGACTCCCAAATTGTTAACAATATCACATGATAACATAAACTTTATTCAATAAAAATATGATACCAACATCAACTTATGTAATCAGTGCTAAAAATCTGAAGCATTATTAATTTGCACATTACATTAAAAATACAAAGGCCTACGTGATCGCTGTCATGTTCATTCCAGTGTATTCAATAGATTTTGAAAATTTTTAATTGCTAATTTATGCCGTTTTAAACGCTTATTTATAATAATTGAGGTCATTTTTTTGTTAAACTGTAAATAAATATGTTTTTTTTAATTCCTACTAATAGTTCACACTCTCCCAATATATATATATTTATATATCTTGTTCAAATTTTCAATTGTTAATAAAATACTTTCTATTCATCCCCTTAAGTTCAAATACATTTTTTTAACTTGTAGTGGATGACACTTGGTGTTAATACAGTTTTTTGTCAAATATTAATATCGCATATTTGCACAAACTATACGGTAGAATTTGATTTAAATAACACTTATGTTCTCTATCCTATGTTTGTCTTAGGAATAGCAGCACGCAGCTGTCTCGCTGAAGTAATGGAAGTGCATGACCTAAGTATGAATTAACTTTAATTTTTTTTTATATTACTTGTTTTATATTTAGAATGTTATTGAAACGGTTGAATGGACCGTTTCAAGATAAAAAAAAGACTTATGTGCCGAGTTTCAGTCAAATAGATCCCTCATTGCGAACATATTGAAACACACACACACACACACACACACACACACACACACAAAAAGTGACCTATACGTCTGGATCGCACAAGTTTCAAGGTCCCCGGATGTGGGTCTTTCCACGATGGCCGCTCCAATGGCTCATTTTCAAATAAAATTCACTAGTAAATAATTCTTAAACATTAAACGAACTTTCGCTTTTAAATTATTTTTGAGAATTACATAAATGAAGCCCTTAAACACCTGAGTAAAACCTGTTAATAGCTATTCGCACAGTAATTAAAACAAACAATATTGGTAATTCTATATTGTTTAAAAGAGTGCATATTAAGGAAAAGGTGGAGAGACAGAAAGAGAGATAAGAAAGAGAGAGACCTAGACTTCTAGGTAAAAATATTTTTTTTATTCGTGACCTGAAAACATTTGTACCATTCGTTGAGACATCTCAGATTCTCAATTGGATATCTAAGGTAAATATAAGTTAAATTGTGCAATACCAATAAGATGATACGCTAAATAAACAGCTGTTCGGAAGGAACGATTGAGACGACCGACGAGTCTGTTCTGGAGTGAGGCTAAGGCTAGTTCGCGCAAGGCTACGGCGCTCAGATAAGGGAAATTGTGCATCGTAATTTTTTTGGATTTAGAACATTCTCGCGAACTCGCGAAAGACACAAATTTCATGCGTAAGGCCTATTTTTGTGGTTGTTGAGCCAGCAAGGAGAGAATTTTAAAAAAATAAATTTTGACAGTGCGAACTTGTGTGTTTTCACCGATCTTGTAGCTCCGCTGTTAAGAAAAGAAATATCTGCTACCCTAGGGGAAAATCTCTAAACTCGGATTAACGAAAAAAAATATAAACAATCAAGCTGTTTTATACAATTACAGTATGTATCTTTAATCCATTTTTTTTACTAATATATTTTTGTAAAGGGCTCTGGTTTATGATTATTTTAGTTAGGCATACAGATGTCACTAATAATAATAATATTTGTTACTTTTAGTGAACCAGAAGAATATAGTTTAGTTCAAGAGTTTTTGTTTTGTTTTGTTAAAGTTTATTTTGGTGAATAACTGACATTTATTGTGTAAGATGTTATATTCCAAAAGGTAGGTAGAAATTTAAGTTTAGTTGTTGAGTTTAAGTTAAATTTTAAAGTTTAGTTTTGATTTTTTTTTTTTTGCTTTACTGAAAGTTGAACTAATTTATCAATATAAGTGTGCTATATTTTAATTTTTTTTCCTTTCAATTTTATACAAAACAGAAGTAATTAATTTAAATATTTTCTTTTTCCTGTCACTACTTACTTTTTTAACTCTTAAGGTGTCATATTAAAAAAAAAATAAGACAATTATAAATTTTTGAAAAGCAACAACTTTGATTTCTTTGGTCACCCTGAGCATTGTAACCTTGCACAGGCATTCTCGTTGTCTTGGCCTAAACAATGGGGTATAAATTATATTAAAATTAAAGACAACGTGGCGCTCAACAAATGGTACATTAAAATTACATACAAAATTAGTTATGGCCCACACCCTTCTCCTCTGTAGCTGGCAAATAATTAAATATTTATTACGGGAACGTAATAAATGTATTGTACATTAAGTAACATACAAAAACACAGTTATACTCACATTAGCACAACGAACAGTAAACAATTCAATCACACGTCAAAGCTTGGACTTAATTTTTAAAAACTAGACGCTACCGTCAACAATCTTAATTACTTCAGGAAGTGAATACCACAAACGACAAGCGGATAGTAAAAGATTTATCGAACGTATCTGTTCGGTGTATTGGTGTTATAAGTGAAGGAAAACCTTTCCTTGAGTTCTTTGCAATCACATCAGAGGCGTAAACAATTTGTCTGTCAAAATAACCCGGCACTCCAGTGTACAAGACGTAATATAATCAAAATATGGTGGCAACGTAATTCATTAAGTTTTAAAAGATTAAGTTTTTTTTTAAATAACGTGTGACGCGATAATGTCGTTTTAAATCAAAAATAAAACTTGTACAATAATTGTGCCCGCTGCTGTCCATTAGCCAGCACCACAGACTGCGGTATCATAGTAAATAAAGTAAGGGAATATTAGAGTCTTTACTGAGAGTAGGCTACCCTAATTCTAAAGGTCAACAAATTCTATATATTTTTTTAAAAAGAGTTCATATTAAGGAAAAGGTGGAAAGACGGAGAGACAGAGAGTGAGAGAGGGAAATTCTAGGTTTTTTTATTCAATAGACCTAAAAATATTTGTATTCATAATCGATTCTTTTAATAATTACCTAATCGATGCTTAATGCCTAACAAAGTACATGTACTTCCCGTAATGGGAATGTCAAAAAAATTCAAAAAGTCTGCATTCAACATTTTTTACATAGACAAATAATAGTAGAACGTTCAAAAAATTAAAAGGCGTAAAAAAAGTTTAGGAAACGCTGGGCTCGAACAAGCTTCTTGTGACAACTTTCAATCTGAAAAGTGTTAAAAAAATTAACGCCATCTATTGAGAAAAGCTAAAACTATTTTCCCATATGCAATTTTAGTTAATTAATTAGATAATAATGAAGCAAAATTTGATGTGCCTAATTATTGAATATTGCATTGTCATCGGAAGCAAGCAAGTGTGCAAAATTTCAGATCGATTGGATTAAAAAAGTGGATTAAAAATCGATCACAAGATTTAAACCATGAAACAAACAGAGGAAGCAAGTTAATAAAAAGCG
Organism: Callitettix versicolor; assembly: GCA_022606455.1. Lineage (NCBI taxonomy): Eukaryota > Metazoa > Arthropoda > Insecta > Hemiptera > Cercopidae > Callitettix > Callitettix versicolor. Next base: position 58,042,111 of record CM040187.1, on the reverse strand, counting down.
TGTAATATCTAATGACAATGAAAAGATTTTTCATTTTTTTCAAAATTCACTCGAGAATCATAATTTCCTTTATTTGTTCTTAAACTATAAAAATACGTGTACTTTTTATAACGAATTTTAGACTCAAGAAATTTAATAAAAAATCGATTCAAATATTTAACAAACAGAATTACGTCCTAGTGAACATTAAAGAGGAATACGTGTTATAACTAGCGTGGCATTTTGGATGTCACAACTCTACTTCAGGGAGACAACTCGCAGGGGAAATCAGTGTTGCCAACATGTGACAGCCAAATATACCTCTGAGAGCAGAACAGATGAATTTATTTGCAATATGGATTGAATCGTTACAAAATACCGTTAGTTATAACCAACGGTGTTTTTTTTTTAATATTAAAAAAAACTAGTTCAAATTTGAGGCATCCTGACGGTTCGTAAACCCTGTAGGCCTAAGGTTAAGGACCTCTCGACATGTTTCACTCCGCGATAATTATATGTCTGCTTACGCTTACTGGTTTTCGTTGAGTTTTTAATATTAAACCCTACTTATCTGGGGTAAATATCTATAACTGCGTGACCAACGATATCAGACAATTTTATCTTTTGAAAAATTGTAAGAAAAATCTTAACGCTTTAAAAAAAATTGATGCGTAATAAATTTCACAAAATTAAAATTGCTTTGTACTAACAATTTTAACCGTTAAATATTCACTATATTTCGGAAAAAAGGAAAAGATTAATAATAATATTATGTAAAAATAAACATTCTACAATACTGCACATTTTCTAAAACGTAATTACTTTAAAAAACAACTTTAATAACCTTTTTGTGGGAACAGCTGTGCGGCTGCCATGAAAAATTGCGGAATCGCGTTCCTTTGTTGTTATACGTTAATCAGCACTTAGTGTACAAACAAACAATTAAAAATGAACGTTTTGTGTTTCAAAAACTTCTTAGCTAACCAAAGCTGACAAGGTTTTTGTGTGGAGTGTAGATTTTAAATGAAAATAGTTAACGTAATCAGCAAAAGAAATTCCGGGTATGTTATAAAAAAATTTCGGTTAAAAATATATATTTTAATACAATATTTTTTTAGAACACAACAGTGGTTATATAAGTATATGGACCTAGTTTGTGTAGGTTATTATTTGTTTGTGCAGTTAAGTCAAAATGTTGTTTTGTTTGAATCATTTCACACAAAGTAAATTTGTTGTGCTTATCTAGTAGGATCGAATTCATTATTTAAAAATCACTCTACTTTAGTTTTTTTATTTAATCAAACACGTTTGCCACGTATTTATCAGAAAAACGACTAATTCTGGAAGAAAATAAACTACAATGTGTTATAATTAGTCGCCCTATTGTATTCGTCCAGTTTTATTTCATTCGTATCTATTAAACGTTGAACGAAATTATTATTATTTAAATTTTTCCTCGAGTTTTGCGAAAAAATTTAGGTGTGAATTCTGAACATCGAGACTTTTTTCGAAGATAGTTTGAAAAAAGATTTTTTTTATTTCGTAAAGGGTTTTTTTAGAATAGTTTGTTTAAAAAAAATTGTATCCTACTTTTTCCAAAAAACATTTAAGATAAAAATTATATGTTTTTTAAATATTTAGGCCGGGTGACCACCAAGTGCGGAGCGGAGTTGCGCTGTTGCAGTTGCGCATTCAAAACCTAACCTATTGTTTTTAATGAAATTACGGCAACTGAAGGCGTAACGGAGCTGAGCGGAGAGAAGCAGCGTCGTTGAACTCCTCTCCGCGCAGCTTAACTCCATCTTGGCTCGGTTTGCAAACTGACTCCGTTCCCCCCACCACGTTTAACAAGCTTCCAAACTTATTATTTCTCATTACCTAGGTTACCGTTGTCTAGGTTACGGTTTTTAAACGTAATAGCTTCCTAAAGTCCGTTAGATTAGGCCTAAATATTTAGATTTAAAAAATACAAATGTTATTTAAACTAACCTAACTCCGCTTTTGATTGTTGTTCAAATTCATTCCGCTCAGTTCCGCTACGATTGTCTCAGCTCAGTGCAGCTCCGCCCGGCCTCAAAATATTGCTGAACGAATTTTGCTGTTTAACAACTTGTTTAGCCTATTACAAAAACGATAGACATCTCAAATTAGACTGACATTTGTAGATGTACAAACGTCTAACAGGAGCGCAAACTGAAAAGAGAGAAGACAGTAGCGGAAGGGTTTCTAATTAAATCTAGAAGCAGCAGACCTCTCCAAAGGCTCAAACTTGTGGGGTGAGAAACACAACCCTTAAAGTATTTTGTTAACATGGCTGAAGGGAACCGTACTCAGAACTGGAGGACTATAGGCCAGAAAAATTAATATCCTGAGCAAAGGCCAACTCAGGAAAACTATGGGACTCGTTGCAGGGCACTGTGGTCTGATGCACGTGAACAGAATAGAAATGTATCGCGGATAAACCAAGTGTAGGTTATGTAGGAAGGAAAAGGGAACTGCAAGCAACATAGGTTACGATTGTAAAGCTTTTACCAGCAGGAAGTAAAGGATCCTGAGAGCCTCCCGCAATATGAGGTAGTCAGTGGGCTGCTAAAACTCAGTGATGGCATCAGTCTACAGAAATCATCAAGCGGCTTTGTTGCACGATAGGTTCTCTGATCACGGTATCAGAGGCACAAACCCCATAACATTAAAAACTAAATGTAGTATAAAATATATAAATAAATATTAACACCCTCTCAAAAAGTGATCTTGATATCAGGATCGGTGCTCATTTCAAGGTCGTAGATATTAGTATTGCCATAATGGCCGCTCCATTAGCTCATTTTCAAATAGAAATTCACTATTAAAGTATAGTGATTCTACAATTAGTTAAAATTTATACTTTATATTTATGAAATTAAATCTGTTTAACAGCAGAAGAACCCTACGGATAGTTGGGAAGACATGATTGTATGTCGTTGCTCAAAAGGGGCGCAAGGGCACAGGGGTACAGGTTTACACCCCCTTAAGGTACAGTATAATCAGCCAGTTGTATTAATTGGGTACGTGTTTAACTTATCAGGTAATCTAGGTTTTGTAATTAGCAAACAAGCATATTGAAAGGCAGATTAAACTGAACATCTACCCGGCAGATGTCGCTGTAACATGTAATTTCCGAATAAGAAGATTTTTTAAATAAAGTAAATACTAAATGTATTTAATACTACCCATATCTAAGCAGAGTTATAGCTTTGAAGTAATGTGATTATACTAAAGTTTTGATTGAATGACATTCAGTTAAAACACAATTAATGTCCACAGGTATTTGAAGGCTTTACAATAAAACCGACATTACTAATAACGTTTTCCGTCTGTTTTATTCCCAAAGGTATATTTGGCAATCACATACTAAATGGCTATCACTGCATTCTGATACTGTTGGCAACACTGATTTCCCACGTGAGTTGTCGCCGTACATGTTGAGCATGGATGTCCACACTGACAGATATACTTGTCGGTAAAACAATTTGTTGACAACCAGTTAGAAACATACATTCTTATAAAACTAACATTCCTAGCTTTATAATTACAATTCCGGCTGATTTCGATCAGGATACGCATTAACTGGTAAGGATCTGAAATGCTAAAAAGTTTTCTAGGACTAGGAAACGACTTGAGCGACTGATGTGAGGAGTTGGAACGATAAAACGACCTCTGAGGCGTTTAGAACGAATTGAAAAACTCTCCAAAAACGACCGTAGAAGGAATTGAACATCTCAGGTAAGGATCTGAAATGCTTGAATGAAAACGTTTTCTAGGACTATGGACGACTTGAGCGACTGATGTAAGGAGTTGGAACGCTAAAACGACCTCTAAGGCGTTTAGAACGAATTGAAAAACTCTCCAAAAACGACCGTAGAAGGAATTGAACATCTCAGGTAAGGATCTGAAAAGCTAAAAAGTTTTCTAGGACTAAGGAACTACTTGAGCGACTGATGTAAGGAGTTGGAACGGTAAAACGACCTCTAAGGCGTTTATAAGGAATTGAATAACCTCCAAAAACGATCGTAGAAGGACTTGAACATCTGAGGTAAGGATCTGAAATGCTTGAATGAAAACGTTTTCTAGGACTAGGGAACGACTTGAGCGACTGATGTGAGGAGTTGGAACGATAAAACGACCTCTAAGGCGTTTAGAACGAATTGAACAACTCTCCAAAACGACCGTAGAAGGAATTGAACATCTGAGGTAAGGATCTGAAATGCTAAAACGTTTTCTAGGACTAGGACACGACTTGAGCGACTTATGTAAGGAGTTGGAAAGATAAAACGACCTCTAAGGTTTAGAACGAATTGAACAACTCTCCAAAAACGACCGTAGAAGGAATTGAACATCTCAGGTAAGGATCTGAAAAGCTAAAACGTTTTCTAGGACTAGGGAACGACTTGAGCGACTGAAGTGAGGAGTTGGAACGCTAAAATGACCTCTAATGCGTTTAGAACGAATTGAAAAACTCTCCAAAAACGACCGTAGAAGGAATTGAACATCTAAGGTAAGGATCTGAAAAGCTAAAACGTTTTCTAGGACTAGGGAACGACTTGAGCGACTGAAGTGAGGAGTTGGAACGCTAAAACGACCTCTAAGGTTTAGAACGAATTGAAAAACTCTCCAAAAACGACCGTAGAAGGAATTGAACATCTGAGGTAAGGATCTGAAATGCTAAAAAGTTTTCTACGACTAGGGAACGACTTTAGCGACTGATGTGAGGAGTTGGAACGATAAAACGACCTATAAGGTTTAGAACGAATTGAAAAACTCTCCAAAAACGACCGTAGAAGGAATTGAACATCTAAGGTAAGGATCTGAAATGCTAAAATGTTTTCTAGGACTAGGGAACGACTTTAGCGACTGACGTGAGGATTAGGGACGCTAAGACAACCTCTGAGGCGTTTAGAACGAATTGAACAACTTGTAAGAAGATGAGAAACACTGAGACAACCAGTACATGCTGAAAACGAACTGAGCAAAAGAGAACGTTAAAAATGATCCCAGAAGCCATGGAACGTATTGAACAACCGAAACGCAGAGTAGGACCGTTACGTCCACCTCTGAGTGAGTGAAAACACTGAGCAACTGATGTGAGAAAAACCGTAAAACACTCGCACGTATCCAGAAAGGAAACAAACTAAAACGATTCCTTAAACTTGAGAACGAACTTGACAATATTTTAGATTAAGAAACTATAATATTTTCTGAAAATATTTTTTCGGCCAGCTAATAAAAAAATAAAGGCTAAAAAAATTTTTTTAATGTTCTTAAATTGTTCCAATGTGAATTTTGGAAAAATCGGAGGCTGAACTGAAGTAGAAAATAACTGACGCTAGCGAAGAATTGTAAGCACCAAACGACATTCTGGAGCCTGGCGGCACTTGGCTGTTAGTAGTAGGCCTAATCCATTTCCCTGATCTTTGATAAATGGTTTAGGAACAACGTTCATTCGTCCATTACTCATTAGACACTACACAAACCGCGCGCACGCACGCACGAACGAATGCGCGCGCACCACACATAAATACAACACACACACACACACACACACACACACACACACACACACACACACACACACACACACACACACACACACACACACACACACACACACACACAACATACACTCGCTTAATTAATCAATGTAATAAACAAAAAAGCAGCGTTTTCTCTGACGTGATAGAAGCGAATTTCCAACTATAATTGCCTTACGTTTCTTTTTTTTGAAAATCTAATTTCAATACCATAATCAGTATTAAAATATGCACAGACTGATATTGAAATTTTCAAATTTTAAAAATAAACACTAACTGGTCGTAAAATGTATTGTCAATCGAATTTGAAAATTTAATCGTCGATTTACGCTAGTTGCAAAGGTGAACTCAAATTTTCAAAATAGTTTAACATAAAAAATTATACTCTTTTAGATTTTAAATGACCGCCATTTTGAAATGATTGCAAGTATTTTTCTCGAAAATCCTTGTCCAAACTTTAATGAAATCAATTTTCGTGTTAACTTAGAATCAAAACGGACTAAAATTATGGCAAAATCCCAAAACAGATTTACATTCTATTATCTAGCATTCATATCAAAGTTTCGAGTCAGGCTTTTACCATAACGACCCTAATGAAAATTCCCTTTTCCCTTTAGGCTTTTTAATGAAAATTCCCTAAAAAAATTGTAACGTTTATGTGCATCACTCTATGTAAAATGAACAGACAATGTACTGTAATGTAACGGAGGCATTAACTGTAATATTAATTTCCAACTTAATCAACCGTATAATGTTATCGGATGCAGTAAAATTACATGGTATTTACAGCACGGTAATATAATCCTTAACTATATGTGTACACTGTTAATAACCTAACATAACCAACTGGGATATTATACAGTCCACCGCTGTTTATTGGTCGTACAGTATTAGGCCACGTAGTCTATTGTTTGTACCACATGTGGCACGTCATATTTTAACTACAATATGTGTCTTTGTGTATAAATGTATTGATAAAATTTTCTCTTTATGATAAATATACAATCATAAGCTCGAAACTGTCATACTGTTTCCGTTATAATATTTGGTACACAGAATTTCAAGTACCCTACAATGTCTGTCATTGTGTAATGGTCAACTGCCATATAGTACTACAAGCGATATGTAATATTTTCAGTAAGTGTCCGTCGTTACGAATAAACAGTCATGTTGTACCACGATCGGTATGTAATATTATCAGTAAGTATCTGTCTTTACGAATAAACAGTCATGTTGTACAACAAGTTGTATGTCATATGTTCAGTAAGTGTCTGTCTTTACTTATAAACTAACTTTCATGTTGCACCACAAGCGGTATGTAATATTTTCAATAAGTGTCTGTCTTTACGTATAAACTAACTGTCTTGTTATACCACAAGCGGTATATAATATTTTCATTAAGTGTCTGTCTTTACTTATAAACTAACAGTCATGTTGTACCACAAGCGGTATGTAATATTTTCAATAAGTGTCTGTCTTTACGTCTGTTTTTAATTATAAACTAACTGTCATGTTGTACCGAAATCTGTATGTAATATTTTCAGTAAGTGTCTGTCTTTACTTATAAACTAAATGTCATGTTGTACCACTATCTGTATGTAATATTTTCAGTAAGTGTCTGTCTTTACTTATAAACTAACAGTCATGTTGTACCACAAGCGGTATGTAATATTTTCAATAAGTGTCTGTCTTTACGATAAACTAACTATCTTGTTACCACAAGCGGTATCTAATATTTCTAGTAAGTTGTATGCCATATGTTCAGTAAGTGTCTGTCTTTACTTATAAACTAAATGTCATGTTGTACCACAATCTGTATGTAATATTTTCAGTAAGTGTCTGTCTGTACATATAAACTAATTGTCATGTTGTACCACAATCTGTATGTAATATTTTCAGTAAGTGTCTGGCTTTACTTATAAACTAATTGTCATGTTGTACCACAATCTGAATTTAATATTTTCAGTAAATGTCTGTCTTTACTTATAAACTAACTGTCATAATGTACCACAAGTGGTATATAATATTTTCAGTAAGTGTTTATCTTTACTTATAAACTAACCGTCATGTCATGTTGTACCACAATCTGAATGTAATATTTTCAGTAATTTTCTGTCTTTACTTATAAACTAACGGTCATGTTGTACCACAAGTGGTATATAATATTTTCAGTAAGTGTTTTTATTTACTTATAAACTAACTGTCGTGTTGTACCACAATCTGTATGTAATATTTTCAGTAAGTGTCTGCCTTTGCGTATAAACTAACTGTCATGTTGTACCACAAGCGGTATGTAATATTTTCAATAAGTGTCTGTCTTTACATATGAATTAACAGTCATGTTGTACCACAAGCGGTATGTAATATTTTCAGTAAGTGTCTGTCTTTACATATGAATTAACTCATGTTGTACCACAAGCGGTATGTAATATTTTCAGTAAGTGTCTGTCTTTACGTATAAACTAACTGTCATGTTGTACCACAAGCGGTATGTAATATTTTCAGTAAGTGTCTGTCTTTACTTATAAACTAACTGTCATGTTGTACCATAAGCTGTATGTAATATTTTCAATAAGGTCTGTCTTTACGTATAAACTAACTGTCATGTTGTATCACAAGCGGTATGTAATATTTTCAGTAAGTGTTTGTCTTTACGTATAAATTAACTATCATGAAGCGGTATTTAATATTTTTAGTAAGTGTTTGTCTTTACGTATAAATTAACTATCATGAAGCGGTATTTAATATTTTCAGTAAGTGTTTGTCTTTACGTATAAATTAACTATCATGAAGCGGTATTTAATATTTTCAGTAAATGTTTGTCTTTACTTATAAATTAACTATCATGAAGCGGTATTTAATATTTTTAGTAAGTGTTTGTCTTTACTTATAAATTAACTATCATGAAGCGGTATTTAATATTTTTAGTAAGTGTTTGTCTTTACTTATAAATTAACTCCCATGAAGCGGTATTTAATATTTTCAGTAAATGTTTGTCTTTACGTATAAATTAACTATCATGAAGCGGTATTTAATATTTTTAGTAAGTGTTTGTCTTTACTTATAAACTAACTGTCATGTTTTACCACAAACAGTATGTAATATTTGAAATACGTATTTTAGTGCATAGACTCTCATGTTGTTCGCACCACAATTAAGATAATTATGTTTTATCATAATTATGTTCACTGCGTTAATGAGAAAGAGCAGAAATTTTGCAATAAAGTTGATCCAGTAACGTGTTTCGTAAATATTATGATTATTGTAAAATTAGCGGATACATTACAAGTGACTGTGCTTTCGTAGAGCTTTTTGCTTTCGTAGGAAATTATTTGTATAGATCTTTTGCTTTTCAAACTACTAGTCTTAGTGTATTTATTTTTCACTATGCTTAAATTAATACTTAGACGTGTTTTTAAAACTTTATAGTTTATCTTTAGTCTGAATATTTAATGCTAAACAAACGTAGCAACTTTTAACATCTAACCAGTTTGTTACTTAGTTTATAGTCAGTAGGGAAATTTTCAAATAATAACGAAGCTGGTGTACGTCAATCAGAGTGTTTTTAATGGTTATTCTGTGACAGAAAAATACTGGATTTAATCCTTTTATAAAATCAATTATCTATTGTTTACGTGTAGTGAAAGTAAGTCGGAAAATTATGGATTTTCATACTTCTATCAAGTAAACCTTGAAAACATGTGGAAGTTACAAATATATTTTTATTTTAAAAATAATTAATTAAAATATAAGACGCCTAGAATAAAGTTTTAGGAAGGTAGTAAATTGTATCATATTGAAATAACATAACCATATTAATAATTAATAACAAGAAATCATATTAATCACAACTAATCAACTATTTTCAAATTACAACCATAGCTAAACCGATTTTTGTTGTAATTTCAGTAACTGCTACAAACCCAATCTGCCCTAAAGTTCTGTACAATTCCTTTATTTAAGCCTTGGTTCCATAGTTTCCTCACAGTGACGGATTTGTTTTTCTCTAATAGTTCCTTTGTTTAGGAAATAAACATTTCAACTCTATAAAATACTCAAATACGGATTTCTCAACAAGTAAAATATTGGCGCAAACATTTTTACATAATGCAGTGCCAAATTGGTAAATATAATTACCCGCCTTTACGCTCTGACCTAGTTGCTACCTTACTTTCTTCCTAATTAAAGAATTTTTCAATTTATAAATTTAATTTATACCTTTCTAATTTACTAGTTTTAAATTTATTATTTTTTATCGTTTTCCACTAGTTTTTCACCTTTTATTTATTTATTTTCTTTTTGTCATGTAAATGTAAACAACATGTTTCAATACGGAAAAAGTATTCGTGACTGCTAAATGGTAAATAATTACAGAAATAAATTCGAAATTGTTTTAAAAATGAAGTAAAAGATTTATGTTCTAAACTTAACATCAGAATAATAGTACTCTCTGCAATCAGCTGTTTGTAAAACATAACACTAGTTTAATTACATTCACCAGTCCCAGCAATATAGCTAGTTTTTAACAACATAACCTGAAACTTATTATAGCCTATCAGCTGTTCAATGAAATCAGCTGATCGTTACGAATTAATATAAAACAAGTGATCTTTTACTATAACTACAGTAAATAACATCTAAGCAAGGTTTATGTATTTATTTATTTTAACAAAGCAAGATATTTATAAAAATATCTTCAAACGAATTATACATTCACCAGTCCCAGCAATATTGCTAGTTTTTAACAACATAACCTGAAACTTATTATAGCCTATCAGTTGTTCAAAGAAATCAGCTGATCGTTACGAATTAATATAAAACAAGTGATCTTTTACTATAACTACAGTAAATAATATCTAAGCAAGGTTTATGTATTTATTTATTTAAACAAAACAAGATATTTATAAAAATATCTTCAAACTAATTATACATAACACCAGTCCCAGCAATAGTAAAACGGCAGTTTTCACCATATTAATTTAGAGTAAATTGGCTTAGGCCTATCCCTAAAGCACGCAACTGTTTATTTAAGTCGCTATAGACTACAAGTGTGGAACAAAGCAATGGTTACAACTTAACCTGAAAATTAACAGTAACGAAAACATATAAAAAATCAGCTGTTTATTTATATGGAAATTATTTAATTGCTGGTTATTGAAGCGAAGCTTTTAATGTTAGATTTGGCGAGAAGAATAGAAAAGAAAGTCTTCCGAACGGAAGAATGGAACGAGCAAACGAATTTCGTCTATCTATTTCTGTCTCTTTCTTTTTTCTTCTTTGTTTTCTATAACAGTACACGCGTATTATACGAAAAAGTTGTGTTCCTTTGATTTCGGTACTTTTCCTTAATTAAGGAACACATGCACGTTGTAAACGTTTATTACACATTCGGAATTAATATAAACGTTTATTACACATTCGGAATTAATATAAACGTTTATTACACATTCGGAATTAATATAAACGTTTATAATAATCGTTGTTAATATTGCTAGTTTTTAACAACATAACCTGAAACTTGTTACAGCCTATCAGTTGTGCAATGCAATCAGCTGATCGTTACAAATTAATATAAAACAAGTGTTCTTTTACTTGTACAGTAAATATCATCTAAGCAATTTTATGTATTTATTTATTTAAACAAAACAAGATATTTATAAAAATATCTTCAAACTAATTATATATTCAGCAAAGATATCACTAACAAAAGCTTCGCTTCTGTCGACAACTTCCCGAGTTCGGAACGTTTACTTTTTCCAATAAATTTTAATTAGATTACGAATATTCAATCTAATTAAGTAATGTTAAATTACGAGTTAAAAGTAGATAAATATAAATAGTTAGTTCAATATTAAATTCTTTTAAAATAACGAAAAACCAGAACGACTTTTATCTATGGGATAATGAAACGGAGCTAAATGCTCGATGTAGAATTAGCTTGTTTTCATAAAACTGTATCGCTGATTTCGCAAAACAGTTTTGAAATGCTGCTGAATGTTGCTGATGTTACTGTACATCTGCTAATGCATCGCCTAATGAACGTATAGCCTAAATGCATTTTCCGAATGTTTATTTAACAACGTTTGCAGTTGTAGCCTATTTGGTTAACCTACAGCACAGTAAATTTGGGTGTGTAAAAACGTTTTAGGTTATTATTAATCCGTTTCATACAAGGTATCGGAACATTTTGTACCTATAAATCGAAAAACATTTAAAATAAAATTAACTTTGAGATTTAATAAATATGACGTACTTTGTAATTGAGCATACCACCTGTCTGTTAACTATTCTACGAAATCTTATACATTCTGTTCTAATTACACGATTGTTATGAAATGTATACCTTATTGGCAATTTATGGTACGTGTTAAAGCATCCGTATAAATTTAAGCACTGGGAATAATAGATTATGAGGAAGGAAAAAATGTCCAGCAATCGTACGAAACACTGAAGTTTTAGTTTATAGCAATTTAAAATGATATTTAGCTATGTGTGTAGGTCTATTTTCTTTCTTTTTACTGCTAGTCTACTGTCAATTTAAGGCAATATATTTATGCTAATTTAAAACTATAAATTTAGCTTTAACAATTATGTTTGTAAACGAAACCCTTTATACAGTTCAAAATAATATTCTAACGTAATATTCTTGTAGGCCTACGGTATTTATATTTTTTTGAACATTTCATTTGACCGTCGTAACAAGCTGAAAATATTTTTGCAGTACGCCCCGCAGGGGGTGCAGACTAGTGGTGGGGCAGAAAACACCAAACTGTTAAAAAAACTGCTTTTCTATAAACGACAAACAAACTGCTTTTTCAAACGGAAAAAAAGAAGTTGGATTTGGACTGGATTATGATTTGTTAAACAAGGAACGGCTTTCCGCACTACCACACTTAACGTTGCCGCAGGCGTAAAATTATTTTCCTGCTGTTTGCCTGCTAACTGCTTTTCTTCTACCTGCTTTTATGCTTTTTCCCTTTATTTCAAAGTTGCTTGTTGCTTTTAGTGAAATAAGAACTGTTTGGTCAATGTCAACGTTTATCTCTATTTTGTTGCGAGTTGTAGTAACAACCTCTCACATTTTGTAGATACAGAGCCTAATTTTATTTAAACATATTTTTTATATTTATTATCAATCATCAATATTTTTAATCAACTAAAAATATCCTAAATCGTTTGCATTTTGGTAAATATGCAAAGGACTATTTAATTTTTAAGTAAAAAAAGAATGCTTCTATTAGAAATTCATCGCATTTTGTACATAAAATGGCTTACATAATTATTACATTTTGAGTATGTAATTTAATTATTACTACACTTTTAAGGATTATTTTTATACTTTCTAAATGCTTTATACCCAAAAACAGTTAAGGACATGGTGGCAGTGGGAATGAAAAAGTAGTCTTAGAAAACTGAACTTGTGTGCTTTATGTGTTAGCTGCTAATACAACTTTGAGTTTCAGTTTTCTAAACCTGTTTTTTTCCAACTGCTTTAAAAAGCAGCTTTTTTCCTCAACAAACAGTTTGTTGACGTTTTGTAAAAATAGCAGAAACGCCCACCTCTAGTGCAGACTAGCTGCACCTTTTGAGAGGATTTAGACGTCCCTCGCGGTACCCGAGTCTAACACAAACCTACACTTACAACACTACTTTTACGACTTGGACACTTTACACTCACACTTACATTGAGGGAGGCGATAACACCCTCAATGTGCTTTTCGCCTTAAAATAACAAACAAAAATTTTTTTAGTACGCAAAAAATAATGGCAGAATATTTTTGAAAGGTTAACATTAACCTGTAAAAATAAACAAAATAAAACTGAATATTGCACAAGTTCAATAATAGTAGTGTATCTGTGGTTAAGTTATCGACGATTTCAGAGTTACAGATGTTCTCACCGCCAAACTATTTCGTGACAAAAGTTATTGTTAAAGTTAATCCCAAATGTAAATTAATGGATTTACTTTACTAATAATCCATAAGTTACCACGTCGATAACTTGACCACAGATACACTACTATTCTTGACCTGTGCAAAATTCAGTTTTATTTGTGTATATTTTTACAGGCTCATGTTAACCTTTAAAAAATATTTTTTGTGTTGCGCTATAAAAATATTTTTAGCTTATTACGATGGTCAAATGAAATTTTCAAAAAATAAAAAATTACTTGTACAATTGCTTGTGTTGATGCCTTTTTCGATTTTAAAAGATATTAACCGATTACCTGTACTTTCTACGGGACACGAAAATTACAAAAAATCTACAAAATGTGCACTTAACTTACTGTATATCTCAAAGTATGTATATTTTGTATACTTACTTTAATATTAATTCTTTATACCTTATAGTAAACAAAACTATAAATTTAATTTCATTCTTTAGGTTTTTTGTAATGTTGCTGAATATTTTTATTCCTTATGAATTCAAACAGACCTCTATTATTATGTTTTCAAAACGTTAGTATTAGTTTAATTGTGTGTTCTATCCTCTATTCTTCTAATAGAAAAATTACAACTTTTTTAAAGTTAAGCTTTTAATGTTAGCTTTGGCGAGAGGAATGAACAGAAAAAAGTCTGCCGAACGGAAAAATGTAACGGAAATATGGAACGAACTAGCAAACGAATTTCGTCTCTCTATTTCTGTCTCTTTTTTCCTCCTTTTTGATAGCAGTACACGAGTATTATATGGAAACGTTGTGTTGCTTTGGTTTTGGTATTTTCCTTACTTGAAGAACACGTGCACGTTGTAACCGTTTATAAAAAATACATTCGAAATTGACATAAACATTATTAATATTAATATTATTATAAACGTTTATAACAATTGTTGTTAATATTGCTAGTTTTTAACAACATAACCTGAAACTTAATATAGCCTATCAGCTGTTTCAATCAAATCAGCTGATCGTTACGGATTAATATAAAACAACTGATCTTTTACTACAACTACAGTAAATTATCTAAGCTGGGTTCTCGTATTTATTCGTTTAAACAAAACTATAAATTTAATTTCATTCTTTAGGTTTTTTGTAATGTTACTGAATATTTCTATTCCTTATGAATTCAAACAGACTTCTATTATTATGTTTTCAAAACGTTAATATTTGTTTAATTGTGTGTTCTATCCTCTATTCTTCTAATAAAAAAATTAGAACTTTTTAAAGCAAAGCTTTTAATGTTTGCTTTGGCGAGAGGAATGAATAGAAAAAAGTCTAACGACCAGAAGAATGTAACAGAAATATGGAACGAACTAGCAAACGAATTTCGTCTCTCTATTTCTGTCTCTTTTTTCCTCCTTTTTGATAGCAGTACACGAGTATTATATGGAAACGTTGTGTTGCTTTGGTTTTGGTATTTTCCTTACTTGAAGAACACGTGCACGTTGTAACCGTTTATAAAAAATACATTCGAAATTGACATAAACATTATTAATATTAATATTATTATAAACGTTTATAACAATTGTTGTTAATATCGCTAGTTTTTAACAACATAACCTGAAACTTATTATAGCCTATCAGCTGTTTCAATCAAATCAGCTGATCGTTACGGATTAATATAAAACAACTGATCTTTTGCTACAACTACAGTAAATTATCTAAGCTGGGTTCTCGTATTTATTCGTTTAAACAAAACAAGATATTTGTAAACATTATCTTCAAACTAATTATTTATTCAGCAAATATATCATGAAGAAAATCTTCGCTTCGGTCGGTAACTCCCAGAGTTCCATAAGTGTACTTTTTTGCCATACTGGACTTGCGGATAAATGACCTAAGATACCACACAGGAAGAAATTTAATAATACTGACAATGCTTGATTAAGAAGCGTGGCACGTACGGTGACATAAGGACAAAATAAAAATGACATTGTACTGGGTACGGACATACACAAAAGCTGTGTTTATCTTTTAATTAAAAAATGAAGATAATCATAAAGAACAGTATGGAAAAGGAGATGAATTCTAGATGAATAAAATCAACTCCTTTTTAAACTTCCCTCTAAAGAGACAAAAAAGTAAAAGTTGAAAAATTAAAAGTACAGTTTCTGAGGAACAAAAGGCAATCAACATAAGTACTGAATTTCTGAACTAAGTTCAAGCCTAAGGTTTAACTCAACACAATGACGACAATCGGCCGAGTACAGTCCGTAACAAAACCAATTCTCAGAAAGAAAAATCTTTTGTTGATGTTCAACATATTTCATTCCATAATTTTATTATTATTACAAAAATATACTAATGCAATACCGCTCTATTAGTTCACGGCTTGAAATCTCAACCATTCGTGACTATTCGATACGCTCGGAGCTGCAAAAAAGTAAGTATAAATCCTGAGTATAAAACATAAAGATCTCACTGCTTAGGAAATTGTGTGATTGAAAATGGAAAACGCTATCTATCAGAAGCGAAATGAACTATGTATTTTTAGGTTAGTTTTTGACACTACAGTTAGGTTACTTGTTGATGTATGAATCACTAATGGTATTAATTAGACATCTTAATCGAGTGTAAGATGAATTCACATCATTGCAGCAATGTATATACACTCAAGGATGGGCATGTAGTAGAAAAACGTGTTCAGAGCGCTCTGATGACGGGTTTTGGTACTACGTGCATATTACATTTCAATCTGGTATTCTGATTTTAATATTGGGAGGGAGCTCTATGTACTATAAACTCAATGATGAGCAGGTAGTAGGAAAACGAGTTCAGAGTATTTAAAGAACTTATTTTAATATTGTATGATAAATTGCATACAACAATATGCAAAACCTTCCCACATAACATATTTCCGTAACACATTAAAAAGGTTATGTGTAATGGAATCAATACACATTACATTAATACGAAATGTATTGTATTAAAGTTCAGAGTAATAATCACGAGCGGAGTATTTTGTTGTACTCTCTTGGAGAAATAAAAGTCTTGGGCGTTTATTAGGTCAACCGCGAGCTGGCAATGCACTTTTCCGGTCGGAATGGTGAAAGAATGGCTTCTGGTTGAGAGTTGGCCGGATTCCTCCTATTTCCTTCTGAGCAAGTTGTGGTGTCTTGTGTAGTTTGTTCCTGATGTTGGCAGGTTGCATGTAGTGGGTAATCCTTCTCGATGTTCTGCCGAACAAAGATTTTCGATGGCGGGGACCATAATTTCTCAGAACTCAATTGTTAAAACTGAAGAAAGAACGCACCAATCAGAATGAAGCTTTGTGCACGGGAGATGCAAGGTGGTGCGCCGGCAGCAATGCCTGGGCAGAAATGTATTAATCTAGAGTAGTATAGACCCGAGATACGCGTTAACTGCTAACCATTCGGAAGTGAGTATTGGTTCACGAAAATGAAGTAGGTTTCGCAGGCTTTGGCTATTTCAAAGCCGGGTGAGAAGTACGGGGATTTTTAGCGTAGATGTTTAGGTGTTAATAAGCGGAAATAGGTTGTGTAACTTAGTTCCTGTGTTATTTAGGCTATTATATATATATATATATATATATATATATATAACTGATAATGCTTTATATTTATATTTTTTTTTTTTTTTTTTTTTTTTAGTTGTCAGTTGTCGTGTTCAAGTCTTCGAGAAGTACATTAGTTCAAAATACGAACAATGCAAATGTTCAAACAAGCTTTTTTTTGTCAAATTGCATTAAAGGACCATGAAACTTCAATATTTTTTTAAATATTTTTCATTCAGTAAAATTAACCTTTTTCACAATTTCTGTACATAACGCACTACCTGAATTAATCTGTTTGAATGATGCTAAGAAGCTAGAGTGGAAAGACCTAGTGGATGGAATGCAACCGCTTTCCTGAATAGCATAGTTAGAATTGTGTTTAAATTTATCAAATTAATTTTATATCCAATCAGAAAAAAGGCTTTACATAATAATAACCAATACTACGTTTCCTATTTTTCATTCATGATATCTATTCGTGCTAACCTGAATAGTTTGTGTATCTACCGTCAGAATGCAGAACAGTACAATGCAATAATAGACATAAATAATTTTCTAATTGCCTCAAAAATTAACTTGAATGTCGAAAAACTGAAATCACAGTTTTAAATTTAATTCTTGTCTTTTGGCATTTTCGAACATGAAAATCAAAAATGTATATGACTAGCCTCTATACAAATAATGTTAATAGACACTGGTCACTTTATATACATTTTACATAAGTAAGTAGAATTAAAAGTTTTCCTAAAAGTAATTTCTTAGAACTACAAAAAATAATATTTACTAAAGATTAAAACACGAGGAAAATGTTGGATTTTCGTCCTTGATTTCACCGGTATTTCAGTTCACAATGTTAGGGCCTATATAGCATTAAATAATTTATACTGTAAATTTTACATTTCTTATTAAATGAAATCAATGAGCTTTGACATTAGACTCCTAGGAGCAGCACTAACCGGATTTGTTGTTTGTTTTCTGCAGAAACTTTATTATTAAAAAAATAATTATAATATACAAATTTTGATTAAGAAATTATTAGGTTAAAAAGAATCTGAATAAAATTGTTAATATTTTTACTATAACTTCCTTTATAAATCAATGATTCTTTTACAAAATAAAATTAATTCTTAAATCGGAAAACAAAATAATTAAATATCACAAAACAGTATGAAATAAGATATTAATATTTAATAAGTTTTAATTAAATGATTACTTATCAATAAAATTAATTATAATACTAGGTATTTCTGTCTTTTAGGGACTTATGCAAAAGTCATGATTTTTTTGTTGCTTGTATTACATGTCATATATTATTTCCTTGACAGATATTAAGGCACGGAAGATTAACTTTATTACAATTTTTAGCCATTTATTACTAACCTGTACTTAAAAATTTGTCTTAAATCGTATTAAATTTATTATTTATAAAAAAACATCCACATTTAAATTAGTAGTTAACAGAATAAATATATACAACAGTGTGAATCTCATAATAGTAACCAACACTCAATGGAAATAAACACTGACAATATTTAACAAGTTCAACAGTTAGCAGCAGTGGTTAGCAGTTAGCACCATAGGAAGTTAGAAGCAGTGTGCTTTGACCCTGCTATTTAACAGTTAGATTAGCAGCTTCAATGCTTAAAACAGTTCAACAGTTAGTAGCAGGGGTTAGCAATTAGCAGTTAGCACCGTAGCAAGTCGGAAGAAGTGTACTATTATAACCCTGCTATTTAACTGTTAGAAGTTCAAGTTTATTATCTGTTATTGTAACCTAGGCACCGGTAACCTAGGTAATAAGAAATAATAAGTTTGGCTATGTGGTCAGCATGGTGGGATAGTGGAGTCAGCTTCAAAACTGAGCCTAGATAGAGTCGAAGTTAGTGGAACAGAGCCCATCAACATTGCTTAACTCTGGTCAGCTCCGTTACACTTTCAGTGGCCACACTTACATTAAAAACAAATATTAGGTTTTGAATGCGTAGTTTGCTCTGCTTATCATAATTCCACTCCGCATTTGATGGCCACCCAGCCTAACCTGTATTCTTGTTTAAATCACCACATTGTATACTAAATGTGGTATACAATTACTAACCTGTACTTAAAAATTTGTCTTAAATCGTATTAAATTTATTATTTATAAAAAAACATCCACATTTAAATTAGTAGTTAACAGAATAAATATATACAACAGTGTGAATCTCATAATAGTAACCAACACTCAATGGAAATAAACACTGACAATATTTAACAAGTTCAACAGTTAGCAGCAGTGGTTAGCAGTTAGCACCATAGGAAGTTAGAAGCAGTGTGCTTTGACCCTGCTATTTAACAGTTAGATTAGCAGCTTCAATGCTTAAAACAGTTCAACAGTTAGTAGCAGGGGTTAGCAATTAGCAGTTAGCACCGTAGCAAGTCGGAAGAAGTGTACTATTATAACCCTGCTATTTAACTGTTAGAAGTTCAAGTTTATTATCTGTTATTGTAACCTAGGCACCGGTAACCTAGGTAATAAGAAATAATAAGTTTGGCTATGTGGTCAGCATGGTGGGATAGTGGAGTCAGCTTCAAAACTGAGCCTAGATAGAGTCGAAGTTAGTGGAACAGAGCCCATCAACATTGCTTAACTCTGGTCAGCTCCGTTACACTTTCAGTGGCCACACTTACATTAAAAACAAATATTAGGTTTTGAATGCGTAGTTTGCTCTGCTTATCATAATTCCACTCCGCATTTGATGGCCACCCAGCCTAACCTGTATTCTTGTTTAAATCACCACATTGTATACTAAATATATATTACTTTCTTGACAAAACTATCAGTTGTTACATATACTTGCCATTGATCATTATTTTTGCTACAGTTACTGCAGTCACAGGTATTTAAAAATCACCAATATTCCCACCTTTATTTGAAATATCAGTCAAAGGAATTATTTAGGTCTATTAAATTCAATGGTTCAATCCAGAGATTATTTGACTACAAGGTCCAATAATTCGTTTTTTATATAATAATCTTTGATTCAGTATATGTAAAGAAACTGGAAGCTATCTAGGCATTTTGTGTAAATAGTATGCTGACACATGTTTAGTTGTATGATGGGGAAAGGCCAGAGATACTCAAGGTCGAGCAGTGTATGAAGTACAAGGAATATCTTTGTTGAAGCTTGACAATAGCGCTGTAACGATTATTGTACTCTATTAATTAAATATCCTATCAATGTGAGGGGGCAAAAATCTATTTTGATAATTGCTTAAACAAGTAATTAAGTGAAGGAAGCGAAGTCTCCCTTTTAACTTGATTGTTTGTTATTTGGATTGTATCTTTGTAAGGTAGTTTTGGACCGATAGTTTTGAAATTTGGTACAAAGTTAGATTATGTAAAGCCCGAATGATGTATCTGAAAAATGTTTTTCAGTTAACTTCCACCTCAAGATTGCAGCCTGTGATTTAACGATGACGAATGTACAAGGTATGTTCAGAAAGTAACGAGAATTTATAAATTTCGCAGGCTTCGAGAGTCCGATTGTCAAACATTTTTTTTTATTATACATGCCGTTGAAGTATGATAAAACTTTCAGCTGTTTTCATTGTTGACTTTGTCTGTGACAGCCACTAAGGTTAGACGTGTTTTTATGAGCTCGGCGATTTTCGTTTGTTAAAAGAAATGGATCAAAGAATTTGTATCAAATTTTGTGTAACAAAGTGTGTGAAATGTTAACAAAGGCCTATGGTGTAAAGCAAGGCCTCTGCTATGAGTAAAGCAAGAGTTTACGAGTGGTCTAAGCTTTTCCAAGAAAGCTGTGAAGACGTTAAAGATGACGAATGCCATGTACATCCCAGCACATCAACAACCAACGAAAACTTGAAAAAGTGAAAGAAATGGATAAGAACAATCACCAAATCACAATTAGAGAGGTCGCTGATGATGTTGGCATATCGATTGGATCATGTCATGATATTGTTTCCAATGTTTTGTGTATGAAATGCATAGCAGCAAAATTCATTCCAAAATTGTTGAATTTTTAACAAAAACAGCGGCGAATGGAAGTTGCTCAGGAGTCACTAAATGAAGTCAACGACAATGCAGAATTACTGAAACATATTATAACAGGTGTTGAAACATGGGTTACGGGTATGATGTCAAAACTAAGGCTCAATCATCCCAGTGGAGGCATTCTGGCTCGCCAAGACCGAAAAAGGCTCAACAAGTGCGGTCGAATGTGAAGGTTATGCTCACTGTGTTCTTCGATATTAATGGTATAGCGCATCATGAATTCCTGCCACCCGTACTACCTACAAGTTCAACGCCGTTTGCGTGAAGCAATCCGAAAAAACACCCAGATCTGTGGAAAAACAATTCATGGCTTTTGCACCATGATAATGCACCAACTCGCACTTCATTGCTTGTTTGTGAATTTTTTGCCAAAAACAGTACTGTAACGATGCCCCAGCCTCCATATTCGCCAGACATGGTTCCATGTGACTTTTTCCTATTTCCAAAAACAAAACGGGCCATCATTTTACAGCCATAGATGACATTAAAAGCGCATCGCTGAAAGAACTATATGCTATTTCAAAGATCAAGTTTGAGAAGGGTTTCGAGGATTGGAAGAAGCACTGGCACAAGTGCATAATCTCCAATAGAGACTATTTTGAAGCCGACAACATCAATGTAGAAGAATAAATAAATATTTTGTTCAAAAAATTAAAAATTCTCATTACTTTCTGAACACACCTTGTAGTTCCTGTATAAGATAGATAGCTATAGGATTTATTAGGTAGTGACCTGTTTAGGATACTGGTATGAAAGATACCTATGTTCTTTCATACCAGTATCCTAAACAGGATCTATCTAAATAGGATCCAGCTATCTATATAATATATCTTGCAATTACTATCTTCCCTACATGCACTAGATTCTGCACAGTTTGTTGTTAAGTAAATCTTATAATAGCCAGCAGTCAAAAGAGAAGTAAAGGTAGAAAGAGATAAAATATGATCTTGGGGCATCTATAATCTTTGACTGAATACTTGTGGCATTAACAATATGTTTTGTCGTAGCTTTTCCAATTAATATTGTTAGACAAAGATAAATTATTCAAAATAACATCTTGTTTCTTCTTCTTCCACCTGAACGTTTCCACTTATAGGTGTGCCCTGTAAGTTGTGGATATTCTTTTATCTGATTCTAGATGGACTGTTCGTCTTACCACACATTTAACTGCATCATGGAAAAAGAGTATAATATTTCTAATAAAGTTGGTTCAGCAATATTTATTCTATATACTATTACGGTTACCATTAAATTGGGAGAAAATATCACAAGCCCTGATGTGGAGTGGTGACCAGGCAAACAAAAAAATACATGTATTATAGTGTGAAGTCTTCTATTTTTTTAACTAAATTCTAGTAATAAATTACCAAGAACAACACATCAAGAGTAGAACAGTACAAAATGATAGCCTGTACCCTCAGCTTTACCCCTCCTTCCCCTACCATACAGCTGTAAGGGGCATTCCACCTTTCCAGTATGCCTAGACAATAACAGAATACAGCTAATAGTTTCAAGAACAGTAGATCTCACAGTACAGTTTTAATTAAATGATTGTATGAAGTGTAATCACAAAGTTTAATCAATGTTAAAGGTCAGCTGCTTAGAAAAACAGTCTGCTAAGAACACCGGTGGACAAAGAGAACAAACGTGCATGTGAGAGGTTGAGTCCCCACTCTTTCACCACAGCTCCTTCCTCTTACTTCACTATCAATGAGTAGTAACAGCTTATAAACTCAAACTGGCAGACATCTGTATCACTGAACTTTTGCAGGGAGTTGGAGGGAAATTCTCCTACATGCACAAACAAATTTTCATGCATGCCATTTACTATGTGCTGTACTATAGTAGTTAAATGAACAGTAGACATTGCAGTATATTCTTAATTATTTCCCTGGCCACCAGTTCCCAACAGTGCTTTGACAAGTTGGCAAAATTTGCCCCTTATTTAGTCAGTAATAGAAATATTTGCGAAAAATGTTTTTGGACCAACTTTATTGGAAATACTATCCTCTTTCCCATGTATCAGTCAAAATTATGATAGACAAGCAGTTTAGCAAATATTATTATATTATTAAAGCAAAATAGTCAGCAAATACATTCATTTTTATTAAATCAAAAGCCACTATCTTTAAACAGAAGTGATTAAGAAAAAAATCACACACATACGACGTTCAGGCTTTGAACAAGGAACATTCTTACTAAATTTCAAAACTATATGGCATTGTGTTTAACCAAAACTGTGTGAAACACACACACACACACACACACACACACACACACAGAAACCAAATGCCAAACGGTTGAATTGAATCAGAGACCTCGTTTCGTTTGATCAACCAGGGGACGCACCAGATATTTACTCAACCTTACAGTAGTCCTATAAAAAAATGTTACCTGTAAGTTGTGAGTTTGATACTATTAGTATAAGTATTTTAATACTACATTAGTGTCCTTGATACTGTAAGACATAAATAGACATTATGTTATTTAATGTAATTAGAGAAGCATTAAGAATATTCAATACATTTTTATAAAACATATCTATAACTAGAAACGTCCAGATGGTTAGAAGAAAACATGTTATTTTGAGTACCTAATTTATCTTTATCTAACACGATTAGTTCGAAAAATTATATCAACATGAGTCACTCATGCCCCAAGCGTTCAAAGATAGATGATATATGTCCCAATATGTTTTCTCTTTCTACCCTTACTTACCATTGACAATTGACTATTGTAGGACTATTTGACGGCAACCTGTGCAGAAAATCCAGCGCATGTAGGCAAGATAGTAGTTGTAAGATATGTTACATAGCTCTGTCTCTTTCGTACCAGTGTCCAAAACAGGTCACCATCTAATAAAACCTATAGCCCAGTTTGTCTATGAGCAGCGTTATGGTAATCATCTTCAGCTTTCATATGGAAGAATCACAGATGAAATTAATACATGTACTTTGTGTATCAGTCATCACAGAATATATAGTATAACATGGCTATAAGTCTGTGATTCAGAAGACAACTGGGAGTGGGAATAGGAAAACGCCATTAAATTTGATGCTTGTCAAAATCAACAAATTGTGTTAACCATTAGAAAAAATAGTTTGGTTTAATTCAGTTTGTTTTAAAATAGACTTTTAATTTGATATTGTGAGCAACATGGTACGTTTTATTGTAAGATATATAAATCCTGTATTTTTACAGTAGCGTCAATTTTACTACTTTTAAACATTTTAATTTTTAACCTCTAAATTAAGAATTTGTTAATAATAGCGATTGGAAACAAGAAAATCAAATTACAAATTTTGTAATAACTTTATTTCAAAAGTTTATTAAAAAAACAATACATACTGTAACTCATGTTTTAAGCTTTAGAACTGACACTTTGTTATAATAATATGATATTTATCCAGTGTAGGTTAGCAGGGGTTAATTCAGTTCTCTAGCGTTATGAGTCATACAAAATATGAGTAACTTTCTGACCATAACTAATATTACTTTTTATTTTCTAACATTTTAAATGTGGAGACAGCTGACAAGTAATCATAAAAATCAGTTATTCAAGTCTTAAGAAATTCAGATTAGATGACTTCACTAAGTCATTGGCGCAACCAGCCTGTTACCTTTAAAAGATAGTATGTTTGTAAACAGAAAATATTTTATTCTATATATCATTATAGAAGTGTATAAAGTTTAACTACTGGATAAAGGAATAATCCAAAATTATTATCTGTAATAATACACAATTTATATGTGTAACATTATGTTATACAATGTGTAGTGTTATTTACACCATTGTGGAATTCAAATATATCTGTAATGGTGTTTTTCCAAATAAAAAAAATTATATATGCATACTTTCAGTTTATCAATTGTTCAGTACAAGAATTGTTTTTTCTTGTTGTCTGAAACAGTTATAAATGTAGGGTACTGAATCAAATAAAACTTTTTCAAGACCACTAGGCATAAAATAAATCTACAAATATCAGAACTTCTCAGGCAGAGTCAATGCATTTAACAATCTTGCATGTAATACATATCCAGTAATTTATACAAAATAGTGTGTAGTTTCAAATAAAATTGTTAATTTTTTTTTTTCAGTCTCAAAATGTTAAAGTTTGTGATATTGGAGATGATGTAAAAGAAGCACTAAGGAAGTTTAGATTTCAGAAACATGAAACTAACACAGCTCTTATATGTAAGTAAATCTTATAGTATTTTTTATTGATGTTAATATTTTATGTCTAATATTATGTGTACAAAATGTCATTAGCATCTTGAGTTTTATTTATAAAATAATTTAATGTGAGTAAAAATTAAATTTAACTTTATTATTTTATTCTTTTTCAGTGAAGGTAATCAGAGAAAAACAAATAATTGCTGTTGATGAAATAATCGAGGTATGTATAATCTACAATCAACTAATATTTTGTATTACTTGGTATAACTGTTTTGTCTTAATTGTCACTAAAAAAGACCTTTGATTCCTGTGTCATCGCTATTTGTGACATTTTGTATTTTGGTGATATTTTATATAGTAATAGCCTAAGCTATGTAGTCGTACCAACCAAAAAACCCTTCCAAAGGTATTCCAAAGATTTCAAGCTATTGATTGATATCAGTTTTGTTTGTCACATGAAGCTTATTTATCTCTGTAGTCATAACGTTAACCTTATCAATAACAGCAGATATTATTTTTGAATGTCAATTGCTTTATTATCTTTACAGATATGATACTAAAATGTATCTTTTTAGATCTTTATGGTAAAACTGAAAAAAATACAAAGAATATTTTATTATTCAAAATTTAAGACAAATTGGTTTTTAATTCTAAGTTTTTTGTTGCATTTTTTGTGTGTAAAATTTTTATGAAACACTATTTCTATATATTATGTATTACGTTCTTTGGTTTGTAGTCAAGACAGCAAAATAAAAATTAATTGAAAATTAATACACTACATGTTTCTCCTAACTGCTTGAAAATTAAGGCAATTTAAGACAAATTGGTTTTTAATTCTAAGTTTTTTGTTGCATTTTTTGTGTGTAAAATTTTCATGAAACACTATTTCTATATATTATGTATTACGTTCTTTGGTTTGTAGTCAAGACAGCAAAATAAAAATTAATTGAAAATTAATACACTACATGTTTCACCTAACTGCTTGAAAATTAAGGCAAAACCAGCCAAAAATGTATGCATGACTTGGTGAAACAGCCACAGCACTCAAATGGTTAACTTAATTATTTAATTAATTAATTAATGGTAAACTTATTAGTGAATGTTTGTTATAAAATGAGCAGTTGCATCACGATTAGACGCAGACTGTTGTAATCCAAACCTCTAGATCACTTTTTGAGGGGACTTTGCTCATTATGTGTTTTAGCCACTCCAGTGTTCACAGTTGTGGTCCAGTAAGATAAAAAATATTGTACAAAAATTGATTTTTGGTAATAATTTTTTAGACAAGTCTAAAATTGATATTTTATTTAATGTTTTTCAAATCCTGAATTCACCATCAAAACTGGCATTAAAATCTATCAAGCATTTTAAATTTTCACATGCTATTAAAAATTAACCTGACAGCTGACTCAGGTTAATTTTTGAATTTTCAGTGTAATTTGGAAATTTAAATGCTAATTTATACTGACTTTAAAGCTGGTTATAATAATAAAATCATTTTTTTTTAATTATTAATGGAAATTCATTCTCATCTACATCAAATTTATTTCCATTAACTATGTGTGTGTGTGTGTGTGTGTGTGTGTGTGTGTGTGTGTGCATGTTCTATAACCATATACTATACTTACTATAGCATAAAATATTTATTATAGGACACCAGTTTAGAAGATTTGCGGGAGATTCTACCAAGCCATCAGCCAAGATTTGTTGTATACAGTAACAAAATCATCCACAAAGATGGACGAGTTTCGTACCCAATGTCTTTTATCTTCATTACTCCTCGTGGTAAGGTTATGTAGCATTTATATTTGCTGTAGTTCCTTATTGGGTATTTATACAGTGTAGTTTGTCGGGTAAAATAGTGATTTTTAAATATTTGTTTATTTAGGTATGTCTAATGAATACCCATGGAAAATAATTTTTTTGAAGATTACTAATGATTTTAGGTTGTTTTTTACGGAACTATATTGTGGCATAATTGTGTTTATATTGCGGTCATGCGCGTTATTATAACTGCATGTACTTACTGCTCAAGTGCAGTACATATTCTGACAGCCATTATTAAATGTTAAGGTTATTTTCTTTTTCGTTGGTTCGTTCTCATAATGAAAACATTGTTAAAATGGCGTCTGTTATTTGTGAACTTCACGATTTGCAATTTTTTCCTTAGGTTCAGAACCTAACAACTACGTTAATTATGTTAAGTATTTTTTTTTTATGGTTTTAGCGATCAAAAACACGCTACCTACTAGATAACCACTAGTTCATTTAAATAGTTTTCACCCAATGCCATGTCCATTAAGTTTTTGAGTATTCTTTAAAAAAATAATAAACATGTTTTTATCACCCGTCAACCATGTTAGTTGTGTTCACCACGTATCAGCCATGTCAGTTAGGTTATTAATTTTTTTTTTTAATAAAGGTGTTTTTGTCACCTAACAACCGAGTCAGTTAGGTTTGAGTTCTTTTAAAAAAAAATAAAGTAAAAGGTTTTTTATCATTTTAATTATCAAAAACATGTTACTTAACTTTTGTGTGGTAGCAATTTTGAGGTTATGCGGGTCACTTTTATTTTTGATTTTTATTGTACTTCTCGTGATTTCTGCGCTTTTATATTTTGGATTATTGCTCTTGAGCATGTAATAAAGCGTTTTAATAAAAAACATACTGAAAAATCCAGGACAAGCTACACTGCATATTTACCTTTTGTTGAGTATCTTATTAAAAGTGTAATAATAATGGTTTTCATATTGTCTCGGTAGTTCTGAGGTTCTGTTTAATTCAAACTCTACCAGCAAACTTTCAGAAAGAACGACACATCACCGCTGACTTTAATGTAAATTATGGTATTTCTGTAATTTAGGGACTTTTGTGAAAATCATTTTACCGATTGTTTGCTTGTATTATGTGTTATATGTTTTTCTTGAGAGATATTAAGGTTGGGAAGATAACATTTACACTAAATTACATTTGTATTTGTAACTTATATTCTGATATCATTAATGTTTACTTTGCATGAATGTACTTGCATGTTTATATGGATTTGCTTGTATGTTTACTTTGTATAATAAATTTGCTTCATTAGATTAATACACACTTTATAATAAATCATTTTTATCGTGATAGTTTTTGTTGTGAAAACATTTTTTTGGAAAAATGGCTACCAGCAATTGAGAACTTTACGATTTGCCTCTTTTTTCAGTTTACGTTAGAATTATAGTGGTGTTGTTGAACTTCTTATAAATCACAGCATCTTTAAAGAATCATATCCTTTCTCGAATTTGTTTCACTTTTCATAGCGGCTTCATCCATCTTTTTATAGCCATTCGGTTACTTTCGTTGATTTTACAACTTGTGCATATTCAAATACTATAGAAAAATGGTGGCATGTAGTTATACACACGATCCCAAATTTTGGCATTAAAAAAAAATATTGTATAGTATATTTAGACAAATTTCAATTGTTAGTACAAATATGCCAGTTATAAGTGAAGGATTACCATTTTTACAAGGCTGTGGCTGCTTTATATCCACATAATTGAAACTACTTACAAAGGTTAGTACTTTTTTAGAAATACTACTTATATACATAAAAACTGAGTTAAACGCTAAACAACCACGTTTGTTTGGCTAACGCTAACATAACAATGTTAGGTTATAAAGTTCTTTTTTTAAAAACAATATATATATATATATATATATATATATCCTTTTCATTTTTAATAATATGTATTTCATTAGTTACAAAACAGCCGAGTCATTAGGTTATGGAGTTGCTTTTTAAAAAAATATATATATTCCTTTCGTTATTAATAACACACATGAAATTTATCGTTTTCGCTATTAAAAACATGTTTCTCACTTTCACACCTATTTTTTACCTTTTTTTCACTTTTTTGTAACTTCTTGTTGTTTCCGCACTTATATATTTTGTAATATTAATATTAGACATAATCGGAAGTGTTATTGCTTGGACATAATCGCAGGTGAATATGTGTTAATTAGATAATAAAGTTGAAAATAAAACAAAAAGTTTTAAAAAATCACTATTTGAAAAAACATTCTACACTGCATAGATACCTTATTTTTCAATTTATTCATGATCTGCAAATTACTTTTATTTGAAATTTGCAAACTGACTTAATTCTTCATATATGAATAAAATTCAAAACAAAATCTGATGAAATAATTCATAACAGATCAGGCAGATTTTGTATGGAAATAATGCGTATAATGTTTTTGCACCATTTATTTTATATAGAAGAAATATTGTAGAAACTATACTCATGCTTAGATTGATAAGATAAGACCAATAATTTTGTGTCTTTACTTTGAATTTTAAAGGAGCAAACTTTTGAAATTTCTGCTTCATAAATTGTGCAAAATTTTAAAACCGTTTGTTATTTCACTTTTTTTAATATCTTAATTGTTATGTTGAAAAATCAAAACTTTTAGGTATGAGAAGAATGAATAACTAATAACCAATTTAGGTATTTAATATAGGTTAAAGTTTTAGAACTTGAATATGTCAACTTTATCAATATATATATATATATATATATATATATATATATATATATATATATATATATATATAAGTCGCCTTCAGTAGCCTAGTTGATAGCGTTCTGGGCTTTCACCCTGAGGACCCGGGTTCAATTCCCGGCCAGGGCTTGGCATTTTCATATGCTTTAAATAATCCCATCATCTGCATTCTAGCCTGGCTAGTTCACCGATATGACAAATGTCTAAATATTAAAACAATAAAAAAGAGTACTCAGTTACGTAACTGACATGGTTGTTAGGCGGTGAACCTAACACAAAAACAGGCAAATCACAAAGTTCCCAAATAACGGAAACCCAAGTATGCACAATAGTCAGACGTTAAACATCAAAAACAAAATTTTTTTTAAATATATATATAAAATCAGAAAATATTTTTTTACATGTAGTAAATGGTTTGCCTTATCATATCTAAACATATTAAGTGTATGATGTGTAAACCTTATAAGAAGAAATAAAACAAATTCAAGGGGGGAACAAAAGTTAACTTCTTATTAAAGAATGTATTTAATTCGCACAGGAAAATGTTATTACTAATAATGTTTACACTATTTTTTATTGCAGACAGTCAAATCGAACTACAAATAATGTATGCAGGTACAAAGCTGGCGTTACAGAAAGAAGCCGATTTAACTCGAGTGTACGAAGTGCGAGAATTGGAAGAATTGACCGATGAGTGGTTGGATGAGAAACTCAACAAATAGGCTGATAAATCGAGTACAAAACAATGCATTTTAGCACAACAATCATGGGACCATAAAGACATACTTCCATGACATGGCCATTGTGGTTTGTTGATATTTTATACACAAGTATTTTGTATTCCAGTAAAACCTGCCAATATGCTTATACAAGTAATAGTTTAGCAGTATTTAATAATATAAGTAGAACCTAAGAATGTTGTCTAACCGTTGTTTAGATCTGTGGATTTTAAAGAGTCTATGGGAAAACCGTATTGCTAGGAGCTATAAGTTAAATGACTTGAAATTTAACAAGAAAAGTTACTTTTTACTTGTTACTGTATTTCGTATTGAAGGTCGAATGGCTAAAGACACAAAAATTTTGTTAAACCTTCGCTATTTTTTTATCGGAATTCAGTTGTGTCAGACAAATTTCATGAAAAAGATCATTTTTTTCATTTCAAAATGACAGACTGCTTTTTAGAAAAAGTAAATGTTAACTTTGGTTACAAACATTTTGTTTATAAATATGTATTCATTTTGTACAAAAAAAATGTTGTGTGTGTTTTAGCACTCTAGCAATTACCATTTTCAGTCAGGATTCATTCAAATGGCATAAATATTGATTTTGGTAAATTATGACTATTCATACTTCAATACATGAGTGAATAAATACATATTCCTTCAAAATTTATGTAAAATATGTATTTATTCAATATGTATTATTTACTGAATATGTATTTATGTGAAATAAATACATACATTTATAGAGTGTAAAGAAACATAACATTTCACAGAATATGTGTCCAGAAATACTTTGTTGTAGCATCTGTTTTTTTTTTAAATTATTTTAAAAACGTAAGGAACAAAGCAGGGCATGAAGGTGTAGCACACACTGAATGCAAATTGTATGTTTTTTTATATAAAAACAGGTGTGTGTCAATAAAAGTTTAATATAGTAGTTTGAAAGGGTAAAAATATAAATAACATTAATTTTTAAATTTTATTAAAAATAAATATTTTTAAAATTGGCTATTCCCTCATAAGTTCTAAGTATAGTATACACCTTTGTTACAATTGGCAAAGACAAAATACTGTACTTATAAACTCGCCCAATCACATTGTTAATTTATTGATCTCACTGAACTAAGTTTTACTAGGGTAGATTTTCTTTTTATCGTTTCAGTATATGATCTCTCCAACTTGACAGTGATATACCAAATACAATAAGGGTTGGTATATTAGAAATTGTAAATATTTCATAGCAGTTTCAGTTTCTTCCTAGAACAATGAAATGCGCACTGATAATGACCTCCAAGGGTGTGTTAACACTAGCATTCACATTTTTAATCAGTTACGTTCAAAATTGGCACAAATATTAATTTTGCTAGTAGCTTTGACAAGTTTGTTACTAAGCAAAATCCATTTTAAAATGTTTGGCCATTTGAAAAAAATAATCTCTTTTCTCTCAATTTTTTAAATTCTTATTTTATCTTTGCAAGCAGACTTAAAATCTGCATTTTTTAAATTTTAAAATACAAAAATGAAACTGATGCCTCAGTCAGGGTCATGCTGGATTTGATTTTCACGTACTGAATTGCTCACTTTAGAAATGAATCTCACACCTGTTCAGTGGGTAATTTTCCATTAAATAAACATTCAAATATTTCACAATACCACATTAAACTTATTACTATTATAATGTGATTGGGTCAATATGTAGACCTTAATATTATCATATTAAATTTAACTTATAATTAGATTATAAAATACTTATTTTTAAAATTTTATGAATTTCTTATATATATGTAAA
The DNA here is from genome assembly GCA_022606455.1 of Callitettix versicolor. Taxonomy (NCBI): domain Eukaryota; kingdom Metazoa; phylum Arthropoda; class Insecta; order Hemiptera; family Cercopidae; genus Callitettix; species Callitettix versicolor. The sequence goes on along the minus strand of CM040187.1, from coordinate 58,009,825 downwards.
TATAGGACGTAATATTATATAATTATTACTTTCTGGTCTTTAACAGAAAATAATGTTTTTCTGTTGGAAACCAGATAATTTTTTTTCCAAAATAAATGTTTTTAACATTAAAACATATTTAACACATAACTTTGTAATATATGTTTTTTTTTTTACTAGAGTTATAGCACAGTTTTTTGGGTTCATAGGTAAAACAAAAACAATTTTGATCCATTAGTTTGTCAAACCCAAATACAGCTTTTAACACATAACTTTGTAATATATGTTTTTTTACTAGAGTTATAGCACATTTTAAATTTAAAACTGGATTTTAATATTTGGCTATTAGTGTTCAAACCCAAATACAGTACAAACCTGATTATCCAAAATAAAGTGGAGGATGCTGTTTTGAATAACGATTTTTTTCATTTATTCCATAGAGACATAATACTTCTTTATATCTAATTAATTTTAGAAGAATTTGAAAGTCAAATGATTTTAATCTCTTTTTTTATGCTGTTACATGTGAACTTTATCAAAGTTAAACATTACATTTTTAGACTTATATTAATAACCTGTATAACGTATTTAAGATAAGTAGGTTATGGCATATTAATTATTTATTTAAAAAACAGTAATTTTTGTTTGTTTCTTACGTTCCTTGCAAAGTTTTCAAGGAGCGATGTTCCACTACTGTAGTAGAAGGGTATCATTCGGCATCGACTCATTGCGTTGCTCAACAAATTTTAGCATAATCTAAAATTAAGCATGATCACACTGCAGTATTGACAGCAAGTGATGTTAGTGTTGTGGGGTGTAGCTGTATTTAAACTTGGGAGTCGATGACTGGGGAAGTCAACTCAAGGTCAGGCGTTTTACTTCTTTGCTAGCCAATGCAATTTCATACTTATATTCCTGTATATTTTGTTTATTCCCTTTCATTTTTTTAAAAGGATTTGCGATTCCAGATGCGTTTCAGTTGACACAGTTCAGTTAAGCTGAGTTTGCCGAGGTGTTACTTAATAATTAAAATAAACAATTTTTTTAATAAAAAAATCAAAAATCAGACATTTAAAATATTTTTTAAGGAAATTACATATGTAGTAAAAACTACTAGTAATATATTTTTAAATATTTAATAATATTGAGTAAATATTAAAGTAAAAATTTGGACTTGTAAGATTCAAAGCAAGTCAAATAATGTGCATGTCAAACTTGCACAAAAAGAAATAATATGCAATTTAATTAAAAGTATTAAAATTCAATTGGTATCAGAATGCCCCGACTCGCCACTAATTTTAAAATAAAAAAGTTTTTCTCGTATTTTTCTCTAGTGAAAAATTTCAATTTGTAATTGAAAATGACCAATCAAACAACAAGAATAGTCATCTCAAAATCCAATTAATTGACCTAAAAATAATTTAAGAAATTTCAGCTGTAATGATTTTGAAGCAAGTTATATATAGATTAACCTATATCTATCAACAGATGTTGGCAAGTGGAAGACATTGAGCTAAGTTCAACAATTTCATTAAATTATCTGAGATTTACCTATGAACCTTTGTTTTGTGGTTTTTGCACATTCTTATTTTATTGTTGATGTTTATATTAAATATAAATAGATTTTTTATAAAATTGTTTGATAAACTGCACACTTCAACATGTGTTTATGATTATGATTTGTAATAGATTATTAAAGGGGAAAATATACATTTATTAAAATTCCAGTCATGTTCAAAAAACAATGACACAAATTCAATATTATGGTATTTATAGCTATATCGTTTCTGTGCACATATTTTAAATTTTGTATGTACTGTTTGAAAATTTTGGTCAACACAAAACTTATCTGTTAAATTATCCTTTTGATTTCATATAGATTGCCAAAGGTGTTTTTAAAAAATTTAATTAGAAAATGCATTAAATATCATAGTAAGTTCTTCAAACTGTGAAATGAGCACCAGTATAACATTTTTTCGAGGAAGGTTGTTAAAATCTATAATGACGTCTATTTCCCATCCATTTCCAAAACCACTGCTGCCAACACATGTAAGTGTATGACTATTTTATTTGTAGTATTTCATTACTGTTTGTTATTTTCATTTTACTTATAATTTTTATAAAAATTTAATATCAGTAGTTAAAAACCCAATTTTTTTAACTAGGTATTTCTAGCATTTGCTTGTGATATCCATTTTGAAAATATAGACAGAAGTCAAACATAGTTGAGATAGTAGAAATGTAGCAGGGATTAGATTAAGAACTCCCAATTGGTGTGAATTTATTTTTGTGTGAATTTTCCGGCAGATGATCCTGATTAACTTAAACATTTTTTTAATTTGAAATTCTGTATAGTTCGAAGTTTTCTAAAGCGACATTAGCATTTCCTATATAACTGAATGTTAAGAAATTCTTGGCAATTTGCACTTACTTTTGAGAAATTTACAAAAAATATAAACAGTTTTTAAGAATTTTTAAAGAATATGACATTTGTTTTTCTCCAATGATTATAAATGGTCCTAATGAAGAAGGATGTGTTGGCTAAATATAAATTAATTGTTTATGTTTGAGAATATAAGTAGTAATTCCAGCTACTTGACTTGCTTGGCCTTGAATATTCCATCGTAGTTTTGTCTACTTGCTTGGCAAAAGTGATGAATTACTATCACATGTTTCCAAACTTATTCAACGTAACTCTACATTCAGTAGTTAATGTTTGTGTCAAAATTTGTTAGCATTGTCAGAAGTCATTGCAGGAATGGTACTTGAAAAGGCTATTAACACTAACTTACCTTTACCAAGTAGTATACAAAAATATTAACTTGCTCCATAAGTAATATTTTTGTAAATAAAATTCATGCTAATGTCTGCTTTTGTATTTTCTTCGAAATTTGGTTTTTCACATTGACTTTGAATTACCCAAGTTGGCTCAAGTTTTCAAGTACATTAGAAAGTAGTTCTATAGGGTGCAAATTATTGTTACACACAGGTTATGAAATGTGAAAATTGGTTTATTTTACTCTTAAACACAATTATTATTATTCTAATTATTATTCTTTATTAAAGTCAGATCAAAGACAATTATATGTTTTATATTAAAAAAATATAACAAGTAAAGGTAAAATACCAATATTGAATTGTAACAAAGTCAGAGTTATTAATAATGAATACTAACAATTTAAAAAGACAAACATTATTAATTATGACTACTATCAAAAGAAAAGACAGAACTATTAATATTTAAATATATAATTTATTTGTACTTATATTGGTATCAAAGTTTCTTTGATGCTCACAATCTCACCACACCGCATGTTTCTTATACTTTAAAAGGCCATGACTTTTATTTGATGAAAGATTTTATTGAAAATGTAATATACTCAGTTATTCAGTTTGATGATGAAAATTACATTTTTAATAATATAAAACATGTATTATAACTAGGAATAACCAAGGAGCAATTGGCAGGAAGAAGGGAAAAAGCGATCTGAAAAAGTCAGGAAACCCAATTACAGTTTAGGGAAAAACGTCCACGAAACGTAGTATATTCGGGAAAACTCAGACTTCAGAGATCAATAAGATTAAAAAATACAGGGAAGAACGCAGAAAAACCAAAAGACAATTAAATTGACTGTGTGTGCTCCAATGTGGGCTTAATTCATAGAATTTAATTATTCAAAATTTGATGAAGTTTACCCTTTTATTACTTGTAACAGCTATTGTGCGTTCAGTACGGAATTTCTGTAGGACTGAATTTCCTTCGTTCTTTTGCCTACCTTGTTAAAATTAATTTTTATTCTCTTTGATGGCCAAAACATGCTCGCCAGACCTCCAGTATTTCACTTTAAATGTTGCTTGGCTTGGTGCCAACATTTCAAAACAAAATTATTCTAAGTTTCACTCTAGTGGTTACAGATCATTATTTCACATATGGTGCATTGATGTTATAGCACTAATTACATTTGAAAACATATGTTAATAAGTGTATCTATGTTATTTCAGTTTTGTTCCTTTAAATATGGTACAAATTAAACGTAATAGCTCACATCTGCTTAATGGAAGGTTTAAAATTTCACAATTTCCTACAAGAAACTGATTTTGAGGTTAAAGGTGTGTATTATTAAAAGGCAGATAAACTTCTTGCTCAATACCTTACCAAGTATATCAGTTACCATGGTTTTCATAGGTTTTACTATTATTTTAAGCATGGTTGATAAAAAAATGGGTCAACATTACTTAGATGCTAAGTAAGTCTTGTTAAAACACTGATTTTGTTTATATTTTAGTTTCTGAATATGGATATAAGCCTTGAGTCTGTAATACATACAGATCTCACTGCATAGGAAATTGTGTAACTGAAAATGGAGAACGCTATCTGACAGAAGAGCAATGAACTATGTAATTTTAGGTTAGCTTTTGAGACTAGTTTATATGTTAATTTATAAATCACTTATGATATTAATTAGATTTAAGGGTGGGATGGGTAGAAAAATGAGTTCAGAGCACTCTGATGTTGGGTTTTAGTACTATGTGATTTTTACCTATCGTTCTTGCATCCTGATTGGTGGTTCTTACATTCGGTGGAAGCTGTATGTACTATAGGCTCAAGAATATAAGACATTGCTGCCAGTTTTGATACCAAATCAATTATGTACCATAATTATCTTTCTGTTTCATATTATTTACGTGCACACCAAAATTTATTTTAAACATGCCAAAATTAAGTTAGAATTCAAAAAAGTATACAAATAATTATCACTTTCATTTATATTGTTTCCAAAACTATGGTACAAATTCAATTTGTATAGTAGTAAAGAATGGGAATCCTTGAATGATATTTTAACACTTTAGTTATTTTAGTTTATAAAACATTGTAGACTAGTAACCAAATACATATTTCATGACAAATAGCATTTAAGTTCATCTGTGAAATTTGTTTAATCGTGTAAGGAATAAATACATCCAATAACGTAATTATTGATTTTAACTGTTTTTATACATTCAGATGTAAAGACTGTCTTTGTTACTTTATTATTTTTATAAAAAATAATAATAATATGGTTTCACTAACACATGTCACATAACGAAATATTAAATTATTAGCTAGCAATTAAACAATACAGTATCATCGAAAAGAAAATGCAGGGAGTTTTAAAAAGCGAAACTTATTATTAAAGGAATAATTCTTTCATTTTATGGTAACTAGTTAGTATAAGTTTAAGTTGATGCTTATCATGTAGTGTAAGCTTGTCCTTAGCATGCACCAAACTGTCAAGTGTATTGATTTTTGCTATTACATAAAATAATACCAATTTTTTAAAATTATTGTTCACTGATGAGAACATTTCGCATAAATAGTTATGTCAGTGATTACAGTTGCAGGATATAGTGACCGGAGCAACCTTACATATACCACGAGTATAATTGTGATGTTCCCAAAATGTATGTATTGTAGGTTATTTCATGACAAAGTTATTGGACCTTCATTTTGGCTGGAATGACATTACAGGTATAATTTACATGACATGCTCAACTGTTTGGGTTCCATCAAATTGAAGAGATCAAACAAGAGACAAGAGCAGTCATTTTTATGTGAGCTCTATCTTGCATTATGCAATATGTTCAATACACAATTCCTAAACAATTAGCAGAATAGCCCCAGTTAGTTTTTCTGGCATTCCGGAAGTCTAGACCTTGACATATAGGCCTCTGGATGTTTTATGTAGGTATACATTTAAAAAAATATTTACAGAGAAAATTCCATAATTTGGTCCCTGTTTGGAACACACTTCTGTTACCATCTTGACTGTTAATCCAGGTATGATGCCATATCTGTTATTCCAGACATGATTCACCGCACATGGTGGGAAGTTGACTATATGTTAGATGTCTGCAGAGCAACGTACATAAGCTTACATTCAAATTTACTGAGATATTAAAGAAATACTGGTATTTTCTACACATCTTAGAGCAAAAACCAATAAATCACTTTTGTTTTTAAATACCAATCAAAATTCTGGCATTCTTTTTTCAATTATCATTGGTATGTAGAGCACAGTTAAATATACAGGGAAATATTGATGGCGATTCAGTGTTGGATAAATACATATAAAAATTTTTATCCTGAACATTTTCTTTTTTTAATGGATACCTTAAAAATTCTTGTTTAAATCTAGAATGTCTGATGAAATTATGTTAAAAGTACACAATGTAGTTGTATCAAGTTTAGAATAATGTACTGACCGAATTAACACATTCCACACATTACTGCTGACAAACTATTCGACTATTAACTTTAATGATTTACAAGGTGCAGCAAAAAACCTAACACATTTCAAGCAGTCATTGTTCTAGCACTGGTAGAATGGGTATGTTTTGTAACAAAGATTTCCATTAGCATTAGCTTTGCCTTTGGTAATATAGCTTGTAGAATCATTAATCTAAAACAATGTGAAACAATGATCACTACACATACTTTTTGTTTTCGCTGAGTAAGTTGAAAATACTGCTATTAATTAAGAAATAAACTCGTAGCAGAGTTTAAAAATTTCTATCCAATGGTATTAAAATTTAGCATTAAAACGAAAAACTGAAAAACAATGTAGTGTTGTATATCGGAATTGTTAGTGTAAGGCAGTCTGTTATGCAATCTCCCACACATTCAGCTATTTAACATGTCAGCTTTGGCTGTCCTTGAAATTGTTCCTGTAAATGTTGTTCTGTTTTCAATAAATAAAGCACACTTCACTAAAAAGCAGTATCCCTAGAGGTGCGTTAATGTTCATTCGTGTGCTGTTGCAAACGTTGACATTATTTATGATCCATACTTTTTGAGGTAGAAGGAATGGTTACACAAATTCAGTTTGATGCACTTGTTAAAAATTGTTTAGTATCAAAATTTGAAGAAAATCCACAACTGAGGATGTGGTAACTGATTACAAAAGTTAAAACTCAAGAGAACTGTTTCTCAGTTAATTAATCTTGTTACAAGTTGACAGAGATTGGGTTACACCAGGGCTTCTCAACCTTTTTTCTACTTCGACCACCTAAATATTTTTTTTTTTATTCCGTAGACCCCCGTATGTTCACAATGTGTTGCACAAATATCACAGCAAATGCTTTTATTAGGAGCAGTTCAGTAATATAATTTTTTTAATAATATGTATTTTGTATTATTAGATATACATCAAAGATATAATTATGTTTATAGAAGCATAAATTTTAATAAAATATAAATCACATAAATATACAGTGAGCGAGTTGCAGTTGATATACTTCAATTATCTTACTAATATCCGGGGAAATATTTGTTAATATTAATCATAAATCACCACGTTCTAATATCTTAAGGGGTTAAAAATGGAATTTATTTCATAGACCCCTCCCAAATTCAAGCGACTCCCTTCAAAGTACAATAGACTCCCAAGGGGTCCACCTGGACCCCGTTGAAAACCCCTGGATTAAACGAGTACCTAATTTTACTTCTTGTATTTTTTTTTCTTTAGAACCGTCTACAAGGGTAATGTTTACCAATATTGTACTGTTCATTAACCATTTATGGCATGAAATACTGTTATGACAAAAAATAACCTTGTAAATGACCCAATATTTGTTTTTATTGAGCAAATATGAAGTGAATTTCAATGAGCAGTGAAAGCCATAATCGTCTTCTGCAAACAAATAGTAATTGAGAAATGATAAAACTTTATTGTATGACTGTAATTTATGCAAGATTTTTGGGCATAGACAATTACAAACAATGAAAATAAACTGAAGAATAGTTGTTAGAACATAAAATGTAATTTTGTAGTTTAGTATTTAAAATAAGCTGAAGTGTCACAGTTATTGTATGACATTTCAATACAGAATACTCCACATGAATACTGTTATTATAAGGCACTAAGTAATGTCAGGTTAATTGGAGTATAAACTGTTTTTACATAGTGATTAACCATTCAAGGACATCAGCTTATGTAGTCGCAAGGCGAAGTCAAGCAAAGTATGATTAACATTAATTTAGTTTAGCTCCAGTTTGTGTATGAATATGTTTTAGAATTTTTTTTTGTGCTTTATAGAATAAAACACTATATTCATTTATCATTCACCTTGTGGCCATATGAAATATTCCAAACTTGAAACCTCTCCAACAAAGCTGTCTTTTTTTATTGTTGGAAAAAAGTGATAAACCATTATTTTATACCTGTACAAGTTTTTTTTTTATTTTAGTTACCAATAATATATGTATTATCAGTAATATATATATATGTAGATTTTAATAAATTTGTATGTATATGCTTTTTACGAGAATAAATAAAGTGATTAATAAATTTTAATTATTCTCATTTCCTTCCAATTCTAACATCTTGACAGTGTGTCGGACAATATTGATTAAAATATTACTGTTTATAAATGAGTAAAAATAAATAACACTAAAAATAAACAAAACATTTATTGCATTCCTTTGATCATAATTTCCGATCAAATAAAAATATGTACGTATATTTACTTATAGGAAATATTTTTTTTTAAACTTAGTAAAATAACACTAGTTTCATATATACAGCAATAAAAGGCTAAAAACCAGAACATCTACTAATCCAATTTTATTTATTTAAATCGATCTATTTTCTAAACAAAAGATATACTATATTTGCCATATGACAATGATCACATTTGCATTTATTTTACAGTGTAACCTTCACTGATGAATTTAAAATACAATGCAATAAAAATTATCCAGATTAAAAATAATCGCTAATTCAAACTATTATCAGACTAGAAGTTACGTTTAATCATAATGAATTCATGTGTTAAAACTGTAAAGTTATTTTATAATTTGATTAATAATGGCAGTAAATACAAACTGGAATCAGGTACAGAAAAAAAAAGGTATTCTTATTTATTACTGAACAGCATTTAACATTTATAAAAAAATCTTATTTTTATTTTAAACTTTTTTACCAATTAGGATAATGAAAATACATGCTCCAATAATAGAGCTACAGAATTGGTATTAAATACCCTCGAAGCAAACACAGTAATCTAAAACAGCGGTACAAAATATAAAACTAAAGAAATTTCTTCTTTTTTTTAATATCTTTATGCCAATTAGACTAATAATTTTTTTTAAGGCGAAAAGCACATTGAGGCTATTATCACCTCCCTAAATGTGTGCATGCAAAGTGTTAAACTCGTGTGTTACTCAGGTACCGCGAGGGACATCTAAATCCTCTCAATAGGTGCAGCTAGTCTGCACCCCCTGCGTGGATTAGACTAATAAAAACAAGCTGACATAACATGTGGTAGTAACTAAATTTGATCCTGTGTACAGGTCTTACTTTTAGTGAACTGCTTGCTATCCTACTTAGTTAAGAGCACTAACCTTATTCCATTAAAAACAATATCATTCAACAAGATTCTGATGTGGAAACTGGAGATATATTTTCCGAAACAATATTTCGAAATACTAGTCTTATATGACTGATAGGCATTTTAGGGTTAAAAATGAAGGAGAATATTCAAAACTGAAAAAGATATCAGCTGGTGTCCCGTAAGGTAGCGTGTTGGGACCGATATTATATTTGCTGTACACTAGAGATCTCCCTAATGTCGAAGATGTAACAGTTACCACATTTGCAGACGATACTGCAATACTAGTCACCGGGAAGAAAATTGAGGAAGCTGCAGGCAAACTTCAGAGGGCCTCAGATGCTATTAGCAGATGGACAAAGAAGTGGCGCATTGGCCTCAATGAGGCAAAGTCAGTTAATGTTAACTTTTCAAATTTGAAGATTGATCATCATATACCAATTACAATCAATTCATTACAAGTTCCCTATGCTAATACAGCAAAGTATTTAGGTATGACATTGGATGCAAAACTGAAGTGGAAGGAACACGTTAAAAAGAAAACAGAGGAGTTAAAATTAAAATTTAGAAGTATGTATTGGCTTTTGGGAAGAAAATCCCAATTATCAATCCATAACAAGCTGCTGATATATAGGCAAGTCTTGAAACCCGTGTGGACCTACGGAATACAGCTCTGGGGCTGTACAAAGAAGACAAATGTAAAAAAGCTACAAACCTTTCAAAATAAGGTGCTGCGATGCGTCGTAGATGCACCATGGTACATAAATAACGACAACCTCCATAGGGATTTGAAAATAGATATGGTCAGTGAGGAAATAAAAAAGTATGCAAAGAAGCACGGACAACGCATCTCTCAATACGAGCATCCAGAGATACGCGGATTGTTGGCTGAGGCTGGTGTGGTTAGAAGGCTACGAAGAACAAAGCCACTGGACCTTATGGTTTTTGCTGGTCCGGATGGATTAGTTTCTAAGGGAATATATCCCTTCAAAGTGTAAACATGTGTTAAATGTAAATTACTAGATGGGTATTTCTACTCAGTTGTAAAAAAAAAAAAAATTCAACAAGATGGAAAAATAAAAATGATAATATAGTACAGTGGAACCTCTCATGACTGAAATAACGATTAACTGAAACAATATCGCTATCACATAAAACGAAGAAGAGGAAGGAAAAAGTTTGAGTTTTTGTAAAAAGTGTGATCCACCTGGTCAATGCTTTCTTGAGACCAAGACTGTTAAAGCAGATTGAGTGGGATAGATGGGTGTAAAGTCCTTGATGCCAATGTTTCCCTAGCCCAAATGTCTCTGTCTCTTCACTCACACTTCTTTGTTTTGACACTGAAAGCTCACACATCATCAACTTATTCGTTGCTGCACACCTAGTGTTCCTTTCTTAGTGTTATGCTGTTTGTGGTTAGAATCTATTTTTGAGGCTGAGGTATGTGAACTAAATGGAAAATATTTGTGTTAATTGAACAAAAATTATAGGATTAAACAACAAAAATGTATTGTAAATTTATTTTGTATGTATCATTGCCTACAAATACTGTGTGTGTGTGTTTTACTGTAAACAAAATGACATTACTGTAAATATTAAATACCTCTGTAAAAATTGAACACTGCCTCAATTTAATTTACCTAATAATGTGGCAAATGACAATTTTTTATCGGAAACCACCTCTGAGGTATATTATATTACCTCTCTCCACTGGCTACACATCAAGTCCAACAAAATCCAGTTTTGAATAAATATTTTAATTAAAACAGTACCAACCATGTTTAACAAATTTCCATACAAAAATAAGTTGTTGGAGCAGCCATACAGATTATGACTTCTAGAACATTTTAAGGAGTCGTTAAAATTTAACACTTTTGTTCACAACTCTTTACCAATTTGATTTAAACGTATTACAAAAACTAATTCCCATAATAACAAAGAGAGAGTAATAATGTATACCCAGAAAAAAACTATTGATCTATTTCAAAATGGCGATCCGTGAACATTTTTAAAAGGAAAAACTTTTCTAACCATTTGATTACACAATCGTATAATATTACAATCTGCACAAATTTTATTGAAAATATGAAAATGAATACATTGATAGTATTACATATATGACATATATTACATACGATAGTATTGACAGTAAATACACTTCTGGATTTTCAAGTAAATTAAAATTGCTAATTTGTGAAAATTTCAATAGTGTGAAATCAGATTGATTCCATAAAGTGTACAACTTCAAATCAATATAGTCAGCAAAACTTCTGCTTGTTGTAGATATTCATGTGCTAGGCGCAATACAAATAATAATAGCCGAATAAGAAATAGGACCTTTGATTTGGTCTCAGCCATTTTTAAACAAGTTTAACTGGAATTCTACATAGAGTTGCACTGTAATAGCAATATGTATATTAGATATTTGATCGTATACAAACACTTAGTCTATTTTGTTCGAAGGTAGGGTATCCAGCGTAACACTGTTGATAGAAAACACTAATGAACAGTTGTTTGTTACATTTAAGGTTGTTTCGTTGATTTCCACATTTCAAAAACAAACATGAGAAATTAATTATATGTAACAGAAGAAAATTAAAATAAAACATCAAACTAACAACAAAACATCACATTATGCTTATTGGTTTTAATAACTGCTATTTTGCAACAATGATGCGGAAAATTGCTTACATTGTGTATGAATACTTTAATATTTTTAAAAAATGCTTAACAATTCAAGCATATTTTAATAGCTTTAATTTATGTCCTTTTTATATTAGAAAAATAAATTAGATACTTCATTTGAGGCAAAGTTAGGACCATTAGGTCCTCACTTCCACTTAACCTCACAAACACGTAAATTTATAATATTAATTAATAATAATAAAATTTACATTTTGATAAGAACTTAGAAAAAAAACAACTTATTGATTAAATAAAACAAATTACTGTACATAAAACAAGAATTAAAACTAAAAATAGGAAATTTAGTAAGCAACATGTATGCTCACATTTATACTAGAAGTTTAGATTAAAACATGTTTTAATTATATGTTAGTGGTCTGAATCGCTATACTCAAGAGAGACAAATACAAGATTAAAGAATGTTATGCTAATGTCTAAATGTTAACTGTACTTTCTCCTTTCAATGTTTGTTAATATCTTAATTGTTCAGTATGCTATAAAAATAATTTCTTCAGTTTTCACACACATACCTGAAGTAATAGAACTTTGTATCGTCTGAAAAAATACCTTGTTTTACACAACACAAAGTAAAAATTACAGACGTATATTTTCTAACAAAAGTATAAAAAGAAAACATCTAACGTTGTTCAAATTAGTTGTTGCTATTTGTGTCAATTTCTTATTCATTGCAGGTAGCTTTACAGTTACAAAAATTAAATTCTATTTACTGAAATTTATCAATTTACATGCACCGTAAAAATCATGATTTAAAATAATATTTTCTCATAATTAATTTAATTTAATTTTAATCATATTGCAAAATTTAAAGTACTGATTTACTCAGTGGGTCAGTGCAGTTAACGATATCGTTGTTGATGCATTTCAAGTTCAATACATTGTTGTTCTTAAGACAGTTCATTCAAGCTGTGTTGAAGAAATAAGCTAAAAATTTAGGAATGGTAGCAGGTAAGTATCTGTTTTGCAGGTATTTTTCTTGCTTGAAAAATAATGTATATGCAGTTAAATTAACTGCCTATACACTATATTTTAATCAACTATAAACATTTTTTAAATATTATTGTATAGAATATTACCAGTTTAATCTAAATGCTAAGTAGAGTTGGTATGACATTTTTATAGAAATGGAAACCATCAACATTTTGGAGAGAGTAGTTAAATAATTCTTCCAATAATAATTCCGGTACCCCACAGTATATCTTTTTCAACAACCTTACAACTATATTTATATCTTAAAATTAATTACAATTATCAACAATCTATAACAATTACAATTATAATTAAAAGCAATAAATAATCATAACTGTTTCTGATGCACTTTCATTCACAAAAATGTTCTAACCCTGTTCCAAAGCAACACAAAACTTAAGTCACTGCCGCGTGCATGCTACAAGACACTTTAGGCTACCTGCACTGTTACAAAATATTTTGTTTTATTGATTAATATAATCAGTAGCAAAAAGATTTTGTTCATCACTTATAGAACTTTAATGTTTTGTCTTTTCAAAGCAAGCCTCTTTACCCTGGCATCGAGATCAGTGAATGAATCATTCTAAAACAAAACAAAACAAAAATCAACATACATAAAAATGACCGTCCTAGTCAAATAACCAAAACATATAAAAACAGTATTCACTGCATTTTTTTTATTTTAAGGCGAAAAGCACATTAAGGCTATTATCACCTCCCTAAATGTAAGTGTGAGTGTAAAGTGTTAAAGTCACAAGTGTAGTGTTGTAAGTGTAAATGTGTGTTAGACTTGGGTACAGCAAGGGACGTCTAAATCCTCTCAACAGGTACAGCTAGTCTGCACCCCACTGCGGGGAGTATTCACTGCAAAACATCTGTGTAAACATAAATACAAAACTAACTGTGTAAACCAGGAATAAAACTATTGTGCATGATGCATTCTGAAGTGAACCTAATGAATACTTTTCAGTTAATGATGTATGTTTAAGCAATCACATGATCAAATTTAATTTTCTTTATAAGATTAATATCAGAACTTTGAAAGCTGATAGGGTGAAGTCCTAAGGCAAAAAGCATAGTCTAAATGCCTGATGACATATGTGAATATAAATATGAGGCCTGTCTAAAATGTATCCAACCTGTGACCAGGAAAAATATATACATGATGGGATTGAGACCCTAATCACCTTCACAAAAGGCCTTTTGCACCTCCATAAACTTAACCTACCAATCCACCTGCTTCTGAAAACCCGTCTAGAAAGCTTCTTTTGGAATGGCGTCCATCTAAATAATCGCATTTCTCGGTGGTCTAGTGGATAGCATACTAGGCTTTCACCCCGAGGATCCGGGTTCGATTCCCGACGAGGGCTTGGCATTTTCATACGCTATAAATCATCCCATCGTCTGCATTAGCCCAAGTGTGCACAATAGTCGGACGTTAAACACAAAAAAAAAAAAAAAAACCATTGCAGCAACTGTGCTTTTTGTTTCCGGTCATATCTGTATACACATGATTCACTTCCAGTAATTATGGTGTTCAGAAACTCAGGATCAGCATGTTGTAGTATCCAGCAGATCCTGTGCAACGTCAAGACAGAGTTCTTTCTGTTCTGCCAAAAGTGGCACAAATTTTGCAGCCTCTCTGCATATGTTCAAATCATTACGCAAAATTGCATGTATAGTATTTTTACTGATCCTATCATCTTCAGTAATCTCTTGTATGGTCAAACAACGATCTCTCTAATCAGATTTTCCATCCTCTTAACAGTTGCTTTCCAAGGCGTCTGTGGCCTCCCAGAACAATGTTCTTTCTCTACTGATGTCCTACCATTTTTTAATTGGTTGAATCACTCTGTTACGTAAAGTAACTTCATTTTTCTTTTAAACATTTAAGATTAAAATCAAATTGAACACAAAAATGTAGCCAGGTCTGTTCTAAGGGTTAACCTATATGGACCATCTGGCTCTCTTTTCAACAACCGCTAGTGACAACAGTATCCGCGTATAGTTGAAATCCACACTGTTCCATACGATAGTTCGTTTTTTCGTTCTACATTTTAACCAAATCTGACAAATAGTTTGGTGCTAACTAAAACACTTTTCCATTTTACCGGTCCATTTTCAGAGTTCCATCAGTCAAAGTATGTAGTTTTAGTGTCCACTGCCACTACCTTCCTGAGTACAGTGATTGATCACTGGCGACTGTACAGTATGCAGTATTCTAGACAACTTGCCAGATAGGTCTACTAATCTATAGACTTCTGACTGATAAAAAATAATATCTGTCCACCAAATTGGTCCTCCATACAGAAGGCGTAGCCTAAGTGATAAAATCTGCTATTCTGCTTAATACCTTATTTTCAGAAGATTTTATTATTTGGGCTAATAACTTAAATACATTTATGTAACACACTTTTTAATTTGTATTGCCTCTCCTCCTTTGTATTAGCATTGTCTCCAAACACCTGCCGAACCTTACAAATTGTTTCGATTTGAAAATCACCAAGCTTTTGACAAAATTTGATGCAGTTTCTTTGCTCAACTTGTTCAGTCAACTTGAGAGAAATCAAAAATTCGATAAAACAACACATCACTCGGCGGACAGCAGGCAGCGGCTCATAAACTCAAACACAATGAAGCCCCTAGCATCACTACTGTACACAGGAAAATTCATGGTCGGTTACTTTTTAGACAAGCCTCATACCTATCACTGGTTTAGAATAGTCCGACTAACATGTTATCAGGTTTCATACATTTTTATACTATGAAAATAAATTTGATAATATACAGAATTAATTTTACTTTCTAACTACAATGAGGTGAGCATGCAAAAATTGATTTTTCACAATATATAACAAACTTTCAAAGTTTTCTGAGGACTGAGAGGGACAGTATGGATCCTGGACAGAAAGCAACACAGAAAAACCAAAGGACTCATTACAAGGCATTTTGGTCTGAGAGTGCATCTGAACAGGATAGGAATGTGCCACGGAAAAACCATGTTTAGGCTATGCAGGAAGGAAGAGGAAACTGCAAGACATTTAATCTATGATTGTGAGGCTCTTGTCAGCAGGAGACAAAGAATGTTTGGCTTCAAGGACTCTGAAGTCCTCCAGCAGAATGAGTTAGTCATCAGTGGACTGCTAAAACTCACTGAGGATAACTGTCTACTGAATTAGAATTCAAGATGTTTAAGTTGAACAGTAGGTCCTTTGTTTGTGGTCCACCAAAACCCCATAACTTCCAAAGATCAAATATAATTTTTGCAATTGTTACAATTAATTAGTATATTATTATAGATGAGACCAAGCATAAAATGTCCATGGATTGTCAGGCATGAAAAAAAGTATACAATACGTTAAATAAGAGGGTGTTTTTAATAGATACTCTTTAAATGTTTATTTTTTTAATATTTTTATTTACATAAATAATTAGTTACTTTTTCATCTTATTTCCTTTTTGAACACTTACACACTGTATTTCAGAAATACATTAATTCCATCTTCAGAATCACTTTAGTTATAACATTAAAAATGACATTTAAAAACTAAACTTTACATATCACATGTACAAAACAACACACACTGTAGATACTATTACTGAATCTAATAGTTGTTCCACGATGTTTAAGTCTATGCAGGCCTAAATAAGTGATATAATTATGTAAGAGATATTTTTTAAATTAGTTCACCTTCTGCAGTTTGTCTATAATTCAGTTTGAACATACATTCCAAATACCCGCTTTTACTTCATTACATCTTCTTTGTTTAATGAAGGCTATTTAATGAAATATTAATAAACAAGGAAACATTTGGTGAAATATAACAACTTCTCATGTTAGGGGAACACGCAGGTTGAAGATGCCCTTCATGCATGGCTGATTTAAGTCAACATTGACCTGAACACTCCATGACGAAACTCTCCCCCCCCCCACCCGCTGACCTCAACTTCAGTTACTGACTTACCAGTCTTGGTTTTAGAAGGACTCTACTTTGAAGAGTCTCCATTATCCACTATGTATGAACCCACCGTGTCTTAGACTGGCAACCAGCAGCCATAACAAATGATTATTGTTCTCAACACAACAGTCACAATAATAGGCCTACATACCTTAGGTCGTTTCATCACGGACCTCCCACTCACTCTATTCTATTTCCCTTGCCTTTATTTCTTATCTGAAACAAATAACTGCTTTCTAGCCTTGGCTCTCACAAAATCATCAATTAAATCTTTATAATCTAGTTTCACTGTTATGTCATTTTGTGAGAATAGTAAAAAAAATTGTTCAGCTTTTCACTATCCATCGTTGATCTATTTTCAGACTTGATTCTCTTGAGTGCTGGAAAGCTTCTTTCTGTTGTACAGTTTGTAACAGGAAAAGTAAAATTTTCATTACAACTTCTAAATTTTGAAATATACTTTCTAACTTATTTTCCTTAATGCTGGAATAGTTCTCTCTTGTTTGTTTGATATTTTCCTCTTCACATACAATTTAAAATATAAACAATTTATAAATTATTAGATGTGTACAACATTTTCTTCAAGTAAAAAATCCCATCGTTTGCTGATCATCCCATCGTCTGCATTAGACCAAGTATGCACAATAGTCGGATGTTGAACACCAAAAAAAAAAAAAAAAAAAAAAAAAAAAAAAAAAAAAATCAAGTATAATAAAAATATCCATGAGTACGGGAGTCGTATCTCGAAACATTACTGTATAGACTGAAACGTTACTTGCATACTTATTCTTCATTAGCTTCTCTGTTTTTATTTTCCTTAAATTCTGTGCTCCTCCGTACATGCTTAGTATTCCCCATTTACTACATCAGTCAGCCATCATCCTGCACTGGAGCTTTTTTTTATTATCAATTTTTTATGTTTTCCTGATTTCACAGTTTGTAGCAACAATATATTATTAGTTGTAATACAACAATGTATTAACGTGTATTACTAATATGCAAATTTGTTCAAGATTTACAATGCTGAAGTAAAACGAACAAAAATCAAAATCAATAAAGCTTGACGCATTTTTCATTGGATATCTTTTCTCTCTGTTGAAAATTATAAATAGAAAGCAACTTTTAATATAATTGTTTTGCTTAAGAGTTTGGTTTATTCAATGCCCATAAACCATATATTATTAAGAGGGTGTCTCCAATATATTAAAACTAATTATAAATATTTGACTATTTACCCATAAAGATAGTAGAAGAATGACAACAAATAGAACGCCAGCTTGACCCAACCTTCTCTTTGGCATTTGTTTAAAACGTCAGCATTCATAATACTTGTAGGATCATACAATCCTGGTCCTGAGATAACTGGTCTGGTTCGGTACCTTCAACACAAAATTAATAAATGGTGTAAAAAATATCATATTAAGGGCTTAAGAAAGCACTTTAGCACCCAAACAAAATACATACCAGTACAGTATTAGCCTAGGCTACATACCAAAAATATTTCATTCTATATAACATTTGCAATAAGATAAATCTATAAGGCCAATTTTTTTAAAAAAAAAAAACAGATTGTGATCACATATCTTAGGTTCTTTTAATTTAAGTGGTTTTGATTATTGATAACTGAAGGCACATAGTAAAATCTGAACTTAAAAAACATTAGAGTTAAGAGTTAGAAATGTTTAAAAAAAGCTAAAATCAAGGTTATTATCATTTTTCCAATTTACTGGAAAATACGTTTTTTACTAACAAATTAAGAATTAGTGGCTTGAATTATTATTATTATTATTATTATTCAAAAATTATTATTACGCTTATTCCCCGAATTTAACATAAACCCAGCCGCCTCGGTGGCCTAGTTGATAGCTTACTGGTCTTTCACCCTGAGGACCCGGGTTCGATTCCCAGCCGGGGTTTGGCATTTTCATACGCTATAAATCATCCCATTGTCTGCGTCTACATTAGCCCAAGTGTGCACAATAGTCGGACGTTAAACACAAACAAAAAATTGAACAAACTGAATCAATTTTTTTGGAAAAAAAATCGATATGTTTTGTTTAGGTAATCAATGATACCTTTGAGCAATAATTGCTAGATTTGAGAAAAATTTGATTAAAAATTTTTAAAAATTTTATTCTGAAAAATTCAAATTATTGTTAATGTTTAATTAACAGAATAAGTAGAGTAAAAATTAATGATAGTTTGAGTGAAAATAAATTAATAACAATGGGTTACCACAAGGTACTACGCTTGGACCTTTCATGTTCATACTTTATGTTAATGATCAATTATATTGATACCCAAGAAGGCTGTATTATTTCTTATGCTGATGATACAGCAACAATTTCATCTGAAGATACTTTGAAAGATACTATCAATACAATGAATATCTTCCTTGATATAACATCTGACTGGCTAGCTCTTAATAGACTGTCTCTTAATGTTGACAAAATGGTTTATATTACTTTTGGCAATTAAAAATAATACTGTTCCTGAAGAGGTTGAGATCAAATTGAAGACAATGTTATAAAGAAATTTGAATATTATAAATATTTAGATGTTTTTGATTTTAATGTCAAGTGGGATAAACACATTGAACGTGTAATCAAACACCGAATACGTAAAATATTTGATTTTTGTATTTTATTAAGTTGACAAAAATAATTAACGATATGTAAATGCTTATCTATTACACCTTATTCCAAAGTATTGCGAGTTATAGTATACTAGCTTGGAGTTTAGCGTACAATAACTGTATGTCTCTCATCCAAACATTGCAAAACAGAATTTTAGAAATTACAAATAAAAATGAATTTTTAACAGATAAGACACTTCTGCAACTTTTCCAATTGGAATATTTATTGTTTCATTGTGAAACTTTAAGATATATATATATATATATATATATATATATATATATATATATATATATATATATATATATATATAATATATATAATAAAAGTATGACAAGGAATAAAAGTGTAATATTACCCCAAAAAACAGCAAAAACGTAAGTGAGAAGAACAGTTATATAAGAGCAATACATTATACAATTTACTACTTCAGGATATGAAAGTATTGTCACTCAATAAGAAAACATTGAAAATAAGGGTGAAAAATGGACATTAAGTAGAACTGATAATTAGTTATTGAATATGGGGCTGATGGTTGTTGTTAAATATAAAAATAAAAACATGTTGTAGGATAACTCTATTTGAATCCTGTTTAATTTTGTATGTAGTTTTCTGGTATCAGTCTGTGCACAGGGGTTTCTTTCCCTCTGCAGTTACATGTAACCATTGTAAAAATACTGGTTCAGTAAATAAATAAGTTTTCTAGGGGAAAAAATGCTTGCAAACAAGATTTTTGATAAAACAAAAAATGGTCTCACAATATAGAGAAACTAGGCCTATACTTTTATTATTAAAGAGACTTGAAAAACATGTGTCCATGAATACTGAATTTTTGCATTATCACAATATGTTAAATAGCCTAGTAGTAATTAATACAGAATTGGTTAAATTTGATACCATCAGAACAAAAAAAGAAAACCAGCGATATTGCAATGATCAAATAAAAATAGCGGTTTGATGGAATTTTCAATCATATTTTTTTATCTCACAAAATGATTCAACTCTTCTAATGCCTTCGAAGGTTTAATTTTACCTCATTCGATTATAAAAAAATCTGTATGTGAAATTCTTACCTATTGATGTGATATGCAATGAGTGGTATATTAAGGAACAGTGAAAACCACTGACCCGAAAACATAAACAATATGTTAAACACAATATGTAGCAGGTACTCCGGTATGACCAACTGGAAAAAAACAAGATAATTAATTATTCACATTTTACTTTATAAAATAATTTTAATAGTACTCTTCTAATGTTTAACATTCTTATTATGTGACCCATTCCTACATCATATTGAGTGATTTCAACTTCTCAAAACATCAGCCACAATATACATATATATTTAGTTATTTTTACAACTTAAGGCCCTTATATTTATAGTTTGTAAATGCCAACAATAAATTATAAACATTACTTTTACTACAATTTCCTGTACATAGTAGATAAATTTTACAATTTCCTGGAAAAACACCGTTATACGTTTAGTCAATTCCATTTACACAGACATCAATTTGCCTCCAGAGCAGTAAAACTTTAATCCTTTAAGACTCTCATATCAACTCTGTCAATATCACACTATCTGGAATGACTAGAAGAGATAGTTAAATTTAATACATACCTGTACTATATTAAATATAGTTTATGTATATAGCTACTATATTCAGTATAATAATCTGCCTTCCTTAACTTCGTCAATTATTCTTTCGTTGACGCGTTTCAGAGAACCTCCATCTTCAAAAACTATTTCTATACTATAGAAATAGTTTATGAAGATGGAAGTTCTTCGAAACGCGTCAACAAAAGAAGAATTGACGAAGCAAGGGAAGGCAGATTATTATACTGAACATAGTCACAATAATCCTAGCAGAAAAGAAGAAGAATATAAAAAGAATTTATGTATATAGCTTATGTTATAGCTAAATATGTTATAATAAAAGCTTATTATAAAATTATAATAAGCTTATAATAAAATTCTTATAACATCACTGTTTATATACTCATATATCTGTATGAGTATATAACACCAAGTTGGGCGTCAATTTCTTATAATAAAGCAGCTACCACTTTGGGCACCAATTTTTATAGCAAAAATTATTTATTGCAAAAATTGTTAATCTTTTCTGAAAAGTATGGAAATATTTGAAGATTTTATTAATAAAGTATTCAGTATCCTATAAACAATTCTTTTAATTACAAATTTGTTCTCAAAATAAGTAATCGTTATTACAATGCAAAAAAATTATGGAATAAATCATCTCGGTGTGGTTCTTTGATACTTCAAATGGAAATTAAGAAGGTTATTAATATTGTTCAATTTAACTCATTACAAAAAGGAGGTTACAATGTTAATTACCAAGATTATTATTGAGTTTTTAATGATGTGAAGTTAGATGAATGGTAGACATGTTGGTCCAGATGTCAACAGTGTCAGATTCCAGAGTAAGTATTGTTGGGATGAGTTGACTTGGAAGATAAATTGTTATACTTTACTAAGATTACACTCCACTTATTCAGTATCTTACTGAATCAAATGATTTTTTTTTAAATTATAGAAATTTACACTAGCAACTTTTGTACCGCAGTATCACTGAATTGAATGAATGCTTTGTGTAAATTAAAAACACTTTAAGACAACTCTTAATTCTATTTGATTAATTACTATAAAAACAACAATAACAAAGACTGTACTGTAACAAATACATTTAAATTGCTTTTTCATTACTACTATCCCTGTTCATATCATTAGCCCAATGTCATTTATTATCAAGAGCTCAATTCAAAGCATATTAAAACCAATTATAAATGTATGTTACAATAAATACTATAACAGACCTAATACAAAACAAATTACAAGTACACTGTTGGGTTATTTTTCTATAGGGTATTAACGAAAGATACACATGCCTAGTGTTAAGTACTTACAGGATTTAGGCTGTTACATTGGTCTATTGGATTCTTGTAGTCTGTTTTCAGTTCATCAAATGCAATCACCTGCAATAAAACAAAATGTAGCCTAAGTACAAAGTATTAACATTGCTTTTATTGCCTATAAAAAATACCTATAAACAGTCCAAAACTCGTTTGCACTCAAAAGGCCATTGTTAGTAGCCAAACACTGCTCCTAATCAACTTATTATTATTTTAAAATTTACTATTATTATTATTATTATTATTATTTTCTGCTTGCTTAGTCTTATCAGGTCAAATGGTCACTGCGAGTGAAAGCTCAGTAGCCTGCCACGGCACAACCGCTATTACAACTGTCGGTTATCACTGACTTAGAATTTTTTGTTTACATCACCCCAACAATGGGTAAACATAAAGGCAAGTAGTGAACACACATAATGAATTATTTAAGTAATCTTTTTAAATGAAAATATAAATATTTTTTTACAGTAGCTTTCAGGCTTAACTGAAATAATGGAATTAGGATTATGAGTCTATCTACTCACCTCGTAAAGGCTACCACGGTTTCAAAACTCTTCAGGCCATGATAAAAAATGTTAAATCCCTCTGTCGAGGTGATGGCAAAGTCAAACAAAACATTAAAAACATATGTCACAAACACTGAACACAATTATATGATTAAAATACATATTATAATTACACGATTAAAATATATACAATAAAATTTGGTTTGGCCAAGCGATACATGCGACTCACATGTCGTTACATTCAAGATTACGGAGTCTTCATCAGTATTGCGTACCTGTCAGTGTTATCAGTTACAGTTATTCTGTTGGTTTATGTTATTTATTCAAATCACTTATCCTTAGAGTCATGTCATATATTAAATCTGTTTTAAATGAAAATTTTTCATTGTGGATGTTATGGGGGTCTGATTTTTTGCTTTTGTAAATCTCAAATTCTTCAATCACATCAATATAACTACATGTATCGTTTGGCCAAACCAAATTTCATTGGCCAAACCAAACTTATGTATTTAATGTTTTGTTTGAATTTGTGACGACCTCAACAGAGGGATTTAACATTTTGTATCACGGCCTGAAGATGAAACAATAGAGTTTCGAAACCACAGTAGCCTTTACAAGGTGAGTAGATAGACCACTGACAGGAAGAATAGGTATATAATTCTAATTACTTAAATATGTGATCTTGTGGCTATGTTGCAATAATATGTTAAACATATTTTATTATGATGGCTCTAACAGCTTATTTTCAAATTAAAAAATTGTTCAATCAAAAAAAAACAACTAATTTGGTTTTCTCTTAAATTTATAATCCTTGAACCATAAGTATATAATTAAAAATTTGATATGCTTAGTTATATGAATCTTTATAATTCAGTGAACAACCTGCACACTGTGCACTACATTGACAAGTTATGATTGAGCTCCTTTAGAACACTGCATAATATGATAAAATATAACCAAATTAGTAAAATTGTTAAAATATGCCAATAATGTTATTTGAATTTGCCTCCTAGTTCCAACAATGTAGAGAAAATAAAATCATTCAAACAGAACAATGCCTTACTTGGTCATTCACTGTGGCCACGTGAACATTTGTGGGATTTTGTTTGCCACCATCATTGGTCTTGTGAGTTAAAAGGAATACAACTGCTAGAAATAATTCAAGCTAGAGCAGAAATGGCCGTGACCACTCACAGTGGACACACAAATTAAGAAATTTTTTTAATGTTTTAATAGTTAGATATTCATGACTTATGATTGGTAGAAATATAACAGAGTGAGTAACAAAATATAATACTGAATAATAGCAAAAACATGAAAGAATAGAACTAAATTTAGGTATATACCACAATCTCATGAAATTTTACCATTAGGCAAAGATCAAGCCTAATGTTTTCAAGTATGCCTTATTTCATACTTTAGTTAAGTCTACTTACCAATATATACCGCAAAACTCTACTTATACACTTTTACTAAAAATGCATTAATTTAATTAAAGATACTTTAGATATAAAAAATTTTTGGAATGAGCTATAACCCAAACCAAAAAAGGTTATAGCCTACAATGGCCAACACCTTTTAACTTAATTAGGGTACTTTTACACAAAAAAGTACTACTCGCTTCCTTTTGGAATTAAAAAAAAAACTATAAAATAGTTCATATCATTTCATTTTAAGCTTGTTATAAACCAATTAGAATAATATTCTATGTATAGTTAAATAAGTAACTTATTTTTATGTAGAAATCAAGGTTTAAACATCTAAATAAGAAATGTATTATGTTCTAAACTTACGTGAAAAATTGCAAAAAATATTAGGAAAGCATCAAATATTAAGGCTATGATATACGAAAAAGCTGAAAAATTGAAAGACATTTTAAGCTAACAAAAATTTCAAATTTAGTTAATTTTATGCACACTCAACATAAACATAACTCATGACATGACCTTTCTTCTTATTGTTCTTTTAATTAGACAAACAGCTACATTATCTATGAACAGCTGTATACCGTTCAGTTTTTCATACTTCATAGATGCACGTTTGTTCAAATTTTATAAATAACTTTGATATATAAATATAAGTTTTCATTGGTATTTTAAATGCATACACTTTTATAACTGTTGTTATTTTCATTTTCTCGTTGGCCGGTTATATCTACTTTCAGGTCATCATTAAAAATGTTTTAGTAGTCATGTCTTCTTAGCTACTTGTGTTCTTAGCAGGCTGATATATACGTTTTTACTTTTAACATCGAACTTTTTGCACAAACGATTTTTGCTTAATCCTTGTCATTATCTTTAATTATAGGGGAAATGAAACTATGTTACAGATTGTATTTATGAAAAACGTCCACACCATACCTTGTTTGTCTTTAGCCAGGGGAGCGCTAAAAATCGTCAACGGTCTACAAAATTGAGTTGCAAATCTGTTATATATAATCTGTGCTCGATACAAGTCTGTGATCTGTGAGTCAATGACATTTCATTTGACAACAATTATTATTTGAATTTGTTTATAATAGTGCCATTCCTGTTTGGAAATCTCCGAAAACAAAAACATATTTTACTGTGATAAATTATTTGTAATGGTGGAGCCTTTGTTTGAAGCTTTGAGTTTGTTCAAAAAGCGGAATTTTGAAAAATGTGCCATCATTTGCACAGATTTATTAGAAAAAAATCAAAGAGATCAGGTAGGATCATAAAAATGTTAACCTAATCACTATTTTACAATAGGTAAATAACGAATAAACATTGGGTATTTCTGAATTTTTGTGTAATACTAAAGTAATGATTGCAGCCATTTTTGTGTTATTGAATTAAGAGATTTTCACCTACAGAAGATTAAATTTATTTCGATTAGTTCTGATTGTAAGCTATTAATAGAACACTATGTCATGCTTAGTATGTTAATAACATAACAGCCATTACAAGGTTAGTAACTTTTAATACAATTCTACTTATATACAGAACCATGTTAGGTTTTCAATGCATAACCTTGTCAGCTAGTTTTTTCATTCAAAAATTGTGTTAAAAAAGTTTGAAGTCTTTTTAAAAAAAAGTTTTACTTTTTTTATTATTAATAACACATGTAATTAAGAAAATAAATAAATAAATATTATTATAAAGAAAAAACATTTTTAGGGTATGTTTGACCTTTTTATTTTCCATTTTTTTCTATCTCTCCGTCGTTTCCACACTTATATATTTTGTATTATTAATATTGGGCATATAGTAAAGTGTTTTGGCACAAAAATTACCAACATTGACAAAAGTGTATTTTTAACAAACATATAAAAGTGCAGAAACTATAGGAAGTTTGAAAAAAATTAAGATGATCCACATAACCTCAAAATTACTACTGCATGAATAATGAAAACACTTGAAACTTGTTTTTAAAAAATGACTTAAAAATGTAACACGGTTTTGTATGATAATAGTGAATAATCTTATAATGACTAAATACAACAGCCACTGCTGTATAAAAATGGTCAATTCTTTCCTTATAGTTCATATACTCATATTTGAATTTAAATTGAAATAACCCATGAAGCAATTTTTTTATAATGCTAAATCATGTCTTATACCAGCATCTTTCAATCGTATTTGTGGACCAGGTTAGGTTTTTCATGCAATTTTTACTTTTGTACCAAACCATTTTAGGTTCTTAAGGTAATTATTTCTTTAAAAAAATTTCTGTTGTTTTCATTATCAGGCTAATAAAACGCATGTAATTGTTTTCATGATTGAGAACATGTTAGCTGCTTTCGCGCAATGGTAATTTTGAGGTTATACAAGTCAGTGTTATTTTCGATTTTTTTCTAACTTCGTGTAGTTTCTGTATTTTTATGTTTTGTATTATTACTATTGGGCATGTAATAAAGCATTTTGGCACAGAAATTACTAAGAAGAGCCAAAACAAGTTAAACTACATATTTATCCATTTTTTTGAGTCTAAGAAATTTTGTCACCATTATATTCATAAAAGCTCATATTTTTGAATAAAAACAAATTTCTTATATACTGATAAAAGCTATTTCCACTTGGCCATTATACCGTGAAAACTAAGTTGTCCCAAAAATTATTAGTCACTTTGTTTTAGAATAATACCAAGATTGTTCTTTTTAGGCTATTTGGGTATTGAAAATGCGGGCATTAACAGCACAGATTATGGTAGATGATATAGAAGCAGATGAAGAAGGTATCACAGAAGCAATACTAGATAATGATACAATTGCTCAGGTGGCTCGTCCAGGAACTTCTCTTAAAGCCTCTGCTACAGCCCATATACCTGGACAGGGATTAAGGTAAAGTTTCAGTCATTGACTTATATTAACCATAAACCTTTTTTTCTATATTATAGGAATGAGGGATTGTTCTTCTAAATCAGATATTTTTTTAATTAGGAAGTAGCAACAAGTGTTTTGTTTGATTTTTTAAGTTTCATGTAATAATTTCATTTAATGTGAAAAAATTTGTGTAATGTTTTTGTACCATTTGACAGTAAGATATTTACCTGTATATGCTCATTTACTTCGTAATCTTAAAAATCTAATTAATAAATCACGTTAGTCCGGACATTCACCCCTCTTACACCTCCAATAGTCAAGTGATGTAAACTGTTTTTTTTTTTTTGTGGTTTTTTGTTTTTGTTTGGTGTTTAACGTCCGACTATTTTGTACACTTGGGTTAATACAGACAATGGGATGATTTATAGCATATGAAAATGCCAAGCCCTGGCCGGGAATCGAACCCGGGTCCTTGGGGTGAAAGCCCAGTACGCTACCAACTAGGCCACCGAGGTGGCTTCAAGTGATGATTTATTGTAGACCTGTAAGGCCTACTGTATTCACACCATTGTCCACTAAGCATTTGAATCAGCTTTTCTGCCTTAGATTTCAGACTGTACTATAGTTGATAGGTGTTGTCTCCTATCAACCTATCATACAACCTATCATCAACCTTTACAACCTATCATTGTATGTAATGAATATTTGTTGACTGCATTAACATTGTAGATTATTATTGTATATGATAATAATAATCTCCAAATGGCCTATGATGTTAGTTGTATCCAAAGTGGCACATTATATACAAATGTTACAAGGGCCTTGTACACTCTTATCCTATACCTACAGTTAGAAGGAAAGTGGAGAGGATGATTATGTTTCCATAGGAGTAAGTGTCAATGAAAGCACTGTTTATGTTCAAAAAGGAATAACATTTCTTTAGCTAGTCATAAGAATATAATCTAGTATAAGAATATAAGCATTTATTCCCTGTAAGTGTTAAGGTTACAGATGGCCTATACAAATAAAAAGTTATTTGTTTATGTTTATGGAACCTGTCTTGTCACTTATATTCAGTAGTTCATTGTTAGAAGTTAGAAAAAAAATGTATGTTAAGTTTGTGAGAGATTACTTTGTACAGTACTGTAATGTTAATATATTTTGTATTTTTGCTTTCATTGAGTTCAAATATAGTACTGTTTATACTTTTTTGTTGATGCTCTGTAGTCCGGACACTCACTGTTATCCAACGTGTATGTATGGTTTCGTAGGTATCAGATTAGAGAGAGACTTTAAGTAATATAATTAGAAGTACAATTTATCGAAATTGTTTTACTATAAAAAAAATAATCAGCAGTATCAGTCTTTGTTTATTATATGTTTCCAGACCTCGAATGGAAAGTGGCAGACCTGTAAGTGGTGTGGTTAGACCTGGCACACAGTCAGGACGAGCAACCAGCTTGGAACAGATGTTAAAAACACCTCGAACTGCGACTTCTGCTCGACCAGTTACGTCACAGTCTGCCAGGACTGTGAGGTTAGGGACAGCGTCTATGATGTCAGAACCAGATGGTCCCTTTATTCAGGTGTGTAACAAAGATAAACAAATGTCTATATTGTAGTTATAATGTATGTATATATGTATAATAACATGAAAGTTATTGTACATATATTATTAATATTACTAATAAATTTGATAGCACAGTAAAAGTTTGATCACATTATTATATTTTTCAGTATTAATATGATTTGACTCGAACTTTGTTGACAATAAAAATGTACCAAGCTTTTATGATTAGTTTATTGTTAAAACTGAGTATAATGTAATAAAAATATCTTTATTAACTTGTAAAAATAAAAAAGACTATTTACCAAAGATACATTAATAGTCTATAAGTCTAAAACTAAATAATTGATTATTTTGGCTAAAGAACCAATTTGACATGAAAATAATCTTCAATACATTGTTTTCTTTTGTCTTTTTTAGTTTAACGTCTTTACTTTATGCCAGTTAAAATAAAGTTGTGAACTGAATGATATCAGTCTTTGCAGATAGTTGTGGTATGCCTTCCTTGCTATCTTTCACTACTCACTGTAATGACAAAGGTGTTGCATATCATTTAAGGCGACCACTTCCAAAATGAAAATCTGTCTGTCCCTTAGTAATTCACTTAAAATAAATTCTATATTTAATTAAGAAATATATCCTTGACTGAAATCAAGTAGCTATTTTGAAGGAGAAGACACCTTGCAGCCAGGTTTGAAGATTGGTATTGTTCAGTAAACTGCTTAAGTAGATTCTTGTGATTCTCGGTGGAATTCATAGGTGATGTCAGAACTTTTTTTATTATAGTCTTGGTGGGAAACTTTTTACCACTTAGTGGTTTTTGTATGGGTTTTTAATTATGGTTAAATTGAGTATGTCAATCGGTGATTCAAATATTTAATGTTATAGATTGCCAGGCTTAATATACCAAAGTATGCGGCAGAAGAAAGAGTTGTGAAACCATTGTTTCAATACATATATTATCATGAAAACGATGTGCGAAATGTAAGTGGTTTTATCAAATATTCTTTGTGAATTTTTTATCTTTTTTTTCTTAAAATTTTATGAACAAGTAGATTTGTTTTCTTAGAGTACAAAGTGATCATTATTAATACATATGTTTTTAGAAAAGTTTTACATTTACAAATTTCAAAATGTAAAAATACTGTAAACCCTCAGTTTTAACAGACTATATGGGGCGAGGGGTAGTTCATTAAAGCTGATTATCCGTTAAGTGTGGGCGGAATCTGTAAGTGTCCTAGTCATTAATAGTAAATCTTTTACCTGCTTTGATTGTGTTCCTATTCATTGCACGAAAAAAATATACTGTTTTGTTAAACAGTTGGGGGTTATTTCTAAGAATGGATTTGAACTAAAGCACATTCATTCAACGAAGAATTGAAACTATCAACTCTTAGTACGTGCTGTACGAAATGTATATGTACATTTGAATAATATTATACTATTAAAAAATAATTTTAAAAATTTAGATATACAATATCCCACCTTTAAAAATTTCAAATAAAATATTGGTTTTTGTTGTCCGTTAAATTGTGTTCCATTAAACAAAGGGTTTACTCTATAATAAAATTAATCATTTAAATTAGAATCCACCTAATTTTAGTAAAAGGAAATGTCTTGGGGAAAATTTATTTTTTTGTAAAAATGCATTTTTCTGCAAAAAGTTTGTATATATGCATATGTACAGTTTACTATATATGTATGTATGCATGTTTTCCAGTTGATTGAATATCCTCCATGTACCCTGTCATTATTGTATTGTCATTGTACTAACAATATTACAAAAATCAAACTTGTAGCAAAACCTAGAACTCTCTCTCCCTCCCTACTTCCCTATCCCTTCCTCTCAATCCTTCTCCCTGTGTTTGTGAATGTAATGTGACACTTTGTATATAACCTTGATTTGATGGTATCATTAAAAAAAATTTTTAATTTGAATAAATTTTATGTAAAAGTTTTATCCCCAATGTCATTTTTACAAATAATAATCACAAAGTCCGAACATTTTTAAAAAAATTTATTACTTTAAGATGTAAAATGGTTACACATCATATTCAGATGATATGATGAAAACACATCATATGTTTTGGAACAGCTATACTCCTGGTGCAATAAAAAAATCACAAAAGTTTCTGCTTCTGGAACAGAAATTTTTTATGGCTACATTGGATTCAAATGATCAAGATTCTTCTGTACTTTTATTGGTGTTGTTTACGTTCTCACTGTTTTATATATATATATCATTATTATTATTATCTGCGTATAGACCCTGTTGGATCACGCAAAGCACTCCGACTCATGTCTTGCTCCTTCTAATCCACACCTCCCTTATCCTGTCCCCATGGATCCTCTTCCGCTCCTCCGTCTATTTTATCCCTGCTCTCTTCGGTATTTCATTCTCTGGGACCTTCCAACCGAGCATCTTTCTCCTGTATGCGTTCCTGTCTTCAATGTCTGTTGAGTCTATTTCTGCGTCACGTAGGTCTATTCTGACTTGTGCGATCCACGACATTGATTTGACACCTTGTATATACTTAAGGATTCTGTTGGCAAGTGTATATATACACACACACACACACACACACACACACACACACCTGTTATTCTCAGTTAGTAACGAAGAAGACTTTCAGTAAGAAATTGCTGCTTAAACATCAAAAATTTGTCTGTTGGCCCCAAAAATTTGTCATAAACCCCTCCCCAACTTGTTTGTCAAATTTAACTTGTATGCAGTTACACTAATAATTTCTCTCTGTGTAATAGTGTCTGTTATTTAAAGTATATTTTGGTTAATTTAAATAGTTCCAAAATATAGAGATGTTATATTATTCTAAAATACAATTTAAGGATAGTTTTTAGTTTTTACAGTTTGTGTTTATTGACCGAAGCGAAGCAAGGCTGTTTTGTTTACCAAATGCTGTTTTAACTCAACTGTCAGCATTTGGTTTGTGTGTGTGTGTTTTTGAACAAATGCATTGACCTATTTTTTTTTAAATTTGGTACTGAGGTAACTTGTATAAAGCCCAAATTATATATGTGCAAGATGTTTTCATATTTACTTCCGTTTCAAGACGGCTGGCTTTGATTCAGTGTTTAGAGTGTAGTTGCTGGTTATTTCCAGTAATACTGGCTGAACGGCAACACTTTTTAAAATTTTGGCCGCTTCATAGAGAAAGAGCATAAAATTTCCAATAAACTTTGTCCAGTAAATTTTTCGTAAATGTTATTTTTAGAGATTAAAAGAATGGATATGTACAAGTGTTATCATAGAACGCTCTGCATAGTAATTACAGATATACTGCAAGGTCTACTGTCCTTTGAACTACTAGTTAATTTCAGTTGTACACCCAACTATCCAGATCAGCCAAATTTTCAATTGGTATAGTTAGGTGTAGTTTTAGTGTTTTACTGTTTTCTTTTATTACATTTTGAACAATAGGCATTTTAAATAAAGGTTAGCAAACAAACAGATGTTAGTTATTGGCTCCACTCACTCTTTAGGGATCCTTGATTTAAAAAAATATGGGAACACTTTTACAGGCATTGGATTTGGCTGTAGAAGCAACAAAAGCAGCTCAGTTCAAGGATTGGTGGTGGAAAGTACAGTTAGGAAAATGTTACTTTACTTTGGGACTGATACGTGATGCTGAACAACAGTTCAGATCTGCACTAAAACAAACACCTTCTATTGAAGTATTTCTTCGACTGGCTAGAGTGTATGTGCGTTTGGATCAACCGCTCAATGCGTTGGATGTGTGTCACACTGGTTTAAACTCATTCCCACAAGAAGTGACTTTGTTGACTGAAGTAGCTCGGTGAGAGCAGAAATAATATTTCCTTCGCACTTTTATATTTGTATCACTTCTATCCTTCACTAGTTTCAATGAAATACTATAGTCTTTCTCACATAAAATAAGGATCACAGTATAATGCACATCAGTGAATATTGTTTTGCACAGCTTTTCACAGTTTTTTAAATAAAATTTTGTTAATAATATTTTTATGGTAACTTATCCAAACTTCGCTTAATCCAAACACTCCCAAAATTCTTAATCTAATACAATAGAACTCCAACCATATCTCGGGATACAAAATAAATGTCTCATTTGATGTAAGAACCACCATCCGAAGGTTAAACACTGGAATAGTGCCAAATAATAGCATTTGATTAGTGTAGAACAGCCACCTATGACGCAACTTAAGTGCCCTGTTTATGTAACATTGTATCACATGTCACTGACATATCCTTGTCCTTATGTTTAAAAATTATTGTTATTGTGTTGTGGCATTTTAAAATTTGCATTCATTATAATGAATGTTGTAAAAAGACTATCTTTACACATTCAACTTGTGATTAACAACATTACAGTGAGAGTGTCGGAACCAAGATTTACACAACTGTAGAGAAACAAAAAAATTCTTCCTTGAGTAACTTTTAATGGAGTATACAACTTGTCTCACGATATCCTGGTACTTGATACGGTACCATACTTTATAAATTATTTCATTTAATCTGAACATTAATTATTCATTCATTTGGACAACAGTGAGTCCCAGTTTGTCCATACTAATGAGGTCTTATTGTACAGTGTGTTTCAAAAAGAATGGCCTGATTTTAAACAGCTATATTTATTAGAAAAAAAGCTATACAAAAACAGATTTGACATCAAAATAATCATAAAAGCACGAGTATGTGCAACTAGTGGAGGTCACATAAAAGATTTGTGTGATACATTAGTATCACAACTATTCTATGTGTCCTCCACTAGTTACTTGAATGACATGTAAACAATAGCTAAATTCCGCTGAACTTGTGCAGCGGAACAAGATGAACTTGAACCGAAGTTACTGCAGCTGACATAGGCATATTGATTTAAAAAAACTAAGATTTTTAACACATTTTCTCATAGTCCAACTACAGTTTAGTTCAGTTTTTATGTCATTATTTCTATCGCAACAAATCCCAACTACTGAATACTATTAACGTTTGGATTGTACATGCTTAGTGAAATGTACTAGGCTTCTTCATTGCAGTTATAATATCAGATAAACACAGCATAGGACCTTCGCTAAATAATTTTAGTAATTAGGATTATGACCTATTCTTCCCATCAGTGGTCTATCCACTCACCTCGTAAAGGCTACCGCGGTTTCGAAACTATCATTGCATCTTCAGGCCATGATACAAAATGTTAAATCCATCTGTCGAGGTCGTCACAAAGTCAAACAAAATACTAAAAACATACATCACAAACACTGAGCACAGTTACACGATTAAAATATATACAATGAAATTCTACTTGGCCAAGCGACTCGTACGTCGTTACATTCCGGACTGTATCGTTAGAGCAGCATCTTACAAGGGAATCCTTAACCAACCTACACATTTTCATTTAAAGGTAGATCCAGACATATTGTCAATTACGCGTACCTTTTTCCAATTTGGACTGGCTGAATCGCCAGTTTGGTTTTTGTCAAGAATGAGAGGAGACTCTCCGAACACATGCTTTTGCAGTGTCCTGGTCCACAAAGCTCTGTCTGTGTTAAAAACCAAACTGAAACAGAAATGCAACCTTGAGAAGGTACTGGTAAACATTGTCCCCAAAAGATGTTGCAATTATTGCAACTGTGATATTTTTTTGGAAACTGCCTAGCCTTGTTTATGGGAAACACAGTGTGGTTGGTATCTCCTGATACTAGATACACACAAGAAGTTAAAAGTAAGTAATTGAGTACAAAAACTACTACAATACACACGTTGAACTGTAATAATGTGATTCAAATATACTACAATGAAGAACACTATCATTTGTGTTGATGACTTGTTGAGGGGACACCATACTGTTACGGACTGACAACAGCGAGAACGGAAGTTATATTCAAGGCCAGCGCTAATGTAGACGTAATCTGGCAGTGATTTTCTAAAACTCTAGACTTCTCCTGTTGTAACTAATGCTGTTTTAGTTACTGGATATCTAGATGACGTCCTGCTTATGGAGGATATGTAGAACATTTGTAATAAATTACCGTAAACTTCGTGCTTTTGTAAGTATTTTGAAACAAATACATTTTTGAAGTATTTTGATTTGTTTTTACAGTGTTTTTGTGTAATAAATGTAGCTATTTTTAAAATCGGGTCATTATTTTTGAAACATTCTGTATTTATTTTAATATTATTTTTAGAAGATTATTTCTAATACATAATAAATCCATCAAAAATATACTGAAAACACATAACTAACCCTAATCACTATATTGCTATGTAACTATGTTTAAACTTGTTACAATATTATGAGTGATAAGTAGCCGCCTCGGTGGCCTAGTTTATAGCGTACTGGGCTTTCACCCCGAGGACCCGGGTTCGATTTCCGGCTAGGGCTTGGCATTTTCATACGCTATAAATCATCCCATCATCTGCATTAGCCCAAGCGTGCATAATAGTCGGACATTAAATACAAAAAAAAAAAAAAAAATGAGTGATAAGAGAAATTATTTAAAGTAATCCTCTTTGTATACTATGTTTTTAGTTCATATTTTTTGTTTTGCAAAGTTCATTGAATTTAGTATTGTGATTTCTAATTAACTTGATCACAACTTTTAAAATAAATCTTGTTGTTTCAGTGTTCTTGAAGCGTTAAACAAAATTCCTGCGTCAGTAATGTACTACCGTGAAATCCTTCAGAAAGATGCAACGAATATTGAAGCTATCGCTTGCATCGCAGTTAATTACTTTTATAGCGATCAGCCTGAAGTAGCGTTACGGTTTTATAGGTAATTACATATAAATCTTACAGTTCTATACTTATGTACTTTCAAAGTAATGTAAACAAACAAAAACCAAAATTTTAAAAAATGATTGGAAGCAGGAAGAATACAATGTGCCAACATTTAAAATGAATAAACCATTTACTTTATTTACAATTCGAAGATATTCTGAGAAAATATTATACTTTTGCTAAGAGTTCACTTACTGTTTGTAATGAAGCTGGAAGATTCCATAAAATTTATAGTTTGGTTAAAAATAATGATTAGGCCCTAATATCTTGCAACAGAAAAAACATGTTTCAAACAGTACAAAAAATTAATACAAGTTTCTCCCGCATTGTAACTTTTTTTTAATTCAAATCTTGTGTATTGACTTTATATTTATGTAAATAACACATATATTTAAATAAGACAAAAATATGAGCAAAATCTAATGAGGCAATTTTGTTATTTTTTCTCAGCTCACAAAATCAAATATTTTTGCAGATACCCACATATTTTGTTTTGTTTCTTAAAGGCTAACTATGAGCTAATTTTGATGAAAATCGTTTGAACCAATTTTAAAAAAGTCTTGCTATTGTTAATTTTTAAAGGTTTTCGGTGAATGAAGTGCTAGAAATTTAGTTTAATAAAAAAATGTACATATCAAATTTCATCAGAATCAGCAAATTGATTCTGATATAATATAATATAAAATAATATATAAATATAAAAGATATATAAATATAAAAGATATATAAATATAAAAGTGCTGTATATTTATGTAAGACTTAGACAAGGGAAAGGACTTGAATATGAATATCGTCCATTAAGTTTTCAATTTTTTTCTTGTTTATTTAACCCCTATATTTACTTTCATATTACATTGTGATGTGAATGCAAAATACAAATTGAAGTTCATTGGCGTTGAAAATTTAAATTTCAAATTATTGTTATCTGCAGGAGGTTGTTACAAATGGGTCTGTATAACGCAGAACTGTTTAACAACTTGGGTCTGTGCTGCTTCTATTGCCAGCAGTATGACATGACAGTCAGCTGTTTTGAAAGGGCACTCAGTTTAGCTGTCGATGAAACTGCAGCCGATGTCTGGTACAATATAGGAAATGTGTCAGTTGTAAGTACAATGTTGTTTTAAGTTGTTAACATATGTCAGAATTTTTTTTTCTACCAAACTGTTAACAATTTAACCAAACTTGTTCAGAGCCAATTTTGTACATAGAAATACCTTGAAAACAAAAATTTTATGCAAAGTGGTCTCAAGATGTGGGCAGATTATGTCTACTTCATACAAGTTTCATTGAAATCATTCCATTTGTTTAATCCCCAACAGTGTAAATACACACCCACAGATAGACTAGATTAAGCGTACTGTTTTTAGGACTAAGAACTCTGTAAACAAATATGTCCATCATAGTCCCAAATCAATTTATTTTCACTGTCATGGTCCCAAAACGATTTATTTTCACTGTAATTTCACTTGTCTCCAAGGATGTGTACAGACATATTATATTGATGACAGATGTTTCAGTAAAAACTACTTTTTTGAAGTGAGAACACCTGATAAGGATTGATTCAACATGATCTAATCAATTGTTTTCACAATCACTATAATCTACTTTTATTAAATTGACAAAGTAATAATATTACATTATTTGAAAATAAAGTTGTTTTTTTTGTTTTCTTGTAAAATTACTAAAATCTTACGATATATTACTTTTTTTTGCAACAATAGAACAAATTATTTAGTGTAAATAAAAGGAATTCAAAAGAGGATTTATATTATGGATTTTAAAATAAAACATTTTTTCCAGGCTCTTGGGGACTTGAAGCTTGCTTCTCAGTGTTTGCGTCTAGCTGTATCAGTTGACTCTAACCATGCACCCGCTTATAACAACCTCGGTGTGTTGGAACATAACCATGGCAATGTAGCACAAGCACAGGCCTTTTTTCAGGCTGCTGCTGCGATTGCACCATATTTATATGAACCGGATTATAACCATGCCATGGTTGCCAACTCTGTAAGTATGTTTTTGATAATTAGACACTTTGTACTTTTGTTTTTGGATATTAAAAAGATTTTTTTAATTCTTCAGCACAAGTTATTTTAAGCACTATTATATCGGCCTGCCGAAGTTTATACCAACACACAAATTGTTTTATTTTTTAAAATATTTAAACTATCATAAAACACATACACACACACACACACACAATCAAAACGTAGTTTCAGATATAAAAATGTAAACATTACTTTTAAAAAAAACGTCTATTAAAACACTAAACTTGAAAAGTAACTGATATGATAAATGATACACAAAAGTGACAGAATTCATAGTCACAGGTGTTCATGACGTATTTATACGGATGTTAAGTATAAAATCAAACATTTGTTGCCAAGGTTATTTTAACTGTGTAACAAAAACTAAACAGCTGTTCTGGCAATGATTATAAAGGAAAATAATAGACAATGTATTTAAAGCATTAAAGAGCTGAAATAGTTCACCTAAAATGCCAAAATAATGCAGGAACATATTATTTTTCATTATGCGTTTATTTACATCATAACACTACGATGAAATTTGCAACGTGTAATGCGTACACATTAACACGCTACATTAGGCTACACTTATTGCTAGTGTTAAACATCTTAGTTAACATTTGGTCTTGTTAACATGTCATTGTTTGCTCCTTGTCCTTCAACATGTATATCTTTCCTGACTTCACCCTATAACAGGTGTCTTCCTGGGGGACACCTGTTTGTTGGCAATCCTATTTATACATCCATTAATACAATTCCATTTTCCCCTTCTGAAGATCTGTCTTATCCATTGCAAAGATTGACTTTGTACCACAGCTGTGGCATCTGGCTTACCTTGAATTGTTTGTACTTCTTCATTGTGCTCCCTCACGTGTGTTTTCTCATGCCCAGGTTTGTTTTTAAAAACTATTTTTTTTTTTTTTTTTTTTACTGTATGCTGAGAGTCCAATTCTCTGACCCATTCATTAGAACAGTCAGAGTTTTGTAAGTTCAGTTACATTTTAAAGTTTTGTAATTTCAGTTACATTTTAAAGTTTTGTAATTTCAGTTACATTTTAAAGTTTTGTAAGTTCAGTTACATTTTAAAGTTTTGTAATTTCAGTTACATTTTAAAGTTTTGTAAGTTCAGTTACATTTTAAAGTTTTGTAAGTTCAGTTACATTTTAAAGTTTTGTAAGTTCAGTTACATTTTAAAGTTTTGTAAGTTCAGTTCAGTTACATTTTAAAGTTTTGTAATTTCAGTTACATTTTAAAGTTTTGTAAGTTCAGTTACATTTTAAAGTTTTGTAATTTCAGTTACATTTTAAAGTTTTGTAAGTTCAGTTACATTTTAAAGTTTTGTAATTTCAGTTACATTTTAAAGTTTTGTAATTTCAGTTACATTTTAAAGTTTTGTAAGTTCAGTTTTCAGTTACATTTTAAAGTTTTGTAATTTCAGTTACATTTTAAAGTTTTGTAATTTCAGTTACATTTTAAAGTTTTGTAATTTCAGTTACATTTTAAAGTTTTGTAATTTCAGTTACATTTTAAAGTTTTGTAAGTTCATGTCCTCGTTTAATGCTACCATAATCAATTACGCATGTTCATTACACAACCAAAGGCACTGTTCAGTTTATTCTGTGTTTCAAGTTCTACAATGTTTTTATTTGATAGGTACAGATATTTAAATCCTGAACCCTCTGGACTATATTATCCTTTATAAGAAAAAATTCCTGATTCATCTTTCTCATGTTTACCTGTCCTCTATTTGCATGAATTTAGTCTTAATATCCCACCATCTCTGTTCCATCAATAAGTATTGCAAAAGGGAATGTTAACCTTTTTTCCAACATTCGTTCCTTAATTAAGCTATTCTTAGTTTTTAAACATCTTATATATATATATATATATATATATATATATATATATATATATATATATTCCATTTTCAGAACTATATTGAAGTTATAATGGGTGTTTTAAAAAGGATGCAACCCAAAATTTAAGAAGGTATAAGTTACGTAGAGGTAAATTTTTTCTTTATCAAATATCAGTTGGCAACTCGTTGTTGACTCGTCATGTGTTATGTAATGCACTAGTGTTATTCCAGTATTATTTGTCTCTGTAGTGTGTGTATATTTTCAACAATGTCTTTTTCCAAGGATGATCGAGTGTTTATTATTGAGACTTATTGCGCATTTAAATCTTACAAGTAAAAGACAAGTTCCATTACAATATCCCAATTCTTCATTACCTAATAAGTCAAGAATATCACGTCTGATTAACAGTATTGTCGTTGGATGCATTCTCTTGTAAATGACGTTATTGAAATGCTGGATTGTGTTTATTTTAGTGACGAGGCATGGTTTCACTTGGATGGTTACATCAACAGCCAAAAGTAGAGCGCTGAAAATCCTCACTCATTTCACGAACAACCACTAAGTGGACGTAAAATTGGTGTTTGGTATGCGATCTTCTGGTGTCATGTTATAGTCCTTATTTTTTGACAAATCTGTTGATGGTGTGGTTTATCGCAACTTAATTGAACAATTTATAGCCTTGTTAGATATACACAAACAAAATTGCTGGTACCACCAGGATAACACAATGTGTCATACTTCTAATGAAACGCTGGATATGTTACGGGAATTGTTCTGCCATCATGTGATATCAAAAGGATTGTGGCCTTCTAGATACCAAAGATTTTGCTCCTGGAGACTTGTTCCTTTGGTGGTATTTAAAGAGTAAGGTTTTTAAAAACAATCCTCATACACTTGACGAATTGAAAAATAATATTGAAAGTGAAATTTCAAACATTACTGAGCAAACACTTCGAAGAGTGGCTGCAAATGTGTCCGAACCTGCATTGCAAATGGAGGAAGTAATTTTAAACATTTTGAATATTGTATAATTTTGTAATGATATGTTATATTAAACGTTTAATTTTAATGTTATAAATTCATGTTATCAAAAATAGGGTTGCATCCCTTTTAAAACACCCATTAGTAGGTTTTTAACTATATGATGCCAACAACATTTAAAGAAAAACGTAATCAACTCAAAATATATAGCTGTAAATATGTAAGACACATGCAGACTTATAGCATGCACTTTTGATCATCAAATAACTGGTGAACTTGCATAACTCTCCAACACAAAATTGTTTTTATTAATGACTTTTTTCTTTCATGAATTGTATTATCGCATATAGTGCATTTATAAATTTAAAAAATGTTCAAAACATTTGGTGTTCTTCGCTACATGTTGCATAAGTGTAACACTGGGCGCTCTTATTACTAAAATAGGTTCAGTAGTTGTCTGACAATTAATAGATATTAATTTTTTTTAACTTTACACATTTTTCACTTGACAAGATTTCAAGATAAACAAAAATTCTGTATTACATCGTTTAAACAGAAACTTTTGTTACATATTATTTGAATTTGCACTAGAATGAGTCCAAAAGTTGGTTGACTGACAGTAAATGTGCACCGTGTATGTTTTACATGTCATATACTTTCTTACCAAGTATAGTTTGTAAATGTTCAAATATCCATTTTTATTTTGTTGGTTATTTACTGTATCTATTCATTTGTGACAGGTAGGGGACCTGCAGACCAGTTACATTGTAATACAAAAAGCTCTGCAAGCCTACCCGGCACACACGTGTTCAGCTCAGCTGTTGAAAGACTTGCAGAAACATTTCAATAACCTCTAAATACACTGTTACTCGACAACATTTAGATTTATCAGAGAATTGTAAAAATAAAGTAACACTAGTCTTCTGTAATGTGTAATTTAAAACTTTTTTTTTTTAATCAATAGCATTAATTCAACACAACCATGTTACGAGATCAGCTCCCAGAGAAACAGCAGTTGATGAGCTGAATCCTGCAGTAGTGCAGTATTGAATGATTACATTTCCAGATATCGGAGTTTGATGATGTACCAAAAATTTCTTAAAATAGCTCATTCATTCATAGAAAATCGCTACAAATATGTTTTGAAGTGGGTACGTCTTATAGCTTGGAATACAATTTTTGTAGATAGAGTAAAATCGTTGAGTACAAAAAAACGACACAACGATAATATTACAAAATAAGACAAGAATTTCTGAACATGTTAAGAGTCCAACAGTAAATTTAGGCAATAAATATATTTTTGAAATAGATGCCTAGTTCCACTGCTAGTTGTGGTGATAATTTACACAACATTTATTGTCCAGTGCTTACAAACATTTAACACTTTAGTAAAATTTTGTTAGCCTATTAAAAAAGATTTAATCTCATAAACAACATCTATTTTTGTGTGTTAATTTATTTTCATAATTCTTTATTACATAATATGAATTGTTCAATTTCAATTGTGTGAAGATAAACAAAACATAACCTATTTACCAACTTTTATCTA
Organism: Callitettix versicolor; assembly: GCA_022606455.1. Taxonomy (NCBI): domain Eukaryota; kingdom Metazoa; phylum Arthropoda; class Insecta; order Hemiptera; family Cercopidae; genus Callitettix; species Callitettix versicolor. The sequence goes on along the minus strand of CM040187.1, from coordinate 57,967,729 downwards.
ATCTAACTTATATATTTGCAGGTCATGTCCTACAATATAGTATATTATTATTATTTATTATAAAATTATAATGCTATTTTATAATTAAATGTGAGTACAAAATCTATAGAGGTAGCTTAAATATATATTTATATAACCAAACCAAAAATTATTTTTTTCTGATTATATCCACAGATTGGTTATAAATACATCCATTGACAGGTATAAATTCATTTGTTTTTAAATTGTAGCTTACCAGTTTTATGAAATGCCGAGAAAGTATTCATGTCCATCTTTCATAGTATCGGTACACACAAGATTTTTTTTCTTTTTTGTGGCTCAGCATATCATGTAATACAGCTATTTGAAATCTCATTTTAAAGATTTTATTTTTTTACTATATTAAAGTATACTTCAGGTTTATAAATATTTAAATATAAAAGTTTCACTTTACCAATAGAGTTTACAAAGGTTTTATTTTAATGACATTTATAAGATAGTTTTGAACACATTTATATACAACTACATATAAGATAAATGCAAATTCACACTTGGTTTATACGGAACTTCCCTAATTTGTGCCTGTTGTCGGTTCTGTGTAAGTGGAATAGTATTTTCTCTTCAATATGTTGAACGGCAGCCAACGTAAGGACCAGAGTCTCGTGTTTCAGCATGCTGTAGACGTTCAAGCCTGAAATTTTTTTTATTTTATAATAAAATTTATATTTAAAAAAATGATAATTGTAACCTAGACTGTGATGGAAGATAAGCGGTACAGAACAATGTCAAATGCTCTAAAATCAAACAGATTCTTAAATTGGACTTTACCCTCTCCAATAATCTGACCTTACTTCTGGATAGTAAAATAGTCTTATTTTTATTAAATTTTAGTACAGTAAATCCACTACACAGGTCTACGTACTGAAGTAAGGGAAATGCGACCTTGAAAATTACTACAATAAAACTTTTTCGTACTACAATTGATAACATTTTTTTTTAATTCAGGCAAACGTGTTATTTTATTTTTTTAGCGCCTTCAAGGAGTTTTATTAATAAAAGTAGTTATAAGGAAAAATCGCTCTGTTGAGTGTCCATGCAAAAGTCAGTTTTTTCAGACCATAAATTTATTTCCACTATGCCTTTGTATAACCAAGTGCCTGGGATTGTACTATCTCCTTCCCTAGGTTTTAATCTTAATAACTAAGCACATGGTATATGGTAACAGATAGAGAGAGAGAGAGACCAGTGATAATGTCTGTACATTATGCCTAACTTGTCAATACACTATCATTCATTATCTTGGGTTATTTGGTGGAAGTTTGTTTTGGTTATGATCAGAATCAGTAAACTGGAACAGGCCTAATCTTTGAAGTGTAAACTATGGTATTCTTTCAATCATTTTTCAAGTGTCATTGTATATTTTAAGATGTCATTACAAATATTGACTTATGGATATCTTGGTACACCTGTCTACTCTCGCACATAAAGAGTTCACAAATAATAAGGTCACAGATATTTTTTTTTTTTTTAAGGCGAAAATTACATTGAGGCTATTATCACCTCCCTAAATGTAAGTGTGAGTATGACTGCGTGACCTTGATATGTGCTGAACAGATACGCCTAAGTCATAAGTGTAGTGTTGTAAGTATAAGTGTGTGTTAGACTCGGGTACCGTGAGGGACTTTAAGTCCTCTCAATAGGTGCAGCTAGTCTGCACCCCCTCCCTGCGGAGATCACAGATATTAAGAGGTTATTGTAATTTTGATTAAAATATGTAGTTACATTTTTTAAAAACAAAACGAATCTTTTTAATAAATTATATTTTTTGAATTCATTTCTTTCTTGCAAAATTTTATGTGAAATAACCTTAATTCAACGTTATTCTTGTAATTAGTTAAAAATACAATGTTCTTCTTAGATTTCGTATGCCAAACATCATACTTTTTGAATTAAACTTAACTTCCAAATAACCGTGCTAATACATTAAGTTTGTAATTAGACGACTTATTCTACAGTACTTTCTGTTTGATTAGTTAGAACAGTTCACTAATGACCATTTTTCATTATTTAACATACGGTTTTGCTGACCAGATATAAGTTGTTTTTTTTTGTAATACTAAAAGTAATAGTCCTGAATATTTATTCCTTCATTTTAGTTTATTTTAACATTTAAAAAATTTATAAAATGTCCTAAAAAAATTGCTCATTTTTCTCTTAAACTAAGCATTATAGAGCAAAAAGGACATCAATCTGTGACAAAAAAATATAAAATGTCCTAAAAAACTATACTCTTTTTGTAAACTAAGCAACATAGAGCAAAAAGGATGTTAATCTGTGACTATAGAAACAATGTATATGTCCTAAAAATAATTTAAACTCATTTTCTCATAAACTAAGCATCACAGACAAAAAGGATGTTAATCTGTGACTTTATAAAAAAAAATGTCTAAATTATCTAGGCTTCAGTTTAGGTCAGGCCACTTGAAAATATATTGAAATATCATATATTATACCAACTTATATATACAAATTCCCAATCATTTATTTCAACTGCTGAACCTTAATTCCTACCTTCAAAAGTTCTTAAGTAAAAACTTACTGTTTTACTTAATTATATTAAGAAATTATTAATGATTTTTTTCTGCTAGAAATGTTATTATTTTGTTAAATGTATTTATCCATTTCCCCCAGTTTTGTCAACTTATCATTTCTTAACATTTTTCACTCTACCTCCACTATCAAAACTTATTGCTAAATTTAATAATAACAATAATTAGTTTGGAAATGCTTGGAGTACAGTAATAAGTTTTGATAATGCATTTTTTATGTTAATACTTTATGTAAGATTAATGAGGAAGAAGGAATTTACAGAAAGATTAAAGCAACTACAGTAACCATGTCTAGAACCCACAACCTTGAGGCGCCACAGTTCAAAGGCATGAATGAAAAACTGATAAGCTAGGAAAGGTGACTATCTATATAACTTTCCTGAAGGAAAGGTAGTGTACTATAAATGACAAAATTTTTTTTTTTAGCTATTTTAGTAATGTACTTAAAATTGAGTAAAGCAATTGAATGTACTCAACAAAACAATATTTTTATTATATAAATACTTAATTATTACAAAAACATTGTTACATATTGAAAATCTTTTTGAAAATAATATTTTAAATATTTACCATAAGCAGGCATCAGATTCATGTATTTTATATGATTAGCAGCAACAGAAATGTTCCTTGGCATCAAATCTACCCTGCAATGCAATGGAGAAGCAAGATAATAGAATAATAAATATTATCACAAATCTATACTAATTACAAAATAAGGTGAAATCAGTGAGTTATGAAATAAGGTGACTTTCGTTTCCAGTTGTGTACATAAACAAAAAATAGTAAATCCATACAAAAATTCAAAATTTAATGATCACTGTATGTAATCAGAAAGTAACAAAGTGGAAATCATTTCAATCAGCTGGTCTGATTTCGAGCAACTCAGTCTTCACAACTGGTCTTATACTTTTCTCTTGCTACACATGGTTTTTAATTTATAATTAATTAATAATGACTAATTCAACTTACACGTCAACAAATAAAACAGATATTCCCCAATTACGAATAGCAACCAGTTCTTCCAAGTACTGAGGGTCATCTGTTGGGATTTCTAACGAGTCCACAATATGGAGATCATCCTGTAAATATTAAAATTTCATAATATTAAAAAACAAATAATATTTTTTTTAATTATTCGAAAAGTTTAGAAGCATACAAGGGTATATTACATGCATATTATTATTCTATTTTCCTATATATGCTAGTATTCTACAAACTACAGAATTTTGAACAGTTGTTCACAGAAGTTTCAGCTGAGAGTAGTGAGCTTGTATAAAACTGTAGTGCTGGTAATTGTGTGCTTCCCAGCAATTTACATGATGGTGGCAGAGAGAATGCTGAACTACCAAGAAAGCGTACAAAATATTTAGGCAGAGGCTAGATTGCTAACAAGAGATCTTTGCATGAAAGATGAAACAGTGGGCAAACAAACAGGCAACGTTGGAGTAGAAATCAAGATGTGTAGTTTATTCTGCCTGACAGTTTCATGTCTTTATTCGAAAAATATCTGTACAAAATAATACTATACAGGGTCATCGAAAAAGAATGTCAAGATTTCAAAAAATCATTCAATCAAACCTCAACTTACACGAATAATTTCTTTACTGTTTTTTAACTGCATTGAGACAGTTTTGTTGGATACAGGACATAGAGCGACTGTGACCTTGATATGTGCTGAACAGATAAGTCTAAACAATAAGAATTTGCTTCTTTTATGCTTAATGAAATTGATGACAATCCGATTTTTCTTTAAAACAAGTATTGTTTACAGATTTAGCAACATTTCACATTAATGGCTGCGTTAATCATTACAACTGTTGAATATGGGGATCACAACAACCTAACGAAATTCACAAGTATATATGAGACTATCCAAAAGTGAGTGTGTGGTGCGAGTTATTTCATGACCTTGTTGTGGGCCCTGTTTTTCCTGAAATAACAATTACAGGGATAATCTCTGCAGACATAGAACAGTTTGTATTTCCAAAATTGAACATCAAACTGGACGTCATTTTTATGCAAGGTGAAGCTCCCCCTCATCATCATCCAACTGTACACAATGCCATCAACTCCAGATTTCCTAATGGTTGGATTGATAGATGGTGTGCTTGTCTTTGGCCCCCAGAAGTCCAGACCTTAGCCCTTTGGATTACATTTCCTGGGGGTACATTAAGAACATAGTTTATGCTGAGAAAATTTGTGATTTGGTGCATCTGCTGCTATTACAACTGTAACTCCAGAAATGATTCAACACACTTGGCATGAAACTGACTACAGATTAGATGTCTGCAGAGAAAACGTGTACAGAAACAAAAAAAAACTTTGTTTCCTGTACAATGTCAATGTAAAATCATTAAATTATCTTTTAATACTTTTTGAGTTGCACTTAGTTGAAATCCCGTTTTTTTTTTCAAACGGCCCTGTATATCTCCATGATAACACTAAGAACATTTTTGTTTATGTTAAAGGAGCAAACAAGAAACAGATGCTTAAAGCAGTTTTTGGTGCAGAACTGGGCACAGTTGTTGACAAATTTTGAACAATGAAGATCCCTGGAATCAGGTTTTACATATACATCCACCAAACAGGTCCTCTCCAAATCTACAATTAAAAATGTTAAATCACTTTTGAATTCTGCCAAAAACCATTCTACTGCTTTTGAAGTTTACCGAACAAATCAATCTTCGCACTTAGCCATAATGTGCCTTGTCAGTCAAAATAGCTATTTGATTTCAGCTGCTGAAACATTTCATAAATATGTATGTAAAATATTTAAATTTGCTTGTATCAAGGAATCGCAAATAAATATGTAGAATTTATTTTTGCAAATTATTAAGGGATGGATAAGTATTCACAATGCAACTGGCTTCCTTAATTAGAGTGATTATGGTTTCAGACTGAATTGTATAAACAAAAAAGTGCATGGTTCAAGATGATTAATCTTATAATAATCTATAAGATCATTATTAATCTGATGATTTTACATCTGCACTAATAACTGCCAATACGCTGAGCATAGGGAACAGCTTGGAAGAACACCACTGACATTACAGTGAGTAATAAAGTGATAGTATCGAAAGTATGATGCTACCAATCACAATATTGGTACTGCAATATTTATACATCAATATTGGTTACATTGATGAACATCAGATTAGCATGAGTCTACCATACAGAGTTCTCTGTATTTAAACATTAATATATATATATATATATATATATATATATATATATATATATATATATATATATATTGCGGCAGCCTGACAGGGCAAAATGCTGTCTCACTCTTCTTGATACTATGCTGTAGAAATTAAATAGGAAATCTGAAATATAAATGGATTTAGCCCAGAAAGGGCAAAAGGAAAATACTACCCAGAAGTAATGCAGCATTTGTATAAAGAAAGCAGTAGGTTTTAACAGTCTTCACTGACCATTCATTTTCATCTAAAATACTCCTTTAGCTTTGGAAACTGGTGAAAAACCAAGAGGCGCAAAGTCAAAACTATCGGCCAGATTATTCAATCTTTCTCATTGGTACTAGTCTTAAGTGTCATCCTTCGCACAGAGTGAAGTCACATAGCACACAGATGACCATCAATGACAAAGACTTTTGTGGTACAACTAATGTTTCACAATACACCTCTACAATACAGTTTTTCTCTGCTAGGAAGTCTCAACTTGCAGCTTTTCACTGTTAAAGACTGTGGTCATAATTTTTCGAGTTAATGGTTCTAGTTTGAATTTTCATACTTTCATCAATGACCTAGACTTATGTCCCACAAAGGATCACCATTTGGCCTTTAGAGTGCACGTAACAAGCCAAGATTCATCTTTAGTGACAATGTGGTTTATAAACCCATCACTGGACCCATCATTGCACTTCAAAAATAACAAAGAAAGTGCAATATGTTTTTTTATGTTTTTTCTCTAAATCATTAGCACCTATCAAACACAAATTTATTTTACTAAAGTTTCTATGAAACAATGACATAAATTACATGCCTTGAAACTACCAAACAGTTTCTATGCATCTTGTCAACAACAAATAATAAGCCTATTTATTTTATCAACGTTCTCTGCCAAACATCAGTAATAAAAAACAGCTGACCAGACTGTTAATCATGAACATTTGTCTTTATTTCATTGAGCAGAAAAATCTTATGTGTTCAAAAAATACTACTAACAAATGCACTTCACGATCAGTAACCAACATGTGACAAACAGTACAATAAACATATTCAAAGACAAACACAATAGCAGCATCAAGGGAGAGACTTTAGAATGCCTTTACTTATAAAGTTCATAAAGAAAAAAACAGATATAGATTTAATCAACTGTTTTTATTATACGTTCATTGTAAGCAACTGCACTTTAAGTACAGTGAAACATTTTGTTTTTGCTGGTTCTTTGATATAAGATCATTTATTAGATGTTTGCATTACAAAGTTTTAATCTGTAAAAAAACTAGTTTTTGGAGCAAATATCTAAATCCTTTTGTTTGCAAAAGTTAGTTACTTTTATATATTATAAACATTACAAATATAATAGATATTGTTTTTAATCATCAATATTTTTACCTGTGCTAATTTCACCGATAAAGTGCTAGTAAGCCCTAAAATTCGTTTGTAGAAAGGTAACATGTAGAAGTATGTAGTGGGTGACCGAGGACCATGAGCAATACCGCCACCTCGCCACAGTGGTGATCTTATACTTCCATGTCTTGCTTTTCCCAAACCTTTTTGCTGCCAAGGCTTCCTGCCTCCACCTCTCACTTCTGCACGGGTCTTAGAGTGTGCATAGCTCTACAACACAAAGTAGAACATTAAAAGGAATGGTAAACAAAACTTTCTCACTTTGTGCTTTTTCTCTCAAAAATACAATTCTGAAATTATATTGAGGAAAAAATTTAATCAATTCTTCAAAATCAGTGCATCATGTTTTTGGAAACACCAAATGAAAGGCCTTACCTACTTTTTTTTTGTAATAATATGGTAAATATTTGAGAGTTTATAAAAATTCAACCGCCATTCTCCAAATGTCTACAACTTTCTAATTTCTTATGAACTTTATAATTTCTTATAGATGATATGATTAAAACACCCTATTTTTACTTTATTTGTTCTTTGTTCTTTGTCAAACAATTTTTTTATGCAATATGAAGACTCAAATTTGCACAATTAAAAATATATGAAGAACAACTATGATGTTATGTTTCTTTAAATCTGATTTATAATTAACAGATAATGCTCAAGAGATTTGGTTTCTAAGTATTATGCTGTTAGTTTAATACCATTTCATAGTTTTTACACACTCAGTAGACATTTCTGTGTTTGGAAATATTACATTTTTAAAAACATCTGCATAAAATTACATAGAGCTCATGAGGTAATAAATGTATACTGTAGAATTGTCAATAAATGTTACTATATATCTCTAGACCATATCTCTAAACATTAGCCATTTACTACACACAAAATTTAAACAAATGCAAAATCCAGAGTTGTTCCTCATACACTTACTTTAAATAGCAAGTTTTTTTCAACTTTAGGCATGGGTATCATGTAAACAAAAATTTTAATTGAAAAATACTCATGAACACAAAAATAAGACTGTTTAAATATAAAACAGTAGTATACATAAAAATATCTGTTCCTATTAGCTAAGTATTTAAAATGTTAGCCGATATACTCAAAAATTGGAAACATTTTTTTTTTAAAACATTTCATTACAGAGAAAACAGTAAGGTCTACTATTCGAAGTTTTCTGTAAATTTTATAATTTCAAAAATCCCAATGATGGTACAGTAAAAAAACACATGTCCTATATATATATATATATATATATATATATATATATATATATATATATATATATATATATATATATATATATATATATTTACTTATATTTATGTACTAAAATATACTTATATTTAGTATCTACTGATATATGAACTTTTTTTTATTTTGTCACAATCAGCTGGGTATTTATCAGAGGTTTAGTTTATTACTTAACCAAATGTGCACAATAGTCGGATGTTAAACACCAAAAAAAAAAATTATTTAAATAAAAAATCGTACATTAAGTTTTGATACTTACAACAAATTTATACTTCCTTTGCCAATCAACATTTTCATGAATTATATCAATCCGTGGCATTTCCCCAAACACATCTGGATGTAAGTCTAACAGGCCTAATTTCTGTTCCTGTATGGAATCTAAATTTTCTAGCCATGCTACTTTAGGAGCCTTATATTTTGGTAAGAAATCAAGTTCTCTTTTTAATATCAAAGGAACTTCTCGCTTTTCTTGCAGTAATTCTTGAGGTATGGTTTCTTCAAGTTCTGAAAATGAAAAGAAAATTAATTTTAAACCTTAGGCTGTCCGAATAGAAATGATCTTTTTGTAAATTTATCTGACAAACACTTAAAACTTCCACTAATTCCAGAATGGTAACCATATCAGTCAGTCTCACACATACACTTTCAGTAACGGTGTACAAGGGACAAACGAGATAAACTAGCCCCTCCTTCCAACTAGGTATCTGTATATTGGTTATTTACACAGCCGTCTAAATGATTAGATTGTAGGCACTTCTTCTTCTTTTTTTTTGCAAGATTTATCCCAACACAGGGCTGATGATTTATCACACTTGTGTATGGTTACCAATAAAGGCATATTTGTGTCAAAATGACACATGGTTACCAATATCATACCATTTAAGGGAGTCATTTTAACTTACAATTATTGAAACATGCAATATTTATTTGAATTATGACTATAGAAAAATGGTTTCAAATCTGAATGACAATGAATTGGAGATGATTTTAGAAGAAGATTTCTTTAGTAAGAATGAATTTTAATTTTGACACTGATGACTGGACAATCGTGACTCTACAACTGATAGCCGCCTCGGTGGTCTAGTGGATAGCGTACTAGGCTTTCACCCCGAGGATCCGGGTTCAATTCCTGGCGAGGGCTTGGCATTTTCATACGCTATAAATCATCCCACCGTCTGCATTAGCCCAAGTGTGCACAATATTCGGACGTTAAACACCATTAAAAAAAAAAAAAAATCTACAACTGATACGAAAGAATCATTGAAAGTATAATTGGAGAAATCAAAAATAAACAACCATTTAAATCCAGAAAAACAACACATGAATAAACAATAATTTATATTGCCTGAAAAGATGATTTTTTAACAATATGGTTCCATAATGATAATGTACTTGAAGATTATGGTTTTTTTAGGAAATCTGCAACTACACACATGGATGCATATAAATCACATCCAAAACTCCAAATAAAAAAACTTTTTTACATTCAACCTGAAATGTCAACCCACTGTAGAAGTGTCATTTAGAACATAATTCTTATCTATATAAAAGAAGAAACTGCAATTCATAGTGTAAACTACTCTTCAATAAATCAACAAACTCACTTTTTATCTACCACCTATTAATTTTATTAGTTTGTTATGATTTTTGGTAAAAAGTGAGACCCATTAAAACTAAGGACATTTGCCATTATCACTGCAAACCTATTTTGCACCCTAAGAATATGGCTAACCTAAAATTATGGTTTCAAATATATGTATGCGTAAAAGTTTAGATGTATTGATTTCATAGCTATATTTAAATGTTAAAAATGCAATACGCTACACATGTACCTTAGTGCAACTTAAGATCAACGAAAGATGCTGTTTCAGCATCATGTGTTGATTAAGCATTGTTGTGTTATATTTTTTAAACACATTTAATGAAACCAATACAACAGTATTTGTATGATTACGAGCAAATTTTGTAGTTGCAATCTTTAAGAATAACTATTAAACAAACAAAAATAAAAACACTATTGTAGTTCATTTCGTGAAAATAAGTGTCAAATTTACTCACAGTTACTGTTCTACGATTAATAAGAACATAGCCAACATTTCCCAATAAATACAACTATAACAATTAATAGGTAATAAAAATTTAATTATATTGTTTCAAAAATAATATTTACAAAACAATATACTATATTGTCACTTTAGTTATACTGTAGTCTAAATTTTTTTGATACATACTACAATTATTATAACTGATAATGATAATGCCATACCACCTATATTATAATTTATATTTACAATAAGCAGCACAATATTAACAATATTCATTACCAAAAGATTTTCCATAACTGACTGTCTTAAACTAGAATCTATGTGTTAAAACACACACAGCGTATGTTAAAACATACACTGAAAGAGTGATGCAGTTTGAGTTTTAATTGCGTAAATATAGCTTTTCAGTATTTTTGGCTATTTTCATAATTTTTGTGCCAGAATGCTTTATTAGACACCCATTAGTAATAATACAAAATATAAAAGCAGAAAATATGGAAAGTTAAAAAACATTATCTCTATAACCCATAATTACTAGTGTGTGAAAATAGCAGTAGAAGTGTTTTTCATCACAAAAACGACTTATTTAATAAGTGTAATTAATAATAAGAATAATACAAAATTTAAAAAAAAAAGCTTAAGAACCTAACATAGTTTTGTATGAAATGAGTATTGCATGACAGGAGCTAACCTTATGACTGTACAGCGGAGCTACTGATTTTAAAAAATGGTGGATTGTTTGCTTACAGTTCAAATGAATAATACGTCGGTGGGTGACCTTGGTGTAGTGAATCTAACATGTTCTATACAATGTAAATGGCAATGACATCGTAATATGGACCATTAAAAATTGCATAAAAATCATAACTTATTATAAGAAATTTAACCTTTCACGGATGGGTTGATATTTCTTAATTAAATAACAAAGTAAAAAAAATTTCAAAATAATTTATTTTATAAGAAGTTTGAAATGTCATAAATGTCTTTGACTACTTTCAGGAGCACCTAGCAAATGAAAAAAACTCCCTGCAAGAGCACTAAACATAGAGAAGAGCACTAAACATAGAAAGAAACATTCTTAAACACAGAGGACACTGTTTACGAATCACATATCAAAGAATATAAATAAAATATACCATACATTATGAACAATGAGTTCATTATACAGCTTATAAAAGTATGAAACTACAGAAAGTAAGGAAAAAAAACAAAAGTGATGCATATAACCTAAAAACCGTGACTACTATATGAAAGTAATAAACATTATTTTTCACAAAAACAATTAATTAAATGTTTATAATTAATAATAAAAACTTCTTTTTTAAAAAAAGCTTAAGAATCTAATACAGTTTTGTATAAAATTTGTACTATGTGAAATTAGTACAGTTTTGGTTACTAACCTTGTTATGACTGTTACAGCAACACACATATAAATACTAGCGGGTGACAAATAGCATTAACCATGTTCAATGTAATGTAAACAGAAATGATGTTACAATATAATTCCATGTTATAATAATGGAATTGTTGTAACATAACAATTGTTATGTTACAATAATGAATATAATTCCAATAAAAATTGCAAATCATAACTTATCATAAGAAATTTAATCTTCCATAGGTTATTAAGGATTATTAATACAAATAATCTTTTAATCCAATCATAAAGTATGAAATTAAAAAATTTACTTTAGTAAATTGTTAAAACTGTATTTTCAGGACTTCCATCAATTCTGATATTTTTTAACTAAAACGCTTTATTATATGCCCAATATTAATAACTCAAAATATAAAAGTGTAGGAACAACAGCAAGTTACAAAAAAATCAAAATAAAAGTGACAAACATAAATTCATAATGAGTACCATGTGAAAATAGGAAATGTGTTTTTAATCACAAAAAAATGTATATTATTAATAATGAAAAGAATAATTTTGTTTTAAAAAAATGAACTTCATAACCTAACTCGATTCAACTGTTGAATGTTTGACTCAGTATATAACTAGTATTAAGTAAAACACAAATATGATTCTTTAAAGATGTAATGATTTACAAAAAAATCGACAACACTACCGTAATTCCAACCTAAAATGACAGAGGCAAATCACAAAGTTCATTTTTTAACAATGTTTTCACAACAAGAACTGCCAAGATAATGATGATTTATTATAAAGTGTTAAGGCACATAAGCAGTATCTCAATTGGTGGCTTTCCCTTATTAATCTAGTGTAGAAAATTTAGCATGCTCATGCAAAGTAAACATCAATGACATCAAAATAAATGGCTAAAAATCGAAATGAATCCTAATAAATTAACTGTTCCCCAGGATAATATAGCACATAAAGAAAGCAAAAAAATCTTTAAAATAATGACTTTCGCTAGTCTCGGAAAATCAAAAATATCAGTAAATTACCCGCAAGTGCAGAAATACCGAACAAATCGTGTCTAGTATAGAATAAATTAAAACTGTTGAGGTAATAATATTTAAACAAATTGCTTACTTTCCTGAGGAATTTCTTCTGTGCTTGATGAAAATGCCCTACGAAAATTCGGTAAAGTAATTCTATACCTTAAACAAGATGATAAAATTGTCCTACAAGTCATTTTAAAATATATCCGGCTACAACACTATAAACAAAAACGCATTTCTCGATCAACTTCGATGTCCTTTTGAATTTTTAGGTTAGGATATGACTGAATAATGACTAAAATATCATTAAAATGAACCTTATCTGCTGTTCATTAGCTGTAGATAACTTCTGCTTCTGTGATCATCAGCTGATATTGTAACACAACTGTTTACGATCCTGTAAAAAATTAGATTATATGTTGAAGTACGTTGTATTAATAGTATTGTAAGTGATTAATATAAATATCAGTCCTTTTAGTAACCTAACTATGGCGGGTATAAGAGCACCCAACTCACAATTGTATATTTCGTAGTAGTTTATCTATGGGTAATGTTCGTGAGATGAGGAGTAGCTTTGAGTCTAGAAATTAAACTCAAGGGCAGTAAAACAATGGCTATTGCTCAGCCGGTTCTAAACGTATTCTAAAACTGCCTGCTAATAACACCAGAGAGAAAAAATGTAGGAGTAAAATGTCGAGATTCCAATCTCTCACTGTAGCTTCCTCCTTTTCTTTCACTATCGGTAAGTAGTAACAGTTTGTAGAATCAGATTGCCAGACAAGTGTCACTGAACTGTTAAAAAAACCTGGAGGGGAATTCTCATGTGCGTGAGAAATTCTTGTGCTGGAAATCCGTTTAGTATGTGGCTGGAGGACCTTACATATATATATATATATATATATATATATATATATATATATATATATATATATATATATGTGATATATGATATGTGTGTGTCTGTACTTCTCGCGGTTGTAGGAGAATTCCCCCTCTAGCTCCCTTCAACAGTCCAGTGACAGGAGTTCCTATAAAGATATAAAAAAAATTATGGAAAAGCCTATAATATTTTAGGGAATTTAGGTGTGGCTAAGATATTTTAGAATCTACTTTTACAGATTTTACTATAACATAAAAAGGCTATTAAGCCTATATAAAACAATAAAGTATTGTACTTTTATGGACTGTAGGTATACATAACAAGGTTATTAAGCAGAGAACAATAACAGTGTATCTGTCAACACCATTCCTACTATTGCTACAAAAAATACCAGTAACAAAACAAATTTCATAACGTTTTCCTTACACTTTTTTCAAAATCTAATTTCTCCATCTTACAATATATTACATTTTTAAAATTTTTAAGTTTCATTAAAATTTCAAAAACTAATTTAAAATTAGCAATCAACATTCATTTTTGTATTTCCAATGTAATTGAAAATTTTAATTTATATATAATTTAATTTTGATTATGATAGTAGATTTATGATTTCAAAAAATACGTAAGATAAAAATTTTTGAGTTTTTTAAGATTCAGAACGGCTGTGCTTTTTGAAACTCTTGTACGGATTTTGCTTGGTAACGGAACTTATCAAACTCATAACAAAAATTAATTTGTATACCAAGTTTTACAGTAACAAAATATATGAACACTTAAAACGTGTTCTTAGATTCGGGATGGGTGCACATTTCATAGTACCGGTTCTTACCTTAATGTGAAAGTCATTTAAAAAATCCTCTAAACAAATAATGTACTACTGAGTGAAACGTTCTTAAGAAAATTAAAAATATTTAATTACAATATTTACAAAAAGACTAACACTCTGGTACAAGATGTTATACAGGTAACACTAAATACATTTATGTGATTTATGTTCAGTAGTGTGTAGTAGGCTACTGTTACTGTAAAGTCTAATATGGCATCAGTCGTGTTGTGTTGTAGTCTACATTATTTGTAAAAAGTAGGTGGACTGCATTCAATTTCAAGGAAGTCACCTCCACTTTCTTCCTCATGTCCTATTGCCATCTTCAGGCACTATTCCCATCTCCCTTATTTCATATGTTGCTTTAGTTCGTAAAGACTGCTAAGTCTCAGTGTTATAATGTTAGTGTTAAGTGTTAAATAGTGAATGACATTTACACTATACATTGTAAACAGCAACAGAGTGAATAAAATAAAACAACAGTATTATTAATGAAATTCTATTTAACGAAAGTTGTTACAAATTAAAATTATGGCAACTAAATTTAAAAAACTACAAACTTAACCTAATCAACAAAAAGAGCCACTAAATAAATATTTTTCAAACTTTATTTTGAACAAATAACAAAACTGGCTAAACATTGAAAATGTTTTTTTGTATTTTTTTCAAAATATCGTTAAAGAATTAAATTTAAGCAGCAATCGCCATCTATGAGCAATAACATAAACTAAATCATCAAATAAAGAAAGTACGAGTAGGAATAATTTGAAGTTAAAAACATTTGTGAAAAAATAAAATATTAATTTCAATCTAATAAATAACAAAAATCACGGAATTAACTAAACTAATAATGACATAATCAATTTCCAACAAGAAATAACTGTAGTGTCTAATATCCAAATTGCATTTAATACTATACATAGGTTAAATCTACAAAGTATATGTTCTTTGAAACCATATATGTTAAGAAATATTTTGTTTAACAATGTCTGTTAACCTTCTCAAATTACACCATTCATACTATTGCTACAAAAAGTACCAGTAATAATACAATTACGTTTAAAAAAGTGTAAAGTAATTTACCAATAAAATTAATTGTTTTTGTCTTAAAACTATATTGCAGTATTTCCCTAAGGACTTTTTGTTTCCTTCTAGGAAAACTGGCCAAGTAAATTACCAATTAGAATTTGGAATTACCATCGGTACTGTATTTAAAGAGATATGTTCTTTGATTATTTTAGTTTATAAACTTACTACAAAGTATTTTTTTTACAATACAGGCCTAAATGTTCATTAATAACGACAAAAAAATAGTGCTATTAATTTTTGAACTTTATTAAAGTCGTTTATAATATGTTCCAAAGGTATATGAAAAGGATTGTGGTAAAAATTTAGAAAATATTTTTATTTCTGTTTTAATAAAATGAATTAATAAATTTATTTGTGTAACTCATAGATAAAAACAACAAACATTATTGTTTTTATAATTAAGTATTATAGAAGCCTAGTATAATATTTTTTACTAGTAATTCAAATAACAGTAGACCTCGTATTATATTCTTAATTATTTTATATACAGAGCGCTAGCCGCCTCGGTGGCCTAGTTGATAGCGTACTAGGCTTTCATCCCGAGGACCCGGGTTCGATTCCCGGCCAGGGCTTGGCATTTTCATACGTTATAAATCATCCCATCATCTGCATTAGCCCAAGTGTGCACAATAGTCGGACGTTAAGCAATAAAAAAAATTTATATAACTAAATCCTAGCTTACATTTTTCAATATTGAGTAAAGATGGTGTCATTTTTTTTAGCTGAATGTTTCCTTTCAAAAAATAAACGATTTTGTTTAAAGAACTTTCGAAATTTTTGATAAAATCATATTATTTTGAGTCCCTTGTTGTGTTGGCTTACAGAATTTTAAGATTTTATCATAATTTGAGTTATTTTCTGGTGAAAAGCAAAATTACTGGTGAGAGGTAGCATAAGATGAAAAAAACTTTAATACATTAAATTTTAACATTGCTCAAAGACACCCAAAATTAATTAGCAATTGAATCATTTTTTTTTTTTATTTAGCAGTATAGGTTTTATTTTAAATTGTTAATATGAATTGTTTCTTTTTTCAAATTAATCAGTATTATAATTTGTAAATTGAAAAGCACACAGTGTCTATTATCACTTATTACATTAATTTAAAATAATAATAAATTAGTTATCTATTTATGTAATCTATACAAATGCATTGTAATATGAAGCTAGTAAATTATTAACAGCCTAGGCCTTGTATTTCAGTGGTCACATTTAAATAAAAAATTATTGATTATAGGTTTTGAATTCCAAATCCGCTCTGAATGCAATTCCACTCTACTTTTGGTAGCCACCCAGCCTTAGAAATAGAGTAAAACAATGTATAGGAATATCTTAATTCAAAATTTAGATATTCCATATATTGCTTAATTTTACTAAATCTTCATCAGAATTATGGTATTTTTTCAGATGTTTGGATATTTGCAATTTGCTAAGTCCAAAGCATATTTATTTCTTATGATTTAAAAACTAGCGAGGATAATACACAAGTACTGTATATTAACAATTAACATCTAACGAGTACTCATACGAGCCTCACTCTGGTGAGGTGTCTGTCTCTACTAGTGTTGTAGTACTAGTGATGCTTAGTAGTTAATGTGTTAATGATATTCCAGTTAATATCGTTCAAAATTAACGATTGAACGGATCTGGATCTCAGTATCGACCTCAAGTAGGGGACACTGTTAAATGCAGTTATGTTAGTTTTTAGTGGTGGGGATAGCTACGAAATCGGTGAACGATGATCCATTTTTTTCAGTATGCCTATCTGTTGTTGCATGTAGTCTGTGCTGCTTGCTGTCTATGTAAAGTACTGTTTGGGGCACAGAACGACAGTTCTTTAGCAATTGGTCTCATTCAAACCGGGTCTCTTCAAAGATCCGTTCATTTTGACCCGTACGTTCACGAACGACTCATCTCTACTATAATTCAATCTGCTATCTGTTTTGCTTTAAATAAGGAATATATATATATATATATTAAGTATTGCACATTTTTAGCCCTGATCTTGACTTTTCTAACTAATAAAACATACGTTTTAATCAGTCATAATCTTTCTGGTTATTTTCTTATACCAAAACATTGATAAACTACTCACAATTTATACAATATTTGTTGTACAACATTGTATGTAAGGTTTATTATATAACAACTCAATTAAATTTAACACAAAATATAAATTTCTATAAACACTAAATAGGCTAAATTACATGTAGGTATTATCTGTTGGTTCGATTAGGCTAGGCTGTGGCAGCTTTAGTTCTACACATTTTTTACCTTCAATATTATTTTGTTTTTGCCCATAAAAAGATATTTCAATGTTATTTTTTTAAATTATATATTTTTATGCAGCCCTAATCTGTATAACCTTGTGCAAATTCTAAAAAAAATACTCTTAATATTACACAGCCTAAGATGTGAAACCAAACTACAAGCTTTGCAATTATTGGCAATTATTTAACAAAATATATAACTATTAAAAAAACAATTACTGTTTAATTGTGCAAATATAAGAAATAATGATATTTAATATAGAGCAATTCACCTCTGCAAAATTTAACTATTACATAACTGTAAACATTGTGTTTCAAAATATAAAATAAGTCTTTCGGCTATTTTAATTCTGCAATTATGTATTTTACATGAAAGTTATTCTTCAACACAACCAAGAATTATTACAACAAAATTCTTGATAGATTTTTGCAAATAATATTATTACAAAAATCATCTACAAATTGAATTTACTCTACATTATCTACATCCTGTTCTGATAGCTTTTATCCCTACCAATTCTAAACAAATTAATCACGGTATATTCTGTATTAATTAATTCTTAAGATACACTGGAATTTGACTATAATGAGCCCATTTGTAATGAAAAATTGG
Source organism: Callitettix versicolor (assembly GCA_022606455.1). Taxonomy (NCBI): domain Eukaryota; kingdom Metazoa; phylum Arthropoda; class Insecta; order Hemiptera; family Cercopidae; genus Callitettix; species Callitettix versicolor. Next base: position 57,949,169 of record CM040187.1, on the reverse strand, counting down.
TAGTAATAAGTTTAAAATATACAAGTTAATTTATAAAGCCGACAAAATACAGTATATACAAAATATGTAATTTTTTCCATTCTTAAATTCCATCCCATACTTTACAGAGTGGTAAAGTACACCATGCCTTGCTCAATGAATACATAGTAACTTGTAACTATTACATAACTAACTGCTTTTTAATTGCATTGTAAAACTGTGTTTTTACAAAGCAATGTTGTTTTTATTAAATGAAGCTGGGTGTAAATGAATGAGGTTTACCGGTTTATTAAATTCTCAATGTTTGTAAAAAAAAAATGTTTTTTTTCATCAACATCAGTTAACAGTATGGAAGAATTGCAAGAAACTTATCAGCACATTTGAAAGAAATCACACACAAATTTGAATCATTACAGAGTTGCAAAACATTTTTTTGTTGGAAGCAAAAATTATTAATGTTTACAAATTTTATTCCTATTAAATATAATTATCATGTAGGCCTATAATCCATACATGATATTTTATAGTGTTGTGAAAAGCTTTTTTTGTAGATTTCATTGCAAACATTTTTAGATTATAACAATACACAACTTTATGTTCCCGAATTGGCAACTTGGAAGTAATAAGCATTTAGTTTTAACTACCATATTTGAATTTTGGTATATTTAACTTGCATATTGGGCTTGGTCAGCCCCTTGTATCTTGTTTTATCCCAGTTCGATTGTAATTAAGTTCTACATCTGGAGTTACAAATATATTATATTATAATTTAAGCAAGTCTTTTTAATTAATTAGGTGAGCTTGAACTCTATTACTGAGTTATTATTAGGAGTTATGAAAATATTTTGTGTAACCTTCTGTAGGAGATCATTCACTAGACATTTTAATTTCCTTTGGTTGATTTTCACTGCTAACCGGATTGCTGATGTAGATTTCAACTACTATAACAATAACTTTATAATGCAATGGAAACAATATTACTTTACCTCTTATTAATTTAACTGATGAAATAATACATTAAATTCTGTCTGTCTGTCTTTCTCTCTCTCTCTCTTTCTCTCTCTCTCCTCTCCTTCTCTCCCTCCCTCTCTCTATCTCTCTTCATCCCTCCCTCTTTCCCCCTCTCCCCTCCCCTCTCCATCTCTCTACCTCCTTCTCTCTCCCCTCTCCCCTCCATCTCCCTCCCCCTCTCCTTCCCTCCCTCCCCATCCCCTCTCTCTTTCCTCCCCTCTATACCTCTTTCCGATATAATCCAAAGTCTTGATGATGTTTATGAAATTGGTGGATAATGTAATAACACATTAGATGTTGTATATGACAAGCACACACCAATAATTAAAAAGCAAATTACTAGGCATTCAGTGCCTTGTATCACAGATCAAATTTACCAGCTTTTGAATCGTTGTGATGTGTATAACTGCAAATCAATTTTTTTTGGATTTACAGAATTTACAGCAATACAACTCCACCAAATGTCGAGAGGATATGCGCTGAGCAGAGCAAATTACTCTTTCAAAATTTAACCTATCTTTTTAATGTAAGGTGACCATTGAAAGCGAAGTTGAACCATGCAATGCCGCTTAAAATCACTCAGATCCATTTCGCTTTCAGTGGCCACACTTAAATAAAAAAATATTAATTATAGGTTTTGAATTCCAAATCCGCTCTGAATGCAATTCCACTCCACGTTTGGTAGCCACCCAGCCTTAGAAATAGAGTAAAACAATGTATAGGAATATCTTAATTCAAAATTTAGATATTCCATATATTGCTTAATTTTACTAAATCTTCATCAGAATTATGGTATTTTTTCAGATGTTTGGATATTTGCAATTTGCTAAGTCCAAAGCATATTTCTTTCTTATGATTTAAAAACTAGCGATGATAATACACTAGTACTGTATATTAACAATTAACATCTAACGAGTACTCATACGAGCCTCACTCTGGTGAGGTGTCTGTCTCTACTAGTGTTGTAGTACTAGTGATGCTTAGTAGTTAATGTGTTAATGATATTCCAGTTAATATCGTTCAAAATTAACGATTGAACGGATCTGGATCTCAGTATCGACCTCAGGTAGGGGACACTGTTAAATGATGTTATGTTGACAGTTTTTAGTGGTGGGAATAGCTACGAAATCGATGAACGATGATCCATTTTTTTCAGTATGCCTATATGTTGTTGCATGTAGTCTGTGCTGCTTGCTGTCTATGTAAAGTACTATTTGGGGCACAGAACGACAGTTCTTTAGCAATTGGTCTCGTTCAAACCGGGTATCTTCAAAGATCCGTTCATTTTGACCCGTACGTTCACGAACGACCTATCTCTACTATAATTCAATCTGCTATCTGTTTTGCTTTAAATAAGGAATATATATATATATATATATATATAAAGTATTGCACATTTTTAGCTCTGATCTTGACTTTCCTAACTAATAAAACATACGTTTTTAATCAGTCATAATCTTTCTGGTTATTTTCTTATACCAAAACATTGATAAACTACTCACAATTTATACAATATTTGTTGTACAACATTGTATGTAAGGTTTATTATATAACAACTCAATTAAATTTAACACAAAATATAAATTTCTATAAACACTAAATATTATAATACAAGAAGATAGGTACGGAGCAGTAATATTTGTAGATAGATTAATTAAATAAACTACTAAAATTAAAATAGTAAGGAAGTACGAATGCCATTACAAAACTGCTGATGAACATCTGTTTATTATGTTCAGGAAAATGAAAAATAGTGATTTGTAAATATTGTAATTTGTTCAACAAAATCACTGAGTCAAAAAGGTGAATTTATTGGCATATTTAACAAAATTAATTAGTTTAGTCTAAAACAAGTTACGAACGGTGTTAGTAAAATAATCTGATTGTTATAAAAGATACTTTTGTTAACATTTAATATAGGTTCTAATATACTAATTTCTAAAAAGTGATACAAAAAATTGTCAGTTGTCAAATTTGGCCCACTTTAGTTTTACACGTTTATAGGAGAATATGGCAAAGTGCTGAATATTTTTCATTATAATATAGGCATGCTTATATTATACACAGAATAGTCTTAACATTTTTTTTTCTAAATGAGCCAAATAGGAAAACATTAAAAATTTATTGAAGCAAAATGTCAGTTTACACATTACATTGTGTGATTTCCTTAATTATTAATCTTTAGAGAAAAACTATTTATACATGATAAGCAGTTTAGATTTTTAATTAAATTTTATTGGAAAATATAAACAAAATGTATATTTTTTTCTTTCTTAATATATACTAACATAAGGCAAAATATAAATGTTTTGATTTTAATGTTTGTATGATAATTATATCTTTCCTAAATAGCTACATAATGAAGTCAAATCATATTTAAGCTTTTATTTAGAAAACGTTTGAATTGAAATTAGAAGGAACATAGATAGTTCATTTTTTAGTTTGATGTTGGGTGTTTAAGACAGTGTTTCTTGTATAGGCCAATATCAGTGATTGTAAGTCAGTGTTTTATATAGGCCTACTGATGTTTTATTTGTGAATTTTGTCACAAAGTTTATGCAGGCTAGTCATTTTAAGTATTTTATAATCAAGACTTTTTGATACTTCATATAAAGACAACTCATCACTTTTGTATCTTCAAAAAATAAAATGGTCAAGAAAATTTGTCAAACCAAATTAACCAATTAATGAAGCTAAGTTTAAGAATATTATAGTTTTTCCATTATACTTTCCTCTCACAAATTTTTCAGTATTGATTTTTGACTTGACCTTCACTTTTTTCCTGTCAACAAAACCCCTTTTCATTTTTTAAAAAACTGGTGTATATATATATATATATATATATATATATATATATATATATATATGACTTTTTTAAGTTTAAAATCATTAATGTCTATAAACATTGACACAGCCAAATGTATATATACACACACACACACCAGTTTTTTCGGTGGCCTAGTTGATAGTGTACTAGGCTTTCACCCCAAGGACCAGGTTTGATTCCCGGCCGGGGCTTGGAATTTTCATACGCTATAAATCATCCCATTGTCTGCATTAGCCCAAGTGTGCACAATAGTCGGACGTTAAACACAAATATACAGTAGACTCCCAACAACGAGACTTGCCAAAAGAATCCTTAAGTATATACAAGGTGTCAAATCAACAACGTTGTGGATCGCACAAGTCAGAATAGACCTACATGGCGCAGGAATAGACTCAACAGATGTTGAAGACAGGCGCGCATACTGGAGAAAGATGCTCGGTTGGAAGGTCCCAGAGAATGAAATCCCAAAGAGAGCAGGGGTAAAATGGACGGAGGAGCGGAAGAGGATCCATGGAGACTGGATGAGGGAGGTGTGGAGGATTAGAAGGAACAAGACAGGAGTCGGAGTGCTTTGCGTGATCCAACAGGGTCTATGCGCAAATAATAATAATATATATATATATATATATATATATATATATATATATTTGGCTGTTTAATAAGCAGTCAACCAAATTTTGCTGTTTGTTGTCAATGTTTGTAGACATTAATGGATTTTAATGACTTTAAACTTTAAATTTTTTATCACTGCTCATCTTTCACCCAGCAATCATTGCTAACACAAAATGCTGACATGTTTTCCTCCGCTACGGCTATTTGTTCAGTAGATATTTAATTTTGATAGATATTACTGTTTGATAGTTATTACTGTTCAATAGAGAAAGGTGATGATGTGATTGCCGAACAAATAATGAGTTTTTCCAAAAAAAGGAATGTGTCCGTCTTTTGAAGCAAGAAAAGAGCCATATATTACCCTGAACTCGCATAACATGATAAAGTTCATATTATACAGTGCTGGATATTTTTGCACTGACTCTGTTAGTATTTTGTCCTCTTAAGTGAAAAAAATGAAGGTTTCCATTTTGAGAAGACATTTTTAAAATTATTGAAACACTAGCGATTACAATTATTACTACTCCGAAAATATGCACATACAGTCACCGAATGGTTGATGCTAACAAATCTAGCAATTATTGCTGATTGGAAAATAGTAATATCCAAACTTAAAATTGTCCTTGATGTCAATTTGATGTTAAGTGATTAATGCAGAGGCTGTTATTGCTGAAGTCACGTCTAGAAAAACGTACCTTGATTCGTTTGACATTGTGAGAATAAAATTAGCTGCTTATAAAAAAATGTAAATTAGGAAGATTATATAATGTTTTTGTATAGAAAATAGTGTTTTATTTACTTGTCTCAATTTCATGATCAAAAAACTGTGATAACATGTTTCTCAAAAATAATTGTACAATTCAGTTTTTTTAGGCATCAGTAGTTTTTCATTCTGTAACAGTGCCTTGTATCACAGATCAAATTTACCAGCTTTTGAATCGTTGTGATGTGTATAACTGCAAATCAATTTTTTTGGATTTACAGAATTTACAGCAATACAACTCCACCAAATGTCGAGAGGATATGCGCTGAGCAGAGCAAATTACTCTTCAAAATTTATCTATCTTTATGTTTGTTGTTTCTGAACCATGCAATGCCGTTTATAAACACTTTGATCCATTTCTGCTTTCTTGGCCACACTTAAAAAAAATGATTAATTATAGGTTTTGAATTCAAATGTCAATTTTTCCACTCCACGTTTGGTAGCCACCCACTTTTTGAAATGAGAATTTCTATTTTGATTTTATTCCATATAGTCTTAATTTTACTAAAGCTGCATCAGAATTATTTTCTTGAGCTCTAGTATTTTTAATTTGCAAGTCCAACTTTTTTCAGCTTATGATTTAAAAACTAGCGATGATAAAATAGGCTATGTAGATTAACAATAACATCTAACGATATTTATTTTTATGTCACTCTGGTATTTTCTCTACTATGTTGTAGTACTTTTTATCTAATGTGTTAATGATATTCCAGTTAATATCGTTCAAAATTAACGATTGAACGGATCTGGATCATTCGACTGGGGACACTGTTAAATGATGGCAGTTTTAGTGGTGGGAATAGCTAAAATCGGAACGATGAATTTTTTCAGGTTGAAAATTGCTTGCTTTATCTCACAAATTGGCACTATTTGGGGCTTAGAACGACAGTCTTTAGCAATTGGTCATCATCCTCTCCGTTCATTTTGCCAATTCCAACCCTATATAATTCAATCTGCTATCTGTTTTGCTTTAAATAAGGAATATATATATATATATATATATATAAAGTATTGCACATTTTTAGCTCTGATCTTGACTTTCCTAACTAATAAAACATACGTATTAATCAGTCATAATCTTTCTGGTTATTTTCTTATGCCATAACATTGATAAACTAAACACAATTTATACAATATTTGTTGTACAACATTGTATGTAAGGTTTATTATATTGTTATATAATTAAATTTAACACAAAATATAAATTTCTATAAACACTAAATATTATAATATAAGAAGATAGGTACGGAGCAGTAATATTTGTAGATAGATTAATTAAATAAACTACTAAAATTAAAATAGTAAGGAAGTACAAAGGCCATTACAAAACTGCTGATGAACATCTGTTTATTATGTTCAGGAAAATGAAAAATAGTGATTTGTAAATATTGTAATTTGTTCAACAAAATTACTGAGTCAAAAAGGTGAATTTATTGGCATATTTAACAAAATTAATTAGTTTAGTCTAAAACAAGTTACGAACGGTGTTAGTAAAATAATCTGATCGTATAAAAAATACTTTTGTTAACATTTAATATAGGTTCTAATATACTAATTTCTAAAAAGTGATACAAAAAATTGTCAGTTGTCAAATTTGGCCCACTTTTGTTTTACACGTTTATAGGAGAATATGGCAAAGTGCTGAATATTTTTCATTATAATATAGGCATGCTTATATTATACACAGAATAGTCTTAACATTTTTTTTTCTAAATGAGCCAAATAGGAAAACATTAAAAATTTATTGAAGCAAAATGTCAGTTTACACATTACATTGTTTGATTTCCTTAATTATTAATCTTTAGAGAAAAACTATTTATACATGATAAGCAGTTTAAATTTTTAATTAAATTTTATTGGAAAATATAAACGAAATGTATATATTTCTTTCTTAATATATACTAACATAAGGCAAAATATAAATGTTTGGATTTTAATTTAATGTTTGTATGATAATTATATCTTTCCTAAATAGCTTCATAATTAAGTCAAATCATATTTAAGCTTTTATTTAGAAAACGTTTGATTTGAAATTAGAAGGAACATTGATAGTTCATTTTTTAGTTTGATGTTATGTGTTTAAGACAATGTTTTTTGTATAGGCCAATATCAGTGATTGTAAGTCAGTGTTTTATACAGGCCTACTGATGTTTTATTTGTGAATTTTGTCACCAAGTTTATGTAGGCTAGTCATTTTAAGTATTTTATAATCAAGACTTTTTGATACTTCATATAAAGACAACTCATCACTTTTGTATCGTCAAAAAATAAAATGGTCAAGAAAATTTGTCAAACCAAATTAACCAATTAATGAAGCTAAGTTTAAGAATATTATAGTTTTTCCATTATACTTTCCTCTCACAAATTTTTCAGTATTGATTTTTGACTTGACCTTCACTTTTTTCCTGTCAAGAAAACCCCTTTTCATTTTTTATAAAACTGGTGTGTGTGTGTGTGTGTGTGTGTGTGTATATATATATATATATATATATGACTTTAAGTTTAAAGTCATTAAAATCCATTAATGTCTATAAACATTGACAACAAACAGCAAAATTTGGTTGACTGCTTATTAAACAGCCAATATATATATATATATATATATATATATATATATATATATACACACACACACATACACCCGGCCGGGGTGTTGATTCCATCTCCCCTGTTTTGTAACTGAGCGGTGAACCTGAATTTGGTTCTACCGCATTTGTATTGTTGGAATTTTCCCTTTTCTATTCCAGATACTGTTAAAATACACAAAAATGTATCATTTGGTCAGTTCAGCATGGCAGGAAGATCTGCCTTTAGAACTGTTTTTGAATAGGTTAAATTAATTATTTCTGTTTTTACAGCATAAAGATGCAATTTCAAGGACATAATCGTAACATCAACCCTAGCACAGTAATAATTACAGCAACTCTTCTTATACTCTGCAGTATAGCGCTACTCTCCAGGTAGGCCTATATAGTTATATTTATGGTTAGTTTGTTACGAATTGCTGTTGAGAGATATCCCTTGAAGAGTGTTGTCCATCTACTTTTAATACTGTCTCCTCTAGTGTTGAAAATATCAAACAAAATGGTAGGTGAGTGCAAGTTAGAAATAATCAAACCACATATCTTGTAGGTACGATAAGACTTCTGATATTGAAACTAACAAGCACTGGATGATCCAGATATGAAAAATCTCAGTATCAGACAGAAACGTTCAAATTGATGCAAGTTGATTATAAAGTGTTTGTTTACGTTTCATACAAATCACCTGTAAAACCCAACATGGCATACAACTGTGCTGAATGTAATGCAGCAGAAGATTGAAGTTAAAGTTAATTGGTTGTTAAAACGTAACAATGTTTGTTCGAAAACAATAAAGCAAACATAATATTGTTGAGATGTTTTGTTTAGTTATGCCTTAGGATGGTTACAAACATAACAATAAACTAAATTTAAACAACTATAACTATAACACCTATAAAACAACTATTGTTTATACATTACAGTATAAGTTTTAGTCAGGAAAAACAATAACTGTAAATATTACTATCTTACTACTGAACTCAAAAACTACTATCCAACTTAAAAATACGAAAACTTTAACATAATAACATTGCAATATTCTTGGATATCAGAGGTTTCTGTTGTTAGAGGACCAGATGTGTGAGGGTTTACTATGTAAAGTTTTGCTGGTAAAACTGGAAATGAGCAAGAGGTAATCCAAAGGGGCTTAATTTCTTAAAATCTGTTAAACATATTTTTGTTTATATTTATATTCATACATACAGATTTGTAATACAAATTAGTATACAACATTTTAAATAAAATAAATACTGGCTAAAAGTGAAAAAAATAAATAAATGAAACTGCAACCAGTCCTTAAGATTCTAGTTTGGAAAAAACAAAAGTGCAATGTGCAACAATTCATAATTTTAGAATAACCGACCAGTTCCATTTTCTGAAATAAATACCAACTAGCCTACAATAAGCTAAACGTCATAGAATTTTATTAACATAATTAGTCATCTAGGCAAAAACCGTATACACATAGATTTCAGCAAATAAATCTGTGTACACATGACCTTATCGAGAACAAATCTAAAAAAAAATTGTATTTTGGAAAAATGTCTGCAGCAAGATAGGTTAATTGCAATGGAAATTAAATCGAGGCAGGCCGTTATTACGTGATTATGGAAACTGAACCTATGATTGTTTGCTAGGCGAGAGATTCCAGAAACTTGAGCTGTGTAATTAAAAGCAAGGACAGAAAACATCAAACCGTTGCCATGTGGTTATGAAAATTGGACGTGTGATTGGTTGCTAAGCTATCGAAATAGGCAGGAGACTACAGAACATTCTACTATGTAATTAAAGACAAGGACAGAAAACATGGCATCAATGTCGTGTGGTTATGAAGACTGAATATTGGTTGCTAGGCTATCAAAAAAGGTAGCACATTACAAAACCTTCTAGAGCATATGTAAAGACATACTGAAGGTATAAAAGGGGGTAAACAAAGATGAGTCGGCAAGGGGATACCATAACAAGAAGGAAGTGTTGTAAGAAGTGTTAATTAAGTTAATTAAATTTATTGCAGTTTGGGGGAGAAATAATGACAGTGAACTTTTATTTTAAACTTAAAATTTAAGATAAATATTAACATGTATATTAGGAATATGGATAAGGACCATCTTGAAACTCCTCCCTGACATGTACTATAACTTTCTGATTTTCTTTTTTATGTCTAAGATTATACACACACACACACACACACACACACACACACACACACACACACACACACACACACACACACACACACACACACACATGCATGCATGCGCGCGCGTGCATACACACACACACACATACACAATTAGTGATTGACTTTGGTAAAGCACTGAACTAAATTAAGTTAAAAAATTGTAATTACTTATGAGATTATAAAAAAAATATATATAATAATAGTAATATCGGAAAGTTTAGTAGATGTAGGTTAGACCAATTTGAAAGATACTAAGTGATACTGACTAGAATAATTGAGTTATGAAGTGAACATCACCAACCTTTTTATAAAAAGCAGATTGGACCTTTTTATAAACGGTTGAAAGACTTAAATAAATAAACAGTTTGTTTCTGTATATTATACCAGAATACAATTTAATAATTTAAAGTAAAATTCAGAAATTATGAGTTCTGTGATATGTACGACGTAATTTCTATTTATTTGAATTTCATAGATTAGTTGATAAAATAGTGTGATTTCTTGTTTTTTTTTAATATCACTTTATTATGAGTATAATTTATTGTAAATGCTGACAATCTAAGTGACCCAATTTTTCAAAATCAGCTCAAGATATGTTACCCAAATTTTAACCATGTACATAGAATCATAATTAAAGTCAGTTTACAAAATTTGTAATAGAAGCGAATTATTGTTTGTAAAAAAATTAAACTATTATAGGACAGAGTTTTTGAAAGTGATTCAGTTTTTAAATGATAGTGTAAGTTCATCTTCACTTTTTTTTTAATTTTATTAAATATTGTATATTTTTGTTCAGCTGCCTCAGTGGTCTAGTGGATAGTGTACTAGGCTTTCACCCCGAGGATCCGGGTTCGATTCCCGGTGAGGGCTTGGCATTTTCATACGCTATAAATCATCCCACCGTCTGCATTAGCCCAAGTGTGCACAATAGTCGGACGTTAAACAAAAAAAAAAAAAAAAAAAAAAATTTTGTTCATATATTTTTTTTAACCAAAAATTATATAATCTATTTAATTTTTGGGTTACACAGCCAACTTTACAAACCACTACAGTAGGAAGTATATTTAGTTTTAAACTTTGAACAGAATTGCAGTTTTTGCTCTAGAACAAACAATGTACATGTATGTGTGTGTGTGTGTGTGTGTACACACACATTTTTTTGGCATCTGTGTTACCGTACAATGTGAACAATCTGTTAAAATTGGCATACAGTCTTAAATATTTTTGATGCTCACAATACTTTTTACTATAGAATAGCCTGAAAGTAAAAACAAACATTACCAGAATGTGGATTTTTCTTATTAACACATAAATCTTATAATACATAATCTTATTTTACTTTGAATTTCATACACTAACTTAATGATGTATAATTAAATGTTGAGTAAGATATTTTGAGACAGTTTTAAGAAGTTAGATCTATCTGAAAGCTGGATTTGAACAAAATTTTATAATACTCATTGGAATGAATTGTTAATATTATTATTTGTTTTTAACTATATACAAAATTAAAAGTACATTGATGTATAGACAAAATGTTGTTACAACAAATTTAAACAAACATGGTTTGTGGTGAATTACTTTTTAAAAACTGCTTTTTAAGTGCAATTGACTTCAAAACTTAAAGTAAGTTAAGGTTATAAAGTAAGAAAAAGTTCTACCTTCCTTTAGCAACAACTTGATGTTAAACACAGAGACTGGTAACTGGTGACTGGTATGAAGTGAATCAAGCAAAACAAAGAAGGCTTAGCCACTTGAGTCATTCTTTGTTTATGTGTCCGGCTAGCATTCATTGATAAGTCAGGTTGTGGTGACTAAGCAGATTTTATGTCAAATTAAACAAGCCTTCTTTGTCTCCAAAATAGATCCTTACATACATAGTACTGTAGTTAATTTTAACCAACTACCATTATTAACAATTACAAATTATAACAAGCAGTTATAATAATTGTTTGACAGTGTTATAATTATATTATTATGTCATGCTTATAATGTTGACAATGTTATAAGCATGACAATGTTCATGCTTATAAGAAGCTGTTATAACAATTTAAAAAAAGTGCTTACTTTTGAAATAATTTTGAAATTGGGTTAAATTAAAAATATGTTTCATTTCAAATTAACACCTTTTATATATTTAATGTGCTCAATTAGGTAAAATTAAGTTTTAAATTTAACACTTTTGATTTTCATTTGTTATGAACTTCATACAAACGGAGAGGGTGTGTATCAGTTTTCTAGGTAATATGTTTTTCCAGTTTTTTAGTGAATATTTTGTAAACTGGATTTACAGTTTGTTTGGTTATTGAAGGGCAAAATTTTTTTCCTTCAGTTATTACTGGCCCTTCAAAATTATTTTTTCCTTCAGTTATTTAATTGAAATCATTATAGTTACATACAAAAATTACTGTAGAAAATTCAGTTTGTGATCAACAAATTGTGTGTGTGTGTGTGTGTGTGTGTGTGTGTGTGTGTGTGTGTGTGTGTGTGTGTGTGTGTGTGTGTGTGTGTGTGTGTGTGTGTGTGTGTGTGTGTGTGTGTGTGTGTGTGTGTGTGTGTGTGTGTGTGTGTGTGTGTGTGTGTGTGTGTGTGTGTGTGTGTGTGTGTGTGTGTGTGTGTGTGTGTGTGTGTGTGTGTGTGTGTGTGTGTGTGTGTGTGTGTGTGTGTGTGTGTGTGTGTGTGTGTGTGTGTGTGTGTGTGTGTGTGTGTGTGTGTGTGTGTGTGTGTGTGTGTGTGTGTGTGTGTGTGTGTGTGTGTGTGTGTGTGTGTGTGTGTGTGTGTGTGTGTGTGTAAATTATGTTGAATCAACACAATTTAGTGTTATTACAGCACAATTGGCTGTAAAAATTAAAAAAATTAAGTGTTATAACAATATAAGACAAATTTTATACTTTTTAGTCAATCCTTTTAGTCCGTTATCTATAAATCCTGCTGAATAGTCATATATAAATAAAAAATTGTTCTCTGGTTCCAAAAACTGTTAAACCTACTACATATGCATTAAAATCAAGTGTGTGTATGCATGTGCATGTGTGCATGCATGCACACATATGTTTTTTTAGTTTGTATCAGAGATTTGTTTTAGTTTTTGCAGTTGTAATTGTATTTTTATTTATAACTGAAAAACATTCTAGATTTTATAAAAACAAATTTAATTATCACAATTTTTTTTTATTGTGTGTAATGATTGGTAGCATAAATAGAAGCCCACCCCCCACAGCAAACACGAGTAGAGCAATGCAGAGGTACACCTACCCCACCGCTATCTAGTGACAATCACTCAAGCTCACGAATATGCTCAGAATTGCCGAGCAGTGAAGGAAATTCTGGAGCCTGAAATTTGTTTGATCACATGTCATTAGGTGTCTTCACTGCTCTACTGGCTGGATTACCAACCAGCTTTATATTCGTTATGTGCAGATTAAAGTAATACAGCCTAGATATAGTGAACAGATGTATTAATAGTTTTGGAGATAGGAAATATGAAAATGTATTTTTATTTAATATAATTTCATGAAGTCAGCAATTCAGGGAAGGACTACGAGAAATTAAACTGCCCTATTTAACTGCCTCTGCAGTGGGGAGGGAGGAATATTGTGGGTGTGTATTAAGTTGCAGGGAGTACATATTTTATTAGGTGTAAATTAACCCATTGAAGATTTTTTTAAGATTATTATTTACATTTGAAAAATATGTTTTGTTAATTTTGTTTTTATATAATTTTTTAAGAGTGCAACGTCTAAAGTCGAGCAAAGATTGGGATGTGTTGATATTTACGCAGCACTGGCCAAATACTGTCTGTCTGATGTGGGAGGAAAAAGGCTTACGCTTTAATAATGAAAACCATACTTGCAGTTTTCCACAACACAAGGGTGTCTGGTCAATACACGGGATTTGGTAAGACCATCTGATATAAATGTGTAATTATTATGTGTTACACACTGACACAAATAACCTGTACTTGAGAAGTACTAACTTCTCTGTTTAGACTAGTAAGCATATATTTAGTAAATTAATTTTAATTTTTTTTTTTTTTTTTTGAGTAGCTTTTCTTATCACAAGTAGCCTCAAACATTAAGGGTTGCTGCTTTAAAAATTTTTAAAATATTATTTTTTTAATTGTCAAGTGGTTTTGATCAAAATTACTATTGGTTGTTATTTAACCAGAAGTTTCAGTTTAACACTTATGAAATACAACAAAAGCAAGTACTTTTTTTGAAATTTGGCCATTTCTGCACTGTGATTGCCATTAAATGCATGCACACTGGTTAGCTAGCCACAGATGTTATTACGGAAGCATTCAACTATGTTTACGGCTGTTTGTGAGTATTTAAAATGCCTCAGTCAATTGAAAATCTCATTGATTGTAAAATACATGCTGTGATTGATTTTCTTAATGCAAAATATGAGAATGGGGCTTAATATAGCCCCAACCTTATTAATTGGGTTGGGAACAACTTTGTCACCTCCGAACAATCCCAATATATCATCCACTGATTATCACTTGTTCCTGAATTTAAGAAAGCGTCTGAGTGTTTCTGTGATGTGCCTCATCTATGATGATGAGGTAAAAACAACCGTGTTGGCGGCAAATCAGATGGCATATTTCTATGAAGATGGAATTCAAAAGCTGGTTGTATTATATGATAAGTGCTTTAATATTGGTAGAAATTATGTTGAATAGTAGATTAAGAACTGTAACCTTAGTGAATACTGTAATTTTTATTTATCATATAACAAAAAATTATTAAAATTAGTTAGGTGATAATAGCCTCAATGTGCTTATCACCTTAAAATAAAAAAAAAATAAAATAAAATCAGTATATTTCTGTGTTGTTAATTTCAAAATGATACTTAATTAAAAAACATGCCTTATATATATATATATATATATATATATATATATATATATAAATATTTTCAAATAATGGAAATTGTAAAAATCTAGTCTCAAGTTTTCAAAATTGGCTCAACAGATTTCACTCAAATTTTAATTATATTGTATATGTAGAAAAAATATGGGATGATAATATTTCCATGACATAGAAATACCCATAATCAGAATCATTTTCTCTTCTCTATTATTTTGTAAACAGTAACTCATTTTGTACTGTAAATTTTTATTTACATTTTGGATTTTTTGTTGTTGTTATTTTTGTTATTTTAAGGCGAAAAGCACATTAAGGCTATTATCGCCTCCCTAAATGTAACTGTGAGTGTAAAGTGTTAAAGTTGTAAGTGTAGTGTTGTACGTTTAAGTGTGTGTTAGACTCAGGTACCGCGAGGGACATCTAAATCCTCTCAATAGGTGCAGCTAGTCTGCACCCCCCTGCGGGGTTTACATTTTGGAAACTCACAAGTTATGATGATGAGCAAAATCTTTCAAACTGATGTCAGTTCTCTTAAGTTCTCACCATTTCCAATTTTTCTAGCTTTTGCCATTAGATTCCAGAACGGAATGTTTTAGGTTTGTAGCACCTAATACATATACTACACAACCAGAGGAAAATCTTGAGCTTTGTGACTGGACTCAGAGCTTTTAAGAAATATTTAAATACCACGGACTTAGCTCAGGGAAATTTGATAATCAACTGGCATATAGAAACTTATGATCTTCAGCCCAGCAGGAGATACTGCAGAAAATAAGTTGATGACCCAGCGTAGCAAGTTGCAAGAACAAAGGATGTAGAACTAACTAAACTGAATAATTTAGGATTTAGAAGTACACAAAAAATTTAGCAAAGCTGAATTGCCTAAAATGTAGTGTTGTAAAATTTGCAGGAATTTAAAACTCGGGGAAACATTGTCGGGAATATTCCTAACATCTGTAAATTTCCGAGAATTTAAGTTTATTTTTGCATTTAGATCAACAAAATCATCTGATGTTATTAATTATAATCAAATTAACGCAAAAAAAAACTAGCAATAAACTTTTGTTTAGTTATGAATGTTGTTTTTACCAATTCTAAAACCAAATTTTAAAAAAACTTTAACCTAAATTTACTCACTGTACTGTTAATTCTTGATGATTTAATAATGTAAAACGTTTTTGTAACTGATAAGCGCATAAGGTGATAATTAGTTATCATAGCATCTTATATTATTATAGGATGTTCTAACTGATGCATTCTAAAATTCAGAATAAGAAAAAGAAAAAAAAGAAATAGAACCAAACAAAAAAAAATCTTATTGTTTAAAGTTTTTTTTTAAATATATGATTAAGAAAGTACAACAAATGAACTTGTAATTTCTCATCTTAAATATAACTTAACAGTACTGTTTGATTTTGTTGTTTTCGACCCTGGCTGCACTGCTTTAAATTTTGATGGTCTGTGGTATTTTTTTAATACCACAAATTTTTAACCAAATTTTAATGTGAGACTGTAGTAAATATACAACTTAAATTAGAATTATTAAATAAAAAAGTGCTTTAAAAGTTAGCAGGTAGTAAGTTAATGATTTTTCAGTAAGGAAGACTAGAGAATACAGTAATTTAATGTTAGTTTTGTTTTATTTGGCAGCTTAGGAACTTAAATCAAAATTTTTAATATGGTGTATAGTAAAACATATAAATTACAGCAATTTTATTAATTTTTTATTGTGTTAGTGCAATTTAGGAACAAACAGTCGTGGTGACGTCATGGCGTCAAGCCTGGTTCAACGAGGAACACTAAATTATGTCACTAAACCAGCATTCTAAGAATTAAAACCATATTTTCAATGGCAGAAAATGTCCAAATCAAAAACATCACTGACACCAGCTACAATTCAATCGCAAGGCAGACATATTGAGACGCCATAACTGTAGCTAGAAGAAGCCAGTTTGTGCATCACACTCAGATAGTGTGAATCAATTTAGTGCATATGTGTGAAAAATATGTGAAAAAGTGAGGTTATGGAACAAACTCAACAACTCAAATTAAATAAATAAATATGAAATAAATCAGTTAAAACAATCATGCTGTTGAAGATATTAGTCTCGACGAATTTATGTGCAAAGTTTACGGTAGCAATGATACTTCGCTAAAATTTATGAACCTGAACATCATAGTAGCTCGAGTTTCTCATGTTTGAGTTTGATGAGAAATGCGTCAAAATCCTAAGATAGTGTCATTACAGGAGTATAAATAGAGTGTTCGGCGTGGGTTGGAGGGAGACAGACAACCATAGTGGATCGGCAAGAACACAGTGCAGTAGTGATAAATAGTGAAGTTAGTGATTATTAGAAATAAATAGTTGCAGTGAAATATATATATATATATATATATATATATATATATATATATATATATATATATATATATATATAAATTAATATAGTGATTGCGTCAAGAGAATTATAGTTAATATTTTTTTGTGCAAATGTGGGTGAGATCTAACCATTTTATTTGTATCGGTTTCTAATGGTAATTTGTTTGCCATTTAAATAACGTTGAAGGAATATTAGTACAATCGTATCAGAATAATTACATACAAACATTTGAAATAAACAATTTAGATTATATTGTATAACATTTCCATTTTGGAATAAACTTGAATGAGGTCAGCTCGTTTATCCTCTCTCCGAGAATTTTAAATAATTAAATAGACAATTTTGAGAACAGATTAATTATTGTGATATGTGTAACAGATTCGAATGTTACTTTTCCCCGAGATTAGAAATGTATTGTTGAATATTATAAAGACTCATAATATTCATAAATAACTGTGTGATAGACTTTAACGACCTGTGAAAATTTGAACTCTATTTAGTTATAAGAAGGATTAATATATTATTTTAAGGATAGTTTAAGATCAGTAGTTAATATATTTATTTTCTTTTAAATTTTATCTCAGTAGCGTAGGGATTATGAATTTCTTTTCCATTAATTCAAATCGTAATTGCCATTTCATTCGAATTAAATACAATGAACATTGATCGATCAAAATTTTAATTTAAATCAGATTTCGAATTAAATAGTAGAGTGGAAAATTAAATGTTATCCTTGCGATATTAAATGATTTGTGTTATAAGTAAATATAATTAATTAATCAAATGTTATTGTTTATAGAAATAGTAATTGATTTCATATTATATTATGTTATTGTTTTGTTTTGTTTCGATATGAGAATCATAATGTCAGAAAATCATTGAATCAAAAGGAATAACAATATTGAAGTGTGTTGCTATTTCAGCTACTAGAAATAATGATAATAAACTTTGTTAACTTGAATTAATTAATTAAAATTAAATCTTTGTTTAGTGTTATCATTTGTTGTTGTTTTGATTATTATTTGTAATAGTAATTATAATAATAGCAGTAGAATTATTAAATTTGTTATTTTACAGTGTTCCGTTTTTCTATTTCAGGCCTACAAAATTTGGTACAAAAGGACCATTATTCTGCAACAGTTCTTATCACTTTAACTCATCTCAACTGGCTCCAATAGAGAACAATTTGACCGACTACTGGGTGGACATTGAGAGACCACACACGCGTTACGCATTCTGGCGTCACGAATGGAGGAAGCATGGTACATGTGCTATGATTTTGCCGCCATTGAACACAGAAGTGAAATACTTTACTCAAGGTCTGAATTGGATACAGCAGTACAATATGAAGGACATTTTGTACCAAGGGGGCATAATACCATCAGATGAAATGGGCTACGAAGCTTCTGTCATTTGGGATGCGGTGAGAAAAGTCCTGGGTAAAAATCCTGCTGTTGAATGCGTACACGATCTGGTGAGTGATTTTTTTTAATTATTTAAAAGTATGAAGTTGGAATAAAACTTTGAGATATGTTCAAAATATATATCAGCTTCTGTATTTGCTATTGACTTATCAAAAAAATTAAAGAACTGTTTACTGAAGGAAGGGATAGTTAGGCTAATCGGGGGATGTGCCCTCCAAATGTTTTTACACTATATTATTATTATAATACTATCAACTCTTGATAAATTAAAGTTAAAAAGACCAATTATTGAATTTGAGTTAGAACAAGAACAATACATTAGACCTACATCAGTGGCAGGCAGATCTAGGATTTTTTTGAAGAGGCGCTGGGAAAAAATATGGATAGATAGTATAATAGAATGTCTGGCAAAATTTGTGAACAAAAGAAGTATCAGTCTGAATTTTGAGGTTATTTCTGTTCTCGACCTCAACAATGTTGTGTTTTTTCTGTAGGAAAAATTTTTGCAATAGACTATCTTCTGTACGTTTATTTTAACCTTGTTGGTGATTTTCTTTGATATTTTGAAAGCAGTTCTATGTTAAATGGATGTCATTTAATTTACATAATTTAAATTAGAACGGTGTTAATTTGACAGTCGTTTATTTAATAGCTGATATTTTCCCTACGTTTATAATAGCTAATAAATGGTTTGAGATTTATGTGCAAATGGTACGATGAAAGTAGTGACTCATGTTTATGAGAAAAGGATGGCACTGCCTGTGACCCGAGGCACTCACTACTTTCATCATACTTGATATCTTAACTAATCAATTTTAAATTTGGTATACACGGTATAATAAACCATACCCAATTATAAAAAAAACAACCTTTTTTCATTTTTTAAAATATTTTTAATTAGTTTTAATTAGTAGCTCCTAATGTTTTGAAAAACTTTTCTAAAGACTCTCTTGAACTTGTTTTAACAAAGCTAACGCTTGTTTATGTAGGTCTGGAACGCACAACGCACAAACGCTTTGTTTTCCGTCCGTTGGCAATTTTTAGTGTTCTTTTTAAAAAAATTAATGATAACTATATTAGAAATTAGTAACGTTATGAGTTTAATTTTGGCATACGCATTGTTTATGCTATTTTTTATCGTTATATCAAGGTACCAAATTTTACAGTATAAATATTTAAAATGGCTGCTGTTTAAGACTTTGAAGTCAGTTACCGTATATTTTGACAGAAAAGATGAGACAAAAAAAATGTATACTTTTTAATGTCAAACAGTAAATGTGTTTTCAGTTTTTCTGTAACGTGAGATATAACCAAGTTATCATAAATAACATAACTTTAAAAATATTGAAGATAACGGTTTATCTGCTTGGCAATTAGATTTTTTTGACAGCATTCCTTTCATGTCAGTAGATGCTGATCCATAATCGATCAAAACTTGATGTACGTTTTTCTTATTGATTTTATTAAATAAATTATTTACATAAAAAAAAATACTCTAAGTTAAGTTTAAAATTACCTTGTTTTAATTTGTACACTTTTTTGTCTTGTCCTACAACTTTGCCTATCTTGCTTTATTTCAGTGTACTCCAAATATGGGTCTATTTCTTTCTTCCTTGTTGTATTGTTAATTTATTCCACAATTTGTTATACTTACCACAAATTATATGCACAAAAAAAATTTTATTGCAGAAAAGTGGACAATCTTACTTGTTCGAGCTCCGGATATGTTTTGATAAACAATTACAATTGACAGACTGCGATGGGATCAAAGGAAGTGATCGGGGTGGTTTCTGGTCAAGCGATGTCATCACAAACTGCCCGCTAGGGCAACCAATCATATACCCGCTCAACTTGCCATTACCAAATAGGAAACCTCCACAACCATTGCCGGATCATCATCTTGTTACTGTTTTTAAAGTAATAAAATTTCTCGAATGGTTAACTTCTTAATTGATTTTATTCTTGCCATAAAATGTTACGTGCCTTATTTTTTTTTAATTGCATTTGAATTTTTTCCTTTGGGTAAAATTTTTAATCGAAGATTTTTAATGTTATAGTATAGTTTCCAATTTACAAGAGATCTTGTGCGGCCAGTTCCAAAACAGCAATATGGAAATAACACATGTTCTTTACTTAATAGCATATGGGTAGTACCTGAATTTTCAGTTCTAAAATGTCTTGACTTAGCATCCAGTTTCCATATGCAAATATTTTTTTCCAGTTCTAAGTAGGCCTAGTAATTAAATGCCAACAAAAAGAATCATTTAACTGAACGATATTGTTAACAGCAAAACTAGTGAATTTAGATTAGATGGATAAATTGGTGAAACTTGAATACTTTGAACCATTGTAATTAAATTTAATAAGTTTAAATGAAATGATTCTAATAATTCAATGTAGACGTTTTCGTGATTTTCCACAAATTTTCAATACTGCAAATAGATCATTAGGAATTGGCCACCTCCTCTGCAAGTTTTCATTGGAAACGTATTAAAACAAATTTGCTGCTTTTCCTCTGTTGAAAATTCCTAAAAACGAGTTTGTACTTTTTGCAAGAGGTCCAACAAATTTGGAAGTGATAATTATGAAATATTTGTTTTATTTAGTTAAAAAAAGTAAACATATAATGTTGGAAAAAGTATTATCAGTTTTCATTACGCTGAAGAATAGTGAGATGATAGCATAACAATTTATTTAATTTGTATTGGCATTAGTAAAGTACAGTAACAGATTGTCTTTGTAAAGTTTTAACAATGCTCAAATATTGATTAGTTTTCTTGCTGGCACACATATATAAGTAAGGTAAATAATTTATATAATATTGGGATGTGTACGTTTTTAAAATGAAATTATAGGATTTTATATTGTATACATAAAATATTTAAAAGGGTATATTTAATATTGTTTTAAAAATAATTATATAATTGGGATAAATGAACATTTATTATTTTGTGATTCTGACACAAAACTTTGAAAATAATTCAAAACATAAAGTTTCTTGTTTCAGTTTACACATTTTCATATCTGTTCTAATAGAAGGTAATTCTCAGTAAAACAGGAAGTAGATTGTTGACATTACAATGCAGATTGAATTAGTGAAACAGAATGAGTTCGCGATGTTACTGACTATGCTTTGAGTTGCGTTATTTAATGTCACCAGTATTTGTGAAAGTCTCAAGAAAAACGTACTCTTGCACAAAGTCAATTAATTTTTCTTGTTTCATCCGTCATTGTAATTCAGTTTTGTCACGAATTTTATAAAATATTACAACTGCTCATCTGTCCACCACGAAATTGTCTGGTCTGCTGCAGTGGATGCTACCACACATTACAAGCAGAAACCTTGCTGTTTGATTCACATCATCTGCATAGACTAGTGGGTGTGTAAGAACTGAACACACTTTATAATGTTTTGAATCTATTCTTAAAGATTTGTGTCATTTTAATGAACCTCCTAAAAACAGTACCGTTAAGCATGAGTATATAATTTTTAGTCAGATGGGATTTGTATATATTTATTTTCTTTACTTTTTGTTTATTTATTTATGAAAGAGTTTAATATTGTTAATATTTTATTTTAAATATTGAGATATATTTTTCTATTATTATTATTATTCTAATTTATTAATGTAATCAAATTTCCACTCATTGTTTATTATTCTAGTTCTTATTTTAAAATCAACAAAATGTTCGTTGGTGTGTTAAAAGAAAATAAGGCCAACAGTTGTGTTTAATTTATATAATTAAATTCTTATAATAATTTACCATTAACAGCCAACTACTAACCAGGTATAACTTAAGAGATTTCGTTCATTCCCCAGATCTCTTTCGTTCTATGTCTTCTCTTCTGTCTTTTTCATCTGACATATATTTTTTTTTTGACATTCTTCGTGTTAATTACTTTTGTTTAAAAATATTTATTGCACATATTTATTTGCCTTTAAACTCTTACACTTATTGAGTTAGTATAAGAGTTTAGTTTTATTATTTAATAAAATATAAAGATTAAAACACACGTTTTCTACAGTTACAGTCAACTATTGGTTATGGTCAACTTTGTGTTTCTTTTTGCTTTCACCAGAATTCTTTCATTTTCTAGTTTCTCTTCTGGTATATTGGTTTTTTTTGTTTCTAAAGTATAACCACAGTTATGTTATTTTAAATAATAAAAAGCATGCACTTAATTGCTTCTTTGCACTCTTATACTAATTAAATAATTTGTTTAATAATGTGGGTACATATTTCTAAGTTTAAGTGTAAGTAAGAATAGTCCTAACTTCACTTCTTAGGTGTATATAAAAATGTTTGAAAATTAAATAAATTTGGTTTTATTATGTTTGTGTTAATATTAATTTGTAATTATCAATAATTATATTGATTATAGTTTGAGTTACATGCTATGTTTTTCAAGTACACGGTGATTATAAAAAATATAAAACTTTATAATTTTACAATCAATGTTAATTATTAAGAAATACACTTTGGAAATTTTAGTGAATAGTAAATAATTCATTTACTAAAACTTTTTAAAAGTACAATTATTGTGATATTTTGTTCAAAGTGGTTTTTTTTTTTTTTATGGCAGCTAACCTAAATGTAACAAGTCAACATT
Organism: Callitettix versicolor; assembly: GCA_022606455.1. Classification (NCBI taxonomy): domain Eukaryota; kingdom Metazoa; phylum Arthropoda; class Insecta; order Hemiptera; family Cercopidae; genus Callitettix; species Callitettix versicolor. The sequence goes on along the minus strand of CM040187.1, from coordinate 57,925,925 downwards.
CTTATGACCAATATAAATTTAAGTAGGCAAATAAGTTTTCTAAGAACTCTTGATAAATTGGCACAAGAAAGTGGACAATTGAGGGTACTCCTTTCAATTGATTGTCAGATTAATATAGTAGAACTCCAATTATATGAATCATTTGGGTATAGGTGAAGGATCAAAAATATATATGTATATATTTGGCAAAAAAACATGATTTTTATTGGTACTATAACAGTGAATGTACTATAAATAAGTTACTAAAAAAGTCATAAAAATTATTTAAAAACTTTTAAATTAAATTACATACTCCATTTTATTTGGAATGTTGATTTTAGAGTAACATTGCTTTGAAGAAATTTTTTGTTTTCATGTTTTGAAGTCATGGAGACACTTGCAGTAAGCAGCATAGCATCGCATTCAGGTTAGTTTTAATGTCAGAAATTATAGATGATCCAATACCAAATCTCTATGTATATATTGTATAGTATCATATACTGTAAAAAACAATAATGCAAACTGACAATATTGTAGACAGTGGTGCAAGAGAGGAAGTAAGGGATGGGGAGGTTGAAGAGCCATTAGTTCTCCTCAGTGACTCGCCACTTATAGCTAAAAATAACCCAACTATGTATTTTACAACTAGGCGAATGGCATGTCAAGATTAAACCATGCTGTGGTTGTTCTTTTGATATATTTCCCTCAAATCTATCTGGATAATTGGAGTTCTACTGCACTTACCTTGTAAAAATTCATTGGTTGTAGGCCATCAGGTGTTAAAAAATAGGTTAACGTGCTATGTCTCTAAACTTATGCACTTTGAGGTTATAGATTTGAGACTGCAGTTACTGCGGAAAGCATTTCCCTTACCGTTAATGCCAATCCGTTTTCCTCATTGGTCTAACTGGCTTAATGTCTGGATATTAGGGGGAGGAGAATGCATTGGTTATTGTTAAATCTCAAATATTTAATTAAACTTAGTTGTTATTGGTACCTTTGAATGTTTACAACAAAACATTATTGTACATAAAGTTTAAACAACCCAATAGTATTATTTGTTTAGTTTTTTTTTTTAACATCTGGTAATAGTTTTTTGTTTTGCCATAAAATAACAAGTTGTTACAAGACACCAAATTTTTCATACTCAGGTTGAAAACTTAAATTTTACATAACGACTTACACAAGACAATTTGCCAAATTTGAAAAAGTTAAGGTTGATTTTATGAGTGAATTATAGTGATTGCTTACTTAGTACTCGCTCCTAACTTCAATTTATCTTGTATTGTATTTTCAGTTTAATTCTGAAATTATTTTTTTTAGAAACTGAATGATCGTATTTACTTTGTTTGGTATTTTCAGAACTTTAATGTACCACATTTTTATTTTATTACATTTACTAATGGCACTATATTTAACTTGATACTTTCATGTCTGTTTGAACTTTCATATAATTGCAGGTAATTGCATAATTTTGCTCAAAAATCTTTATTTTAATTTCTTTTGCCTATATTTAAGTATATTTTTTTTCATTTTGTATTAATGAGATTATTAATTTACCATGAATCCCAGTAGCAGTTTTATCACATAATTAATAACTTATATAAACTTATAATATTTGCTCAATACAAATATAGTAAGTCAGGCCTAAAAACAAAAGTGAACAAAATATATATAAGACTGGTGTGAGACCAGGTTCGTTCAGTGGTAGAGCGTTCAACTGGTCTGTGTTCAAGTCCTGGTCTTGTTTAATGGTTTGCGCTCGTAAACTAAAAACGATTTAAAATTTTCTTTTCTTCAGTCTTATTTTATAAAAAATAAAACACATTTTATACATTTGACTTTGTGATATTTGCATAAAAAGTAGGTAAATTTAGGCTTAAGAATGAAAATTTCAAATTAATTTGTGAATGGATGTAGGCTCTGACATCTCATTTTCTGGATAAATATTTTGTAGGCATTGTGTATGAAATATTGTATATGTATTGGTATTACTAGAATGTATTGTGTATATTTTAAATAGGTGTAAATAATGATAAACTTACTCTCTATTATTATACTAAATATAACATGTACAATGTAATGTTTTGTTCCTTTATTTATTTATGTCCTATTCCACTGAAATTTAATTGTGCTACTCAAAAAGTTTATGGAATTTTCTCATAAAAATAAAATAGCTCACCATAACTCCTAGTTTCCACTGTCAGCTTCAAAATAGTCCCCTTGGCCATGGATACAGTGATCTCAGCATTTTTTCCATGATTCAATGTATCTCTTGAAGTCTACAAGTATAAATGTGCGAAGTATGTCCTGTGATTCTGCCTGGATGTCTTCAGTTGTCCATCACAAAATGATGTCCTTTCACTTTCAAATTTTGGGAAACAGAAAAAAGTCACAAGAGACGATGTCAGGTGAATAGGGTGCGTGAGGAATCACTACCGTGATTTTGGAAGTCATTCACTACCAAATAATTCCGAATGACTAGCGATGTGTGTGCAGCCATGCTGGAGAATCCAATGTAGTATTCTCCCACTTTTCTGACATATTCCTTGTGGATAATGGCTTTAATGTCAAATAAAACAACACGGACTTCACATTGCTGCAAACTTGATTTTTTGGGTCACGATGAAGTTGATGACTTCCACCGCGTAGTTTCAGGATCATAACCTCAAACCTATGTCTTATCACTGATTATGACATTGGTGATAAAATTGGGATCATCTCTTACTGCAGTTTTCAATTCAGTGCAAAAAGCTATATGGTAATCTTTATGGTCGCTGCTCAGCAGTCTTGGTACAAATTTTGCAGCAATGCATTTCATGCCTAAATTGTCTGACAGGGTGCATTACATGGACCGTGTATGACATTCCTATGATTGAACAAAACTTCATGAATTGTTCATCTATGCCTGCTACAATAGCCTCTCACACTTTTGCAATGATTTCCGGTGTTGTGGTTGTCTGTCCGGAATGCTCATTGTTGTTGGCAGACGTTCCTTGAAGCGTTTGCACCACAAAAAAAGTTTTACACTAACTCATTGCATTGTCACCAAGTGCTTTCACAAGCATGTGATATATTTTTGTTTCTGTTTTTTTAAGCTTTTCTCCTTAAAATCTGCCATTTACACAAGTTTAAAAAATTTCCGAAACACTTTACACAAATACATGAAACTCATGAACATTAGCATGCAAATTCACACAGGGTACTTTTTTCCAATCTTCTGGTAGCTAGGTATACGACAAACGGTTCGTGCGAGGAATTGAAATTTCCCAAACTTTTATGTAGTGCCTCGTGTATTGTATGTGTGTGTGTGTGTGTCCAAAATCTTTTACGTAGCTAATCTGAGGTGAATCTTATAAACTACCTGGATTAATGAATTTACATAAGTAGTAATGAACTTAAGTAATCATCTGATAAAAAAATCTTCTTCAAGATAAACATGGAACTTTAAAAATGAATAGGGATTAGTCCGAAGTGAAAAATGTTTGTCTAAATTCCTTATATATTTGGGTATAAATACTTAAACATTTTTTAAGCAAACTTTGCAGTTAGAATAACCAGACTGACTTGTGTTTGGTTTGTTCATTTGTTTTTAATGTTCAAATAAGGTATGAGGGCAGTTGTGTTTAGGTAGTTTAAGCACCAATCAATCTGCACTTTTTCGGAACTTCACACCTCAAGGTCGCATTATTACATTCAGGCTGGAGTTAGTGCCATTAACTCTTATCTCATGTCCTCATTGATCTAACTAGCATAATAATATATATATATATATGTGTGTGTGTGTGTGTGTGTGTATACATATTGGGACCTGAGATGATTCAGATTATCCAATGTAACATAAAGGTGGCTAATAATAAGTGTTAATTGTTCAGTATTGTACTTAAATGATGTTTAGAAATAATAATAACAAAATAAAAGGCCACAAAATTATAGAAAATCCTTTTATTTAATATATTGTCAACACTATTCTTGGAAATGTTATTTTAACAGAAACATGTGTTTAGCAAAGTGTTAGGTTTAAAAGTAGGCGTGGTTTGACGATCAGACAGCATGAATACCGATGGCGGTATTCGCAGAATATTATGTTTCCAATATTGTACAAAAACACCACTCAGATTATAGGTTACAGCTAATTTGACAAACTGTGTTTTGCATTATATTCGTAAAAAAAAGATACTGAAACTACCTTATCATATACAGATAGTTTATCCATATAAAACAACACACTGTGTCTGACATCATGATATTTCCTATGGAACATGTGATCAAGACAGGTACACTGATGGAAAGAAGAAGAAATTATAGAAAAAGATGTTTTGTATGTGCAAAAAGTGAAAAAAAACATTATAATTAAGTGTTGTCAATAGGCCATACTTAAAACTTATATGAACTCTTATCTACTTCTGTAATTTTATATTTTTTGTTATGGTTAACAGTGTCTAACTGTTCAGATTAAAACACACAAGGTGGACTTGGGGTGTGTAATATATTTAAAAAAAAAAATTGATATGGCATAGATGAACTTGTCAACATATGTTTCTAAATGTATGTACAGATAAAATGTATCTATTCAGAAAATATCTCACTCTGATGGCTGAAATGCAATTGAATCAGCTCTTGCCTACATTGAACAGCAATAGGAATCATAATTGCATGATCTGTTTCTACAACGTTGGTGCAATATCGCCTCATCCAAGAGAGGCAAGAAATTTGCCTATAAAAACCGCAGACTTTTTCCGAAAATTATTTTGTTTTATTTTTAAATAAATATAGATTTTTATTTTTATTTAAGTTTCTTAATAAATTATGTTTAGTTGTTGGCTTAAAACATGTTTTTTAACTTTAAACTTACTTTTCCTGTTTCTTCATTAATAACAAACAAACTGTATTATCCAAGTTTTTCCTTATCAAGATAGTGTCAGTCCTAATTACCTCGGACAGTAGCGAGCTACTGTATTTGTGATCACTAAAATGAAATGTAAAATGATTTTTGTTTTCAAAAGTTGGTAATAAGTCAACCAGGTAATTACAGTGACATATAGAAGGTTCAACGAATACATGTTTTGACCAATCAGAGAATGGAAGAGAATAAATTGTGAAAAACTAGTCAAAGAACTGAGATCCTTCAGTCTTTGAGAAAGCTCCGTCTGTGCATGCACAAGTCATAAAAAAAAAAATTATTTGCAAAAAAATAAAGAATTTCTTTATATTTTGATAATTGTTTTTTTAATGTCAGTATCATAATAGTCTTAGTAAAATAATTGTGAAGTGTTTTTATGAAAGAATTTCAATTTTTAATGAGAATTATATATTTTGTGTATGAGACTTGAAATAAAAAAAAATTGTCTCATGATACTTAACTATGTTAAACTTTTAACATTAGAGTTTTTTAAAATCTGTATACTGTTAAAAGCGTAAGTTTCATAGTTGAACTGAATTTTATAGAATGATGTATTGAGTAAAAAATTTTCGTTAAAAATAAAAACTTCTTTTAATAATAATACTTTTCTTTTTTGTTAAAGAATAAATAAACCAGTTACAATACTCAACGACCTGTGTATCGATAATTTGCATCTTACAAACCTACTTGCCAAGGTACTTGAAAGTGTTTACCCAAAATATTTTGATTTATAAATTTTTATTTGTGAAATTAAGTTACAAATTAAGTGAGAACATATTTGGCTAGGGTAAGATCACTTTCCAGTAATACATACAATGTTGTGATACAGATGTGACTTATAACATGTGCTGGTATTGTGAAGTGTACAATGTTCTAATTACGCATCAAAGCATCAGTAAAATGTTTATTATAAATAAAACATGGTAACAGTGAAAATATTGTGAAATTTTAGAGTGTACAGTATGTCTTCTCATGTCCATTGATTTCTTCAAACATCAGCTGTTGGCAGACTTATGTACTGAATTGTAATTCTGAAATCAAAATCACAGGTATTACAAGTTTTGTGTAGAAATAAGCAGATTTTAAAAATACTAATAGCCATCTTAAGGGTGAGTTGCAATGCAAGTTCATTTTAAAGAGAGAAAAGCTTCAGTGTATTAGTAGCTATGGAGTCCTGGCTGGCTCTTAAATTCCAAAAACAAAAATATTTGATAAAACATAAGCATAAGTTGGTTTTGACTTTCGTTGTATAATTATTTTTACTGGTAATTTAAAAGATTCTGTTAATAATTCTTTTTTATGAATCACCTGCATAAAATTAAAATATTTTTTTCCTATATCAAGATTTGTTATGTTCAGAAATTCGTAAAATTATTATTCAGCTAATCAGTTTTAATGTATAAAACAATTTCAGCTTTACCGTTTCTGCAATGTTGTATAAAGTTGCTGCAGTCTTTTGTCCAGTTTCTTGCACCATCCTGTATAGGAAGCCATTTTTGTTTAGTAGAAGTTTGAACGGATGATCAAATTCCTGCAAACACAAAATGATTGAAAAAACAACTTCAAAGAGATAATATTTACTGTATTTAAATAATGTTACACAATCACAAATAATTTGAATTTTGTTTTTATTATAGCATACTTTTTGTGTACAATGTTTTTAAAAAAATCGTACAACTTTTAGTTGTAATTTGTGTTTCATAGCTGCTGCATACCTCTTATGTTTCAGTTACTTCCACAAATAAGAATTCAAGAGTAAATAGTTGATCGATATTGAGTGTTTTACAATGAGTAAAAGATGTATTATTTATGTAATATCTGAAAAAAATCGTACAACTTTTAGTTGTAATTTGTGTTTCATAGCTGCTGCATACCTCTTCTGTTTCAGTTACTTCCACAAATAAAGATTCAAGAGTAAATAGTTGATCGATATTGAGTGTTTTACAATGAGTAAAAGATGTATTATTTATGTAATATCTGTAATGTTTGATTTTGCACATTTATATATATTTATAAACTTTTTGATTACCCCATAAAAGAAAGATCTAGAGAAAGAATCAGCACTCATTTCAATGTCATAGTCTGGGTCTTACCAAGACAGCCACTGCAATAGCTTTTTTCCAAAGGGAATTCACTAATACTACTTTTTGACAATTAAAAACAATAAAAAAAAGTTAATTTAAAGACAAGTAGGAGAAGTTATACAATTCTCAATTCAAATCTTAACCATTGCAAACTCTTATTTTCATTTAGTCTTTTTTCCATGGAAAAACATTTGGTAAAATAACTGGAAAAAAATTGGTTAGGAAATAAAAATTAACTTCCTCATTGGTTAACCTTACTTCATGGCCAATAAATAACTCTTTGTTCAAAATGTAACAGTTATATATTCTTTTAATTTAAGTTTTATGATTTACAAAAATATTAAACAAATGTAAAAAAACATTTGAAACATAAAATTGATGAGACTGAACACTTACCACCAAACATCCATTATCAATTAGTAGAATCTTATCTGAGTCCATTACTGTATTCAATCTGTGAGCGATTGTCAGTACGGTGCATTCAGACAGTTTGCGTCTGATTGTGCTCTGAATCTGATTGTCCGTCCTACAATGTTACAGTTTTGTCAATTCCAGACAAATATTCAAATAGTAGAACTAATTAATTGTCAAATTAAAAAAAATGAAAACTTTTTTTTTTACTTTTTACCATATTTGAAAAAAATATTTGCCTGAATAAATGGTGAAAAAATTATTACAAAAAGTTTTTTATGTTCTATTATTTTCCTAAATCCAGTTCGTATACTATCAACCAACAGAATGTCGATATAATGAATCTCTAAAGAAAAAATTTGTTATATCGGAATATTCTTAAAAACAAAGTTCATTATATTGAGGTTAAATGCAGCCATTATTTATTATAAAGGAGTTTCCTCAAAACTGACTGAGAACTTCTATGTTACAAATATATGTCAGAGTTCAACTTCTATTTTACGAACGATTTTCAACTGTAGGCCCTACATCTACACCGACAGTATTAGTGTGCTCACAAAACAGTATGCGATGTACTATGTCGAGTATCGCGAGACAACACTGACTCTTGATTGGAGGGGGTAGGAAGGGGAACGGAAGGCAAGTATTATTGTTTTCATGTCTAGACATGTGTCTAAGTCAGTATAAACTGTACTGTAAACAGTTTTTGTAAAATGTGCTATATTCGTTATACAGAGGTCTTGCACTGTAGATATTTATAATGCAAGTATTTTATGCTCTATCTCAAGCTGGAAAAAAATTATATCGAAGTTATAAGTTAAAGTACTACTTAATGTAAGGGTGTTTTTAACATTGAGTGTTACATGATTTGAACTTGATTTTTAAAAAATTGTTATATTGTGGAATTCATAATATCGGAATGTGTTGTATCGAGGTACTACTGTGTTATGATAAAAATCGGAACAAATTCTGATGAACTAGTTTTGGAGAAATTAATTCAATATTCCAAAGTGGGTTGAACTGATAAAGTTCAAGGTGTTCAAACTTTATTTTCCTGAGAGAGATCAATATGTGAGAAAGTTTATTTAATGTTTGCTTCATTTATTTTAGTAGTAGCTGAATTGCAGAATATTCTTCATAGGTTTAATTTCATTATTGTGATTTATTGTTCATTTAAAATAGCATCTTAAAAAAGAGTAGCACATGTGGTAACAAATTTTTCAAGTTAAAACAGTTGCTAAAAAACTAACTGAGCATCACCATTAAAATTCATGACAACATATGTTGTCTTTATTAAAACTTACGACAAAGTTCATCGAAATAATGGTTACAGATTGTTATAAAATTTCTGAATAAACAACACACATAGCAATATGTTGAAAAATATTTGGTAAATAACAAATCCTAAACGGATTTTTTTTTACTAGAAGCAAATATTACCTAATTATTTCCTTGTTAAAATTATTCTTATTAAAATGCATTAGTTTTTTAATTACATTAATTGAATTTTAGATATAACTAAATTTATTAAATATTTAAAATACTATAGTTTTTTTCAGATTATATTATTATTTCTCAAAGATTTTTTAAAAATAGTACTAGTTTTCTGGTTAAACGTCTTTAAAATCTAGACAAATTAATTTTGAAAAATATACTTTATGCGATTGTACGAGGTTTGTCCAATAAATACGCGAACTGGTCGAATATGGTGGCCATTACGGAGAGTTAAGCCACGCCCACTGGCCTCACGTGTTGTCTGGGACCCAATGAGCCGTCAGTGCTTGGCAGAACGTTACGCTGTGCGGATCTTGCAAGTAGAGTTATTTTTAGTTTTGCATTATTTTTTTGTTCGTCGATATGTGAAATTGACCAATTCACTGAACAACGAATTAACATCAAGTTTTTGGTAAAGCTTGGTAAAAATTACCAAGAAATTGCTGAAATGTTGAGAGTTGTTTATGGTGATAATGTTATGAAGAAAACAGCCATTTTCAAGTGGATTAAGCGCTTTAAAGAAGGTCGAGAAGACGCCACGGATGATGCAAGAATTGGACGACCTTCAACCTCTTGTGTGCATGAAAACATTGATCGTGTGCGCGCGTCTTGTCCTTACTGATCGCCGAAAAACTGTCCAAATGATAGCTGAAGAACTAAATTTAGGAAAATCAACAGTGCACACAATCTTAACCGAGCATTTGGGCTTAAGAAAGGTTTGTGCGAAAATCAAAAGTTGAGAAGAGTCGAATGTGTTACTGACTGGAAAAATTCCATGGAAAATGATGTTGGATTCTTAAATAGGGTTATCACTGGTGATGAATCGTGGTTTTTCGAGTATGACCCCGAATCGAAATCGCAAAGCATGGAATGGAAAGTAACAGGTGAAGCTTGAACAAAAAAATCAAGGAAAAGCCGATCAAAAATCAAAGTCATGCTCCTGGTTTTCTTTGATATCAAAGGTGTTGTTCATCATGAATTCCTTCCTGAGGAAAAAACGGTAAATTCTACCTTAACGTTCTCAAGCGTTTGAGAGATCGAGTGCGTCGTGTGTGACCACATTTGACTCAAAACGATGGATGGATTCTTCATCAAGACAATGCACCCGCACATTCGGCTTTGATTGTTCGCCAGTTTCTGGCTAAAAATTCAATCACTATCCTTGATCATCCCCCTTATCACCGGACCTCGGCCCTGCGACTTTTTTTCTATTCCCTAAATGCAAAAATGTGATGAGGGGACAGCATTGGGAAGATGTGGACACAATAAAACAAGAAACGATGAGGAGACTGAAAAGCCTGACTTCCGAGGACTTCCAAGGGTGCTTTGAAGAGTGGAAAAGAAGATGGGATAAGTGCATAGCAGTGAATGGAGAGTATTTTGAAGGGGACAAAATCAATGTAGATGAAATTTTGTAAAATAAAGTTTTTATGACCTTAGTTCGCGTATTTATTGGACAAACCTCGTACTTCACATGCCTTCTGGTTTTTAACATGGTTTTTATGTTTTATCGTAACCTGGAGTATAATCACATAGAATTTTAAATTATTTTGTTTGTGAAAATACAGTCATCACTCAATGATTTGTTCCTCTATAATTCATACGTGAATTCATACTGAGATGCTGGATCTTTGAAAAACTCCTGATAAATCATGTGAAAACAATGCATTTTGGTCCCTTACTAGTTTCATACCGACAAAGTTTGATGTCCACTTTATCATTTGTACTTGGACCAGCCTACGTCTCTGTAAATCGTACTAACTGGGTAGTTTCTTGTTTATGCCATGTAGGCACAACATTATTTATTTGTTGGATCATGTACTGTAATCAACAACTGTAAAACAAATTCCTTTCAAACTCATTTACTGACTGATAAAATAAACCTCATCTGTCATGAAATGAAAAAGCAATGTCTTAAAAATGTCAGGCATCAGCGCCACAGAGCTGGAGAACAAATAAACTGTACTGTACAAAATAATTGACTAAACGGAATAAAACAGTAAGTTTTTAGATAATAAACAATAATAGAGGCCTATTTTTAAGACACTGTCAGTTGTTGTAGGAAATGCTCAAGTGCAGTAATATTTATGTAGAGCGGTTTTTACTTGTTAATCATTATAATTAGTGTGTCAAAATATAAGTCTTTCTCTTGCAGACAAAAAAACATATTATAAGTATCAACTGAACTTAAATTGTTGTTAATATACTCACTTGATTGTTTAATTTTTTTATCAACCTCTATATTTTGAACTCTCTATATTTCATAATATACTCACTTGATTGTTTAATTTTTCTCTATATTTCATTACCCTTGATATTTTGAATTTTTACCTGGTTCCTTCAAGTACAAAATATCAAGTGGCAACTGTATTCTTACAACAAAAAATAAACAGTTTGTTATCAACTTAATTATGTAAAATGATAGACATTTTTGTCTATTTATTTACAGCAGCCAGTATATAAACTTGTACTTTACAGGTTTGGTCCATACATTACCGAAGATCTACATTAGCAGTGGCTTCATCGAGTATCAACACCCTGTTGTTTCTTATGATAGCACGAGCTAAGCAAATCAGTTGTCGCTGTCCAACACTCAGGTTCGATCCTCCTTCAGACATTTTGCCATTTAGACCATCTGGTAAGTCTTGTATTACTTCCTTCAATTCAACCTAATAAAAAGTAAAATTCATTCTTAAACATTTTCAGTATGTAAAAGGCCGTGAAAAATCAATTTTTATGAATTTATCCATTTTCAGGTCTCGTGAATCCAAAAAAATGTTTTACTCATATTTCTTTAAGCGATTGTTGTTCGTAAATGGATAGTCAGAAGAAAACAGGTGTGGCAAATTTACTATTTTTTTTTTTTTTTACATCTATAACCACATGGAATTTGTAGCTATAGACTTAAAGTTTAGACAGACATATTTTTCAATGATGACAACCTAGAATTTCTCAAAATCAGACCAACAAAATGTGTTCAAATTTTTAATCACACATATAGAATTACGATTTCAAGTCATAGTTTACAAAAAAAAGGAAGTAAACCTGACCGAGGTAGGGTTAATTTTAAAATTATTATCTTAAACTGTGATTTGCTATTGTTTCAAATTTCATACAGTGAATAAACTTAAATATACTTCGTAAATTAAAATGTATGATTTTCTTTTGACTTTTGTTTAACATGAATGATTGAAGTTCAAAAATTTTCATAAAGAAAATTGATTTAAAAATTTTTTGTTTTTGAAAATTTGAAACAAAGAAATAATAATTTTTGTTTCTATTACAAATAATATTAAGACAATGGATTTCCATGTAAAAACTGATTTTTAACTGATCTTAAAATTAAAAATGATACAGTAATTAAATAGTAACAAAAAAGGAAAAAAATAATATTTATGGATAATTTATTTGTAACATATTTTTGTATTAAAAATAAAAAAATATATTAAGTATCGAAGACACATTATGAATTAAGAGAATTTTATAGGAATCTTTAGAGCAATAACTTTAAAATTAACATCTAACTACTGACTAAAAAAGAAACATATTTTTTTGGGAAGAAAAAAGTTCAATGACCTCTGAAATTCATTTTAAAAGAGAACAATCATTGATTTTGAAAATAACTTGGAGGTCCTAAACATATACAACAGGGGCAGATTTATGGATGCCATTAAGCTTGTATAAAAGACCAATTCAAGTATAAATGACCAATTTAATTTCAGTTCAAATGCTATTTATGACACAGCAATAAAGATCTTAAATAAACACAAACCTTGTAAGTGAACATTACTTGTGGTTCCTGAGAATCAGTCAGCTGAGACCCTGCAGTGCTCACCCAATGCTGACATATTTATTGTAGTGTTTCATGTAATATTTGTTGTGTGTTTTTTATACAAATGTTAATGTATTGAAGACCTCCTGGAGATGAGACCTTAGTCCCGAAACATCAATAATATGGCATGAGTAAATAAAGTCACAGTCAATTAAGTAGATTAAATTTCTATAAAAATCTTGATCATTTATAAGACATGTATTAAATAGATTGTTTGATTTTTGATTTAATATTAATTAACTTACCTCTTCCAAGCTATCCCAAAGCACATGATCAGGGTACTCATCGAAAGGATCCAGATTTTTCCGAACTGTTCCAGAAAACAACACAGGCTCTTGAGGAATGATGGAAATTTTCGAACGTAGATCATGTAGGCCTATGTCTTTGATGTTTACATTGTCGATGATTATATCCCCTTCAGGTTCTGAAAGTCGAAACAGAGCAGCAACTAAGGAAGATTTACCAGCTCCAGTCCTGCCAATTATACCAATCTGAAAGTATAAACAGTTGTTGTTCTGGTTGGTTTAAACATTTCGCAATATTTATTAAAAAACTCAAAGTTGTAACTTTTTTAAAATTGTATTGCTGTGACTCGAGAGGATATAATCATTTAAATTTTACTAAACAATATATTTTTGATAGCAGCTGTTTCTGGTCATGTTTCTTACATAACAAATAACAATAAGTGAGTGCAATGGTAAAGTAAACCACTAACTATTTACCAGTTAACGTTAATTATTCAGTGGCTGTTGCTCAACAAGCTGCTTTTCAAATTACAAAATAGAATAATGCTTGTTCAAATAGTTAACTTATTGGAAATATTTCTTGTTTTTCAAGGACAATTCCTCAATCTTCTGGTAACAAGAAGTTTGTTAGTTTGATTTAATAAATTTTCTGGTAGCTTCAGTTCAATCAGACACTGGCTAGTTTAGCCCAGCACTTGCACATAAGTCATATGGCTCCACCAAGCTACTAATAACAGGTGTACATCTAGGTTCATAATCAGGCTAGATGGCAAAAAAAAATATGAAAATTATCAACCACAAATTTATTGATCTTACCTACTACCTGGTTTTAATATTTCATTATTGGAAATACTCTGGTCAACATAAAATCCTTTTTTGATCTGTCAAACAATCATCACAAATTGATTATAATTTGTTGTTTTAGCGAGTTGATACAATTACTCTCACCTTGTAACAAAGTATAAACTTGAAACTCAACACAACTCAAATCTACTAAAGATATTAAAATAGAGAAGATATATGATAACGGACAAGAATGTCATATTTCGGTGAATAAGCTTGTCCTAAATTTTCTTGGTGTATTAAAAGTACTTTGTTTATGCATCTCATGATTGAATGCACTTGGCAAAACAATTGTATGAAATTTATTGGCATGCTTTGAAGTTGTATTGTATGAAGTCACTTGACAGAGGTGAAATGGTTGGGAGGTAGGTTTTGTTAATAAAATGCATTTTTCTACAAAGACATTGTCAGGATTGGCAGTGAATGTAATAAACAGTAATATAATTTATTATAAGTACAGAACTGGCACCTTCCAAATTTCCTGCAGGAACTGATTATAGTGGTCTATATAACTAGAAGAAATATATATATATATATATATATATATATATATATATATATACACACACACACACACACACACACACACACACACACACACAGGGAGCCTTGCAAAATTCCGCACTATAAAAATTTTAAGTGATGACAATATTTTGAAGAAGAGTAGTCATTGGGGTGAGGGCGGTAGTTGGAAGGAAGGGGAAACATGTTTAAAAAATAAATTGAAAAGCGATCGGTTTGAAATAATAACCACAAATTTATGACTGTCATCGACCGTAATATTTACATTAACCTGTTGTTAAAGAGAGGTGTAATGAGAAATCGTAATATTCAAATACAAATAAGTAAATAAATGTGAAATGTTTGAATATTATGTTTGTTTCTTACCTGGTATATCACAACATCTACAATAACCTCAAACTGTACTTTACAAGGTTCACAACAACCTCTAACTGTATTTTGACATTTTAATTGTACTTCATATTTTATTATGTCTGTATTAACAATAGATAATTGCACAATGGAAGGAGAAATTACAAATATATTTGTGTAAAAACAGTGTCCAAAACATGTGTTTGATATTTGAAATGCTTGTCCCGGCTTGTATTACAGGCAGGAATAGGGGGACTGTCAGTAGGGCCACATAACCTATACGTTTAATGACTTTTAAATAAATATTGAAATTGTTCTAAGCACATTATCCAAAAATTGACACTTGTAATGGGATTGTCTGTTTGTGCTTAGTAAGTCAACTTCGTAAAATATACAAAATATTGTCTGATTTGTGATGCCGCGCATGCATTCATGATGCCATTTTGCCTATGACAGTTAAAAGTGTCTTTTATGTAAAAATTTTCCACAAACAGGACGAGTTAGCGCAAAACCATTTTGCAATGTTAAAAGCTGGTTAAAAAATCTTTCTAAAGAGACCTCTTTTATACCTGTATGAATAGTATGTGCTGAGAAAAAGGGATGTTGACTCGAGAAATAATATATATTATAGACCAGTGTGTGCGTGTGTGCGTGCTCGCACAAAAATTAAACTTTACCTTCTCTTTTGGGGAAACAACAAAGTTCAGGTCCTTCAAGACATAAGGTAGAGAGGGGCTGTAACTAAGACTCATGTGTGAAAATTCAATTCGTCCTTCTTCAGGCCACGACGAAGCTGGTTTCTTATCTGTTCACAAAACAAACAAAAATATAAAATTCAAAATTCTTGTTTATAATATATTATAAACAAGTCCATGTAATTAAATATTAATTAATGTTTAATGTTAGTTTAAAGATAGTGTTCCGGAAGAGGCTGAGATCAAAATTAAAGACAGTTTTATAAAAAGAGTTGAATATTATAAATATTTAGATGTTGTTTTTTTTTTTTAATGTCAAATGATATAAACACATTGAATATGTAATCAAAAAAGTAAAATATTTGATTTTTGTATTTTATAAGTTATATTACACTTTTTTCCAATGTATTGCGAGTTATGGTATACTAGTTTGGGGTGGGGTGTATAATAATTGTATGTCTTTCCTCTGAACTTTCCAAACAGAATTTTAAAAATTATTAATAAAAATGAATTTTTAACAATGAAGAAACTTTTAACACTAGTTTCATTATGAGTCTTTAAAAGATATACATAAATTCAAGCAAAAAGACAAGGAATAAAAGCATAGTAGTACCAAAAATTGTAAAAAAGTAGTGAGAAGAACAGTTGCTGATATTTGTGGTTATTGATTAAGGGCTGATGGTTGTGGTTGTTGAATATAGAACATGTGAAGAATGTTGTAGGATAACTTTATTTGAATTTTGTTTAGTTTTTATGTAGTTTTAAGGTACCAGTCCACATACAGGGATTTCTTTCTCTCTGCGATTTACATGCCAATTATTGTAATCATTGTAAATTAAATTGAATAGTAGTTTATTTATATCACTTTCCAACAATTCTTCCGAAATGTTTTAATTTTTCAACTTCACCTTTTGTTGAATCCAGTTCTGCTTCTTCTTTTAGATTACAATATTCCAAAATCCTTTCCACACAAGTCAAGTTATTTTCAAACTCGGCTGACTGCTGCATGCCCCACTGGAACACTCCAGTCAGTCCAACTGCCTGCGTTATTACAAGTCCCACATTGCCTCCAAACCATTCTGCATTGCACAAACTCTCACATATTAAACTTTATATTATTTTTTAAAAAAAACTCAAAATGAAGCCCTTAAACACTAAAACAAAATGTATAAGTTGTCATACCCTAGGAAGCTTTCAACAAAAAACCAGGAACTGACGTAATTTCTCAAAAGCATATTATATTTTATTCAAACTTTAATTATTTATGAAGATTCATTACTCAGTTTATACTCAAAATTGATAATTATAGAAACTTATGGTTTAAGGCAAACTTAATAAAAAAGAGCTCAAATGGGGTTTTTATGTACAAACTGAATCGCTCATAATTGAGGTACAGTTCTCATAACAGGTCGATGAGAAAATTGCAGTCAGGTGCAGGTCGATGTGGTGTAAAACAGTTTGTGATAGTCAAATGACTATTTATTTACTTATTATTTAGAAACAAATGTTTTTAAAAAATATGTAAAAAAGTACCATGAATGTAACGTTACCACCTACATCAGAAGGTGAAAGAAAATGTCCCGACAGACATCATGCATTGTTAACAGATGACTTTATAAAAATTCAATAAAATTTTGAATTAAAAAAAGAGAATCACTGGAACTATGTAGCTGACATGATGGAAAAAAATTGTAAAAAATAACATTTATAAACATTATGAAAGCAAGCATTTTAATATGCAAATATTTTTGTATTTTAGAGTAGAATATAAAAATAAACCATGTCCTCCTTACAATTTAAAACTAGTTTTATCTTAAACTTTAATATAGAGTTAAATAAGACTTTAATAAATTAGAATGAATACAAATTACAATTAATATACGTGCTGAGGAAATATGCGTAGTGATCAGAAAATAATGAATTATTATTATTTAATTACAAGTAATTGTTCATGAAATTATATTTTATGTAAACATTATTTTACAAAATAATAATAATAATAGTCCATTACTTGACATAATGAACAAGTTTTTTAAATGACAGTTTGTATTGTTATTTAGTTACAAACTTTTATTTTAAACAAATGAATTAAGTTATTTAAACTTTTTGTACTGGTAACTGAGCCTACATTACACACAGCTAATGTCATGTTAAGCAGCGTTGTAAAAAGAAAGTTATGTGTTCTGGTATCGACAAATCAGAGAGCAGCGAAAGTAACAGTAAGGCTGCTTTCACATTATGTCAACCAGTTGCGAACAACGTGGCGCCAACAACCGGCACAACTGGTTGCATCAGTCTGTGACTCATAAAAATACACAGAAACACACAGACTACTGCAATGCAACAGATGCAATCAACTGACCTTATGAAACTAGTCCTACTCAACCCAGCTGCCTGGTCACGTGTGATTCAGTTGCTCAACTTCTTGAATGTGTTCAGTAATTCATTCATAAAAATTGTAGTAATTAATTGGAATTAAAATGGTTTTGTTCTTAAAATGGCTGCCAAAGACAAGGACTATAGTTTATACCTAGCGCAACAAGTCGAGAAATATCCTGTATTATACAATTTTAAATTAAATAATTACAGCAAGAGAGATGTGGTTGATTCAATTTGGAAAAAGATAGCAAAGAAGATTAATGATCAATAAAATTGATAGGTAGCGACACGAAATTTGAAGTGTCTTAGATGAGTGACAACGGAAACTGCAAATCTGTATAATTTTGATATATATGTAGTAATTTATCATTAAAGTAAAATAAAAATTAACGCAGTTGAAATATCTTTATGTAGACTATTAAAAATTATATTTTGTTATAGCCTATAAGCTTGAAATTTCGTGCCGTACTTGTACATCAAATAGTTACTGTTATACTGTATGACTTGCAAAATATGGATGAACCTAATAGAACCTTTTTTTTCTTCTTAAATAAAACCAAGACATCAAAATTTCATCTTCCTCGGAAGAATGATTACTGCCAGTCGATTAGTAATCTGAAGTTGATCAACATAATGTGAAAACAAAACACACAACTGGTTGTAAAAAACTGGTGCTTATAGCTTGTTGTTTACAACTGATTGCTGTAGTGTGAAAGCGGCCTAAAGGTTACTGGTCCTTGGCATGTGCAAACACCCAGTAACCTGTCCAATAACTATCATGAAGTGTGTACATTCAACACATCATGACTGAAATCTCATCTGCAACCTGCTTAGAATGTACATACCCTAAGAATGATTTTTTGGATTAATAACTATATGCTAAGAAGTCCTTATAAGTATATAAGTATATTGCTTATGTTTTTAGATTTGTATGTATTTGTGTCTGTAAATCATCTCTAACATTTAAAAGGAAAAATCTAAAAGTAGAAATTGTAAACTTAGAAATTTTATTAAGCAGAAAAACCTTTATGTAAGACAAATAAAGAGCAAATCACATTTTGATTCACTTACTATCCAAATAGGAGAGGAGAATTGACACCATTTGCAATCAGTGATGTGTACTTGATGGTACAAAGTAAAATATACTTTTTAAACATTCATTTTTGACCAACTGCCATATTTTGAAATTGAAATGTGTTTTTAGCATGTTTTCAAGGTTTAGTCTCTGTTGAATAACTATTTAGATGCTAGGGAAAGATTACCAAGACAGACACAGAAATCCTAACTGAACATTCAAAATAAAGTTAATACATTATATAAAATAAATTATAGTTATTTAATACAGTTATGTAAAATTAATGTACCTACTCACCATTATCGAACACAACAAAGCTAAGTGTAATAACAGCAATAAATATGACGCAGATGAAATCCAGAGTATAACCAAAGGCTCGGGTCAGGGATATAAACATGAACCACGAAGATGAATGCAAGTCCTGAAAAAATAAACTTACAGTATAATGAGTTTTATGTTGTTTGCAGAGCCCACAATCTTATACTGAAGTCTACAGCCTTTAAAAGGTTACCTCGTAAACAAAAAACATGGGTATCCCCGAACCCAAACTTGGGGGAATTCCAAATTGACCATGTTGCTGTTAAGAAAGTATTTCACAAGGAAATCCAAAATGTCAGAGTGTTGAGGGGTGCTGATCTGGATTCAGATCACTTTTTATCGAAGATTAAAGTTAAAATTATGCCGAAAAGGAAAAGGAATGCTAATAATAATAATTCGCGATCAATTAGATTTGACACAGAGAAAATTTTAAGTTCTGATGAGTTCTCGAAGATGACAGCTGACTTAAGGGACAAGAATTGGGAAGAGATTAGAGATGCATTTGTGTGCCGAGGCGAAAAAACCTAGCCCCATTTAAGAAAAATAAAAAACATGCATGGTGGAATGAAGAGTGCGTTAAACTCATAAGCAAAAGACAGCAAGCATGGCAGGAATGGTGTTCCTGTAAAACGGACGACAAGTATTGGAACTTTCTCCAAATTCGTAAGGATGTCAATAAGCAGATAAAGTTAATAAAGAAGCAAAGCGAACATCGATTGTTACTTAAGATAGATGAGGAATTTGCCAAAAATAATTCAAGAAGTTTTTATAAAACGTTTAAACAAAAGTTAGCTAAATATAATCCTCCGAGTCTTCAATTACAAGATAAGGATGGTCAACTAGCTCACAATAATACGGATAATTGTAGAATTTTGGCTAAGTATTTTGAGGAACTGTTGAATTGTGAGGAACCTGAAGAAAGATTTGTGTTCGAGACTAGCAACATTAATAAAGAAGATTCACAGCCTCCAGATATTTATGAAATTCAGGACCTAATATCGGAACTTCAGAATAACAAGGCTTCAGGGGAAAGTTCTATTGTAGCGGAGCTTTGGAGGAAAGCCAATATCAGTGCACAGTATTCATTGGTTGGTATCATCGAAAATGTGTGGGAAACAGAAGAGGTACCATCTGACTGGAGAACAGCTTTAATACATCCACTCCACAAGAAAGGTTCAAAAACAGACCCGAACAATTATAGGGGAATTTCGTTACTGGAAGTAACGTATAAGATACTTTCGAAGGCGTTACTGATGAGAGCAGAACCACAGCTGGACTGCCAACTAGGGGAGTATCAGGGTGGATTTAGGAAGGGTAGATCATGTGCGGAGCAGATTTTTAACCTTAAAAGTGTCATGACCTATTGTAAACTCTCGAGTAAAACGTATGTAATAGCATTCATTGACTTCCAGAAAGCATATGACTCCATTGATAGGACTTCACTCATATCAATATTAAGGGAATTAGGCCTGGATAACAAAACTACGAATATAATTAAGTATTCTAAAGTGAAATTTATGGGACAAGTGTCAGAACCATTTCTGATCAGAACTGGAGTCAGACAAGGTGATGGTTTATCACCGCTATTATTTAATTGTGTGCTGGAGAAGGTGGTTAGAGAGTGGAATCAAAATCTGAAGGAAGGCAGTGGAATCAAAATGGGGACCAAAGGACTGAAGTGTAACTGCCTGGCTTTTATGGATGATCTGGCTCTCATAGCCAAGGACTGGTCCGAGGCAGAATTACAAATTAAAGAGTTGCAGAAGCAAGCCATTAAAGTAGGTCTCCGAATCTCATTTGAGAAAACCAAAATAATAACGAATATTAAAAATGCACCACGACATCTGGGAGTCGGTAGTCATAAAATCGAGAGAGTTGACCACTTCAAATATCTGGGTGAATGGATCAGCTGGAACGCCTTAGAAAAGAGAGCATTGGAATCCAGGATGTGTAAAATGGAATTGGCCTTTCAATTAACCAAAGAGGTGTATAACAAGAAATCGTTATCCTGGAATTCCAAACTTAAGCATTATAAAACTTTGATCAAACCAGAGGCTTTATATGCATCTGAAACTCTTACACTCAATAATAAGGGTTTACTGGACAACCTGGAGAAGAAGGAAAGAAAGTTAATAAGGAAGATATTGGGCCAAAACTTTAGAAATAATGAAGTAAAATTGATTTCTAATAAAAACCTGTATCTCAAAATTGAGAGACTCTTAGATAGCATGAGGAAAAGACGACTTAGTTTTTATGGCCATATTAGTAGGATGAACAGCAGTAGACTTGCTAGGCGGATCTTTGCTTTCTTCAGAGATCGGAAAACGAAGAGTAATTGGTTCAGGCGGGTCCAGGAAGACTTAACTGAGCTGGCGATATCAGATGAGATGATTGACGATGTACTTAAGCTGCGAAAACTTTTACATAATGAAAACCTAAGGTTCCAAGAAAAACCAACATCTAAAAGGGGCGGGGCAGTCTCGGATGAAAGAAGGAAGGCAGCCTCGGATAGAATGAAGCAGTATTGGATACAGCGGAGGGCAGCTAACACACATCAAAGTAATTGATTTGGCGTACCCCAAAGTGGGTGATCCGGATGAAAGAAGAGTTTTATATTCTCGCTATACTGTAGAGAGTGTTTTCATTTATATATTTGCCAGTTTTTCGTAAGTATAAATAGTGTTTCCTGGGCTACCTAAAAAGTTCAACATTTTTAAATACATTTTTTTTTTGTGTTTAACGTTCAAGTATTGTGCACACTTGGGTTAATGCAGATGATGGGATGATTTATAGCGTATGAAAATGCCAAACCCTGGCCGGGAATCGAACCCGGATCCTCGAGGTGAAAGCCCAGTACGCTATCAACTAGGCCACCGAGGCGGCATTTTTAAAAACGATTTATCAATAACTTGATGTTTATTTTTTCAGTTTATTATTATGTGCTTATGTCTTTCGATGAAATTTTTATGCTTATTGATAATGGACTATTATTAATGTTATAGTTTAGTTTTGATTATTATTTTTTTTAAATACAGTACAACACTGGTTATG
Organism: Callitettix versicolor; assembly: GCA_022606455.1. Lineage (NCBI taxonomy): Eukaryota > Metazoa > Arthropoda > Insecta > Hemiptera > Cercopidae > Callitettix > Callitettix versicolor. The sequence goes on along the minus strand of CM040187.1, from coordinate 57,903,743 downwards.
CAAAATGAAGGAGGAGAAGCTATTTCAGATAACGATTTTTTCGGTTAAGCCATCCACATGTAATACTTTTTGTATCTAATTAATTCTTGAAGATTTTGAAGGTAAAATGATTCTAACTTTTTTTTTAGACTATACTTGAATTATATTCTTTATTTAAAAAATATACATTTTTAGGCTTAGGTCAATAAATTGTGTACTGTACTTAAGATTGATAGGTTATAGTATATTAATTATTGATAAAAAAATCTCAGTAATTTATATTTGTTTCTTACGTCCCTCACAATGTTTTTGAGCAGCAATGTCCTGCCATGTTTTTATTCGAAGGATTTCAAGTGATGTTGACTTACTGCATTGTTCAACAAACTTTAGTGCAATCTAAAATTAAGCGCAATCCGCACTTCTGTACTGACAGCTAGTGACTAATGCAGATGTCATTGTTTGGGTGGGGTGCTGATTGGAAGTGTAGATATATTTAGACTTGGGAATACATTTTATATATTCACTGTCATTTTTTTAATGGATTTGCGGTTCTGAATGTGTTTCAGGTTGACCCAAATCCAGTTAACCGAGGTTTTACTGTAAATTAAATACTACTGTCTTGTGGTTATTAGTTGAATATTGGACATCACTATTACAGGATTATCGAAAAACAACAAATTAGTGGATAACATTATAAATAATGTGTGATATGCTCTTACTTTAATAGCTTAGTATTTGAAAAAAGAATAACTTATGAAGAAACATTGAAAAAGAACTTTAAGAATTATAGTAAAATTACCTTGTGTATTATTATTATTATTATATGCTACAAATTTCAATAAATATAATTAGGCCTATTGCTTTTTGGAAATAATTTTTCACTTTTTTTTTCATTACTTTGTCTTGCAACTTTATTAATCATAGAGTACATTTGTATGTAGCATTACAAAACACTGACAACATGAAATATAACACTAAACATTCATGATTCATAAAATAATTTTTGAAGTGACAAGTTATGCCAGATACCGAGTTGATTTTATTATGTCCAAAAAAGTATAACAAGTGTCGAACAATGTACAGTATAATATGCATCCTAATAACACTGACTGATTAAAAAATGTGTTGAATTTAAAAAGATAGATTATGGATTATCTTGAGCCTACTGTGCTGTAATTTAATAACTTTTATTTAAAGATGTTACGAGGTGTGTTTTTGAAGTAAGTACCATTTTGAAACTAAGCTGCTGCAGCACCGTGGTCAGCATTCAGCTCATGCACGCTGTATACCGCAATCTGTTGGAAGCCACAGATGCCATTACAGAGTCATTTGGTGTATTTGCATTTGTTTTTAAGTATTTGAAATAACTCCTCCGATTGAGAATCCCACCAACTGTGAAATACTCGTTGTGATTCGTTTTTTTACTGTTAAAGTCATGAAAGCAGCTAAAATTCATCATTAGATCAGTAAAGTGTATAGAGAAAATATTATGAGTGATGGGATGGTGCGAACATGGGTGAGAGCTTTTAAAGATGGTAGTACAAATCTGCTTGACGAGGAACAAAGTGGGGGATCTTCAGTCATTACTGACGATTTGGTGCAGAAAGTTGATGAAAAAGTGATAGACACTTTATGATTTCAACATCATGTTATGAGTTTCCTCAAATGTCAAGAAGTATGTTTTATTCAACTGTTATAGAACGTTTAAATTATCGTTAAGTTATGCTCATGCTGGGTAACAAAAGTGCCGACTGAGGTGTACAGAAGCAAATGTTTAGCCAGTTCTTTGTCTTTCCTAGAGCAGTGCAGTTAGGAAGTTGAGGAGTTTTTAAGCTAAATTGTCACAAGCAGCGAAACATAGGTGGCTTACATTATACCTGATTCAAAGCAGCAATCACTGGAATTGCTACATTCAACATCGCCCAAGAAAGTGAAATTCAAGCAAACAATTTCAGCCCAGAAAATCATGTGTACTGTTTTTTTGGGACAGGAAGGGAACAAATGTTGCTTGTAGATTTTTTTACTTCTTGGTGACACCATAAATTAACTTTAAAAAAACTGTGCTGTGCAATCCAAAACAAAAATCGTGGCATGCTGAGTAAAGGGATCGTTTTGCTTCATAACAATGCCCGTTCACACACTGTCAATCAAACTAAGAGCAGTTCAGAACATTTCTCTGGGAATAACTTGATCACTTTCCATATGACCCTGATCTAGCACTCAGTGAATACCACGTTTCCTTGCATTTGAAGAAACATCTGGGTGGTCAGTGCCTTGATGATGATGGAGATATAAAAACAACCCGTAAAATCAGTGGCACATTTCTACAAAGATGGTATTCAAAAGCTGGTCATATTATACGATGAATGCCTTAATATTGGTGGAAATTATGTAGAAAAGTAGATTAAAGTACAGGCTTTTATGTAAAAATAAATTACTAAGAAAATTCTAATTGTTTATTTTTATTTCAAAATGGTACTTATTTAAAAAGCACACCTCGCTTTAAGAAATGATTATTATTTGTAACATTTAAATATTTACAAAACACAGCACAAAGTAAAGCTGAGTAAGACTAAAAGTTATATAGTATTTCAGTTTAAGATTATGAAAGGAGATAGACTAGGCCTAGCCTATAATGTTTAGTAGGCAAGTGTGATCTTCATGACACTCTAGCAAATGGTGTATAACTATTAACAGTTCAGTCAGCAATAACTACAAACATTCATATTGTATGTGTTATATTTGACTACTGTGCACACGGGCTAATGCAGACAATGGGATGATTTTATAACGTATGAAAATGCCAAGCCCTGGCCAGGAATCGAACCCGGGTCCTCGGAGTGAAACCCTAGTACGCTATCAACTAGGCCACCGAGGCGGCTCTGTATGTGTTATAATAAGCTACAAAAGAAAAGAAAAAAGAAAAAAAAATTAATATTTTGTTGTTGTACAAGATAAATCTAAGAATCAGCATTCGAAGTTCATTCATTTAATTCATTGGAAATTAATTCTACAGATTTCCTCTCCATATTTTATGCATGTGCTACTCACCAGGTGATCATCAAACTCTTGTTGAAGAATGGTCTGCGCTTTGAATGCACGGATAGTTGTCAAGCCTTGCAAAGAAGCGTTCAGATGTGAAAACACAGGACTCCGAGCTGAAAGTAGGAGTTATTTTTATACACAGTAACATCTTGATTTCACCACCATATTGCTTTTATCCTGTCATTATGTACCAAACATATCATTGTAAATACAATCAACCATGAATAATTTAAAAAACATTTAAAAAATTTGAATGATTATTTGAAAAATCAACACTACAATATATTGGGAGATTATTCTATTAATTTAAAATGTATTATATCATATGTTTTTTATAAATGTCTATTTCTGTGCAAAATTCTGTTTTACTTGCTTGAATTTTGTTTTACTTGAAAAGTACTAGCTTAATATTAAATGTAGGAAAGTGAAAATTTGAAAGTTGTTTCATTTTTTAAATTGAAACTTTAATGTTAGCTGAGTTTCAATTTGGTGAGTGGAGTGAATAGATAAAAAGTGTCACAAACAGGAGAATGTAACGGAAATATGAAACGAATGAGCAAACGAATTTCACCTCTCTATTTTTGACTTTTTCTTTTTCTTACTCCTTTTCAATAACAGTACATGCATATTATCTGAGAACATTTTGTTGCTTTGGTTTCAGTATTTGTCCTTATAGTTGAAGAACACGTGCACATTGTAACCATTTATAATACATTTAAAATTAATATAAATGTGTATATAATAATTGTTGTTAATATTGCTAGTTTTCAACAACATAACCTGAAACTTATTATATCCTATCAGCTGTTCAATGAAATCAACTGATTGTTACAAATTAATTTAAAACAACTGATCTTTTACTATAACTACAGAAAATATTATCTAAGCTAGGTTCACATATATATATATATATTTATTTATTTATTTATTTTTAAAATACAAGATATTTGAAATAAATCTTCAAACTAATTATATTTAGCAAGGATATCATTAACAAAAGCTTTGCTTCTGTCGGTAACTTCCCAAGTTTCACACATATACTTTTTTTTAAATATAACTCAGAAACAGCTAGAAAATATTCTTAAAACTCATAAAATTTTCTACAAGTACAACTATGCATTTCTTGAAAAATTGATTTACAACTAGTTGTTTTTTTTCAGGAAAGCATTTCTAAGTTATTTTTTCTGAGGGATATCTTCACCCATAAAATCATTATAATAGTTTGACTTTCATAATTAATTAATTATTTTCAAATCTGCATAGTTAGTGGTTTCCAGTGACACAGTATTAAAATCAGTTTGGTTGAACTCTAGATTTACTTATACAAAGAAATCTCTTGCATACTAATTATTATATTAGTATGTATATTATTAATATCTTGAAAAATATGAGATACATATTCATTTTTTCTTTAGGGCTCGATCATTTTGGTCCTTTTTTTATTATTACAGTCACAGTTTTTATTGAACAATTTTTAAGTAAAGTTTTTTTTAAAATAAAACTTGTACTAACTGATGCCGTCGAGCCTTTTAATGCTGCGAGACGTCTTGACATAGAATTGGCGCACAAAATAGAAAGCCGCTACTACTATTACTGTCGGAAACAGAAGCCAAAAGTTCACAAGAACTACTAAGCCGATAATACCCACCAAAGTCAGCCCAATCTGAAACATTAATTACAAGGTATACTAATTTCAAATGAAACTGAAAGGTTACTAACTTCAAGAACAAATTTACTGATAAATTTATTGTGAAATGTGTTATTGGATCAGCCATCATTATAAGAGCCAGATCTAGGACCATGAAATGAGCAAAGTTGTGACAACACATATGTTCTTGAGGTCATTAAAAATTATATGCACACCGTTTTGAATAACTGAAGCTATTTTGGGGACTGCTGTTATTGAAATATACAAGTTGGACTACACAAAAATATAGATAAAATAAAAAAATCTTTATAAGTTTTAAAAGCAATTGTTTTAATTTACAATTATGTAATCCGTTGTACAGAAATCCAAATTTTAAAAATAAGACAAATTAATATTTACATCTGAGTCTTGCTTTTATGTATGTCAGCACTTGTCTATCGACTGGCAACTTACATTCCACATGGACTTTTCCTCTGATGCACTTTCTATAAGCTCAGGCTATGGTTTGCAATCAAAGGAAAGAAAGTGTGAGTGAATGCATTCACCTTCTTTTTATAATTATTTGAATGATTATAGTTATACCAAAACTAAGCTCAAAATAATTATGGAACCTCAAATTATTGAGAACTCTACTGTGTGTGTGTGTGTGTGAGTGAGTGCATGCGTGTGCGTGCATGTGTGTGTGTATTATATATATATATATATATATATATATATATATATATATATATATATATATATATATATATATATATATATATATATATATATATATATATATATATATATATATAGTGGGTGTGTACATAAACAGAATTCTTACTGCACAAAATGTAAGTATTCTAGTCATACATATAATGTTTCTAAAAAAGGCAATAATATTTTAAGTCTTTAGTGTCGTTTTGTGTTATTGTTGTGTTTTTGTGTTTGTGTTTGAAATAATTAAATTGTTATAGGTGGATGACTGATTTATGGGTCTGACAATGATCTCGTTGCAGAAATCAAAACTGGTCATAGTTTATAAATAGAACAAGCGGATTACAAAAGAGGTATTTAACCTAGTTATAGCAATTTATTTTTTTCATTTGGTGCAAAGGTACCTTTCACAAAGCCCAAATGACATATATACATAAGATTTCTTCTTATTTATTTCCGTTTCAAGACAACTGCATCTGATTTAATAATGACGAGTGTAGTTGTTAGCTTTTTCCTGTAATACTGGCTGAACAACAAGACCTATTATAATTTTGATCACCTCGTGGAAAAAGAGCATACAATTTCCAATAATGTTAGCCTGGTAACATTTTACCTAACTATTACAGTTTCTGTTTAAATTGACAGAAAAGGTTTCGTATGTATGAAAGTGCAGTCATAGTGTGGTGGTCAAGCAATTAATTAAGAATATACTGAAAAAATGTACTGTTTTTTTAACTACTAGTGATATGCATTCAGAGGGTTGATATTTTTATAACACCTTCAAACACTTTAACACCTTTGACATACAGCAAAGGATTTAAGATTATAAAACTAACAAACAAAAATAGAAAATCAAAGCTTGTACTTTTAAAAAGAAATCAGTTTAAATTTATAACATCACTATTTTATTGTTATATCGAAACTATTCCAATACTCAAGGAAAACTTATATTTTATTAACAATGTATAAAACACCTGTAACACATCCAGGAGTGTGGATGGCAGAAGTTCGTCTACAGTCCCCATATCCCTTGTGAATCTGTTTAGGATACGTCCTACAAACAACAATAAAAGAATATTTTAAAACATTTTCAAATCTTATATAATTAAGTATTCTTATATATTTTAAAATGTTTCTTATATTTTGAAATGTTTACATAGCAAAATTTTTTTATTAAAATCTAGGTTTTTTGAAGCAATTAGAAAATGTACAGCAGTCAAGTGCTGATTTCGTCCCTGCTGATTCAAATCTGAAACTGTACTGTTTTATTTTTTTTTAAATAAAACATTATTGCTATTATTATTATATTTATTTATTTATTATTATTTTATTACTTATTTTATTTTTTTTATTTAAAATAAAATTCTTAATAAAATCATTGAACAGTAATTAAACCAGAAGCCTTATATGCAGCTGAAACATTATCTCTCACAACCCAGGGCCCACTTGAAAGGCTGGAGATCAAAGAAAGAAAGAAAGATACTATGAAAAATCTTAGGCCCCAAATTCCGTAACAACCAATTACTCCACATCAGTAATGAAACTCTTTACCAAAAAACTGAAACACTATCAGACACAATAAGAAAAAGGAGAATTGATTTTTATGGGCACATCCTCCGAATGGACAAAAATAGACTAACCAAAAAAATATTTGACTACTTTCGCAATAGAAGAGCCAAACCACTTTGGTTTAGAGAAACAGAGAAAGACATAACAGAACTACAAATCACTGACACTATGCTCATGGACAGAACAGCCAAAACAATAACCAAGAACAAGAAGCAACGGTTCCAAGGAAAAATTAAATCCAAGCGAACGACCCTAATCTCTGACGAAGAAAGAAAAGCAAGATCACAACAAATGAAGCAATACTGGGCTACGAGGAAGGCACAGAACATTAAAAAGTGATTGATTTAGTGTACCCCAAAGTTGGGTGAAACAAATAAAGAGAGAAAATCATTGAAGTGAAACTACTTGAACATTACTACTATGCAAAGTCAGTAGAGGCAATACATAACACTTTTACAAGTTCTTTTAAATGTAATTACTATAGAGGTTAACCCAAATTATAATCAACTATCATTCCTTAGTATGTTAAAATGACTTTCATTTTCTATAAATCTGTTTTAATTTGTATTTTTAAATTATTTATAACTTGAAAGGAATTATTTAGTTGCCTTCCAAAAACAAAAACCTAACATATTTCATTGTTGTATTAAGATTTCTAAATTTTTATTTTTTTAATATTTTAAATGATTTAGTTAAATGTATCTAAAATGTAGTCCTTAAGTAATGAAATGAAAAACATATCTTCCCAAAAAATCATTTTAGGAGCTACCAATGGAAATTGGAAAATCAGAACAATTGGTGGAAACTGAAATTCATGTTTTTTTTAAATTTCCCATGATTTTTCTCAAATTTTGGTAATTACAATTAAGGTTAGTGTAAAGCTTTGCCCTTACTGTTAATATGATCCCTCATCCTTATTTAATCTAACTGACGTAAAGTATAGATATAAAAAAAACATAAATAAGCCGGTGTACGAAAATTAAAATTAAATTTTTAATCAGAAATGGAAATCAACAAACAACTCCTTGATATTGTGTTTGTTTTGTTATGCAATTCAGTTATGAAATAAACATTTAAATTTTAGATTTAACCATTTGAGGAGTATTGATGTTCAGGAACATCGTAATACTGGTGTTGTGAAGGAGTAAGGATGTGGGACAAATACAAGCTGAAAAGAATAAAAAAAAAATTAATTCATTACTAAATTTGATAAATGCTTAAATATTGCATCATTGAAATATGTTTAAATTATCTTTAAAACTACATTTTAAAATTTTGTTTATCAAAATCCATTTTCACAAACTAAAAACTACCTTTTAATGTTTATATTTACAAACAACTAATAAATTCTCATGAAACAAGTTAGATTAACACAATCCTGAATACTAAAACAAAATAATAAAACTAGAAAAGATATCGCAAATGTAAATTGAAGAAACCGACAACATCACAGAACAAAGAATGACATTCAGCATATCTTAAACATTAATCTACAATATAACTGCACAAACAAACGTCCCAATTGTTCATGCCTGATAGTTTATGCTGGACTGGACAGAAACATTTTACTGACATCAGGCATGAAGAACAGATATTCAGAGTGTAGGTTATTTGTAGTCTGCCACCAGTACGCACCACTCCCTTTCACTCAATCTTTGTCCTTAGTCAGTTGACTGATATATATATAAGTAATACTCATCAGTTGATAACCCCTCCTCCTCTGAAGAACACACAACCTAACTGATTCAATAACCTGAACATTTCTAAATGTCACACCATGTGTTCGAGAAATGATAAAAGTTAGTCATGCAAATTTTGGTCGAATGACATTTCAAAACATTGCTACTCCTTTTCATGAAAATCGCAGGAGACGTTCCAGACCGTCAATACTACTTATGCGCAAACCCCATACTCATCAAAGGTTTAAATTTGGTATACTGATTTTAGATATGCGTTATTATAAATAGCCAAAATTTGTGCAAAATCTTTTGAGAAATAAAGCCTTTTTAACCTTCCCCATTGCATCAGCATGATGTAAAAACTTGATTTTCAGCCTTTTTTGTCAATAACTTTTGAACCATATTTTTTGAAAGCAATTTGTATGTTCTGTTCTGTCCCATGTTTAATGTAAGTTAAATATGAACATTTTTGTGCATACCACTTATTGCTAACCTGATGGATTTGTGTGGAAAAACCTCATTGCAGTCCTTGTAATAGCTTGAAACATATTGTTATGTAACCTTGTGGAAGAGCGCAGGCTCATGTAGAAGAAGTAGAAAGATCTTGCAAGGGATATGACGATAGTAGCGATTATAAGAACTGTAAAGCCAATGATACAAACTGTTTGGGAAATGATGAATGGAAACCCTGCAGTGGTCACTTCATCCGTTATGTTATCAGACAGGTGTGTCTTGTGGTAAACATGCTCTTCCAAATTTACCCTGTAAAATTGAATGAGAAATCACAAAAAAATACAATAAGAATTTGCAAAGACCACAGTCTGTAAGCATCGTTCTACGTCGCCTTGTTTGAACTTTACTAGCTTTTCAGCTAAGTTAAAAATTTAGAAAATCATTTTTTTAATAGTCAAATTGTATAAACAATATATTGTCTTTTAGTTGTAACATTATTTTATTAATAAATTTTGTCTGATAATGAGTTATCAGAGCATCCATTACAATAATACCTAGAGCTGAAACCTTAGTGCACTTTCTAGTTTAAAACAAAAAGTTCTAATTTTATAAATAAATAAATTTTGTCACACACACATAATGAGTTATCAGAGCATCCATTACAATAATACCTAGAGCTGAAACCTTAGTGCACCAATCTGGGCTTCTAAAACATGTTTTAAAAAGTTCTTAATTTTTGTATAAATAAATAAACATACACACACATACACACGCATGCAGATGCACGCATAAACGCAGTAATGCACATGTATACATTATACTCTAGCTAGCGATGTTGATATTCACATTATAAAGATACTTGGAATGGACAGAATTGAATTACTTGTATATTCAAATTATTAATTAGGATTATCTGTGCAGAATCATTTGCACTTCAGAATTAGAATTTTTCAGAATTAGTATCTAAACCAATTGTGAACCAAATACGAAAGAGCCGACTCGGTGGCCTAGTTGTTAGCGTACTTGGCTTTCACCCCGAGGTCCCCGGGTTCGATTCCCACCCATGGCTTGGCATTTTCATACGCTATAAATCATCCCATCATCTGCATTAGCCCAAGTGTGCACAATAGTCGGACGTTAAACACCAAAAAAAAAAAAATATATATTATGAAATATCTGTGCATGGCAATAATTATTTTCCAAAGGCAACAATGTAAACTTTCTTTGTCTGTATCTAAGCTGAACATAAATCTATCATCATTTACTGAGCTTTTAAAGCTCCGTCAGGAGAATAGCAAGTATTTAGCTTTGATCAGTACCTAGGTTTGACTCTAGTTACTAACATTGTTTTTTTTTCTATGTGTTATGTCGATCCGCCATCTTCATTAATCAAATCGGCTAAGTAAATGCATTAAACAAAAAACAACAACAATTATTCCATGAAATAAATAAGCTATAATGATTTCAGATATTATAACTGAATAAACTCAATATTGAGAGCATTTTGATATTAAAACTGAGTATTTTAATCTAAGAATACAAATTCTAGTGTTCATAATTTTAGTTTATGAGGTGCTATCGAAAAGTAAAACATCATAATTGTTTACAATCTACAACAGCCTCTCACACTGTCACAGTGTTTCCTAGTGTTGTGCTTGTCCGTTGGTTATTATATTTCATATTGATTTCCAAATATGTAGATGGTATATATTGTCCAGTACTGTATGGAGTAAATAAGTGATTATCTACACTGTGTTTTAAATGTTGCAGAAATATTTGCCATTACCAATAATTGAGCCAGTAGTCTCCAGCATTTGCTACGAACTGTGTCAGGATAAACATAAACATAAGAAATGCAACACTGACCACATCTCCGCCTCCAGTCAAGTAAGTTTTGAGCACATGCATACCGATACTGCCTTTCTGTTTAATCTCATTACTTTCTTCGGGTTGTGTGTAGTCCTTCATTTCATCTTTGTTTTCTTCCAACTAAAACCAGAAAAGTTTATTATAATTTAGTCCATTCTAAAAATATGCTGTAACGTTATGCAAATAGTTTATGGCATTTGTATATTAGAAAGCAATAATACTTATTTCAATAGATATTATAGTCTTATAATTGGCCAGTGTGTCCAAGGTGGTAAGGCACCAGTCAGTCTGCATGTCTTAACTTGCCTAACTTAAGGTTGTAGTATATAGACATTGTATATTTTGAGACACCAGAAATTTGTTTTCAATTTTAGCTATTACAATCAAATTTTTATTAGTTTCACAAAAATTAAAAAAAAAAAACTATTGGTCTTTATTATTTAAATTATCAATTCTTTATCGCAAATTGGAATCAAAATAATAATTTCATTCTATTCAATTAATCAAATTATTAAATACATAATTTAGTGTTTCTCATCTATTTAATTATATATATATATATATATATATATATATATATATATATATATATATATATATATATAATCTTTTGATTCTTTATTACAATAATGTCTATTTCACATATATTGTTCATAACCAGGCTTGCTTAGTAAATTATAATTAATGATACACATAAGTGAAACAAGAATTAATAAATAAAATTAATTTAACACATAATACATATTAAAATAATAAATGAAGGATGGTTAAATTTGTTTTGGAAGGGGTTGGTCCTGCAGACCTTATTCAAGGCTTTATATAAGATATTCACAAACATATAGTTATGAATAATAAAATGTTAATAATTTACTCTGAAGGACACTGGTCATAAAATCTTAGTAATATTTGGATACGTCAAAAGTCAGCAAATCCGGCACCTTCTGGACTTTAACAGTGCCGGAATACTGAAAATACCGGATGTTGAAGGCTGCCAAAAAGAGCAGTGAACGGAGAGCAAGGCGGAAGTGAAAGAACATTTTACTGAGAGAATAACAACAAAACACTTTATTGCTTACATTTTATAATAGAATCATAAAATATTATTCTAACTTTGGAATAACTTAATTTTACTGTATTGGCTTAAAATAAGACCTAATGTTTTTTTTAATCATGTTTTTTCTTTAAAAATTCGTCTCTTAAAACACACAAGTTTAAAAATTCTGTATAGTCATAAGATTTGCTGCACTCAGCAAACTGTATCAATAGCGGCGGCTACTACATTCAAGGTAGGTGGTGTGTTGACTTTGTTTCTTCATCATTGGATTCAGTTCTGTATCTGGAGGCTGATTTTGCTGTTGAGGCGCTACAACACTTTCTATTAACATTTCATCTGTTATTTCTTCAACAACAGTTCCTTCTTTGTATATGTCTATCGCATCACAAGTACACTACATATAAAATCTTATTTTTTTAGGAAAAAGCCTATGAATGATGCCGGATTATTGAAAGTTCCAGACTACAGGATGCCGTATTAGAGGACTTTACTGTATTTTGAAAATTTGTTTACTAGTATTTGTCTTAATCAAATTTAAGAAAATGTTTTATTGAAATTGAGTGTTAAAATTAAAGTTAGGAAGTTATTAACACATTGAGAAAGATCCCACAAAAGTTGTAGGTTATTTCTGAACATTGTAAGTACTTATTTCATTTATTGGATTTTAGACTGTAATCTTTTTGTTCTTGGAACATTTTATCTTTAGTCATTAATTTCACTTCTTTACGATTAGTGAACTTCTCTGTCACAATTTTTCATCAGAGCACTCAACAAAGCGTCCATGTACTATGGTGTTCTTGACCACACTCTTGCAGCATCCTTTATTTTTAAGATGTATTGTCTCCGCACCTTTATGCACTATTTTTTGGGTTACTTTCATTTTGATTTTAATAATTTTTTTATAAAGAAAATTTTATCTGAATATTATTATTTAAATTTTTGAATTTGGAAAATTGTAGAATAACTTCTTTATTTATTATTTAAATATATTTACTTAAATTATGAGTACACAGAATTTCTGCATTTGGTTAAGCAACGAATCATGTGAGTATCTCATGTGAATTGTGTCAATTGAAACCTTATTAACTTATGGTGATTATGGTTTGACACCAATTTATCAAAAATTATTTAACTTTTGAAATTTTTATTTAAAATTGAGATGTTCAAATTTTATTAAATTTATTTGCTGAAAACCATGAAAATGTTGGTTCCACATATTTCGATGGGTAAAATTTTTATGATAAAATAATTCCAACTGTGTTTTGATCGGTGTGGGCCCATGACGTCATGTCCAATTTTTTAATCTGTTTGTTTACTTCTGTTTTGTACTGCGTTTTGATGATTTTAAAGAAATAGACTTTAGTGTGTCATCTAAAAATTATGAATTGTTGCACCATTCGTATTATTATATCTGTAGGTACAGAACTCCAATTACACTTGGTAGTCCAGCATGTCATACTTAACAATACATAATACACTACGAGTGTTGCTCATTACTTTTACAATTATTTTTTATTATTTCTGTATATACACAGAAGCTGAGTCTCCTGTTGTTTTTGTTATATATATTTTTAAAACTGTCAAATGCCTTAAAATCACATTCAAAATATTGTGTAGGCCTGTAGATAAACAAGCATGTTTTATCTAATCTCTTTTTTAAAAAATTGGAATCAACAATTATTTTTTTTAATTTTCCTCATAAATTATATCCAGAGAGGTTATAAAAAACTATAATGATTTAATTTACTTAAACCGATTTACAAATAAAAATAGTTTCCTACCTGAAGGTTATTATATATATTTTTTTCTTTGGTTCCCTCGTCTATTTGATTGTCGAAGAAAAATCGTGTGAAATCTTCTCCTTCCATTGCCTTTATCTGACTGTATGAACCTTGTGTTACCACTGAGCCCTGATTTAACATTTAAGATGTATAAATTATAACAAAAATGTAAACGATCACTGTACCTTCTCATACACTCTTATTTTATAAGTTCAAATTAAAAATGTTCACGAAAAAAATATAAATGGTATGGCAAATTGTAATAGCTATTATTCAAATCCATAACAAATACTTAAAGTATATTAGTAAAAAAATAAATAATTGGTAGTTGTAATCTAGAGACCACTGCAAAATCAGTTAAACTGATATTACTCAAATTTTGATCATATATGTAGATTTATGCCTCAAATCGGTGTACAAAATTTCAAATAAAAACGTTATATTTAAAAAAAAAAAAAACTACAATCATGTTCATTATAATTTCTTTTTTTATACAGTAATACAAAAGTGAAGCCTTTTTATGCATTAAAACCATTTAACCAAAACTGAAAGTAAACTGTCTACTCAGTGCCTTAAATAAATATTGGTTCTTTCTATGAACACACTGAAGTAATTTTTAATTGTACCAAAAACACATGGTATTTTTTAAAATGAATGTTAGACAGAAATTACAACTTATGGCTGTGACAGACGTCGCCTTGTTTAACCAAGATATATAGCAAGGTTTTGTCTAAATGTCGATTTTATGTCCATTCCATTTTATTTGACGATGAGATATAACTTTTAAATTTAATACAATTCACACCATTGCTTAAATAGTCATGCTACATATTTTAATACTGAATGCATGATGAAGTGTTAATGACAACTCAGTTCCATCATAAACACAAATAAATTATAAAATCATATGTATTGCAGTGCTAGATAGGTTAAGATGAAACTTGTCATTTACATGCTCTACATAATTATTTATCTCCTCTCTTAAATAGAATAAACTTCAAGCTATCTTTAAAAAGTGTGTTATTATTATTATTGTCATCATCATCATCATCATCATCATCATCACTACCACCTGAATCAGCACCATTACCACACTTCACTACCACTAGCACCACCTTCAGCAGCAGCACCACTAACATCAGTACCACTACCACAACCAGCATCAGTACCACCACCACCTCCCATAACCAGCACTACCACCATCACAACAACAAGTATCAGTACCACCACCACCTCCCATAACCAGCACTACCACCATCATAACAACAAGCATCAGTACCACCACCACCTCCCATAACCAGCACTACCACCATCATAACAACAAGCATCAGTACCACCACCACCTCCCATAACCAGCACTACCACCATCACAACAACAAACATCAGTACCATCACCATCTCCCATAACCAGCACTACCACCATCACAACAAGTATCAGTACCACCACCACCTCCCATAACCAGCACTACCACCATCACAACAACAAGTATCAGTACCACCACCACCTCCCATAACCAGCACTACCACCATCACAACAACAAGTATCAGTACCACCACCACCTCCCATAACCAGCACTACCACCATCACAACAAGTAACAGTACCACCACCACCTCCCATAACCAGCACTACCACCATCACAACAACAAGTATCAGTACCACCACCACCTCCCATAACCAGCACTACCACCATCACAACAAGTATCAGTACCACCACCACCTCCCATAACCAGCTCTACCACCATCACAACAAGTATCAGTACCACCACCACCTCCCATAACCAGCACTACCACCATCACAACAACAAGTATCAGTACCACCACCACCTCCCATAACCAGCACTACCACCATCACAACAAGTATCAGTACCACCACCACCTCCCATAACCAGCTCTACCACCATCACAACAAGTATCAGTACCACCACCACCTCCCATAACCAGCACTACCACCATCACAACAAGTATCAGTACTACCACCACCTCCCATAACCAGCACTACCACCATCACAACAACAAGTATCAGTACCACCACCACCTCCCATAACCAGCACTACCACCATCACAACAAGTATCAGTACCACCACCACCTCCCATAACCAGCACTACCACCATCACAACAAGTATCAGTACCACCACCACCTCCCATAACCAGCACTACCACCATCACAACAAGTATCAGTACCACCACCACCTCCCATAACCAGCTCTACCACCATCACAACAAGTATCAGTACCACCACCACCTCCCATAACCAGCTCTACCACCATCACAACAACAAGTATCAGTACCACCACCACCTCCCATAACCAGCACTACCACCACCACAACAACAAGTATCAGTACCACCACCACCTCCCATAATAAGCACTACCACCAGCACCAGCACCACAACAAATATCAGTACCACCACCTCCTCCTATAACCAGCACCAGCACCACAATAACAAGTATCAGTACCACCACCATCAACAGCACCACCACTACCACAACAAGCATCAGTACCACCACCACTGCAGCAAGCATCAGTACCACCAGCATCACCAGGATCACCACCACAACAAGCATCAGTATCACCACCACCAGCACCCCCACCAACACCACTACAACAAGCATCAGTACCACCCCCACCACAACAAGCATTAGTACCACCTCCACCACAACAAGCATCAGTACCACCAGCATCAGCATCACAACAAACATCAGTACCACCACCACCACCACAACAACAACAACAACAACAACAACAAGCATCAGTACCACCACCACCACAACAATAACGAAACATCAGTACCACCACCACAACAACAACAAAACATCAGTACCACCAGCACCACTTCTACCACAACAAACAGTACCACCGCTAGTAGCACCATCATAACCACCACCCTAGCATCTTCATTATTATTATTATCTATTATTCATTGTGTTAATTATATATGTACTTAGTTAATAAATTGATCACTTCTTTAAAATTAATAACTTAGCTTGTGATAACTTTTATATATAGTAATGGATTCCATTATTACAATTACAATTACAATCATTATAGATTCCTTGAACAACTTATTTAGAACAATTTTAATAACAGCTGAAATTTTATATTAAACTTACTTTTTCCAAAAATATAATGTGTTCAACCGAACTTAAGTACTGGAGTTGATGAGTTACTAGGATGCATGTTTTTTCTTTTAAAAAACCTGAAAATAAAAAAAGTCAAAATTCCAATTCAGTCTTTGTTAATAGCTCGCTAAGAACCTTGAAAAACCTGGGAATGCATTAGAATATTTAAAAAATTTTAGTTTAAGAAATTTTGTATTACAGTTTTAATTTTGAGAGTTGAAGTATCAAAATAGAAAATATTTTAGTGGTCATACATTTTATGAACTGTTACAATTTTTTTTAACTTGTGCATGCCATTATAAAATCTGAGACCAAAAAAGAGTATTGTGTATTTGTTTCAAAAGTGTATATAATTATGCTAACTTTACTTATACAGAACTTCAAGATAGCCATTTTCTGTATAAATACAAAACGATGTTAGGGAATTTCCTCTTGATTTATATTTACTATATTGTATTCCTGCGAATTTTGTTATGGGTAGTTGTTTTTCTGACTATTGGTACTTTTGTTTAATATATGTATGGTAGAATAATTAGTAACTGAGGGGAATAATTCCCAAATGTTCAGGGAATTTCCCCCTAAAAATAAAATTGTCTACCATAACTCATAGTTTCCACCATCTCCTTCAAAATAGTTCCCTTGGGCATAGATAGAGCAATCCTAATATGTTTTCATAATTCCATGCATCCCTGAAGTCTGCAAATTTAACTGTTCGAAACACATCCTGCGATTATGCCTTGATCTCCTCAATTGTATCAAAATGACAGCCTCTTTTCAACCTTTTGGGGTACAGAATTAAGTCACATGATATGAGGTCAGACAAATAGAGTGGGTGGGGAATCACTACTGTGTTTTTGGAAATGTGTGTGTAGGTGCATATTATCATGGTGGAGGAGAACCCAGCTCTTGCTTTCCCACTCTTTTGAATGTTTCCACCTAACGCTCTCCCATAGCCGCTTCAAAACTTCACAATAAAGCTTTCCACTAACAGTTTGAACAAGGGGGACAAATTCCTTGTGGATAATGCTTTTGACATAAAAAAAACAATGTGGACTTCATATTGCTTGATCTTTATGTGCTTTTTATGGCTGTGGTAAAGGTGGTGATTTCCTCTGCAACAATAGGTGCTTAATATCAGTTATAACTGTCTCATCACCAGTGCTGCAGTTTTCAATTCAAAGCAGACAGCTATGCAATGACCTTTTTGGTTGCTGACCAGCAGTCTTGGTACAAATTTTGCAGCAATACATCTCATGATCAACATTTATCTCATTACCCGTATAACATTTATACAATTAGACAAACATTATGGATTGTTTGTCTATAATCTGCAACAATAGTCTCATGCACTTTCACTCTATTTTTCAGTTTTGTACTTAACAGTGATTATCTTGAATGCTCATTCAGCAGACATTCGTCCATCCATTGTGAATTGTTCGTACCACAAAAATGTTTTACTTTTTACTCGTTGCATTGTCGCCAAATGCTTCCACAAGCACGCGATGGGTTTCTGCAGTAGATTTTTTTGGCTTGAATCAAAATTTGATGAAGGGTTTTTGCTCCTTAAAATCTGCCATTTACACAAGTTTAAAAAAAAATTTGCAACATTAAAACACAATATTACACAAACGCAGCACAGAACTCAAGAACACTGCCTCTCACCATTTACACATAATTCAGAAAGCGAACTCTTCAGCATCCACTCTGCTGGTAACAGGTCATGCCACAAAAGGTTCGTGCGAGGAATTTAAATTCACCAAACTTTTAGGTAACACTCATGACCTTAATGTCTGTTTAAACTTTTATATATAATCATTTTTTTCATGAATTTAATTTTGGTTACACGTTAACGGGTTTCTGCTCTAATGCAATATTTTTTGTTGTTTAGCTTTTCGAAGAAGTAATTTGTTTAACCATAATTTTACCTGTAATACATTCCTCAAACAAGTGTTTGCCCACTTGTGCATCGACTGCTGATAATGGGTCATCTAACAAATATATGTCCGTCTGTTTGTACAGTGCTCTGAAAAAGAGAATAAACAGTTCTGAAATACTGCAGGATTAACACATACTTAATACTGAACATAAATATACTAGGCCTATTCTAACTAAAAATGTAAACAAAATTTTTAGGAATCACCTTGTAAGTACTCATAACTTTAATGTCTGTTAAATTTTTTATATGTCTAATTAAATCAATTTTTATGAATTTAATTTTGGTTACACATTGAGTTTCTGCTCTAATGCAGTATTTTTTGTTGCTGTTTAGCTTCTTGAAGAAGTAATCTGTTTAACCATAATCTATCATAACTTTACCTCTAATGCATTCCTCAAACAGATGTTTGAAAGCTTGTGAATCAACTGCCGATAATGGGCCATTGAAAGGGTTATTTGAATATTATGATTAAAAAAAATTGTAATGGCAATTATTTTCTGTTAGTGAAACAATATGCATTGATAAGCATTGGATAAGTATGTAGCTTCACTCACCAAATTCATTTTTAGATAACTTAAATTCAAAAATTATCTTAGCCTATCAGTAAAAAATTGTTCAAAATTTAAGTTTTTCTTTAAGAATTAGAAGAGTTTATGCAATTTACTAAATTTAAAATATTGATAAAATTTAATTTTGGAGGAAAGCGCTAAATAAAATTTAGATAAAACTTTTTATGAGAAAACTACTATAAACTGCAATGAAAATAAAAGTTTGGATAGTTAGAAAATAAAATAACTATTTTTCATAGGACATACATTTTTCATGGAACATGAAACATTTTTTTATTTTTTTTTATTTCCTACTCCAACTTTATGGAAGTTGAAGTACAAGGGCTGTTCAGAAAGTAAGTTCCATTATGGTTCATGAGGGACTGGAGATAGAGGCAAGTTCTTGGTGGCGTTGGATAGCCTGGCTCAGAATGCATCTGGCTTTGATGCTGTGAAGGCCACTATGCCACTTTGTGTGCTCCAAACCTGCAATCAAAATGGCTGTTGTGAACAATTGTTCTGCTGCCACAATTGATATTTGGCAGTGACCAATATCAATTATCACTGACTTGAAGGTAATGCAGTAATTCAATTTCTGTGAGCGAACAAAGTAAAACCCTTAAATATCCATCGGGAACTGTATTATTCAGATCACGGAGAAAACATTAAAAGTGACAGTGCAGTAGGGAAATGGTATCGCTTGTTTTAGAAATGATACACTAATGTTCAAGATGAAGAGAGTTCATTGGCTGGCCTTCGGTGGGTATCCAATGAACTTGTTGAGAAAATCAATGAAAAGGTTAAGGCAAATCGGAAGATCACTATTACACAGCTCTGGGAAACATTAAAGAAACTGAGGAGAGCAATTCAAAACAAAAAGCAGGAAATGTTTATTTCTGGCATTCTTTTGATTCGTGACAATGTAGCCTGACTCTTCAGCACAAACTCATAGCTTCTGGACAGTTTTGGGTGGGATATTTTTGATCACCCACCCTGCAACCCTGATTTAACTCCTAAGTAATTTCCACTTGTTCCCCAACATGAAAAAACAGCGCTTTGCGCACGACAGCGAGTTGAAGGATGCCATCAATGGGTGGTTTCATGCACAGGTGATGGAATTTTATTCATTGGGGAAAGCTTGTTCTTAGGTATAATAAGTGCTTTAATATGTTGAAAAATAGTCCCAGGTATGCTCTGCTAAGTGTATATAATAAAAATCAGTAAATGTAGTGATTATTTTTTTTAACGTTAAACAGAACATACTTCCTGAACAATCCTCGTATTTTATTATGAAATTTTCTTAAATATCAGTGATTTCATTGAGTTATAGGTACTGAGAAGCAGAAGATTATTTAATTGTGTGTTAACGTGAATTTACCTGGCTAAATTGATCCTTGCTCGTTGACCACCACTCAAAATAACCCCTCTATCTCCAACCAAAGTCCTATCACCAAATGGAAACTGTTGGAAGTCTGTAATAAGTGCACAAGCAGTAACAACATTTCTAT
Organism: Callitettix versicolor; assembly: GCA_022606455.1. Taxonomy (NCBI): domain Eukaryota; kingdom Metazoa; phylum Arthropoda; class Insecta; order Hemiptera; family Cercopidae; genus Callitettix; species Callitettix versicolor. Next base: position 57,882,856 of record CM040187.1, on the reverse strand, counting down.
AACGAGTCTCTTCAAAGTGAGCACCAAACAGTATGTTCTGGCGAATACTGGCGTCAAATAGCCAAGGTTCTTGAGAGGCGTAGGAAATGGTTCCAGTTACAGAAATACTTCCAGATTGTAGCGGTAGTTCTTTGAGTATAGCGTGCAGTAGAGATGACTAAAATAAAACAGATTATACGTGATGTTTTAAATTTCGTTAAATCAAAAACATTTTGGAAAGTTAAAATTGTAGTATTTATTTTTAGGTAAAACCAAGAACCCCTATGTACTTAAACACTGACATTTTGTAACATCAGTTCCGAGCAATATAGAAACTGGTTGCAAGGAGTCTGGACAACTTGAATTGTGGTCACTGTTTTAGTTACATTTTTATCACAATAACAATCATTTTCACTGTTGCTTTGATGGTTTCAAATTTGAGTTGCTGATTCAAAACACTTTTTGAATTAAACATATATTAACATAATACACAGACAAACATTTAGAAACCACTTTATTAGTCTCAAGAAACCTACCAGATGTATCCAAGAAAGAAAAGATAAATTTTCTACAGCCTCTATAGACAAACAAATATTGGCACAGAAACAATGTTCCTTTGTATGCACTTAAGTTATAACTAAACCGGATTTAATTTTGTTGTAAAAATTCATTGCTTTTAATGACCACTAAAAGTGATAATTTACTTTACCTTTCCTGCTCCAACAGTTCCAACCACTGCTGCCAACTTTCCGCTCTCAAATTTAATGTTAATATTGTTCAAAGTATTTTCACTAATTTGGTCATCCCATTTTGATGTTCCATTTTCAATGACAATAGAATTCTGCTTACAATCTTGTGCTGTCTGTTTGTGTTGTTCTTCTAAAGTTGTGCTCATAATTAGTTCTTTGTTTTCAGGGACAAATCCAAAATTCTGCTGTCCATCCTCAGTAATTAATGAAGTAGTTTCATTGTAACACATAAATTCCTGTAAAGTAAACATTGTATGTAATATATTTGTCTTGTGAAAAAAAGGCTGCCTCGGTAGCCTAGTTGATAGCATAATGGGCTTTCACCCCAAGGACCCGGGTTCGATTCCCGGCCAGGGCTTGGCATTTTCATACGCTATAAATCTTCCCATCGTCTGCATTAGGCCAAGTGTTCACAATAGTCGGACGTTAAACAAAAAAAAAAAAAAAAAAAAAAAAAAAAAAAAAAAAAAAAAAAAAAAAATCTTGTGAAAAATACAGAAATAAAGATAAAGTAACTTTTTATGAAATCTTAAAAAATGTTATTGCATTATATATACGTATGTATATATATATATATATATATGCACATTTTAATAAATTTTAAAATTAAAATTAAAATTTTTGAACGAAAATTCAACAATTTTTAATTAATTTTTGTAAATTCAAAAATATTGCACAAACTTCCCAGTAATTAAATTATATAAAATGGAGAATCCATTAAGCGAACAAACAATATTGTATGCATTACTTTCTCTAAAAATTCTGAGTGAAGAGCTATTGACAAAAAAAAACAAGAAGCAGGAGATTAATTTTCATTTTTAATTATTACTAAAGCATAATTTAATATTTCATTCACTGTTTAGTTTCTAAAAAATTTAATAATTTGTAATTAACAAACAAAATTGTTTTAAAGAAGTATACACAGAACTCTGATACTGTATTTTGTTTTTGTTGTAAGTATAAAACAAAAACTTTGAACCTAAATCATAACGCTTTTATGATTTATGATAAATCATCATAAGAAAAAAGCTTTTAGACTGTAAACTTTCAGTATAGAAATTGTGACCCTTTGAATTGTGACACTGTATTTTTTAAGACTGTTGGTTGCTTTATAACTTCATCAATCTTTTTCTTAAACCCACACAACAATAGTTTCTTCACTTAACAATCAATTTGATGGTTTTTTTAATCAGCCTGTATAGAGAAACTATAAACAATAATTACATTTACCTGAATACGTTTGATAGAAATTAACATCTCCGCTCCTGTACTAATGGCCATGGGGAACAGATCAGACATCATCTGCCGCAGCAGGGTGAAATAGGAAGTTACAACATACACCTGTGCATCATAATAAAAAGTTAGTACTTGATGTTTTTGAAATTTTTTAATTGAGAATATCAGCTATAAAGATTCCCGAGTAAAACATAAGAAAAATTAATATTTTTAAAAAGTATTAAAATATTGTTATAATTTTTCCCAAGCTATACAATATTTCCTAAAATAATATAGGAAATTAATTTATGGGGTGACATGTTTTACAGTTTGTTTTACTATTGTTAAATTTACACTTACAGTGGCAGCATTTATGATGTTTCCATTTAGAACATAGGAAACGATGGAACAGAATATCGCCAAGCGGTTATGAAAGATGATGAAGGATAACATGACGCCCTGGATAAATGAAGAATATCGGATCTCTTTGATTTCTAATCTAGAATATAAAATAATAACAGTATTAAATTTAAACTTTGGCTTGTACTACTATAGTTGCAGTTAAATTAATTTGTATGTATTGTTTTTACTGTCAATAATATTTTACTTCCGGCTTGTAATTCTAGATAGCAACACACTGTACATTGAGGAAAAACAGTGTACAAACACTTTTACATTCAAGTCAATTATTTTATGGATGCTCTCATGAAGTCCTGAACATATAACTGCCATGAGAGTCTGACTGGAGCGGTACCATAAGGCAAATTAAAATTAATGTAATACAGTCTGTTAAGACCAACGCTCTGTCGTATGTATGATTTTACAATAGTGTTCTGCCAGTCTCGATGTTGAATTCTTGCTGAAACCCAAGGAACTCTATCTAATTACAACATTCCAAATTAAGCTTATGTTTTAGAACGTTGCTAAATGATTGTATTGTACCTGTAAACAGATACAAGACACAGCACACTTGGTTGTATACTAATTAAGTTGATTACTACAACACTGGTCTAATAGAACCATTAAGACTTTTTATAAATATTTTAAATTTTAGTAATTTTTAATTTTAGTAATATCCTAAATCTTTAATGATTAACTATCAATGAAGTAGTGCAGCCATTTGGGAAAATTTCTGTTCTAAAATATATAAAAAAGTATTGCTGTTCCATTTATATGTAAAAAATTGCTTTCTTAGTTTTTTGTGATTTCAGGAACAATAAAATAATATAGGACTCTCAGATAGCATGAGGAAAAGACGACCTAGTTTTTATGGCCATATTAGTAGGATGAACAGCAGTAGACTTACTAGGCAGATCTTTGCTTTCTTCAGAGATCGGAAAACGAAGAGTAATTGGTTCAGGCGGGTCCAGGAAGACTTAACTGAGCTGGTGATATCGGATGAGATGATTGACGATGTACTTAAGCTGCGAAAACTTTTACATAATGAAAACCTAAGGTTCCAAGAAAAACCAACATCCAAAAGGGGCGGGGCAGTCTTGGATGAAAGAAGGAAGGCAGCCTCGGATAGAATGAAGCAGTATTGGATACAGCGGAGGGCAGCTAACGCACATCAAAGTAATTGATTTGGCGTACCCCAAAGTGGGTGATCCGGATGAAAGAAAATAATATAATGATGCTATTCTAGAAAATCTTTTTGTGGCAATAAATGTACAGTAATTCTAGAAAGCAAAACTGTCCATCTGGCTTGGCGTGGCATATTACACAGTTTGTTCAGGTGTTCACGTGCCATTTCAGTTGCAATACTCACGGAAAAACTACCAATTGGTATTTTAGCATTTTATTCAGTCGAGAGTAAGGTTACCTCCGTATAAAGTATTATAATCAGCAAAATACAGTTCTGTGCAACACTCACTGTGCCTGATAGTGCAACACTTTCCACAATACCACCTGATGTAGAGAAGAGGAAATTACAAAAAAGATGTTTAATTTTTACAAATATACATACATGACAAAAAAAGGCTTTACATTTAAGTTTTATGAACAAAAACGTAGGATTTTCTTTGGTATAAATCCTTCAATGGTATATTCTTGCTTTGAAGAATACCATAATAAAAAATATTTTGTAATGTTTTATTGCAATAAACTTACAGTTTTATGAATAATAATTTTGACTAATGTTTCCTTGTTAATAATAAATATTGCTTCCTTGTTGGACACTACATATTCAGACATTCTGAAACTACAATACTTCTTAAAAGGTTAATGAGCAGTTTCCACTTATCTCCTTTTATTTTTTACTTTCACCAACGAATATAAATGACTTCCATTGGACATGTTTATTAAAAAAATGGTAAGGAAGAATGCTTATGCCTTCAGTGTAAAAACATACGGAAACGTCACATTCTATGATAATATCTATAGTAAATGGGATCATGACTTATGACCATTACGAAAGTACAGTATTCTTTTTCCAAATGGTTTTAGGCAATTATTCTTGAGCAGAAACAATAAACTGAAGAGACATTTAACAGTAAGTAGGCAAGAATGGTGTACTGATAATTGGATTGGAACTCAAATTTGAGATACATCAAACAGTAATACCCCAATATTCCAATCCAAAATTACAGGTATAATAGAATATGCCTAAGAAAATCTAAGACTTAAAATAGAAATAATGACATTGAAATATGCATTTATAATGATATTCATGAGGCTTTGAAGACTTTGGATTCAAATGAGTTTGAGATATAACCAGTGTGGGCAAGGAAACGTGCCAACTGATCGACTTAGAATACACAAAACCTGTACTGGTTTGTGGCATATCAAAGAAAGTGACTTTACAGGTCATCATTACTTGAACTCAACAAGTGAACAGGAGATATGAGCGAGAAAGAGGAGGATAACAGGACTAAAAATGTTTAGGTTCACTTTTCTTAGACTATCTAAACATATTGCATCTAGAAATTTGGTTAGCGTAATTTCAGGACATGGTCACTTTAGGAAACACAGGGTGGATATATTCAACAAATTACTTCCATCTAGGGAGTGTATACTGCAGAACATCTGCTCCTGAATTGGTAAGATTCTAGAGCAAGAAACAGGATCTTTGAAAATGTGAACAAAAAAATGATTATTTGTCAAGAAAACTTTGTCAGTAAGATCCTAGAGTTTATGGAACTTGATAGTGATGATTTAAGTTTAAAATATTATTATTAGAACCACAATAAACCCATTGGCTTAAGTGCGTAGAGAAATGGACCACCCGATATAAAGAATAAGGACTTACCGTCTAGCTTCTGCCACAAGCTGTGCAAATGGTTTCTCCCAACTGTACATTTTAATAACTTGTATTCCTCTGATTATTTCATTCATCAAGCGAATTCGGTCATCTGTACGTTTTGCTGTTTTAAGGCGATAATCAGATTTCTTTTTCCCAAAAAACACTGAAACAAAATATTTTTTTTTTTTAAGTGAACAGCTAATTTTAATACCAAAGTTTGAGCCTGAACAGTAAAAAAAATGTTTTAATAATTTACATTTTACAAAGTGTGTGGTAACACTTTGTAATACAAAATTACTGTTATTTTTACTTACTTTGTGGCAATGTATTAAATAAATATGTAGTGACATTTATTTAATATGTACATATATTTAATTGGTAAAGATTATGTTACCAAAAACATAAGTAAATGCTTACTTAGAATCATAACAGTCTTTGGTATATAAAATCTAATATTTTGAGAAAGTTAGGAATTTTTCAATTTTTTTGTTAGTAGCTTCTGAACAAATTATTTGGGAAAGCTACTTATACGCTTAATGTTTAAATACCTAAACACTACATTTGAACGCAGTTTTATGAAAATTGTTGGAGTTGATTTTTAAATACAAACTTTTAAGAATTTTGTTAGAAAAAAAGATCTTGAAAATTCAATTTTTGAAAATTTAAAAAAACTTCTAAAAGTTATCAACAAATTACATGTCAAATTTAATCAAAATTGGTTTACTCTCCAGCGCTAATTTCAAATAACACTTAACAGATAAACATACATTCACATAAAATTACTTTTTTAGAATCAGAGAATCTGACAACAATTATCTCCAAAATCACAGTACCTCTAATATATATATATATATATATAGCCTATTTTGAGTAGTGATAAAGTAAAAGAGTTTACAGGTGGTGTGTTAATGAGCATGTAGAATGTCCATGACAAGGGATTATGAAGATAAGTTGCAGAAAAAAATAAAATTACTTACTGTTCAGGGAATATATGTTGGTATATAGGTTGGGATATTTGTTTACTACTAGCATAGTTTACTATAACGAAAACTACTTAGTGACTCTAATTTTATAGTCATGTTACCTAGTTTGTTCTTGACTTACTTTGAATGGGAATGAAAAGCAAGAGAGCTGCCACACCGACAAAAGCTGACACACCAATCTCCAACCATATTAAGTAACTAATGAAAATGGTTATGACAGGGCCGACCCATAGGTAGTGCAGGAAAATCATCAATATATGAAATCTTTCAAGGTCGTTTGACATCAGATTAACGATTTGACCTACCGTTGTTTGTCCCAACACAGGCATGCTCAGCTTAAGTGCCTGCAACAGATTCAAAATTTAAGTTTTGTCTGGACATTTATTAGACTACTGTATATTTTTGTTCCAGACCCATCCAAATACCCCACTAAAAATATGTTATATTAACTGTATTTAATATTTTTTAACACATTCTTTATTAATAGCTAAAGTAGGAGAAAACCTTTAGAAGTTTAGACTGTAAAAGTTCACGAGACACAGGCCCAATGCAAAGCAAATTGGCATGGGACAAGGATGACAATCTGAGAGGAAAACTTGTAAGTTCATCCTAAGGAGAGGAACATTCTCAGTCGTTGAAGTAACAAATGGAGTGTCCAGCCTAAGGATAAATTATACAATCTCTGATAAAATATTAAGATATTCATAAGCAAATTACCATTTTGATGACATCAGGTTGAAGATAATGCATGTAGGGCAGGTTGAAGACAAATATGTTGTTTTCTTAAGGTATTTTGCATTTTGAATTGGTTTTCGTCTGGCATAGGTATTGCCCCCCCCCCTTTCTTCGCTTATTAATTGACATCCATTTGTTTTAAATTGTACATTCCTTATCTAAGGCTTTTTTCAAATTAAATTTTTCTCTTTTCTTATCTTAGATCTAGGCCTACTATAGGATTATAGTTATGATTATATATAATTTGATAATACCAATTACATTTTTTTTTTATTTAATTGATATTTATATATGTGAAAATTTATGAATTTTGAACTGAACGCTTTTGATTATTTTATCTTAGATATTACAATTCTAATTTTTAGCTTATTTAAACTGTCTTTTATTTGACTTTGGTAATTATCATATTATAAACATGTTTCAGTTAAGAGTTAATATCCTATTGGTTAGCCTAGATCAGCGTTAAATCTATTTTAAAGGTTATCTATTGTTGTGCTTTAGCACTCAATTGTCAGCTGATTCACTGACTTCCCATAAGAAATCCATTGCTGTGATGCCCTTTTTTGACATCCATATCTCTGAAACCAATCCCTGCACTTCCAAACCAAAATCTTCTTCGTGGATGGGAGATGATGATCTACTATACCATATAACCCCCATGGGGCTGCAGGGGTGGGTTGTGGAGTTATAGTAGCATGCACAGACATACATTTATTACATATATTGATATTGATTTTTGAGGTACTTCAGATAATCCAGGTCTGATCTAAGTTCGGCTAACCAGAGCTTTAATTTATATAATTTCCCTGACATATTATTATTTACTGCCTAACTGATGTTCAATAAATATTAGTTTACAAAGTTCAATACATGGTCAGGATAGCAAAACATTTTTACTGGCAGTAGTTACAAAAGCTTCAACGTGCAAGTTAAATACTGTGATATCCTTAACCACTAAGATGTAGCTAAAATATCCTTTACCTTCCTGTAAATCAAGGAACAACATGCTATCCTCATCTTCATGCCTAGGTGAAGCATTCCCATCCAGAATGGGTTGATAACAACAACATGCAAGAATGTGCAAAGTATGACTGCAAAAGCATAGAAATAAGCATTGCTTTTACTTTCAGTACTATCTGGGGTGAAATATTGAAGAAATCTGGCCAGGAACAACGGCTGAGCCACCCTGTATCAGAAGAATGTTTTCTGAAATTACTTGAATATCTATTAGTATATTGGAATATCTAATGGAGAATTATAAAACTCTGTACATATTTCAGTATTTTAACATGCCATTTATCTGTGCATTTGTTGCAAAATGACTTTGCTATGATCACAATTAGTTCTCTAATAAATTCTTATTATGCTCTATTCACTAACTCTTAATTTCTATTTAGTTACCAAACTTTAATGAAAAAGATACAAAACATAACCGAGTTCATTATCTAAACTTGTAGTCTTAGAAAAATAAAGGAAGCAGTATTATAGTTTGTGACATTGTAAAGTACATATTTTGTGAAAAACAAGCTTAAGTTTTCATGCTAAGGTAGACCTCAAAAAAAAATTCAACAATATTATTGTTATTGTTATTAAAGGGGTCGAGGGAAAATATTGCCAGGCATCATTACTGAGAAATTCGCTTTCATTATTGACTTATTTTCTGCTGTCAGTGGTATTTATCTTATCTTGTATAGGCTGTCATGGTTTCAAAACTTTGTAGTTTCATCTTCAGGCTATAGTACAAATGGTCAAATCCCTCTGGCAAAGTCGTCACAAAGTTAAGAAAACATTGAAACACAGATCACAACACTAACACAATTACACGATTTTTAAATAAATGCAAAATGATAAAATTTAGTTTGGCTAAACACTACCACCAACTCGTATGTCATTACAGTCCAGACTGCAGACCATATACGAGTCGCATGGTAGTCTTTGGCCAACTAAATTTTATTGTTTTGCTTTTTTTTAAAAAACTGTAATTGTGTTAGTATTGTGACATGTGCTTCAATGATTTGTTAACTGTGATGATCTCATCAGATGGATTTGACCATCTGTACTACAGTCTGAAGATGAAACTGTAAAGCTTTGAAAAGTGAGTTAATGACCATTAGATGGAAGAAAATAGGACATAATCATAATTATTTAATCATGTGGTCCAGTAGCTGTGTTACAATAATGATATTAAAGTTTGATTTAATTCATAAATCATATGTTAACAAAATCATCCTTATGAATTGCACCAATTTAAAGGTTATGATTAATAATTGTAAATTGTCAACAGATCAGTACAAATATTTCTAAAATCTCTATTTTTTAAATAAAAAATACACCTAAATAGTGCTTGACACTGTTTTTCCCTAACCCATTCGATTGTAATCACTTTACATAGCTTTTAAAGGAAGTAAATTAAATGTGTACAAAAATTATATAAATTTTCTCAAATTCAGTTTTTTCGAATGAAATCAAAATAAATTTTGGCCATATGATGAGTCATAACTCAGGTTAGTGTACCAGATTTGAAATAAAAACAATTACAGTTCCAAAACTAAAAAAACCTTGTGGTGATTATAATTTCCTCTTTTCATTTCTGTACCATATATTTGTTTTATTTAAATTTTGCTATACTGACTTGAATCTCCATATAAAAGCAAAACTTTAGCAAAATCTTATGAATCAATTTTGATAAATTAAACTGATTTTCAATTATTTTTTTTTGTGATAATACTGATTGGTATGTTTTGTTTGGATCCTTATGAACTAAATTCCATCAAAAAACAGATTTTTAAGAAAAAGTAGGTTTCAAACAACTAATTTAGGAAATGGTTCCAAGATATGGGCAATTTGGACATCAAAATTAGTTAATTAAATTAGTATCCAATAAACTAAACTGTTCACCAGTTCACCAGTGTAACATGCATATGCATGCACACAGAACAAAGCACCATTTTTTTGACTCAGAGGACCTGAAATGGATTGATTTATCAAAATTTCAAGAACAATTCTTTTACAATCACTAAACTTCATGTAGAGAGAAGAGAAAAAAGTTTTTATTTGTTAATCACAAATTCTAGTTGCTGAAACCGAAACTAAAAGTACAACAATACATCTTTTACATAAATTAAGCAATTAACTTCATTATAGTGTTATATATATAATTACTTAAGTTTACTTCAAAGCAATCTCAGCAAACACCAGCACTAAACCCAGTCCTATCAGCTGTAGCCCAAATGTCCGCAACATGACCCTCATTAAGCTAGGCTTTATTCCTTCCTCAGAAGCCCTTTTCAGTTCATCCTTCCAGTTCCTGCAAAGAAAACATTAGAAACATATTTAACAAATTATGTTTACAGATAATTGGCTATTGTATAACTGTTGGACACATCTGTATAAATCAGTAACAAGAATAATTAATTTTAACATTAAATCATTAGTTGTCATCACAGAGATTTCCAAGAAATACTGCAGAAATAACGTCCCATTTTGAAAAGGTAATAAAATAAATACATATTAATGATAAAAAATGTAATTATATAATCTAAAAGAACACTGTTTGTAATTTATTTCATACTAGCATTACCCGTCGCGGCTTCGCCCACGAAACTTAAACTGTTTCAGTAATGTAATAATTTAGAAACATAAAAAAATATATTAATAAAAGTGTGATCATCTAAACACGTGATTATTTTACAGTGAATATGAAAAAATATTATAACCTGAATATGTTGTTTTGTTGTCTTCAAACGTGTTCCATTCGAATTTAAGAAAATCTGATCAAGAATATTTTTGTCCAATACAAACTATTTATACCTATTCTATATATTTGTCCTTTTAGGGGATGGATTCAGGGGAAAATACTGAATTGTGTATATCATAATTTGTGTTTTAAAATATTTTGTTTACTTTTAAGAAAATTTGATAAAAAATATTTTTCCCCAATGCAAACACTCTTTTTTCTCCCACGATAACTCTTTTTCCATTTTTATTCTTTTAGGGGATGAATTCAGAAAAATGTTGAAATATGTGTTTCATAGCATATTTCTAGAATATAAGATAAAAAAATATTTTTTCAATACAAAATTGTACCCCTTTTTTATATTTCATATCTTCTTTCAATCTCTTTAGGGGATGCGTTTTGGGGAAAAGGTGAAAAATATATTTCATTACTTATACTTAAGAGTGACTATGTTACGTTTTAAGAAGGTCAAATGAAAAACATATTTTTTCCAATAAAAATTGTTGTACCTCATGTTTACCTCTTTAGGGGTTGCATACTGGAAAATCGTTTTTCAGTGCACCCCTTTTTCAGTGCATCTCGAAAATGTTGTAAGAAGGTACCCTGAAAATTTCAAGTCTCTAGCTATAATAGTATTGGATGTACGTTGTTTATTAAATTTGGACTGGGTAAGTAGTTTAATGGAGTTAAAATCGCACTTTTTAAAAATTCTTTATTAGAGCATCTTGACATTGTTGTAAGAATGTACCTTGAAAATTTCAAGTCTCTAGCTATAATAGTATTGGCTATACGTTGTGTATTAAATTTGGACTGGGTAAGTAGTGTAATGGCGTTAAAATCAATTTTTTGCAAAATCCTTTCTTAGTACGCGCTTACATATTAAAACGAAGGTATCCTCAAAATTTCAAGTCTCTAGGTTTTATAGTTTGGGCTGTACATTGATCAGTCAGTCAGTCAGGACATTGCCTGTTTTATATATATATATATATATATATATATATATATATATATATATATATATATATATACTTTCTTTCATGCACTACGCTATATAGACACATACTATGGTTATAGAATTCAAATCTAGAATTCAAGTCTTATAATATAAATATCAAACAGAACTATTGTTACATGGGAAGGTGTGGAGGCAGTGCTCATGTAAACAGCTGATTTCACACCAAAGCTGTTCCTTCAATAATATACTATTTAAATTGAGATTATGTTTATCATAATTGTGTATGGTGAATATAAACAATAACAGTCAAATCATTATTAATTATTATTCTCTGAAATTTCTTTATTTTATCACTAAAATTACAAAATGATTGTTCTAATTATTTATGGTTAAGTGTTACGAGTTGTTTAACATTTTGAAACATTTTGAATGTAATTGAAATGATTGAAGACGTTTCAATCATAAATAACGGAAATTATTTACTTAAAGACGTCAGAGGACAGAGCCACTAGCAGTAATATAATGTACAGAATTAAAGACTTGCCCTTCAAGCAGATCTCCTAAATAACTTGACTTATGTTCTTGCAAAGGCAAACATAAATCTTCTTCTTCTAATTCCTTTTGGTAACCTTTTTTAAATGTCCCAAGCGTCCAGCTAAGTGAAAACAAAGAAAGAATTCAATAAATATAGAGTAAATATTTTACTTTTTATTTATTAGGTCTAATGATTTTTTTTTTAAGACTGAAACATTTTACAATTTTGTAGTTATATATCATATCAAAATAAATCATGCAAAAAGAGGCACCAAGACACAAAATTTCTCCCATTCAGTATTTAATAAAAAAGATGAAATATTTAACCTTAATGATTAACCTTTCAACTGCTGAATTTTGTTAGCTATGTTTCCTAAAACATGACAAGTTGTGTTTTCAGACAGCACCATCTTTGACTCTACTGTAGTTAGAAAATGCAGTGGTTGAGCAACCAAGTACATGAAAAGGGCCTATGAAATATCATTTTAATTCACAAACTCAGTGGTGTAAATAGTTAAATATGAGACTTCTGCAACTATAACAACATGCCCTTCACCATATCCCTCAGCCACAGCTGCAAATATAGAGGAATTAAAAAATTAGAATGTATTCATGCACTCAAGCAAATGTCACTAGATGGCAGTAGAGTAGCGGTGGATGTACCTCTCTGCTGGTTTGCCAACTCCAGCTTAACTTTCATACATACACATTTTTTTCGACCCAGGATTTTTGCGCACCTCCCGCAGTGTGGCGATTGAGGGATATTGAAGCGACTGGACAGATTAGATTTAGTTTAAGTAAATTTCAAAAGCGAACACGAAATGAATAAATAAAACCATCGTAAAAAGCATAATAACATACAGTACGAAAGTTTGGTCAATTAAAGGCAGAATATTGAAAATGCTAATAGAGACAGAAATTGGCTTTTGGAGGAGAGCTGTAGGCAGATGAAGGATGGAAAGAGTACCAAACTATATAAATATGGATTGAATATGGGTGTGGGATCCATGGGGAATATGGATGTGAAATATTCTATAGCAGACAACATTAAAGACAAATAATTAATATGGTTTGGAATAGTTAAGAGAATGGCAGAAAGTAGAATATTTAAACAGATTTTGCATCTCCTTCTTAGGTATGATATCCAAAAGATTTTAATTGGACATTTATAGTCTACATTTTCTCAAAATCGGATCTAACAATTTTGCCCAAATGGTCAATGATCAGTTAAAATGTTTGGGTTACTGTAGCCTATCCCCTAAAAATTTAGAATAGGAATTATAAAGAAAAGTATGAAAAATCAAAAAAGTGTATCAGATTTTGCTAAATTTTGTCATAATCTAAATCCTACTTTTAAAGGTTTTTGTTACCAAAAAGGAGTTTAATTTTTTTTTTTGCCAAATTATAAAATAATATGAGATATGGGCAAACCAGAATGCTAAATTTCAAGAAAATCTGTTAATTATTTAAGTTTCCATTAATGTGTGTGTGTGCGCGCGCACACACACACACACACACACACACAAACACATAAATATATATTAATATACAAAAGTTTTAATTACCACTGAAAAAGTGACCTAGAGGTGAAGGTTGGCGATCACTTCAGGGTTCTATATTGTAATTAGGTACAAAAATTACTAGGCATAAGCTACTTACGCAAAAGTCACAACAGATAGGAGGCTTGCCGATTCTCTCGGGTTGGGAGACCTTTGGGACATCTTTTTGTCATTGTTCATTATCTTGGCAATCTGGAAAATTTTAAAATAGAACCTACATCAAAAAACCTACTGAAACCGTACATTGAGGGCTTGCAGGTATGTAATAAAAACTATAAGACACTTTATTTGTAGATTTCATCCGTGTATGCTAATTAATTAATTAGTTTTTACTTTTCAAGCTTGATAAGCAGTAGTTTAATCAAAGTGTTAGTTTAAGTTCCTCAGGTTTTTTGTAAGTTTTAAAATAAAATTAAAACCTGATAGCAGCAGTGTCACTATAACTGAAATTCCCACCAAATATGAGTCAAATATGTTATGAAAACACAACACTAAACTATAGAAGTGATAATATATGCATAAAGCCGATCTCACTAAAAATACTCAAGAGAAATATTAAATAATTTAAATTCTAGGAAGGCACAAGATTGGTTTTAGTTACAGTGTTTAAAGCTTGGCCCGAAAAGCTGTTGTGAAACTTTTGAATCTCATCAACGCTTCTTTTAGATTTAAGACAGCGGAAAGTGGTAGAAGCAATAATGTTACAAAAACCAGAGAAAGTCTTCAGTGATAAAAAGAAATATCGTCAAATCTTCCTTTTACCAACAATCTCTAAGCTATTTCAGAAACTGCTGTTTGAAATAGATCCAGCTGATTCAAACTCACCAACGATCAAGTTTTTTTTATAAAAAATAAATTTAATATTGCAACAAATAATGGGCAATAAAAAAATAACTTTTTATAAATAAATAATAATAAACTTTTTATAAATAATAATAAATAAATAAAATAATAAGGGCCGCCTTGGTGACCTAGTTGATCGCGTACTGGGCTTTCACCCCGAGGACCCGGGTTCGATTCCCGGCCAGGGCTTGGCATTTTCATACGCTATAAATCATCCCATCGTCTGCATTAGCCCAAGTGTGCACAATAGTCGGACGTTAAACACCAAAAAAAATAAATAAATAATACCATATACTTGTGATAATCTGGCATGTCCAGTAATACCTTGGTAAAAAAAATTAAAATTCTATGTCAATAATCCCGAATGTGTCAAGTAAATGAAATGAAATGCAATTGTCAAGTAAATGAAATTAGACAAGTTTTCAGTGATCAAAGAAGCACTTTTTCCTGGTTTTTACAGAAAAAACAGGCATACATAAGTTTCTGGAGAGATGTGAGTGAAAAAGCAAAGGTTTTTTATTAAACAAAGTGACAAACAAAGATGACTTTAATAAATTTAAGAAATGGTATGGGATTTATTTTCTGTCTGTTTCTGGTGAAAAACTATCATGCAATGTTAATGTTGTGTCTCCGTTCATACAGAAGTTTTAAAAAACAGTAAATAATTTAGGTTTAGGTCCAAATCAAGTTTACAATACGGACGAAAGCGGTTTATTTTGGTAGGTACTTCCAAAAAAAACTTTTGTTCGTATGTATTGTATACACTACTTAATGTAACTGTACGTAGAGAATTTTTAATGTTTTTTCACGGTGATTTTAAGATTTTTTCAGTTTTGTTTTGATGTTTTTTTCAGTAATAATTCCATTTTAAACTCACTTATTAAAATAAAAGTGTTTGTATTTTGTTGTAATTACTTTTTCTCAATATACACACTAATTTAGCCCTATTATACGTTTTTCCTTTCCAATAATCCTTCGCTTCAGAAATCCGGCAACAACGATGCCGATATACGCCGGATTATTGAGAGTCTATTGTAATAATTTATACTTAAGACCGTTGTTACTTGGTGGAAATCCATTATATTAATGAAATAATAACAAGTTTGTATATTTCCACAACTTTTTTTTTATTTGAGTCTTACCAACCAAGGTTTCAATCGTTAGAGCATTGTCAGGGCCACTTAATAGAATGACATGTTTTTTTTTATCTGTGACATGATAAAATGCGTAGTAAGTATTTATGTATAGAATATTTTACGATATTATTTATATTTTTCTTGTATGATGTGATTTAAATACATGTCCCCGCAGGGGGTGCAGACTAGCTGCACTTATTGAGAGGATTTAGACGTCCCTCGTGGTACCCGAGTCTAACACACACACTTGCAACACTACACTTACGACTTGAACACTTTACTCTCACATTTACATTTAGGAAGGCGATAATAGCCTCAATGTGATTTTCGCTTTAAAATATTTAAAAAAATTAAATATACGAGGGTTGATCAAATATAAACGAGACTGATTTTCTAAAAACTTTTCCGTTGGACATTGAACTCTTAAGGGTGGGGTTTCAGGTAGCCTGGGAGGTTTGGGACGGGCGTAGACGGGCAACATTTCCGTTCGGACCCTTCAGTATAAAACTATACAATGAATGAGAGTGAAGTGCACGTTTCCGTGGAGCAGAGAACTATTATTAAGTTTTTTGCCAAGGAGGGGGTCAATCCGACTGAAATCTTTCGTAGATTGACGGCTCAATACGGGGACAGGACCCTGTCAAGAGCTCGCGTTTTTGCTTGGCACAAGGAATTCGCCGAAGGACGGGAAGCAGTAGAAAACCTGAAGGCCAAATCACGATCGTCGGCCGGGAAGGTAATGGCCACTGTATTTTTCGACAATCAAGGCGCCTTTCACGTCGATTTCCTCCATCAACGACGCACAATAAATGCACAATATTATTGCGATGTTTTAGAGGCCGCAAAACAGTCTTTTCGTAGGAAAAGGAAATCTAAACCGGCGAGAAACGTCATTCTTCTTCACGATAACGCCCGACCACATTCGGCGAACGCTACGAGGCTTAAACTCGATCAAATTGGCTGGGAACCAATGGAACATCCCCCATACAGTCCAGACTTATCACCCTGCGACTATCACCTGTTTGGGCCACTCAAAGAGGCGCTTGGAGGCCAGCGTGTCGAAGACGATTCTGCGGTGGAGACCTTCGTGCTCCAATGGCTCAATGAACGCCCGAGAACTTTTTACGAAGATGGAATTAAAAAACTTCCAATCCGGTGGGAAAAATGTGTTACTCGTGCGGGAGACTATGTAGAAAAATAAGTTGTATCAAGAATAATTTGTAAGTAAGCAATAAATTTTTTAAAAAATCAGTCTCGTTTATATTTGATCAACCCTCGTATGTATATTTCTTAACTAATTTGCGGGTGTATTATCTTAGACCGATCTGATCTGTAAACTGCTTTATAAATACGCTTGGATGTCCGAACTAATACCCTCTCACGTGTCTCTTCAATGAGTCGACGTCGGCAGTAGCAAACTGGGGGGGATTGTTTTACCGCTCACAGTGTCATCGCCTAAACAACGTAGAAACTGAGTTACACATTCTAGTTCCGCTTACTAACACCAAAACCACGCTAAATATTCTTTTGCTTGAAAAGAGCCTTAGCCTGCGAAACCTAATTCTCTGCCGTCAACCAAAACTCGCTTCCAATTGATTCGCAGTGCACGCTTATCTCGGGTCTATATTACGCTAGAATAATAACACTTCTGCCCAGGCACTACTGCCGACGCGTTACATCGCATCTCCCGTGCACAAAAGCTTCATTCTGATTAGTGCGATCTTTAGTTTTAACGATGGAATTCTGAAAAATTATGGTGCCCACCATAATTTTGAAAATAAATACAGGTCGAAAATCGTTGTTCGGCATAACATCGAGGAGGACCATATTAGTACTGTATATATTAATCTAAATCAATATAATCTATATAATCAATATAATCTAAATCAGGTTAATATTCGTACCATTTATTTATTTTTTTTTTTTAGTTTAAAAATTTAGTCTAAAAAAATTTTAGTCAAAACCCTGTTTTTTGAGTGTGAAATTTACTGAAGAGAAGCTACAAGAAAAATTTGGAGCTCGTACCTTTTATCTGAAGAGTATTCCGTACCCACAGGAACACGCTGGCCCCTTAGAGTTATAGTTTCCCCTTCCAGAGTGTCTTTTCCAAATCCGCCCATGATCATTACAGAAGTTCATTTTCCAATTAAAAAAATTGATAAAGTTTTTTAAAGAACTGATAAAATTCGGACTTTAAAGAACCGAATTCAAGGCAGGTGTCTCGCTTTCGCTGACGATATTGCAATTACCACAGGCAACAGGACTGAAACAAGTCACGCAGTAGAGAAACATGAAATTGTACAAAAAACCGGGCTGCAAATCTCTTACGAGAAGACCCAATATATGGAAAGTCGGCCAGAAAGTAAATCCCCTTTTAATTACGCATCACGGTAAAATCGCGCAAATCCGCCATTTTAAATACCTTGGTGAAACTATATAGTCCTTAGGACTAAACCGAATCGCTAACGAACAAAGAATCGCCAAGCTCCAGAAGTCCTGAAAGCTAACGTGGGCTCACTACAACAAGAAATGCATTTCGACAGACGTAAAATAAAACATTGATTCTTCTAGAAGCAAACTATGCAGCCAAAACAGTGGTAATCGACGGTCATTCCAAAATTAGGGCAATGGAAAACCAACTCAGGACAAATTTTCAGGAAGAATTACGGAGCTATCAATAAGAACGTCATTTGGATGAAGAGACCTCAGACGAATTCTATCAAAAGAACACAAAAAAGAACGCAATCAAAAGAACAAAAAAATAAGAACACAATAACAAAAGAAATAAGAAAACGTCGAGCAAAGTCTTACACGTTTACAGGATGGAAAACTGTACAGCGGCGAAGGAACTACTCGACGTCATAACAAAGAGTAAATGCAGCGCTGAATGGCTGAAAGACATCCGGAGGGGCGTACAACAGATCAACATAGAAAATCTCGAAGACCGAACCGAGTACCGGAATAAAATCACGAATGTAAAGGAAGAGAAAATCGCGACAACTGGGAAAAAAGGACAGATGAACGGAAGAAAGAGCATTCCGAGAGGAAAAGAAGGAAAGCAACCGAAAATGAAATCGTAATTTCAAGATCAATCGCTCTCCTGAAGGGGACAATCGCTGTAATAATTGTTATAATAATATTGACTTCAAGTCCTGCCTAAGAAATGCTTATTAGTCAATTTCTTTTGAAAAACGATTTATTGGCGTGTAAACTGATTACACAGGGGAAATTATTTTGTACCATGTCGGTAGATTATAGGCCTAAAAATCACCTTCAAAACTATATTATTTCGGTAATCATAATAATGTACCAGTTTTATATATTATAAATTTTATAAATAAAATAAATAAATACATTTTATATTATTATTATATAAAATAAATTATTCATTTCATTGTTTAGGCCTACTCCTGAAATTTAAAAGAATCATGGCGCATCTATTTCCATCACCTGAAGGAACATTTAGAGACATGCAAAAATCAAAATAGGTACACAAATTCATTTTGATAATAGCTTGATTAAGTCCGTTATTCTGTAAAACCTGTCCATCTACTTTAAAATGGTGTTCATTCAAAAACTTTAAAAAAACTCGTTTTCTGTTAAATTTTAACATTTAAAAATGTTATGTATGCGGCTTTTAACGCTGATTTCAAGGTGAATTCAGATTATTAACGAATTTTAATTGGAAAATGATCTATTTGAAACGGTCGTCATGGTAAGACCCAGACCCGGGACCTTGAAATGAACCTTGATCCTGACCATTTTTTCAGGGTTCGTTTGGCACCAAAATTGATCTGGTTGAACGAGCTTAGTTGGTTAACTAAAAACTGTTTCGTTGACCAGCAAAATTCGTTAATAGTCACAAAATGGCGGCCTTTTCACATTTTTAAAAAATCAACGTTTTGATTTAAATATTTTTTTAAATTTGATTTTACTAATGTAAATTTTCGTAATTTCAATACCTTTTGAAAGTTTAAAATACTAATATAATACAGATTTTAATTATGGTGAAATCAGAGTTCGTAATAGAAGTTAAAATAAAAAAAAACTTTTGTTAATTCACTTCCTTCACATCAGCGAGACGGTTCTTGTTGCAATTTTTAAACATATTATGAACAGCCGCTATTTTGACTCGTACATTCAGATTCTGCTGGTTAACGAACTCCTGTAAGCTATTGCCAGAATTAATCAATGTGAAAATGTTTATTTACGTGGGGTAATTTTATTTTAGTTTTGGAAAGTTTGTCCCCGCTACATATACAAGCCTGCTGCGCGACGCAATTATTTCTAGTTTATAAGGTAGAAAAAACAAATTAAACACTACTTACCAAATTAATGACCACGTGACTCTTGCTTACTGCTTACACAAGTGCACTTAGCCACTGACCCTTAGTCTACGATACGGCCTTCTGGATCTAGACTTGACCCTGTCAGTCCTTTCTTCCAGCTTTCTCACAAACTGCACACTCATTTAAATAGAGCAGTTTCAAATTGGTGTAAATATATCAATATGGTACAAAGATATTAAAAATAATTTATATTGTAGCAAACTCCCATCATTTTAAGACCCGACCCGAGACCTTGAAATAAGCGCCGATCCTGATTTTCGGATTTTTTTTAGGGAGCGTTATTTGTGTGTGTGTGTGTGTGTGTGTGTGTGTGTGTGTGTGTGTGTGTGTGTGTGTGTGTGTGTTTCGGACGTTAAACACCAAAAAAAAATTTTTTTTTTAGCATTCGTTCACGGTCACAATTTTTTGCCGATTTAATTCAAACCTAACCTCAAAATCGATTTGCACAAGCATGGACAAATTCGTTACCCGTAAACTTTACTTTACTACTAACGTTTTAAAAATCTGATTTCGCCTCCATTAGTAACGTTAACATATGCAGACATTCGCTCACACTAGATCAACGAAACATTGCGTGTCGCAAATAATTTTAATATCGAACTTAGTGAAGAAAAGCGTAGGTAGGCACAATAATAACAAAAGCGTAAAAGTGTAAGTGCACTACAAATAACATAAGCAACATAAATGCATTTCTTACGTAGATATTGGTGAAAACTAGGAGGGTTAGGACATACTAGAATTGGACAATTTAATAGAAGGCGTGAAGAAGAAGATACTTAAATAGTTTAAACATGTAAAGATACTAGAAGAATTTTGGCTTTACAGTGAACAAACCCCGCAGGGGCGTGCATACTACCTGCACTTATTGAGAGGATTTAGACATCCCTCGCGGTACCCGAGTCTAACACACACACACACACACACACACACACACACACACACACACACACACACACACACACACACACACACACACACACTACACGTAAGACTTTAACACTTTACACTCACACTTACATTTAGGGAGGCGATAGTAGCCTCAATGTGCTTTTCGCCCAAAAACAAAAATACAGTGAACAGAAGCTGGAAGAAAGATTTGGAAAAACATATTTCTATGGCAAAAGATCCAAATTAAAAACTTCGTAAGGACTGAAAAATTAGAAAGAATAATCTAATTGGGAGTAAAAATATTTTTAGAACACGAAGACAGATTTTTTTTTGTCGAATATGATTTTTTCAATAAAAGCACGCGTTTTTGGTACTTAGGCCTAAAACTTTATTTGTTCCCGATATATGCCTAAATAATTTAGTCAAAAGTGAGACGTTTGTGCAATATAAGACATCTTTGAGTACAATAGTTGTTAATATGTTGTTAATTCGCTCTCATTTTGTCAGCGTGACAGCTGGTAACGTAAAACAAACACAAACCAGTTCTGGAGGCAGGATACGTGCGCATTTCATGGCCGTAATGGCTGATTAAAAAAAAAACGGTAGCTTATTTTCCAATGGAAATTTGTAAAAATCCCAACTAGGTTACAATACGGCCTTGACATTCTGAATTCATTGGGTGGAGTATGTAGCAGTCCTACATTGCCAGGTAATTACAAGGTCGAACATAGCTTACTGGCTACATTACCCTGTGTAGTTTGCGGAACTCATTGGACAAGGCTCTGTGTCACTGTCGACTGGCAGCCTTTACTGGCCTTGGCAAAATTTAGCTGTAGGAATCCCCCTCCCAATGGCACACGTTGATAAAACTACTAACTAGTTCAAAGAACAGCAGACCTAGCAGTATATTTTTAATTAATAGACTTTATAAAACGCTTCACAAAAGCGTTCGTAAACTTTTCCGCAAATTAACCAACAACTGTAATATTTAGAAGAAATGTTAATGAAAAAACTTTATTGAAAATTTAATGTTCTTTCTCCATGAAGCTGTAAAAATTATAATAGGGTATGTCATTCAGTCAGTATAAAAAGAAATATCCGGCAAATACACTCTCATCGTTAAATCAGAGGCCGCCATGTTGAAATGAAAGTAAATGGGTGAATATCTTACACGTACGCCGTTCGGGTTTTATACAAGATGTCTTCGTACCAAGTATCAAAACAAAGATTGTTTAATCGTATGCGTTTGGCCAAAACTGAGTACACTCGTCATCGTAAATCAAAGGCCGCCATCTTGAAACGGTAACGGTAAAAACCTTACACATAAGTCGTTCAGGCTTTATAAAAGGTAACTCGTACCAAATTTCAGAACAATCGGTAAATTCGTTTGACCAAAACTGCGTATATTCATCATCGTTAAATTAGAGGCCGCCATCTTGAAACGTGAGTGAACGGGAAATACCTTACACATAGGTCGTTCAGGCTTTATAAAACGTACCTTCGTAACAAATTGCAAAACAACAGCGTTTTTGGTCACTACTTATATTCATAATCGTTAAATTAGAGGCCGCCATCTTGAAACGTGAGTGAACGGGAAATACCTTACACATAGGTCGTTCAGGCTTTATAAAACGTACCTTCGTAACAAATTGCAAAACAACAGCGTTTTTGGTCACTGCTTACATTCATCATCGTTAAATTAGAGGCCGCCATCTTGAAACGTGAGTGAACGGGAAATACCTTACACATAGGTCGTTCAGGCTTTATAAAACGTACCTTCGTAACAAATTGCAAAACAACAGCGTTTTTGGTCACTGCTTATATTCATAATCGTTAAATTAGAGGCCGCCATCTTGAAACGTGAGTGAACGGGAAATACCTTACACATAGGTCGTTCAGGCTTTATAAAACGTACCTTCGTAACAAATTGCAAAACAACAGCGTTTTTGGTCACTGCTTATTTTCATCATCGTTAAATTAGAGGCCGCCATCTTGAAACGTGAGTGAACGGGAAATACCTTACACATAGGTCGTTCAGGCTTTATAAAACGTACCTTCGTAACAAATTGCAAAACAACAGCGTTTTTGGTCACTGCTTACATTCATCATCGTTAAATTAGAGGCCGCCATCTTGAAACGTGAGTGAACGGGAAATACCTTACACATAGGTCGTTCAGGCTTTATAAAACGTACCTTCGTAACAAATTGCAAAACAACAGCGTTTTTGGTCACTGCTTACATTCATCATCGTTAAATTAGTGGCTGCCATCTTGAAACGGAAGTGAATTGAGAAAAAAATCTTACATATATGACGTTTGGGTTTAATAAAGGTATTCGTCAAACTATATTTCAAAACAGTCAGTGAAGACATTTGACTAAAACTGAGTACACTCGTCATTGTAAATCAAAGGTTGCCATCTTTAAACGGAAGTGAATAGGAAGACATCTTACGCATTCATAAAGGTACCTTCGTACCAAATTTCAAAACAGTCGGTAAATTCGTTTGGCCACAAAACTGTGTACACTCGTCATCGTAAATCAGAGGCCGCCATCTTGAAACGGAAGTGAACGGGAAAAACCTTACACATAGGTCGTTCGGGCTTAATAAAAGCAATTAATAAAGAATCTACTCATAAATTAAATAATAATAATAGATAATAGAATATTAGATTCTGTATTCTCTGATGAAAGTTACCTCCGTACCAAATTTCAAAACAATCGGTTAATGCGTTTGGCGTAAACTACGTAACAAACAAACGAAAGCACAAACCAAATGCCAAACGGTCGAGTTGAAACAAAGATCGCTTCGCTCGATTAACTGTAACATAATATAGCCTACTCTCAACAATTTTTTTTCTGAATGAGGTGGATAAAAAATATACAATTGCATTATCAATCGACACTTTTTATTACTAAATACAAAATCAAACAATATTGTCTACATTATTGTGTCAAAAAGAAAATGACTAATAATTTCCTTCAAAGCTAATGGAGTGAATTCCCCCTAAGCGTTATTTATCCCCCAAAATTAATCATACAAATACATATACGTTATGATTTAGGTAATTCAATTTCTTTTCTATTCACACTATTACAAAACAATTATAAGCATTTATACAATGATTTTTTTTCTTTAGGCATGGTTATTTACGTAAAATTTTCCCCTCCCAAAAAAAAAAAAAAATCTTCCTTGGTTTAACTTGCGCCATATTCCCCCGTCTTGGTACAAGTGGTTTAAAATATTTCTTTTTAGAAAAATGTAACATCCCTTCAATATATAGAAAGATGATTTAAAATGGACAGTAAAAATCATGCCATTATTTTTTTAAGTTTATTATTTGTACACTTAACGACATCAAAAGTCTTTCACAGTTCATAAGCATTAAATTACTTAGAAGTTCGTGATTTAGATAATTACTTAGTTTGTTTTTTACAATTTTTAGTTTAGAAAAAACTATTCGCAAGAAACTGGAGTCGTATGAAAATTAATAATCCATTATTTTTTGACTCACGCACACGCATGGTATAAAAATTATTACGTAATATTATGAAGTAAAGGTCTTTACCATTAGGGTAAGGTTAGCTTTTGTGAGCATTTGTGATATTTGTTCTCATTTGCGATATAAATATGTATTATAGACATAATATCTGTTCTTTAGTAAAAGAATTTTTATTGTAGACTCCTGTCTTTGACTCGTTGTTAGAAGCAAACAAAAAATAGTGCAATTACACGGTTACCTTAATTGTTTTTCTTAAACATTTACACATATACGACTTTTTTTAAGAATCATATACAATTTTTTAAAGTAATACGAGGTGTGTTCAGAAAGTAACGAGAATTTTTAAATTTCGTGGGCTTGGAGAGTCCGATTGTCATTTTTTTTTATGTTGGTATACATGCCCTTGAAGTATGATAAAACTTTCAGCTGTTTTCATTGTTGACTTTGTCTGTGACAGTCACTAAGGGTAGACGTGTTTTTATGACCTCGGCGATTTTCGTTTGTTAAAAAAAAAATGGATCAAAGAATTTGTATCAAATTTTGTGTAAAAAATGGAATAAAGTGTAACAAAGTGTGTGAAATGTTAACAAAGGCCTATGGTGAGTCTGCTATGAGTAAAGCAAGAGTTTACGAGTGGTATAAGAGTTTCCAAGAAGGCCGTGAAGACGTTGAAGATGAACTCCCTGGACGCCCCAGCACATTAACAACCGATGACTGTGGAAAAAGTGAAAGAAATGGTTATGAACAATCGCCGAATCACAATTAGAGAGGTCGCTGATGATGTTGGCATATCGATTGGATCATGTCATGACATTGTTTCCAATGTTTTGTGTATGAAACGCGTGGCAGCAAAATTCGTTCCAAAATTGTTGAATTTTGAACAAAAACAGCGGCTAATGGAAGTTGCTCAGGAGTCACTAAATGAAGTCAGCGAAGATGCAGAATTACTGAAACGTATTATAACATGTGACAAAACATGGGTTTACGGATATGACGTCGAAACTAAGGCTCAATCATCCCAGTAGAGGCATTCTGGCTCGCCAAGCCCGAAAGAGGTTCGACAAGTGCGGTCTAACGTGAAGGTTATGCTCACTGTGTTCTTCGATATTAATGGCATAGTGCATCATGAATTCCTGCCACCAGGTGAAACGGTCAATAAGGAGTACTACCTACAAGTTCAACGCCGTTTGCGTGAAGCAATCCGAAAAAAATGCCCGAAAAAACACATTGTTTTGAAATTTGGTACGGAGGTAATTTGTACAAGCCCGAAAGATGCAGGCCTATGTGTGCAGACTTCTTTCCATTCACTTTCTTTTCAAGATGGTGGCCTCTGATTTACAATAACGAGTGTACGCAGTTTTAGCCAAACCATTAATTTCAAAATTTAGTACGAAGATATGTACAAAACCATAATGACGTATGTGTAAGATTTTTCCTATTTATTTCCAGTACAAGATGGCGGTTCCTGATTAACAATGGTTCGAAGTTATCTTGTATAAATCCCGAAAGATGTATGTAATTTTTTTCCCAGTCACTTCCGTTTGAAGACGGCGGGCTCTGATTCAACGTGGAGAGTGTAGTTGCTGGTTATTTCCTGTAATACCGGCTGAACGGCAAAACATCATAATTTTAACCTCTTAGAGAAAAAGCGTAAAATGTCCATTAAATTTGGGGCTCAGTAATATTTTCCTTAAATATTACGGTTACTGGTTTAACTGGCGGAAAAAGTTACGAGCGCTCTGTATATAAATTAATTAAGAATATAATACGAGGTTTACTGTTCTTTGAATTACTAGCAAAAAATTTGATACTAGGCTTCTTTGCAGTGTTACAGTTCACAGAGCGGCAAAAAACAGCAGTCTTTTTAACATTTATTAATTATGTTATTGTTATAAACAAATCTGCAGTTTATTTGAAATATTAAATTAAAAATAATAGTTCGCCTCACGGACATAGAACAAATTACCGCTGCATACAAACGTTCCCGATGCTCTTGTGCACAGCAACAGTAGGCTAATTTGTTACATACTATTTACGCAACTATACGAGTGCTATCAAGAAAGTCGGTTACGTTTTGGTATAAAAAAACCAAGTACAAGGAAAATGTTTATTATATATATTTGAAAGTGGCACTAAAATACTATTTTTCTACATAGTCGCCATATAAATTTAGACATTTATCATAGCGGTGAACTACGAGGGTTGATCAAATATAAACGAGACTGATTTTTTTTTAAATTTATTGCTTACTTACAAATTATTCTTGATACAACTTATTTTTCTACATAGTCTCCCGCACGAGTAACACATTTTTCCCACCGGATTGGAAGTTTTTTAATTCCATCTTCGTAAAAAGTTCTCGGGCGTTCATTGAGCCATTGGAGCACGAAGGTCTCCACCGCAGAATCGTCTTCGAAACGCTGGCCTCCAAGCGCCTCTTTGAGTGGCCCAAACAGGTGATAGTCGCAGGGTGATAAGTCTGGACTGTATGGGGGATGTTCCATTGGTTCCCAGCCAATTTGATCGAGTTTAAGCCTTGTAGCGTTCGCTGAATGTGGTCGGGCATTATCGTGAAGAAGAATGACGTTCCTCGCCGGTTTAGATTTCCTTTTCCTACGAAAAGACTGTTTTGCGGCCCCTAAAACATCGCAATAATATTGTGCATTTATTGTGCGTCGTTGATGGAGGAAATCGACGTGAAAGGCGCCTTGATTGTCGAAAAATACAGTGGCCATTACCTTCCCGGCCGACGATCGTGATTTGGCTGCTTCGTTTTCTACTGCTTCCCGTCCTTCGGCGAATTCCTTGTGCCAAGCAAAAACGCGAGCTCTTGACAGGGTCCTGTCCCCGTATTGAGCCGTCATTCTACGAAAGATTTCAGTCGGATTGACCCCCTCCTTGGCCAAAAACTTAATAATAATTCTCTGCTCCACGGAAACGTGCACTTCACTCTCACTCATAGTATAGTTTTATACTGAAGGGTCCGAACGGAAATGTTGCCCGTCTACGCCCGTCCCAAACCTCCCAGGCTACCTGAAACGCCACCCTTTAGAGTTCAATGTCCAACGGAAAAGTTTTTAGAAAGTCAGTCTCGTTTATATTTGATCAACCCTCGTAGTTCTGAAATTCCAGTATCGTAGAATTCTGCCGCCTGAGACTTCAGCCAGGTTGTCACGCCCTCCCGCAGTTCCGTGTCGTCTTCAAAACTCTGCATCGCAAGCCAGGTGTTCATTGCAGGAAACAGGTGATCCGGATTCGCTAGGAGCAAGATCCGGACTGTAAGGTGGATGTGGAAACACCTCCCACTTGAAAACATCCTGGACTTCTCGAGTTCGATTGGCTGTGTGTGGTCAGGCGTTGTCGTGCAGAAACAGAATTTTTGAATTCAACTTTCCCCTGCGCTTGTTTTGAATTGATCTTCTTAAATTTTCCAACGTTTCACAATACTTGCAGAGTTTATTGTCGTACCACGTTCTAGGAAATCAACAAGAAAAACTCCTTTCCTGTCCCAAAAAACAGTCGCCATGATCTTCCTTGCAGAGCGTTTGCATGCATTTCCTTGGTTTTTTGGGGGAATTTGTGTGTTCCCATTCCATAGACTGCAATTTGGTTTCGCAGTTGACATGTTTCACCCAACTCGTCTCCTGTAACGATTTGAACGAGTAGTGAGTCACCATCCTTCTTGTAACTATCTAAAAATGTCAATGAAACAGCCATACGCTGATTTTTATGGGCTTCAGTCAAGATTTTCGGTACCCATCTTGCACAATATTTGTGGTAACCTAACTTTTGTGTAACAATTTCATGCAACAAACTTCTTGAAATTTATGGACAACTAAGCGATAGCTCTGTTATTGTGAACCGACGGTCTTCTTTAATTTTCCCGTAGACTTTAGAGATAATTTCATCGGTCACAATGCTTGGCCGTCCACTTCGTTCGTCATGCATTAGTTCGGCCATTTTTAAACCTAATTATGCACCATTGACGCACTCCGCCTTCAGATCACATCGTTCCCGTAAACTTCACAGAGTTACGAACGATAAATCTCAATTGGTTTATTGTTCTTAGCCAACAAAACCCGTATCACCGACCGCACTTCACAGGCCGCGGGATTTTCAATACGGCACACATTTCAAACTAGTATTGTACGGGAACGTAACCTCTCATTAGCATGGCTGGATAGCCACTGAACAGGCGAACGCTCTGACATCAAGATGGCCGCGATGTCCCCGCCCCCATCCAGAGAAAAACGTAACCTACTTTCTGGATAGCCTCGTAACTTGCCGCCTGCGATATTATTTACTATAAAATGGTGAAGTCTCAATTGAGGTTATTAAAAAAATGGTTATTACATAACATTTGAAATTCTTCTATGTAAACTATTATTTATCATTACTAAATAAAATTATGTTATCAGAGTTACAGCTTAAACAAAAGTGATTATCCTGCCCTGTTATTCTTGGGCACTCGGTAATCCCTGACACTGCTCTGAGTACATATTACACACATACTGTACTTGTTTCATTTAGCTCCAGGTGAGTGCTTGTAGTTCAGTCTATAGCTAATGTTCTTAAATTCGAATCTAGTCACAAGTAGTTCAAAGAACAGTCGACCTCGCAGTGTATTCTTCACTAATTGCCTTCCTACCGCTCGGCAACAGCGCTTGCAACCTTTTCCAGTAGCCGTAATGTTCACAAAAAATGTTACTGGGCCAAATTTTTTTTTATTTTACGCTACAACTAAGTAATAAAACTTATCTAGCAGCTTAAATCTAATAACAGTTAACTATTAGGCGGAATTTAGTCCACTGATTTAAGTCCACCAGATATCCACTGCGGGAAACAAAGTATCATCACTGCACTAAATCTACAGGCTTGGTTCTCTTAAGTCTCCTTATTACCCTGTTGGTACTTGAGATCTGGAGCACTGCTGGATTTTCATGATTAATAAGCTTCTTTAAATGCTTAATTGCTGTAATTTTAATTTCCTCATTTACTGTGTTCATCTTTAAATCTCTATGGATGTCATCATTCCTAATATACCAAGGGGCGTTAACAATTCCACGTAGCACCTTGTTTTGGAAGTTTTGTATAATTTTAATATAGGATTTCTTGGTGCAACCCCAAAGTTGTAAGCCATACCTCCAGATTGGTTACAAAATCTGTTTATATAATAACAATTTGTTGTGTATGTTAAGTTGGGAACTTCGTCCAATCAACCAATACATTTTCCTATACTTAATAGCTAGCTCTTCTTTTTTCTTTTTTGACGTGTGCTTTCCATTTTAATTTAGTGTCGAGTGTCATACAACTCCTAAGAAATAAATGACGACTTTATTTCTGTACTTTGCCTCATTTGCATATGGAATAGCTTGTTCGTTTATGTACACTGTTATCTTCTTGATTTTTCTCTTTGTAAAATTTACATGAATTGATTTTTTTTCATTTAATCTAATGCGCCACTTTTTTGTCCAAGCATTAACTTTGTTGACCGCATTTTGTAGCTTACCAGTAGCTTCTTCTACAGTGCTCCCTTCGGCCAGAATAGCAGTGGGCCAAATTTAATGGAAATTTTATGGTCTTTCTCTGTGTAGTGGTTAAAATGTGGAAAGACTAGGCATTCAGACAGTATTATAGGAAATAACCAGCAACTACACTTGTCATCATTAAATCAAAAGCCACCATCTTGAAACTGAAGTGAATGAAAAATCATACACATACATCGTTTAGGCTTTCTCCAAGGTACCTTATTACCAAATTTCAAAACAAGCAGTCAATGCATTTGGTAAAAACTGTGTAACAAACACACAAACCAAATGCCGAACGGCCCAATTGAAACAAGATTTCGCTTTACTCATCTACTAATGATACTACCTTTGGCTTTTTCCATGTGTTACATCAGTCTCCCAGTTTTCATTAATTTAGCCTTAATACCATAATTTAGCCTTAATACCATATTTATGTTAACGTTATAAACAAGTGGTTCTGCTTTGTTATAGACTTACAAGTCTGAACACATAGGCCAATGTTGTTTTCTTAAAATTGGATCTAGTATTAATCCAGTGCAATCATTGTATATTTAAATGAAACGTATATATCACTGTCTAACTGAATATTTGGTACAGAAACTACCAACTAAAAACAGAGACATCGGCCTAATTTCTTACCAGAATGTCTACTATATAACAAAAACAAAATTTGGAGTCTTTCGGGGACCATTACAACAAAATTTTGTGACTTATTAAACATATTTATTGTTTTAGTTAGTCCAAAAGATACACTTTACCATAACTTTTCTAAGTCATGAGAGTAGAAAAGAGTAAAATGAGTCACGGAATCGTAACTTACTGTCTGTGAACCTGCATGTTGTACAGCGTTGGTATCCTTGCAGGTTCACAGGTTCTGTGACAAAAGGACCAATGAAAATATTATGCCATTTCTGTTTTTATTCTAATGGCTTGCAGAGAGTATAAACGTTGCTGTTTATCCTTTAAACCAGTCCCAGCTTATCGAGCGTTCCAGACTGTTTGATGCCAGACTGTTGGAAGTCTACTGTTGACTACCCAACAATGTTCCGCTTGATTATGAAGCAATATTTAAAATAAAGGAAAAAGTGGGATACGTTTAAAAGTCACTCTGTATAAATAGAGAGAAATGCAATTTTAAATTTATTCCTATGTAATTTACAATAGCAAAACTCTGGTTTCCATTTCTAAAAATTGAAAGAAGTTTGTTAGAGCTGGACCCCTTTTACACATTTTTTTTTATACAATTATTTAAAAATGTGTATAACCTAATAATTTATTACATAATTTTTAAGATAAATCAATTTTGAGATATTAATGAGCATAACCATTAGGTTCGCAACAGTAAAAAAAAAAAAAAATGGTTTCACTTGAACATTTTTTTTTAATCTTCCATCTGTTCTAAATTCCAAAATACAAAATTTTAAATCATGTTCAGTAATGTAACAAAGTCACTGATATTGTACAAAATTAGCGAGTCACCTCGGTGGTCTAGTGGATAGCGTACTAGGCTTTCACCCCGAGGACCCGAGTTCAATTCCCGGCGAGGGCTTGGCATTTTCATACGCTATACATCATCCCATCATCTGCATTAGCCCAAGTGTGCACAATAGTCAGACGTTAAACACCAAAAAAAAAAAAAATGTACAAAATTAAATCTATTTTTCCCTGTTTGTTACTTAATCACTTAAGTTTTATGATTGTAATCCCATCTTCAGATGTTTTACTCGTAGGTGGCCATTTATTACATTAAAATTGAAACGACACTATACAACACACAACAAGCATTAAATAATACCAGGTCCGCACCACGGGGTCCCTAAATCAGCATTATTTACTGTATTTGTTATGTTATGTTTTACGTGTGTTGTGTAGTACTTAGTTTCACCTTTTTAGTGCCATCTGGTTTTACCGGAATTTTATATAAATCTAATCCCAGCATTCTTTAGCTGTGACAATGTTTTTTCAAAAATAAATTTAGAAAAATATCCAAGCAGTAAACAGTATGTTGTTTAACATAACCAATGACTTATGAGACTTGTTAAATGAGACAATTTTGAACTGGTCAAACGGCCGAGAAGTCTAAGGCACTATACCTGGTCAGTATATTGTATTAGTATAAGCAAAAATAAAAAGTGCTATATTTGGGGTTTAAAAATTTTTGGTTTAGAGTAGTTACCACCAAACTACAACCGTGAAACTTAATCTCAAAAATGAACATTGGCCACCATCCGGTTTATTTTCCAGATTTATTCTGGAATCGTTATTTTCTTTAATTTCATATTGTCACACTGACTATATGATCCATTTGAGATTATGATTCTTCAACACTCACTCACTCAGTTGGGTGCAACAATCAGCACCTTGACCTTGTAAAATCAGAACCTCTTTCAGCAGCTTTCTCCAAGTCTCTTTCTCTGCAGCCTTCATTCTCCATTTCCATAAACCCTATCTCCACAGATCATCCTTCACATAAACAAACCTTCTTTTCTTTATGATTATCAATCTTCTCAAAGACCACAGGTCATCCTTCAGGTACTTTGAAAGCACCCAAGTTTCACTGCAGTAAATATAGGTCAGATTACAGATAACTGTCTTATAACCATTCCTCAGAGGTACTTCAAGCAGTCACACCGTGAGAAGATGTGATTTCAAATCTGGATTTGCCTATTAGTACATCTCTTGAGGTTTTCAAATACTTTGTCTTCTCTTTATTTCCAAACCCCAATTCTTTTCTTCCATCCTCAAATAATTGTAGAGCTCATGACAAGGATGATTTCTTCCTAGCTGATATAAGAACGTCACACCTGTGTATGGCAGATGTTGAGTCAGCCTATTTTAAGTGATAGTTTGGGTTTGTTCTTATCTTCTTCTTTTTTTAAGGCGAAAAGCACATTGAGACTATTATCGCCTCCCTAAATGTAAGTGTGTATAAGTGTTAAAGTCATAGGTTGTAAGTGTGTGTGTTAGACTCAGGTACAGCGAGGGACGTCTAAATCCTCTCAACAGGTGCAGCTAGTCTGCACCCCCTGCGGGGTCTTATCTTCTATAATGACATTTCTAATCTGAAGTTGAACAGCAATGGCGAGAGAGGGCCTTCTGTTTGTCTTCTATTAACTTAAAACTCCATTTATTCTTATTTTACATTTTGTATAACCTTTAGGGTCATATGTTACAAACTTTTAACCAGCTTTTCAGATATTCGTAGTTTTTTCAGCTTCTAAACATCTTAACTTTGTCAATGTATGCTTTAGCGAAGTGTATGAGTATATGGTGTAGATATCCACACTGTATTCATGTTTTCACTACATGACTGACATTAACATAAGGCTGATCTTTAAAACATATTCATAAATAACAGTATAAAACAAA
Organism: Callitettix versicolor; assembly: GCA_022606455.1. Classification (NCBI taxonomy): domain Eukaryota; kingdom Metazoa; phylum Arthropoda; class Insecta; order Hemiptera; family Cercopidae; genus Callitettix; species Callitettix versicolor. The sequence continues at coordinate 57,849,557 of CM040187.1, read as the reverse complement.
TATAGTACCTTCTTTCTTTAAATCATTTTTTCTGGATTTAGTTAACCTGGAAATTTATTGTCTAGTATAAAATAAATTAAATGTAAGGAAGTTTGTGCAAAGTTTTTGCAACATAATTTTTGCTGGAAATCACTCATTCAAAAACAATCAGAGAGCAATGGGAATACAAATATCAAGAACATGAACTGAATCACTTTTTATTTTGTTCAATAAATGTATTGATTTTTACTTACATTGTAAAAATATTTTATTAAAAATTGTTAGCACTGAAAACTTACAATAACTTTTAAAATAAACCCATTTTGTTTAGTCAGTACTGCATTGTAGAAATTAAAAAGTAAATTAATTTAATTAGTCCCTGAATCACTGTGTTCCTTTAGATATTATTACTACAGCTGAAGGAACCAAACCTGCAACAAAATAATATATATTTTTTTTATTTTATTTTAACATTTATGTTTATTTATACAACACTACTTGACGACACAAAGCAGTCTGTTTCAACTCCAATATGTCGTAACTGGTTTTGTGTTTTTTAAGCAGTTTTCACCAAAAGCATTAACCAATTTGATAAGGCTTTTACAAAACCTCGTTATAAGGCTCAAACAATGAGAAGCAAAAGCTTTAATTCACAAAATATGAAGCATATCGTTCACGTGATAGGAATAAAAATATCAATCAAAACCTTTTACTTTAGAGTAAAAGCAAATCCTTCTTTTGTTGATCCATTTGCTTTGTCTGTAGTAAATGGTTATGAATAAAACCGACCTTTTACTCTAAATGAGAAGCAAACCCTTTAACAATGACAAATCTAGTCAGTAGGAGATTAACCTGTGAAGTAAATGTTTTATTCCTTGTTGCTATGGCAGAGTTAGTTTGTGTGCAACATGTTAAACATTATAAATCACGTTCTTCTCCACTTATTGGTAATTTTAAGAGCTTATATAAATTTGAAAAAAATTACACTATAAAAAGAATGTGTTACAGATTTAAGATTTAGAATGTCATATAGATTTAAGGCGGTCTAACTAGACTGAAGTAGGCCTACTAACTAGTTTTTTAACACTAATTTCCTTTAAACAACAGTAAAATAACTTTAAAAATGTTGGTGATTGGAAAAGAATATTTAGGCCTAGGTCTAGGGCTAAACTAACTTGATAAATGAAGAAAACGACAGACTATTAGAATAGAGCCACTTATAAAAGCAAAAGTGTTTTTTGGTACTAATGAAATTAACAGCACTGAAAAGTTCACATATATCACAATCATACGATAAATAAAACCTACCAATAAAAACATACCACAAAAAACCTACCACTAATTTTATTAATTGTAGGATAAGAAGTACCACTCATTGTAGCAAACACAAGTTTTCCCATTCCACTAGTTTTATCTTTTTATTTCCAATATTTTTTTGCATCAATCTTTTTCTTCATTTTTGTTTGTTGTTTTGTGCATAATAATTCACTTTTTTCATGAATTTTTTTTAATCAATTTCTTTACCAAAAACTACTTTGTATTTATTTACTACATTACTAATTGCTAAATTTCTGGGAAGCATTTCAATTCTTCTGCAATAAAGTGCATTTCACTGTTAGTGTTCAGAGATTCATTTTCTTAATCACTTGAATTAGACATAACTTTCCAACAGTAAATACTCATATGAAATACACAAATTATCACAAAAGTAACAGGTAACCAGAAAGGCCTATTCAGAAAAACTAACCAAACAACAACAGAGATATATTATGAAATATTAAAATAGATAATAATTTATTTAAAAAACAGCTGATTCAAGCTTTTTCGGTTGATCCTTTTACTTCTACACTGAAGGATTTACTCGTAAGCAAAAGGTAATAATTATTCATATAGAATGAAGGAGATACTTTTACTTCTACATTTTATTTGAAACAAAACCTTTTACTTCTACCTTTTACTTAAAACATTTCCTTTGGTTTTATTCATAAGGCTCAATGTATGTGTAAAACTTTTTCCAATTCAGCTTCGTTTCAAGATGGCAGCTTCTGATATAACAATAACAAATGTACGCAGTTTCGGCCAAACATATTACTCAACCTGTGGAACAAAGGTACCTTGCACAAAGCTCAAACGACATACGTATAAGACTATTTACCACTCGTTTTCATTTCTACATGGAGGCTTCTTATTTAATTATGACAAGAGTAGTTAATAGCTATTTCCTGTAATACAGGCTTAACAGCTTGTCATAATTTTGACCACTTCATTGAAAAAAAAAACAGAATATCCAATAATCTTAATCCAGAACATTTTTCCTAAATATTGTGGTTACTGGTTAAATTGGCAGAGAAGGTCATTAGAGCACTATTACGAAATGGTGGCCAGGCAATTAAGAATATACTGGTGAGGCTAATGTTCTTTGAACTACTAGTATTTTATTTTTTAGTTTCTGCAAAAATATTTTTAATAAATTTCCATGATAAAGTACTAATTAATTATGGCGCACAGCTACTTGCCTGATGTAAAGCTATGACATAAACAAACAAGTCAATCATGAAGCACATTCATATATGACATTAATAAAGGAATGTGTGTGTGTGTGTGTGTGTGTGTGTGTGTGTGCGTGTGTGCGTGCGTGCATGCGTGCGTGCGTGCGTACGTGCGTTTGTGTGTGTGTGTGTGACCAGGCAAATCTATGGCACACAAAGATCTCAAATCCTTAACACAGGTGGATAGAAGAAAACTGAACAACACCACAAAGCCGGATTTTAAAATTTCTAATGAGACTTTTTAATTAAATATTAAGCTGCCAATTTTACCTGATTACGTGAAACATTCACAGTGAAAATGTTCAAATTTCATGGACAAATCTGTGAAGATACTACTAGTTGTATAACAAAAACATGAAAATAAAATCAGACCACTATAAAATTAATAACTTTTTTATCTCTTTTTTTTGAAAATCTGATTTTACCATCCATTATAATTAGCATTAATATTAGCACAAGTCAGTGTTTTTAATGAAATTTGAAATATTTTAACTGCCAATTTATGGGAACACAATGTTCCCTATACATAAATGCTGGCAAATGTCTGAATAAAAGGTAATAATAATATGAAATCGGGTCATTAATTAATAACTTTAAAAACAGAATCTGGCATTCTTACTTCTACTTAACTGATGCATGCCTGTTAATGACAAATTAAATAATTACAGCACGCAGCTGTCTCACAGAAGCATTAAAATATGTATACATTAGCATTTTAAACTTAAAGTGAAAATATGAAAATGAACCCTGACCACCTTAATTTTTTTTTAATCTCAACAGGTATTAAAAATTCAAAACACTAATTTATGCTGTTTTTAACAATGATTACTTTATTGAAACAACATTTTAAAAAAAAAATTAAAATATAAAAGTTAAAAAATAATGAATTTCTCAAGATTTGAAAATTACCATCATTTTGAAAACGTACAAAGAATTTTGCTGATTAATGAACTTATCAAAGCTATTAGCATAATGGATTTTTGTGCCGAGTTTAAATCAAATAGGGCCAAAATTGCAAACATGAGTGTACTATCTCTCTCTCTCTCTCTCTCACTCTCTCACACACACAAACAAAATTAAATAACCCCTCAAAAAGTGATCCACAGGTCAGGTTAGGTGCTTATTTCAAGGTCTTGGGTCTGTGTTTTACCATGATTGCCACTTAATAGCTCATTTTTCCAATGAATAAGGATCACTTAATTTTACAGAACAGTAAATTATAGTTTACACTATACTTTATTTTTAATGTTTATACTAATAAATTTAGAAAACAGTAGTAGCCTACCTAAATGATCCAATGGCTTTTCGAAATCATCTTCTTTAAATATTTTTTTTGGGAAAGTAGTCATTAGTAAAAATGGTCCCTCACCATCCGTTCGGTTCATCTCTACGTACAATCTGACGGCTGATAACTGTTCTTTTACACCAAACGTTTGTGTTAGAGTCTGTCCATTGGTCAAACGAACCTGAAAAAAGCTTTATTGTTTGCAAAAATTCTTTTACACCTTTGAATAAACATGCATCTTTAGGATAGGTTACCGAAATTAAGATATTAATAAATATATCGGAAAACATCTCTCTAGCCCCGCCAACAGAAAACATTTTGCTCAAAATTTTTAAATTAATACCATATTATATTTTTTGTTCAACAGAGCCCAACCAGATTTCATAAAAAATCTGACTGTACAAAGGTTTATAAGACGATACACATATACATCATTTATTTGTATCTCCTATCATTGTAATAGGTTTTTAATGGTATAAGGGCAGTACAATACAAAAATACAGTACAGGTCAACATACAGCATTAGATGCATTCTGACAAAGTTCTGATTAATCTTTTGATCACCCTGCACTATCTGAAGTCGTGTCAAATGCCGCCAAGGTTATTTATGCGAGATTTAGCCAGATCTGATACCACCATGGCATATATGGCAGTTTAGGCACAATCACACATAACTGATCATAACTTTGCCATTATGAAAAATAAAGCCGCCTCGGTGGCCTAGTTGATAGCGTACTGGGCTTTCACCCCAAGGACCCAGGTTCGATTCCCGGCCAGGGCTTGGCATTTTCATACAACATAAATCATCCCATCGTCTGCATTAGCCTAAGTGTGCACAATAGTCAGAGGTTAAAACACCCATTTGCTGACAAAACAGCAAATGTAAACAACTGACACAACATTATTCAAAAGTAATGTTTGTTAGATGTGTTTATGATAAATACCATATTCTTAGTAAACCGTCAGTACTTACGGTTATGTTTTAGTATGAATCCAAAAAGTGTAAACTTCGCGTCAAGCAAACCAGAATTCATTAGTGACATTAATTTCCATTTTATAAGTATAAAATGCATACAAAATATATTGTAATAAATGACCAAACAGTTACTTTCATTTCCAAAATTTATAAAACTTTAAAAGTCGGGTGCAAAAAAATGTATAATATAATTTTATATTTCTGAAAGCCAATTACATCGGTCCATGGCAATATTCTGAGAACTGTGGTGGTCAGTCTAATCGGCCTACAAACAGTCTTTAAGAGCCAAATAATCAGCTCAATGGTCAAAGGATTAAAACAAATCCATGTAAATTGGGGACATGTGACATTAACGCCAAACTGATTGTATACAAAATTTTTCTATTGATTAATTTACAAACTTAGGCCTGCATTAAGTACAACAAATGGGTTTTGAATAAAATCAATTTGTTCTCTTTATTTGTTTCACCCAACTTTGGGGTACACTAAATCAATCACTTTTTAATGTTCTGTGCCTTCCTCGTAGCCCAGTATTGCTTAATTCTTTGTGATCTTACTTTTCTTTCTTCGTCAGAGATTTGGATCGTTCGCTTGGATTTGACTTTGTCTTGGAATCGTTGCTTCTTGTCCTTGGTTATTGTTTTGGCTGTTCTGTCCATGAGTATAGTGTCAGTGATCTGCCATTCTGTTATGTCCTTCTCTGTTTCTCTAAACCAAAGTGGTTTGGCTCTTATTGTGAAAGTACTCAAATATTTTTTTGGTTAGTCTATTTTTGTCCATTCGGAGGATGTGCCCATAAAAATCAATTCTCCTTTTTCTCATTGTGTCTGATAGTGTTTTAGTTTTTTGGAAAAGAGTTTCATTACTGATGTGGAGTAATTGGTTGTTACGGAATTTGGGGCCTAAGATTTTTCGTAATATCTTTCTTTCTTTGATCTCCAGCCTTTCAAGTGGGCCCTGGGTTGTGAGAGATAATGTTTAAGCTGCATATAAGGCTTCTGGTTTAATTACCGTATGATAATGCCTTATCTTTGTATTCCAGGAGAGGGACTTCTTGTTGTATGTGTCCTTGGTAAGTTGGAAGGCTAATTCAACTTTATTTCTCCTAGATCCCATAGCTTTTTCCCTAGGGCGTTCCAGCTGATCCATTCCCCAAGATATTTGAATTCTTTGACTATCTCAATGTATTGTTCTCCCACGAAGTTTTTTTGGTGGTTTTTGTGTTTGTCAATATTTTAGTCTTTTCAAATGAAACTTTGAGACCCATTTTTAACGCTTGCTTCTGGACTTCAAGAGTCTGTTCCTTAGCTTCTTCCAATGTCTCAGCTAGTAAGGCCATGTCATCTGCTAAAAGCCAAACAATTTACCTTAATGCCTTTGTTCTTAGTTCCTAATCTGATTCCACTATGCGTATTCACATTCCATTCTCTAACTATTTTTTCTAGAGCACAATTAAATAACAATAAAATAAATTTTTTATCAATTAAATTACTTTTATTTATCACTATACATAGTGGTACTGTACTTGGATATTATAATGCACTATACATATAAACTTTTTTAAATAAATTCTTGATGTACAGTAGTATAATGTGTTAAGAAAATTATATTAAGAGAAAGTGACAATGTTTCAGTTATATTAAAACTGATCAAAATAATTCCAATGAAATTTTAATATTGTACAGTTCTGCATTGAAAAAAATGCACTGTATGGATTTATTACCTGTCTAGATAAGTGATCAGCACAAGAATGAGTTACAAGGCCATAATTCACAAGTGAATGTACTGCAGCTAAAATTCCAACTTTTGAGGAAGCTTTTGTTTGAAAGATGTGCTTTTTCAAATGGTCTATATATTCTATTGTGTGTATAATACTCTGCTGTATGTGTTCTCTTGTGTACTTTGTGAATTTAATTTTTTCCAAGAGTGGGGAGAACATCAATGCTCTGTCCCTGGGTAACTGAGTTACTCTTCACTGGGTTCCAGAGCATAATGGGGTTGACAATAATGCGGAGGCAGACCGACTGGATGGATTGGGATCTGCATCTGAATTATTGGACATAGGCCAGCTTTAGGGACTTATTTGTTGATGGCAGGGTCTGCTATTAATAGGTGGATTAACATGCAACACCATGAAAGATAGGAATGTTTCATGGACATTCTCATAGCAAGTGTCTCATAAACAAGGTTCCTTAAAGATGGCTTACAGGAGCGGCAGACACCTTGGGAAGAACACAATTCAGGAATTCATGGGACTTATTACAGGCATTGTGGACTGAGGGCATTGAGACTGAACTAGTGAGAATGTACAAACTAGTGAGATTTCTTACGCACTTGCCAATATCAGTGGCAATAACAAATATGTTCTTTTAAATTATATAATAGTACTGAGCCAAAACTAGCAAAATGAAGCCCAACTCCAGGATTAGTAGAAGTAGTTAAACTAATGCAACTGGAGGATGTTATTATAAACAATTAATTAAAGTGTAACCTACATAGATACAAGGTAAAAACAATTGGTTAATGGTCCTACAGACACTATTGACACTGACTCATAGCATTGTCACCAAACGCTTCCACAAACATGCGATGAGTTCCTGCAGCAGTTTTTTTAAGTCTGAAGAAAAATTCAATGCAGGTTCTTTGCTCCTTAAAATCTGCCATTTATGTAAGTTGAAAGAATCGCTGTAACACTGAAACAACATTACACAATCACACAATACTTAAGAACACAGTCTCTCAATCTTCACAGTTGTTGACACACTAGTTCGCAGAGTATTCACCTACACCACCGGCAGCAGGTCATACAGCAAACAGTATGCACACAAAATTGAAAATTACCAAAGTTTTGAGTAGCACCTCTTACCAGTATTACAAATTTGTATTATCAGAAAGTCCCACTCTATATATGTAAAATATATCCCACTCTCTGAAAACAAACCCAACATATGGCCTACCTGTATCCTAGTATGAGAGTAATCTTTCGAAACTACATTCTTTAGCGGCGCTGCAGGCTGTTGTACTTCTGCAGGTTTCGTAGTTTCATTCACATCACTACTAAACTTCGCTCGTCTTGCAATTTTATCTGCTTCAATCTGGGCCTTTACTCTTTCTCTTGCTTTTTTCTCTTCTTCTTTTTCTCTTTTACGTTGTTCAACTAGTTTCTTTATTTCTTCATCTTCTAACCTTATTGTACCATAACACAAACATTATAAACAATATCTTAAGAATGTAAATTATAAATACAAAGTGTGGCTAAAAAAATCACCAGGCTGATTTGTTTACAGACAACTAGCGAGTGCAACAAGGCCACATGCTATATTACCGAGTCGTGTGACATCTCCTCTCTCCATACCGCCTCCGATACGTCTGTCCACCCCTCAGTCAGGCTGCGTCCTCATTTGTACTAGATCATGTATCCATTGCCAGTCAGAAACATGCCTAGCATTTTTAAAAGAGCAACACATTAGTGTAAAGTTTTAAGTGAAACTCGGAAAGTTCGCCTAAGAAACTCATTTGTACTAGATCATGTATCCATTGCCAGTCAGAAACATGCCTAGCATTTTTAAAAGAGCAACACATTAGTGTAAAGTTTTAAGTGAAACTTGGAAAGTTCGCCTAAGAAACTCATTTGTACTAGATCATGTATCCATTGCCAGTCAGAAACATGCCTAGCATTTTTAAAAGAGCAACACATTAGTGTAAAGTTTTAAGTGAAACTCGGAAAGTTCGCCTAAGAAACTCATTTGTACTAGATCATGTATCCATTGCCAGTCAGAAACATGCCTAGCATTTTTAAAAGAGCAACACATTAGTGTAAAGTTTTAAGTGAAACTCGGAAAGTTCACCTAAGAAACTTATTCTTTGTTGTTCGGTGATCAATGTATATCACATACTCTGGTTTCTAAGTGGTTTAAGCAGTTCAAAGAAGGGTGAAAACAGATTGATGATAACCAAAGTCCAAGACTACTTTCGATATCAATGAAGGATAAGAACATTGAAAAAATCAGCAATTTAATCCGAAAAGACTGTCAGTTGAGCACACACGCTGTCACTGAGATCGTCAGAATCGACCAAAAATCAGTTTGGCAGATTTTGCATGAACATTTTAACATGAAGACAGTTTGTTCAAAAATAGTACCCAAACATTTCACACCTGAACAGGACTCTTGAATGAATATCCTGACACCGAAATGCATCAAAAAAAGACTCCAAAGAGAAAAGAGTAATAACATGTGATGAATCATGATTTTTTTACTAACAATCCCAAAACTAAGAGCCAATCAGTGCACTGGAAGAGATTACCAAGATTAAAGAAAGCTCACAGTAAAAATCAAAATTTTTGATCAACAAAATCAAAAATTTGTTTTCAACATCCATGAGATTGTGTACGTAAATAGAATACTTGAAGATCAAACCGTGAATAAGAATTATTATCTTGAGGTATGTGAATTCCTCAATTAATTGTCTTTCATTATATTACTAATCTCCATGAATGAGTAAGAAAGCAACCCAAGGTGTGGAAAAACAAATCATGCATTCTTCATCAAGACAACGCACCGGCCCATACTGCATTGGTTTTTTTTTTTTTTTGTGTTAACGTTTGACTATTGTGCACACTTGGGCTAATGCAGACAATGGGATGATTTATAGCATATGAAAATGCCAAGCCCTAGCCTGCCGAACCCGGGTCCTCGGGGTGAAAGCCTAGTACGCTATCAACTAGGCCACCGAGGCGGCTTGACATTTTTAGCTAAGCATGGGATCCCTACATTGGACCACCCAACCTACTCACCAAACTTAGCTCTGTGAGACTTCATTTTATTCCTGAAAATGAAATCAGCCTTGAAAGAGATTTGAAACTAGATTTGAGACAGGTGAAGCTGTGAAAGTAAATGCGATGGAGACCCTGAACATGCTTTCACAAAATGACTTGCTATACTGCTTTGACCAATGGAAAATTTGCATGGAGCAGTGAAGGGATCACACAGGGGAGTATATTAGAGGGGATAATATTATAAAGTAGTGAAGACATAAAAACAAAGAACGTGATATCATTAATCCGGTTACTTTTTAGCCACACCTTGTATATTACTGTCTATTCAAAGAAATGAATATAAACAATTTTTAAATTAATTTTTGTAAAAACCAAACAAACATATATTGTTTTTTTTTAACTCATGTAGGAAAACTTCCCATTTCATTCTATACTTGACCTAATTGTATATTAATACTTACTTAAAGAAATGAACATTAACAATTTGTAATTTAATTTTCGTAAAAATCAAACAAACAAATGTTTTTTTATAAACTCATGTAGGAGAACTTACAATTTCATTCTTTACTTGACCTAATTGTAACAGGAGTTAAATTTTAGAAAATAACCCTATTATTAAATATAAAACTTGTTACTTTTATTCATATTACGCTCTATGTATGTGTGTGTGTCTGTCTGTGTGTGTGTGTGTGTGTGTGTGTGTGTGCACACGTGTGCATGTGTGTGTATGTAGACAATTATAAGTTTATCCAATTTCATAAATGGATCAATACCTAATTAAGGCCTATTAGTGGTATTTTTGACTAATGTCAACAATGTGTCATCCAATATATAATTGTTGGTTGGGAAAACAAAAAATGATTACATCCAATATATATATATATATATATATATATATATATATATATATATATATATATATATATATATATTGAACATACTTTCCTAGGAAAATAGTATGAATAGATTGATGTCTATGGAAAATATCATAGGAGAAACAGAAAAGGTAATAAATATTGCACTAGGTCATGAATACGAAATGTGCAAATCCAGCCCTAAATATTTTTAACATCTTGAAATCAACTTTAGACAACAGATTCTAGAAACTGCCAGTAAAACTTGCAAAAAGTGGTCAGAATTATAGGTACCATATTAAAATATTTTTACAAAATAAAATCCCAATTAATTGTAAGTTTTTATGACAGACAAATTTTATGATTGTATATATACCATCCACTATTGTAACAGTTTTTATGACAGACAAATTTTATGATTGTATACATACCATCCACTATTGTAACAGTTTTTATGACAGACAAATTTCATGATTGTATATATACCATCCACTATTGTAACAGTTTTTATGACAGACAAATTTTATGATTGTATATATACCATCCACTAAAATAAGAAATGAATATTTCTTTCTTTCAAAGTCCTGCCTAAAGGTCTTAGAATTCTTACTTTTTTTTAGCCGCTGACATTTCTTTTCCAGACCGTATACGGTTTTTCTCCCTTTCTAAAGCTTCTATTTTCTCTTTCTCCTCACGTTCTTTTCTTTTTTGTTTTAGTTTTTCTTCAACTAGCCGCAATTGTTCTTTTCTTTCTTCTTCAGTCAAAGGTTTCTTTTCTTCAGTTGACTCAGAAAACGAACTATGACCGGATTTGGATGCATGAAACTCTACTTCCAATTGGTTTTTGAATAATTTGCCACATCTGGAAATAAAATACAGAAATTTGAAAATTCCAAAAATGAAATTAAATAGTGCAAGTCCTTTGGCATAAATACAATTACTGCAATAAAGGATCTAAATAATTTGTCATATATACTAAAATATATTGTTCTGTAGATACCTGCAGACAGATCTTAGTAACAGTGTCTCTTTAAAACCTAAATATATAATTCTAACAACAAAGCAGTATTTACTTCTTCAATTACTAGACCTGCACTCAAGAACCATCATAAGTACAAAAATAAAAGATGAATGTTAATATTTCTTACCCCAAGTGGTTTTTGGGTTAGGCCTAAATTCTTTATCTATATATTTTATAACCAGACACAATTCCTTTAATACAAATGTCTAGTTTTGTACTAACATTTATTGCATAATTTAATTTCCACCATAAATAGTCAGCTGACTTTATTTTTTAAGTTGATTTTTGCATACTAATTGATCAGCTGTTTATATCACTGTTATTGAAAAATTAATAGCTATAATAAAAATCACAAGGATATGTTAAACTGAATATCTACCTAGCTAATTTTGAATATAACATATTTGTTGGGTTTCAAGCAATGAAACTAAAAAATAATAATATAAATTAACACATTAGTTAAATTTATTTAGAAGTAATAACATAAATAGATGGTCCATTTTACACTAAACAAATTAAAAAAAGATTAAGCATATGATTTCCATAATTTATTTTTGTTGTGACATTTTCAAAAATCTAGTTTATCTGTACAGCTAGAGCTTCCCAGACTACCATTTTTCTTGCAATATGTATTTCATAACTATAACAAAGAAAGGAATTTTTCCTACAGTTGCAAAAAGCATAAAAACTTTGTATTATCTCTTTAAAAAAATGTGTCAATACTACTTTCCAATGCTTCAGTGCTTTTTGAATTCATCAATTTTGTTTTTTTTTTTTTATTTTAAGGTGAAAAGCACAGTGAGGCTATTATCGCCTCCCTAAATGTAAGTGTGAGTGTAAAGTGTTAAAGTCATAAGTGTAGTGTTATAAATGTGTGTGTGTGTCAGATTCGGGTACCACGAGGGACGCCTAAATCCTCTCAACAGGTGCAGCTAGTCTGTACCCCCCTTATTAAAGGCAATAACAATACAGCTAACCCCCTGTTTATGATTTCATTTAAAATTATTTTTTTTAATTAAATGAAATCAAACCAGACAATACTAGTAAGAACCAGAAATTACTAAGTTCTGAATCCCACATTTCACATTTCCTTTCGATTAAGTTAGAGGTCTACACACACCTACTTCTGTCATTTAACATTGTGTATCTTGAACATGTGTGTTCCTGTGTTTTATCTGTTTATAGATATTGCACGGTTCCACATTCCTAAACAGCTATTTAAAGCGATTTAAAGCTAATTTTAAATAAAGCATTTAAGAAAATTATACTATAAATCACAAAAACATTGGAAAAAGAGAACAAGTTTGCAAAGTTGTTTGTCTGACCTAAATGAATCTATAATTTGGACAATTAATACGAGTGTTAACTAAAGTTCACTTTCTTAAACATTTTAAATTTTACATACTCTATTGTATCCAACAAAATACAATGTCATGTAATCATATTATGCCAATTTCTTTTTAAATATATAAAATGTATAATTATAATACAAAATATTTTTGATTAACCCAACTTTTTTGAGTATTCTCAATTTATACACGTTTTGTGGTACAAATTAATAGTGCAAACTGAAGAATTGCTGTATATGACTTTATCAACAAAACATACTAAACCTGGATCCTGTGTCTTTTACACTCACTCGTCACATTTGAGAGATTTTGCAGCTTGATTCTCTTCAGAGCTTCCAGATTGTTCAGATTGTTTTTCTGATGCCGGAGTTGATTCAAATGGTATCTTCGGTAATACTAATGTAGGATCAGCTGGCGCTGGCTCGGGTGGGGCTTGTACCGGTTGTTCTAATTCTCCTGAATGTGCTAATAACCTGAATAGTAAATTTTTTTGTAACAATGGATATTACACAAGAACAAAGTCTAATTTGATATTTTGAAATACAAAGTATATATGGTATGTATAGGTAAGAATAAATCATACATCTACCTAAGTAAAGGACTTAGACTGGTATTAATTAAAGAGTGGGGTTAAACTTGGTAACCAACCAATATAATACTAGGATACATAACTGTCCTTTGCTATATGAGGGTTGTCCGTAAAGTAAAGTTCCCAAGGCACTACAGCCATTCGGAACGCTGTTACGTGGGATCTGGTGAACTTGGCTTGCAGCTTGGTACCCCATCTCCCAATCCTTACCCCGGCAAGCTGTCTGCGACGCTCAGTTTTGGCATGGCAGCCTTTAGTAATTGAGTTGCCACTTGTGTCTCCCGCCAGGTGCGAATTACGCTCTGTGATTCGTTTTTTGTGTGCAAAAAACACTGCACCAGTGGACATTTATCCCAACTGTGTGACATCTACGGAAAGAAATGTATGAGCGTACAACATGTGCGCAAATTGTGCAGAGAATTCAACGACGGACGTACAGACATTCATGATGAACAGCGTTCCGGACAGCCATTTGTTTCAGACTACACGATTGCAAAAGTGGAAGAAGCAATGCTGAAAGATAGAAGGGTGACTGTTCGGGAGCTCTTCGAGGTGATCCCTGATGTCAGCAAGACCTGCATTGATAAAATTTTGACAGACCATTTAGGATATAGCAAGGTTTGAGCAAAGTGGGTCCTAAGACAGCTTACAGCAGACGACAAATAGCAATGGATTGATGCGGCCCATAAATTTCTTTCAGGTTACGAAACCATTGGCGAGAATTCCTTGGACTCTATTGTCAATGGGGATGAGATCTGGGTACACTACACGACACCAGAAACAAAAGAATAATCACGTCGTTGGAAACATCTAGAGTCGCCGAAGCCACAGAACTTCAAACAAACACTGTCTGCCAGCAAAGCCATGGTGAGCATGTTTTGGCACAGAAAGGGGTTATTGTTGTGTGAAGTCATGCATACACGCACAACAATCAATGCTGATTGTTACTGTCAGATGTTAAAGAACCTTCATCGCGATTCAAAACAAGAGAGGCATGCTCACAAAGGGAGTTCGTTTCCATCAAGACAACACTTGTCTTCACATCGCCCATGTAACAACAGATCTCATCAACCAATCTGGATGGGATACTGTTACACATACACCCTACAGCCCGGATTTAGCCCCAAGTGACTACCATCTCTTCCTTAATTTGAAGAAACACTTAGGTGGGACGCATTTCAGTACCGGAGAGGAGCTGAAAGAAAAAGTTTTAAACTACCTTCGCTGCACGGCTGGAGAGTTTCCCGACGGCATACAAAACGGTTTCAGGCATACAAAAGATTGTTCACTGTATGCATAAATGCATCGATCTCAACGGTGATTATGTCGAAAAATAGAAAAAAGTGTAAGCTTTCCAAAAATGTATTATTCAATGCAAATAAACATGTTTTTCATTGTGAAAAATTATTGGAAACCTTATTTTACGGATAACCCTCGTAACTGATGTTTGTTACACAATAACATATTGCTATCAAAAGTTGACAATAAAGTACACTATGTTAAGGCAAATTATATGTTAGACATGAGTTTGGCTAATTTTTCCTGTCAATTTTATAAACAAAATTTTTGGTAAAATTTATAATTATAACATAATTTATGACAAACTTATGATCTTAAATTGTCGGTGATGATATCCTTAACGGTTTATCGCCGGAAAAAAAAACTTTATGATCTTAAATATTACCTACTCAAATCAAAACTTAAAAAATCTAATCAATAATTCAACATTAATGAAACTTCCTTCATTGTAAAAAAAAATTCAAAAAATAAATTCATAGAATAAAAAAGTGTTAATTCTGGGCTTCAAAATTTTTTAGAAGCTTTACTCTTCATTATAGGTCTTCATTATTCTTTCTCTCCCCCTCTCCCTCTCTCTCTCCCTCCATCCATCCCTCTCTCTCTCTTACTCTCACTCTCACTCGAAATGCTTCATCTTTTTGCTGGTTCTTTGAACATTTAATTTCATTTTATTCATTAGTGAGCATGTTATGTGCTGGATCTTTGCTGCATTTGCCACTTACAATCACTGACATTTACGGATATTTAGAATCATATCCCCGTTTCAGTTAATTCTTTTAATTGGTCAAACACTTTACTGTTTATCAGTCACAGATTTAAATTTATCTACTTTTATTTCCCAAATTATACTTTTTAACAATAAATGAAAATTTAAATTATTTCTTAAGGAAAAGAAAATGTTATTCTTTTATTCTTCTTAAGTAATCAAGCTTATCTTAACATATCCTGCCATGATAACTGTTATCACACGTCATTATATCAATTTTTAATTTAATTATTTTATCGTTTACAAGTAAAATGTCCAGTCAAACATATAAATAACATCATATATAGGACAAGCTAGTATATTTATTAAAACAAAAGTTAATAATACAATTATAAAAGCCAAGCTCATTCGCTACTACATACTACTATAACGTATATGTAAATACCATTCCATAGCTGGTTCAACACCTTGATTTCCTGTCATCGCCAAAGCTTGTACACTGAAATCATAAATTTGTGTAAGTTCCTATAAACTTAGGCCTAGCCTACTTTAAACCTAGTTCTTAAATTTTCTTTAAAACTGACAACATAATGCACATACTGACAACACAGATTATTGAATTACGCAGTATAAATACAAATTGAGTCAACTGCAGTTCAACATTTTGAAGAGTTAGCAGGAAGTCTAACTGTATAATCCTAGCGGTGATAGGTAGAAATGGTGTTTACAAGTGCCTTGGGTACTTGCATTTAAAAATCAAAAATCATTCATTAAGACTGAAACTATATGTGACAAACAGCCTATAAAAATTCATCGGGCTTTATGTGAGGACTGTGGTGAGCAGAAATTGACGGTAGTTGTGTCCTGTTGGGCTACTTGCACGAAGTTCATGAAACCATAAATAAGGCCCACTCCCAGGAAGGTCAAGAACATCAACTGATGAGCGAAGAGTGAAGCTTGTGGTGGATTTTCTTGATGAAGATCATTGAGCAATGTGTGAGGAAATATCTGTGTTACCAGTGTTCCAGCAACATGTTTTCTCCATTTTAGAAAATGTTCTACAACAAGGAAAAATTTCAGCTGTTTGGGTTCTTCACTGTTCGACTATTTAACAGAATAATTTGCTCTTGAAGGTAATGCATTCTGTTTTCACTATTGATATGATGTGTTGGTTTTAACTATTGATAAAAAATGTTGGTTACAGTGAATCTCAGTCAAATGAGTGGATAAATACATCCTCCCCCACCGAAAACAATTTGGTGAATGCATTCTAAAGTCAAGTAGACGATGATTTTTGCTTATAATCACCATGAATCACCTTGGCACACATGTGGAGTAAATATGACAGCTGCGTTTTACCATACCATTTTGTAGAACTTGAATAGGACAGTGCACAAAAAAAAAACTTGACTTGATTATTCGTAAGCCAACAATTTTGCATGACATTCCATGCCCTTATATCAGGAATACCACCCAGACATGAGTCTTCAAGAGTACAACTTGTTCTCAAAGTTAAAGTTAAGCTAATGCGTGGGATGAGTTTTCCCTCTGTGAATGAGCTTTATAATGCCATTACCCAGTGCATTCAGTAGATGACCAGAAGTGGTGAGTTGACTAGCATATCAAACCTTCCAAGACAATGAGAATATTACCTAATATAAATTATTATATTTAAAGGCTGTAAAGTTATATTGTATAAATTTTTTACTTTGTATAATAAAAAACTGTGTGTATTTGAAATGAACCTTATGTATGAGGAAGTTACACTAAAGACATAATCTTTAGTACTAAAGACATAATCTTTAGTATAATCTATATTTATATGTATCATAGTATAGTAGAAAATATACCCTATTGTAGCACACTTCAAGGATTTTAAACTTTAAAAATAACTAGGGGCGTGCTACCCTTACCAATAAGTGGCTCAAACCTTGCCCTTGCCTTCCATTTACTTACTACTGGAATATCGAGACACATTTTATAAAGTCATAAATTTATTAATACAATTTTTTTTAATTTCACACACACACACACACACACAAAATCAACTGCAAAATACAAAAAAAAATGAAGTAAAACATATGATTCCAGTGGAGCTAAATAGTTTTCACGCAGTTTTACCAAAGATCAGTAAGTTCATTATGCACAAAACCTTGATAGACATATTACTTAAGGTTTAGTAAGGTTAGTTTTTTTCACTCTTCTGATAATTATCACAAAACAATACTTTTTTTTAATTAAGAACCTAACTGAACAGTTCATTGGTACAAAACTTAATCTAACATGGTAGTTGGGTGAAAAACCTGACTTGGTTGTACATCTATAAATAGTGCGTCTACAGTGTCATTATAATGAAATACACTTTTTTTAATTTTTTTTAAGACTTAGAAACCTAACTAACATAGTTGTTGGGTAAAAGAACTTGACATGGTTGTGCATTAAAAACCCAACATGATGTATATATTATAACTAGTGTTGCATAAAACTTATTAACCTTATAATAACAATTAAGTTATTAGCATACAAAGCATGGCTTAGTGGTAGGTTAATGACTTAAATCATAACATATTTAATTTTCTGTGGGTCAATAGCTGGTAAATGGAAATATAGTTTGTTTTCAATTTCTTTGTTTTTTTTCTAAAACGCTTTATTACATGCCCAAAAGCAATGACCCAAAATATAAAAGCACAAAAAATACGGGAAGTATAAAAATTCAAAATAAAAGTGACAAGCATATCCTCAAAATTGCTACCTCAAAAGTAGGTAACATGTTTTTTATGACTAAAACAATTTAAAAAAACCTTTATTTATTTTTATTTAATACCAATGACCTAACTGACATGGTTGTTGAGTGAAAAACCTATTTAATTACTAGTTACAGGTAAAGTGTTCTTGGTCGCTAAAATTATTGAACCTAAAGACATAAAAAGAGGCAAATTGTGATGTTCACAAATTATGAAGGCCATTTTAACAATGTTTTCACTACAAGAAAAGGAAATAAATCTTAACATTTCATAATGGCTGTCAAAATATGTAACACACTTGAGCAGTACTTATATGTAGTTAATTAACTTATTAACTCACTTATGAACAGGAAATACATATATGAAATTTAGTTCAATGCAATGTAAACAGCAATGATGTCCTAATACAGTTCTGTAAAGAACAGCCTAAAACTGTATGTAATCTTTCAAAGATTATTTTTCACAGGTGAATGTGTTAATTAGATAAGGTTTAAAAGAAAAAAGCATTAAGAAATTACTATTTGAAAAAACAACCAACACTCCATAAATACCGAATATCTCCTATTAATAAAGTACATAATTAAAAAGAAAATTATAAAAGTCATAAACCTAAGTGAAAGTGCCTAAACTGCATAAATACCAAGTCATTCACATGCAAGGAATGATGAATTATTATACTACTATTCATTGACAATTTATTATAAGTAAAAATTATTTCATTTGGAGGTAATTTTCAAATAAATTAATAAAAAAATTGTTGTGAATATAAATATACGTGCCAATTCTGAAAAAATGTTTAAATAAAATTAGATAACCTCAACTTGCTGTACTTTTAGAATATTAATAATATTACATACGCTCTTTCGTTTGTAAAGCCCATTTCAACTAACATATTTACATCCTGAGCAGACATATTTATAAAATATTAAATTACAACAAAAAAAAGAATTTTAATCAAAACCGGATTCACACATAAATGACAACTAATCAGTAATCATTCTAATACAAATTCAATTTTAAGTGAAATAACTGACGGTAGTGTACAGTCGGTGTTCTATGTAATCTGTGGTAGTGTATTCTGAAATCTGATCCGGCTTACAGACATAGAGATAAAAAGGTGCAGCATAGATGCATAAGAAGACAAGAGACATAGTGATATTACTATTTTAAAGCTCTTGAGAAATTCAACCAATATGGTTACTATGGTCATGTAGTAACCATATACAAAACAATAAAAATATTCCTATTATTTTACAACAATAAAATATTTAATGTTATTATTATCATAATATTATCTCAATAAATTATTGACTATTTTACTAATATTTGTGACCTGATAGATTATACTGAACATAGTATATAAACATATACGTTGCAAATCTGTTTATTCTATATAATCTGTGGTTAATAAGTTATTTATTATCTGTGTTTTGCTTTAGTTTGGTTTCGTAAGTTTTAACCTTCATTTTAAAATAGCAGAAAAGTTACTGGAAATTATAAGAGGCTAAGAACGCAATAAAATCTTAATGGGATACTATTCAAAAATTCCATCAAATATTAAGCGTACGAAAGGGACAGCTTTTTTCAAAACAAGAAATTATGTTTCTTTGGCAGTATTATTTGTCGGTTCCCTTATTGGGATTGGTATTAAGTAAGTGGGCATGTTTAAGTTTACATTTTGTTTTGAAAATTAACAAATTACAATTAGAAAGTGAGCAGTTGGAGGTCAGTTAAGATTAAACCCAGACTAGGATCGTGAAATTAACTTTTGAGTTGTCATATATTTTAGTGAATATGCATGGCTATATTTTAGTCTTTTTTATCAAAGCCTTTAATTTCACATGCCCGTTCGTCTGCATTAGCCCAAGTGTGCACAATAGTCGGACGTTAAACACACAACAACAAAATTCACATGCCCATTTTTAATAATCAATCGTATATAATTTTGTGTTTTTGACTTTTAGAGACTTTTGAGTCATGATTTAACATTTTTTTTTTGCTTGTATTATGTGTTATATCATTTCCGGTATTTATGCAGTGTAACATGTCCTGTTAAAATAGTGATTTTTTAATATTGTTTTGTTTTATTTTATAACATATCTGATGAACACATATTCACCCGAGGAAAGTATTTTTTTTTAAAGAATACATATGATTTTAAACCAATTTTTACAGAACTATATTTACACAACGTTACTGTTTACATTGCATTAAAGATACTACTATTCATTCTCTTATTTACCGGACATGTGCATTCTTGTTATCTACATGTACTTACTGCGCATGTGCAATACAGAATGACAGGCATTACTAAATTTTACGATTTATTACTGTATTTGTACTTGTTAACAAAACATCGTTAAAATGACCGCTATTGTTTATGAACTTTGTGATTTGCCTCTGAGTCTTTAGGTTGGAATCACGGTCATGTTGTCAATTTTCTTATTAACCATAGCATCTTTACAGAATCGTATTTGTGTTCAAAGTATGGCAATATTTGCATTATTAATGAAGAAAAATTATTGCACAGATGTACGACGGAAGCAAAAACCATCACCATGTTATGCCCAACAACTGTGTCAGTTAGGTTATGAAGTATTCATTAAAAAAAAAAAATTAAGTTTTTTTTCACCTTTATCCAGGACATGCTACACTGCATATTTACCTCATTTCCATGAGAGATATTAAGGCGTGGAAGATTGAATTTATTACGATAAATGTACAGTAGATTACGGTTTTACTTGTATGTTTACTTTATACAGTAAATTTACTTCACTACATTAATGCACAGTTTATCACTTATTATTGTGATAGTTTTTGTAGTAAAAACATTGTTGAGAAAATAGCTGCCGTTATTTGTCCACAGAGATGACACTGCTTACAAAGACATGTTAAAGAAATGTATACACATAACAGAGTTAAACACCCAAAAAAAAATTGAGTTAGGTTATGAAGTAATTAATTTTCTTTTAAAATAAAATTAAGAATTTCTTTTCATTATTAATAACATACATTTCATTAAATACAAAACAGTTAAATACGAAACAGCCGAGTAGAGAAGTAGTAATTTTAAGGAATAACAACAGCTGAGTTGTTAGGTTTTGAAGTTCTTTTTTTAGTGTATATATATATATATATATATATATATATATATATATATATATATATATATATATATATATATATATATATATATATATATATATATATATATATATGAAATTTAATATATTTAATGCAGTGTATTAAACATATGCTGTGACAACAGCAATGACGTAAAAAACAGCCTAAAATCATAAGTAATCTTTAAAAAATATTCAAAAATCATTATTTGAAAAAACAACCTACATAAATACAAAACTGCATAAATACCAGCATTTCATTAAACATGAAACAGCTGAGTTTAATCAGGTTAAACATGCAACATGCCGAGTCAAATTAGGTTATGGAGTTCTTTAAAAAAAAAAAAGTATATATTTTTTTCATTATTAATAACTTGTATTTAATTATTAGTAACTCATTAATTTATCGATTTTTCTATTAATAAAGCACTTTTCTCACTTTCTCGGTAGAAATTTTGAGGTTATGTTTGTCTTTTTTACTTTCATTTGTTTGTAACTTCCTGTTGTTTCCGCACTTTTATATTTTGGATTATTAATTTTGAGCATATAATGAAGCGTTTTATTGCAAAAACTGCCAAAAGTTTTAAACATATTCTATTGAACATATTTTAATTGAATAAAACATTTTCGGTTGTTTATGCTTAATTTTATGCTCATTTGTAATATTCAAACGTATAAAATTCAGGAGAGCAAAATGAAATAAGTGAGGAAAATACTGGAATATTAAACACAAATTACCTCCATAATCTAACCATTATTACAAGAAAGTTAGTAATGTGTTTTTTTCGGTATTTCTGCACTGTCAGGTAATTTATTAAAGTCATGATTTTTGCAGTTTTTTTAATTGTGTATTTCATTATCAAATTAAAAGACATTCACACAGGTAAGATTTTTTTCTCCAATAAATTATGCTTTTAAGATATGTTTAACAAAACTATATTGTGACAACATTGATGTTTACTTTGTATACAGCTTCCTCAGATTCCTAGTTTTTGGAACATTGTCCTTGACAAAAATCAGCATCTTCTGTCTTATACAAGGATCTTTGTCTACCTCCTCCATAATTGAACATGTAGTTTCCAGTTCCTTGTTATTCTTGGTGTGTCTCTTCTGTTTTCTGGTGGTTCCATTACCTCCACATTTTTTTAATAATATTTGTGACTTAAAAATGCTATGTTTTGTAGCCTGTCATACATCTTTATTAGAGATTATTAATCTTTAAGTTACAGTATAGTTATTAATTCATGATCAGTTATTGGTGAAATTTCGTAAACACAAGCATAGTGAACAGTAAAAAACGGTCAAGGCTGTAGGTAGTCATGAGTACACCAATCAAGGTTAGTTTATAAAGCAGGCAAGGATTTTCTCTTTATTAAAAATATTATATTTATTTAGCATAAAATACATCTCACCATAGAGGAGATACATATTCCTGAAAGAATGAAGAAAAACTTCATTGTGCTCAGGAGCTAAACTTACAAAAAAACTAGCTTATAAAGTAAAAATTAAAGAAGCTTTTCAAATCATTACCTGTTTAAGTGTTACATAGAAACTTACATTAGCATACATCAATTTAATGTAAATTAATAATAAAAAAAAAGAAAAAATTCAACCATCACTGTATTGTGAGTTATACAGTTTATGTCCAACATACTGTAGAATCATTCTCTTTTTAGTTTTGTTAGAAATTGTAAGGTTTTTATATTCATTAGGTAAACAATTAAAGTACTTTACAGCAGTGTATAAACTATTTCTTTTAAATATTGCTTTTCTATGCTTAGGCAGTATAATATTTTTATTCCTAGCCTTACTAGTTGAGGTACGATAGATAGAGCCCAAGCAACTGTAATGAAACATTATACATTTAATAATATGTAGTTCTTCTATAGACGGAATCTTATTATAATTTAAGAGTTTAATAAATTTATTTTGAAGGGAAATAAGTGGTTTCAATTCAGTTATACAAGCCTCACCTCAAACAATCAAACCATAATTAAGTATACAGTAAACATAAGCATAATATATTAATTCAAGCACCTTTTTTGGTAATGTTTTAAATTAAAAAGTATGTACCAGAAGTATCTAATTTTCTTAATAACTAATTGTATATGATAATTCCATTTCAACTTAAAATCCATCAAGACTTAAGGTATTTAACACAGTCAGCTCTTTTTATCTGTACATTATTTATACATATATTGGATAAATAAGGCACACTATCATCATAACAGCCAAGAGTCAGATGCTCAGTTTTCGATACATTAAGTGTAAGTTTATTCTGTGCAAACCAAATATTGATTTTTTGAAGTTTAATTTTTAACTCATATTTAATTGAGCAATTTCCCAAGTCCTGGCCTAACTCAAAATGACAATATGATCTGAAAAAGCAAAAGTGTCAATTATATATTCAAAAACATCATTCAAGTAAATTAGAAATAGTAGAGGCCCGAGGATAGTTCCCTGTGGAACCTCAATCTCTAAAGTATTATTAAAGTAGATTATTTTTTTCTTTTAGGGTATAAATGGTTTTTAATAATTTTATTGTAAGTACTTGTGCAATTTAAAAATATTGTTTTACTTCTTCCTTTTACCATATAAACTTTAATTCTTTTTGTTTTATCTTTGACTAACTGAATTGTAAATTGCTTTGTTTCAGTTATCTTCCAGTAATGCAGCGAACTGTTAAAGAACTTAAAGATACTAATTTTGGACTTACTGAAGAAGAACTTGAAAAGAAATCAATAATGATGATGGGCATCATACCACGCAAAGCGGAAACTATTTTGAAAGAAAAGGAAAGAAATGAAGATATTACCCTTCACATTAGGATTTAAGTTAAATTAAGCAACATAATGAAAAAATCAAACTACTTTTCAAATATTAGTGTAAAGAAAAATAAACCAATGAGTAAACAGCGCCTGAAACATAAGTCCAACTCCCAGTCTGAAACTAATTCAACGATTGATAGTTTTTATAGTATTAGGTGAGTATATTTTTTACTATTATGTTATGGTCAAACGATACATTTTATACATGCAAACACTTACTGTATACATTGAATATCATTCATTTATTTAACCAGTTTAGAAATACAGAATTGTAGCAACATAAGTATAACACTACAATCCGCTGCAGAGATGGTAAACCATGTGCAACACAGACTAAATATACAAAAACTTTGAATATTATAGCTTAAAACTAACTTATAACTAAGAAACTTAACTAATAGTATATTTTAAAGAACTTTTTTTTATCAGTTTAGTATGATTTTCAATAATAATTTTCATTTTTTTATGCAAATATTTTTTTTATTTTAAAGTTAATGACTGCAGTTTTTAGTAATTTTTAAAATTTTTAGTCTATCTGTTTGTGAGGTCTGTTCAACTTGTTACAATAAAAAGTTGCAGTGTAATTACGTGATCTGCACCCAGTTTCCTTTTATACTTTTGGTGACAACAAGAGATGAATCTTATCTATTTTTTCAGGCTTATATAATGATAGTTTATACATTCTACGACTTTTCCCTTATACTTAGAGGTAATTTTGTTTGATTGTTTGATCCTAATATTTTTAAAATTTTATTATGAATTATTGTTAATTTATTTATGTGTGTTTTTATTGCAAATTCCCATACAATAATACCATACGTTACAATACTATTATTATAGTATGGTGTACTATGCCATGCGTAACTGTGAGGAAATTACTACTTGATAATATTTTACTTAGTTTGAATAATACAAAAATAGTATACTTTAATTTTTTAGTTTTGATATTTATTTCATAGTCCCATCGTAAGTGCTGATCTATCTGTGTACCTAAGTACTTAGTATTACTCTTCTTCTTCTTTTCGTTTCACCCTCTTTGGGGTACGCTGAATCAATCATTTCTTGCGCGCTGTACTTTTCTTTGTTCCCAGTAGCTCTTCATTCTTTCCGATCTTCTTTTCCTCTCATCTTCCGAAATGACAGGTTTAGGTCTTATTTTGGTTTTATCTTGGTTATTATTACTCTATTTAATATAGAATTATTTACTTTAATATCAAACCTCACAGGTATGCTGTCTATATAATTTCCAAAAGTGATGCTCACTGTTTTATCTGCATTAAATACATTTGTATCTAGCTAGTCTTATTTTATCTAGTAAATTTGTAATTTTTGTTGGCACTTCAGTCCATGTTTTATCATGATATATGACTACTGGTTATCATTAGTAAAAAAGTGTCTTGCCACTCTCCACATGTACCTCAAAAATGTCATTTATGTATATTAGAAACAATAGAGGACCCAGTATACGCCCCAGAGGTACACCCAAAGTTACAGGGAACCATTCACTTTTATCCTCATTTATTTTTGCAATTTGCTTTCTATTCCTTAGGTAGTCATCAATCAAGCATAAGGTAGGCCTCCTTATACCTATAACATCTAGTTTTTGAAATAATATGCTATAATTTACCATGTCAAATGCCTTAGCCAAATCTAGAAATACAGCTGCAATTGGTTCGTTTGGATCTAAAGAGTTGTACAACGATTGCGTAAGTTCAGCTAAACTTTCTTGTGTACCAATGTTTTTCGTAAAACCATATTGACATTTTGATAATATATAAAAAAATTTTAAGAAACTTGCAATTCTACAATGCAGCAAGTTTTCAAATATTTTGGCTAAATTTGAAATTAACGAATTGGTCTGTAGTTCCCGGGCAATGTCATATATGAGGACAACCTTGGCTAACCTAAAGTCACTTGGACATTTACCATGGTAAAAGCAATTAATATCATATTTGTATTTTATTTTTTTAATTTATTTAAACATACGATCATCATAAGACAGCACTATGTTTGCTTGAATCTTACGACAGCACTTGATGTCAGCAACATGGTGGAAAAATTAGGGTGTCGATAAACACTTTGTATCACTCCTTTTGAAACTAATAATTTCTTCTTGGATAGTTGGCATTTGCAGATGTCATAAGAGTTGTGGGTACACGAGAGGGCATTCACTATCGCACTATAAAATAACTAAAAAAAAAATTATAACATGATAAACAATAAACAAAACTTAACAATTCAATTCAAAGGTTACATACAAGTAATTTTACTCTGTTATTTAAATTCTCACGTAAAAGAAAAAGTAACACAACAAAATAAAGATTAATTAATTATTTCCAAATAAAACATTCCAAGTAATAAGTTTCACAATATAAGGATAATCTTAATATTGATATGTGATTCGATTTTATCCAAATTATATTAATATCTAACCTATAAATTATTCAATTGATAGCATTTGATTTCTCTTCTTATCGTTTAACCAGAGCCCTAAATTAATTCGGTAGTATTGATCGATCAATATTCGTTAAAGTTAATTTTGAAAATAAATTGCATAAATGAAACAAACTAATTTTTAAAGAAATCAACACAAATCTTTCGCTACTGTAGGGAAATCTAGAAATGATATACTAACAATTAAACTTAAAACTATTCTTAAACTAAAAATATGTAATTATTCTTATAAACTAAAACAAAATATTAATTGTCCACAGGTCTTTTGAGTCTAACACGCAAGTATCACAATAAATAATCTAAGTCTTTGAAATGTCTACTTATTTATAATTTATAAATCTGAAATTATAACTTATTTATAATGATATGTCTAATTATTTATAATTAATAAATGTCTACTTATTTATATTTATAATCAGGGGGAGGAGAATTAATATTTGAGTATTATCACACAGCAAAATAATCTGAGTCTTTAAAATATTTATAATGGGGGAGGAGAATTAACATTTGAGTCTATCATATAAGTATCATAATAAAATGATCTGAGTCTTTAAAATATTGGTAATTTCAGTGGGGGGATTAACGTGTTGGTCTCATTCAAGTTTGTTCAAAATGGAGTAAAAAATTCTATCACATATCTTTCAACTTAAAAATGTTCATTACAAAATATTGGCATGCAAATCTTTTGTTATTTAAATATAGATATTCATTTCACAATCGTGTCAATAGGAGATATTATATTGACTTCGCTTAAAGCTCATTTAACAAAACAAAACACATTAAAATTAAAACTGACATACACATTAAAAAAAATTAGTCAGATCTCACCTATATTTTCCACAAAATTACTGATAATTTTCTCTATTCACTTTCACTATTCATTTAAATGTATATATATTTCGTTGCTAATATCGACTTATATTATTACTGAAATGCACAAATGATCAAAACTTTGTGTCGACGGACGGGTTGTGTTCGTCTCACCCTTCCATCTCCAACCAATACTAGCGATGACTGCTTATATATATTACTAAGCGTTATGACACATTGTAGTAGCTTGAAGAATTGATTTTCCCTTTATTTTGCCTAATTTGAACTTTCATCGAAATGCATACCCTAACCTTATTCTCTCATATTGCGCCAAACGCAGTTCCGCGCAACAGTCATGGCAACAATCGTGCTTGAGTCTTCTTCTGGCAACAATCATGGCATCCCAATATGTCTTCATTGTCTATTGAGTTATAGCCTATTTCTATCTTATCTTTGATTTGGACATTCACTGCCTATGGAAATATGGTTTTTGTTCTAAGTTTTAGTTTCGTTATATAATTTAATGATCCTCATGTAATAAGTGATTATTTAATAAAATGAAATATGTTTGGACTAGTCTTGATGCTATGACATTATCACGACTGTTTGTTTAAGTTTCTTAGTTTGGGTTAGTGCAGTGTTTATAACCTATTTTATTGTTTGAAATATGAATTGTTACAACACTTGTAACATAAAATAAAATGTTATTTTGGTGTATTGTATGAACAACATACAGTTTGCCTATTCCACTTCTTTCAAAAGGTTCCCTCCATTTTTAAATTTTCAATGTATGAAAAATGGATTTTGGTTTTAAGCTTGTACATGTATACCAGGGGTCTGCGGGCCAAATTTTTAGTTTGGCTCAGACTGGGTCAGGTTTTTTTGGCACTCAGGCTTTTCAGGCCAGGTTGGCCAAAACGGTTAAATGGGAACCCATCAAAATTTTAGCTAGGCGTTCTTTTACTGAGTTATAAAGAAAAAAATCAGAATTAAAATTTTCATCACCACTGATCAACCATGCTTTTATTACCACCAATAAGTATAATCGGCTTTTAAAAGCTGTCTGAATATCACCATGGGCCAGTTACATCAACTTGCAAGAGTTGTCCAAATACCGCCACTGGCCGATGTAATACGGGCTCTGTTTGTCTGACTGAATACCATTATGGGCCAATTACATTGACTCTCAAAGTTGTCTGAATACTGCCATGGGTCAGTGTAATCGGCACTGTTAGTCCGGCTGAATAGGTCACAGACTGATAGAATAGGCTTTCAGTATAAAAGTTTGGTTTCAAATAAAGTTACTCCATCAATGTTTGCTTTCAACGTTTAAATTGTTTACACTTTTGGAATTTAAATGAACTGTTAAATCCATTCATTGCAATATATTTACATTTATTGTCATTTTATGATTTTATGGAAATGAAAATTAAAGTCAGTAATGAAGTCCGGTTTTATTCTTTCACAGTAGCACTTAACACTAAGTTTACACTGAGATATCAAATCAAATAACTGTTGACTGCTGGCTAAGGATGTGATATAGTATTATAAACACATCGAACCAGCATTATTGAAGATGTTTACTTTTGCTGAAGTATCAACAAGTAAATACAAGGCAAAATCATAATTTAGTTTCATTAGGTAATGACACTACTGCATTAAATGACACTACTGCAGTAAATTATTTTCATTAAAAA
Source organism: Callitettix versicolor (assembly GCA_022606455.1). Taxonomy (NCBI): domain Eukaryota; kingdom Metazoa; phylum Arthropoda; class Insecta; order Hemiptera; family Cercopidae; genus Callitettix; species Callitettix versicolor. The sequence continues at coordinate 57,820,518 of CM040187.1, read as the reverse complement.
CATATATGGCCCTTGAAATTGCTTATTCTTAAAATATAGTTTTTCAGTTGTTTGGAAAATAAATTTATTTATTTGTCAAATGTTAATATGTCCTTAAAAAAATGTCAGGATTTATTCTTACATAATTGCTAAAAAATTATATATAGAGGTTAAATGCAAAATGTGTTTTATACACTTACAGAATTTTTAAATTTAAACTGTTTATAAAAACAAAAATTTTGTTGAATACTATACAAGTATTTTGTTGAATACTATACTATTCAAATAGTATAGTTGAATTGTAGCCAGTACCTACTGAATTCTAATAATATATTTCAACTGAAATAACTGTACAAAAATCTAAACCACAAAAATACCATTTGTGTTTTTATGGTTTTAACTATTAATTTCAATTACAATTCAAGGTCATACATGCTTTTGTATATTATAAACTTTTTTTTTAATGTGCTTATTAATAGTTCGAATTACCATAGAGTGTACAAAGTATGAAATTACAGCCAACTATGGTAATATTACTTTATGTAATAACACTGCATAACCAAATTTTTCTCTTTGTTCAGTTTAATCAGTCAATCACCGTTAAGTTCAAATGCAGAAAATGTTAACTGGTCAATAAAATCTGACGATTTTACCCATGGAATTTCAAATCACAACAAATTTGCAGCTTTTTGAAGGAAACATTTTGCTATCTTATTTCATAATTAACAATGCATGTTTTGTACAAAGTTTTCTTTAATATAAGAACGTGATAGTCTTTGAAAATTATTAAAAGATTAACGAAAATTTTCCTGCAGACTAGTGGCAACCGGCAACACTGCCCTATAGTAGTTTTCAAAACAAATAGGTTTAATTAACCATGCACGTCCAAAATATAAAATTTTTGCATAACTAAAATACAAAATAATATTTGGTTTTGAACTTACAGAATTTAAGTATTTAACTAAATACTTGTCAGACATTTACAGAGTTTTATAGTTAAAGCTAAGATTAATAGTGTATGGCTATTTGGAAGGATTAGGAGTCTTGTTGGTTGAATGTCTTTCATTAGATACAAAGATGTCTGTATATTACTGGTTAGTCAAAAGAACTCTTGTAAATGTAGGTAAATAAATAAATTGAGGTCTTCACTGCATTGAAATATAATCCAAATAAAATAATAATGGTAAAATCAAATTTCATTTAATTCAAACTTTGCACAAAAATTAATTTTGAACAAGTTGTTACCCAGCAAATTTGTTCAGTCATTTCAGCATCTTAAAAATGCATAACTTTATTATCTTAAACTTTTTGAAATTTTGATTTTTTTTAATGTGAATTTTTAATGAGTGTAACAAACTGATAAAACCAATACTTTATTTGTTTTAGAATTCTGTTTGAAAAATCTTGAACCACACAAGCTTTGCCAGGCTGTTCTGTTTCCAGTTATAAATATTTTGTAAATTACAATTATATATTAGTGTTGATTATTAAATGGTATAAATAAATAACTACTTAATATTTTGTGATTTTGTTTTTATTTTTCCTTTTCAGTCCATCAAAATCTGCAGTAAATAATGTAAACAGTCAAAAAGAGGAAAATGAAACTTTTAACAAGAAAGCTAAGGAAAACAATAGTGATAATCATCAGAATAAATCGAAGAGTATCGGAGATGATATTAATTTAGATGACAGTGCAGAGTTTTTTACAAATTGTAGAAAATTAGGTTCACAAATAGTTAAAAAACTTGTAAATAATGATAAACAAATTGTGCCTGATGATAAAAAAATTAAAGAAAGGATTACTACAAATGCAGGGGAAAAAATGTTAAGTTTTTTAGAAAAAGATAAATGTGATCAAAATAAATTTGGCCTTTCTTGTTTTGAACATCAAGATCCCCCACATATTCCAAAATTGCCAGAGGTTGATTGTAAAATTAATTTGAAAAATGATGAGTTTTTAATTAACAATGATAAAGTAGTAAATGACTCTGAGTCCAAACAATGCCCTTTGTGTTTTAAGTTTGTTGTGAAACATGTAAGTCATATGAAATCATGTGCGACAAAAAAAAATGTGTCAACTGAGCAGTTATTGGCTGCATTAAGGTTGCAAGAAAAGCAAACTGCTGAGAGGCAAGCCCTAGGGCTTCCTATGGGTCAAGATAGGACAATACCTCGCAGAAACGTAAAAAGAAATGTAAGTTTTTTAGTATAGATGTAATTTTAAGCACTTAACATTCACATTCATTAAGCTTGTAAGTTTTTTAATGTCTGTCAACTGAAAAAATTAAAAACTTAAATATTTGCATGTGAAAAACATAAGGCGCTGAAGAGTGAGATTTTTAACCTGAAATTCAGGAGCTTAATACTTTAAAAGTATTAATTATTAAACAACTCAAATGGTAATAATTTGAATGGGTTTTAATTTATTTGCATTTTTGTTCAAGTAGGAGTATTTTACATTAAAAAAAAAAAATTTGTGTGTAGAAATTACACATATTAGAAGTGAATGTAAGTGCCTTCATCACTTAAACTTTCATTTGGTCTCATTTTGAAACTTTTATCCATTTTTTTCAACTTTCTGAAATTGATACAAACTCTTCACAACATTAAATTACCTTTTATAACCTAAAAATTATATAAACATGTGCTTCATAACATCTGTTTAAATATTATTATATAAAATATGTTATACAGCACTTGTATATAGCCTAATTACAGTTTCAATTATTATTACCAAAATTAATAAATAATATTTTATTCATTTTAAACTCATAATTTTATTTAATATTTATTCCATTCTTGCCATTCAGTATTCGAACTAAGCAGTTATGTGGGGACGTGTAATAGCTTAGAGATTTGTTAACTTAGAGATTCGTTTTTCCTTCTCGGTACCATGTTATAAGTTAGAGATCGACCTGTGTAATAAAATAGAGGTTCCGTACTGTGTATTAACATAGAGACTACAGTTCCGTCAAGTGTATTGTACCATGTATATGTTGCCGACGCCGCTGCTTGCAGGTCCTTCAGTATCTTTACAGTTTACAATTGAATATATTGTCAATACTATGGTCAACAACATATCTAAGTGTTTATTTTTGACAATTATCTGTATAGAAAAATAGAAATATTGGTGTTTTATCAAAAAAAAAATAACGTAAGTTTATATGAATTCATTAATTTAGGGCTGTTTTCTTAATTCAATTCGAATATGGTTTGAATAAATCAGCCTTCAAACAATATTTTTATATTATTACTATTACATAGGTAAATTAGTATACATTTACAGCATTGCACATAAGCCTTTAAGAACAAAACCTATCCAAATGAACTTTATATTTTAATAATATATCTTTCTTTAACTAAGCGAATTCTAGTTGTTAGATAAAAGATATTGAAGCGCCTGCAAGCAGCGGTGTCGGCAACATATACATACGGTACAACACACTTGACGGAACTGTAGTCTCTAAGGTAATACACAGTAGGAACCTCTATCTTATTACACAGGTTGATCTCTAACTTATAAGGTTGATACTGTCGAAAGAAAAACGAATCTCTTGAGTTAATATATCTAAGCTATTACACCTTCCCGTCTATGAATGGTCGACACTATGTGTAATACACATTATTGTTACTCACTGACTGACATCTCTGTGATAACTAGCTACTTCATGAATTCTACACTGTTTCCTTCCGTTACTCTCAATTTCATTTCACTGCAGCTAAAAATCTGCCATACCGGGTATAAAAAAGTGTTTACTTCAGTAATGCTTTTCAGTACCTCTCGTTATTAGAGGAAATAGTTAGATATATAATTCAAATTTTTAAGTTTTGCATGCAATGTCTTTGAAATGGTCCAAGTTTTAATGGCCAAATTCATTTATTAGAAGTTAATCCAGATGGCAGCAGTAAAGTAATTCAGTGAAGGCCTACAATTGTTTTACCACGTAGTTTCAGAAACAAACTTTAGGCCATTTTTCTCCTATAAACAAGACCTTTTTTTAAAAGCCTCTCGTAAAACATCAAAAACATGCACTGTGTAATGTGCAGATATTTTTCAATTTTAATATTTTAATTTTTTTCTAAAGTTCTGTGCTTCTGCTGTTTACTCCATAATAAAAAACATTCATGGTAAGCTACTTAGAAAATAGCTTAAATACCTAGAATAAAAGTACCTACTTTAGTAATTTCCATATTTTCAGGTACCGGTAGTAGGTAATAACAGTATACCTTCTTAACATGTTAAAATTACTTCCTCTAATACTCACTTGTGAATAGCACAGAAATATGTTTCAGTAATCGTACAGCTGTGATGCTACCTTAAGGTTAAGGCCTCAAGAGGTGTCACTCATTAGTGGACCCAGCTTAAGCATTTTGAGTTATATACAAAATAATAAGTTAGTTACAATTAGTTAATAAAAACACTAAGTAATTAGGATTATGACCTATTTCCTTCCGTTTAGTGGTCTGCTTACTCACCCCGTAAAGACTACAGCGGTTTCAAAACCGCACTGTTTCATCTTCAGACCGTAATACAAAATGTCAAATCCCTCTGTCGAGGTCATCACAAAGTTAACAAAATATTGAAAACACACTTCACAAACACTAAACACAATTACACGATTTTTATTAAAATGCAAAGTAAAATTTGGTTTAGTCAAACTCTACCATGAAACTCGGATGCTGTTACAGCCCTGACTACAGAGTCTCCATTGATGCTAGCGCACCCTCGGTGTTATCAGTTACAGTGTGTCTGTTAGGTTTCTATTATTATTATTAATTTAAATCAGTTATATCCTTGCAGCCATGTCATAAATTGGATTGGATTTAAAGGAAAGTTTGTCATTGAGGATGTTATGGGGGTCTGATCTTTTGTTCTAATAAATTTCAAACTCTTTAATTGCATCCATATAATTGCTTTTATTACGTAAATGTAATGTCTCCATGTTGATAAGAATGTCTTTGAATTTATGGTGTTTATCTATAAGATGTTCTGTGAAAAATGTGTTTGTAGATAATTTACTTCGGGGTATGTGTTCACTGAATGTTTTTTTGAAGGAGCGAGATGTTTGATTGATATAAAAACTTGGGCAATCACTACATTTAATTTTGTATATGCCAGTTTTGCCAACATTGTCTCCATTCACCATTGTCTTTGTAATTGCAACTGGCATTTTTAGTAATATTGATATGACATGTGCTGAATGAAACTTTTATATTCTCTTTGGTTAGTTCTTTTTTTAGGGTGTGGCTTACAAGTTTATCCATATTCTGTTGAGATGTATGTTTGTTTTTCAGGAATGATTTTTTTTTCATGTTTGGCAATATCCCTATTAACAATTGAACTCCTGTATTCGTTAGAAACAGCTATGTACTTTATTGTATTTACTTCATTTTTGTAGCTTTCTTTGTCCAAAGGGAGTGAAATTAACCTGTGTACAAAACTGTTATATGCTGCCATTTTTATATTGTATGGATGGAGGGATGAGGAATATATTGTCTGGCTTGTTGTGGTAGGTTTTCTGTAAATGCTAAACTTAAAACTATTGTTTACTTTTTACATTAATAGGTCTAGAAATTAGAGGTATTATCAGTCTCTTCTTCCAGTTTGAATGAAATGCAGGTTCAGATGTACAGGGTCTATACCAAAAGTAGTAGGACTGACTCTTTAAAAAACATTTTATTGAAGATATGTTTACAATTCTTTAATATTCTTGGGCAGCTACACACTTATAATAACACTGCTGCTATTTGCCGTACGCCTTGTGGAAGTCAGTTTCGGGGATGCTGTTGAGAACCCTCATCGATGCTGCTTGAATATTCTAAATTTAGTCAAACAGTTGTCCCTTCAGCTGTCTTTTCATCCGTGGGAATAAAAAAAAGTCAGGTGGAGCCAGATCAGGATGAGTGGGCCATGGCACAGCACATTGTCGTGATGCAGCATCCAGTTGTCAGAGATGACTGGTTGGACATGATTCACTCGGTCTCGCTGGCGGGTTAGCACTTGCACCCAGCAGTTCTCTCACTTTGGCCACATTGTGATCGGTTCGTGCCATCGACAGCCGTCCTGTGCATTGGTCGTCTTCGATGAGCTCCTTACCTTCTTTAAACAGTTTGTTCCATTCAAAAATACAGGAGCGGCTCATTTCAGTATTGCCGTAAGCTGACTTCTAGGGTCTCGGTTGCTGATTTTCCGAGTTTGACAGAAAAATTTATCTATTATCGCTGCTTGAGATTTTGACTCATTTTGTGCATTGACGACAAAAAACTTGCTTCACAATAAACGATGTCTATACTCAACCAAAGCCTATAGGTAACTGTGGCTGGTGTTTCTCTGTTACTAAATTTCCCCTTCATCTCACCCAGCCAGCCAAACCCTTCTCCACAGCTCCGCTTGTGCTACAGAAAATCAGTCCTACTACTTTTGGTATAGATCCTGTATTGTGTTCAGGAAATTATTAAAATTTTGTTGTTGTCCGTTATTGCTTTCAAAAAGTACAATTATATCATGTACATACCTATAGTAAACAATTTTTTCCTAATGTAGTTTCTATTAAGACCATAAAAAATTTTTTTCATTATGGTTCAAAATCAATTCTGCCATGATGCCAGAAAGAGGGGAACCCATGGCTAAACCTTCATTTTGAACACAAAATTTGTCATTGAATTTGAAGTAGTTCTTTTTCAGAATTGTTTTGGTTAACAAAATTAGTTCATTTACTGCCTCCATTGTGAGTGAAGAGTACTTGGTGAGATTATCTTTTAATACGACCATGGTTTCATTGATAGGTACACTGGTGTACAGAGTGCTATATTGAATGAAGCCAACTTATGGTTGGTTTTTATTTTTAATTAAGAAATTCGTTCAACAAGATCTATCTGTTCTTCAAGCATAAATGATTTTCAAAAACTATTTCGTCTAATTAATCTGTCGATCTTTTTTTGCAATTTTTTAAGCTGATGAAGTTTGAAGTTTACCAATAGCATATTTGCTTTATGTATTTGCAGTAGTCCCCTTAATTATCAACATGCTAAAAAAGCCAGTTGTGAATGGAGACAACATTGACAAAACTGATATATACAAAATTAAATGTAGTGATTGCCCAGGTTTTTATATCGGTCAGACATCTTGCTCCTTCAAAAAAAAAAACATTCAGAGAACACATACCAAGAAGTAAATTATCTACAAACACAGCTTTCGCAGAACACCTTATAAATAAAAACCATAAATTCGAAGACATTCTTACCAACATTTATGTAATAAAAGCAATTACATGGATGCGATTGGAGAGTTTGCGATATATAAGAACAAAATGTCATACCTTCATAACATCCTCAATGACAAACTTTCATTTAAATCCTATCTAATATATGATATGGCTGTAAAGGATAACTGATTAAATAAATAATAAAAACTTAACAGACACACTGAGGGTGCGCTTAAAAACTTAAAAACTGATAACACTGAGGGCGCGCTAGTAACGACATACAAGTAGCCTAGTAGTGTTTGGCCAGACCAAATCCTATTGTTGTGCATTTTAATAAAAAATGTAATTGTGTTTAGTGTTTGCGACATGTGTTGTCAATATTTTATTAACTTTGTGATGACATTTTGCATAACCTTAAGATGAAACAGTGAGGTTTCGAAACAGTGGTAGTTTTTACGAAGTGAGTTAAAAGACTAATAGATGGAAAAAATATATCATAGCCCTAATTAAATATGCGGTCCAGTAAATTTGATTTGATATTGAATTAAGTATAAATCAGAATTGTTTTCATTTTTACAAAAAAAAGTAATCGCAAACGTTTTCACAGTTACAAATTAATTGTGTTTAGGAGTCATCAGATCCCAACTTAGATCTTGCGATGGCATTATCTGTATCCATGCAAGATCAAGAAGAGCACAAAATTTTACAAGAAGCAGAAATATTAATGGAAGCTGGGCTTGAAGAAGAAGCGAACCAGAAGAGATCTACTTTAGAGGGTTTTGGTTTTGCAACATCAAGGCCAGTAGGCAAAACTGGTACAACAAGTATATATTTTGATTTTTATAAAATATTACCATATAAAGGCCTCATTGTGTAAACAAAAATATTTTACTTCTGTTTTATATTCTAAAAAACAAATTCTACTAAATACTGTAGTAGCTTTTTATTGTGATCATATTGCAAACTGAATGTTTTCAATATAATAAGCACAATGTGAAAAGTGATGTATACTGGTAGGCTAGTGTCACGTTTTATGGCCCTGATCCACTAAACAAATATGCTTTATTGATAAAATACATTATATTTGTTTTAAAACTTTTCATTCAAAAGAAACATGTACTGTATTACTGTAGTTACAATTAGAAACGGTTCAGTAGTATAAAACATTTTATATAAAAATGCAGTACATTAAGGTCAGCCTACCAAGAATGTTACTTAAAATTTTACACCATTACATTTAACACTTAGAGATATCTCAATAATGCAGATATTATTATAGCAGATAATAATAGAGATTATCTGCTATAATGGTTGGGATGGGTATCGCGGATAAAAATTAAATAATGTAAAGTTATAGTTATTTGAAAATACTATGTTAACGCATATTTTTGCTTAAACCATATTGGTAATGTTAATGCATCATCCACAGACTGACTTTTTCCTTCTCTCATCCTTTTCCAATTGTTAAAAAGTTGAATTGAATCCTACAGTTTTTCCTAATTTTAAGTAGTCCTGCAAGTATATTTGGGAATGTTCATTGTTGCAGCTGCTTCTCTTTCTGATAGTAATTTCAAATATAATTTGAACTTTTTTTGAAATTTGAATTTTCTCTTCATTATTTAAATCATTTCTTTTAAAAACACCCGACATTTTCAAGGAGTTAAAAAGAGTGTATGTGAATACAGTAAAATGTGTTGTGTATTTTTTTTTTTTTTTTAAGGCGAAAAGCACATTAAGGCTATTATCACCTTCCTACATGTAAGTGTGAGTGTAAAGTGTTAAAGTCATAAAAGTGTAGTGATGTAAGTGTGTGTCAGGCTCAGGTGCCGCGAGGCACGTCTAAATCCTCTCAATAGGTGTAGCTAGTCTGCACCCCCCCTGCGGGGAATGTGTTGTGTATACATACTATATACACTAACTGTATGATCAGTAATCGCTGCACATACTACATACAGTCTGTATTACCTTCACTGTACTGTATAAAAATTAAGACAATTTAATTTATCACCGTTACTATTAGGCCAGTAAGACTAATGAGTAAGAGGGATTGGCATGAATGTAAAGGGTAAAGTTTTAATGGCAGTAACTGCAAATCCTGAACAGTAAAGTTTGTAGCAGTAACTGCAAGTATTGAACCCATGAACTTAAGGTGCGCAGTTCAGAGACACAGCAGACTGACCGGTGTCCCTTTAGTCACTGTGAAATGATGTTGCATTGTGAATCTACGAATCAGCTAATCAAACTGATGTCTTATCGACTTGCGACATGAAAGGAATAATAATGTCACAAAGTAAAGAGTGTTATAAGCCTATTTATGTCTGTTACCGTGCTGTACTTATTGCATAACAGACAATGGGAGACATTTTCTAATAAAAGTGTTGAAAATTACTTACCAATAAGCAGTAAAGCAGCTGTACTGTTGTGCTTTGTTTACATGCCTCATCTTTGCTAAATCTTGACAATCTTATCCTGTTAGCCTATTTCATGGAAATGTGGTCAGTCAATGCATATTCAGCATAATTATATATAAAAAATCCTTTTATCTCAATAAATGCCACATTTAGATAAAATATCTAATGATATTTTGAACATTCGAAGCAACGAAATTTTTTCTATATTGATCGTTATAACTGCTATAACAGCAATATTAATTTACCAATAGAATCCATTCTTTGTGATTTGATCAGTATAAATGGCTGACCAGATTGAGTAGTAGATACAGTAACCGGCAACTACTGTAGTAAAATTTTTTAAGCCTTGCCTTGTATATGTTTAAACCAGTTGGTAAATTTGTCAAATAACCAATCCATATTCCTTCCTACATTTCACAACAGCGCATTAATTTTTAAATGGTTAGCTCTGTTATGAAGAAGGAATTGTCTAGTTAAGCCAACATACTGTTTGTTTCAATAAATATATGAATTGTAATCTTCCAGATTGAATCAGTGGTTTAGTAAATAGATAACAATTGTTTTGTCTTCAAATTTAACCTAATTAACTATTAAAAGTTTACAATACTATTTCTTTATATTACTCATATATAATCAAAGCGTAAACACATAATGCTACAATAAGTTATTATTTTTTGTGTGATAACTTTTTACTGAAAACTAGATACTGACTTGACTACAAATCGTCACATTTGACTAACATATCAGTGAAATCAATAATGTCAGTCGTAAGAGTTGCTGAGTTTTCAGCCAACCTATAGATCAATAAGAACCAACATATTTTGTTTCAATTCATATAAGTTACATTTTAACCAGATTTAATTAAAGTTATTGCATCTGTTTCTGCTTCAAATTTGACATCATTATCTCAGTCCTTTTCTTAGTAATATTGCTTTTAGAAAAAGGATGTAGTGTATTAAATGTTTCAGTGTATGGCATGTATTCAAGGAACAGTTCAAAGAGTTCAGGAATGCTGAATGTTCAACTTCCATTGAAACTTTATTAAATATCTTTACAGCATTTGGGAAGAACAAATCAAGCGTAACTCCTGTTTTACTGAAGAGAACAAAAGAAGATAGAGAGAGAATAATTACAGAGAAAGTTGCGATAATACTCGTCGGAGAAGATGAGAACAGCTCGTCAATGCTGGAAGAATTCATTTTCAAAGAACCTAAAGTGCGGTCGAAAAACTTGATTCCATTCTTAGATAAGGTATGTATCATAGTTAGATTTTGGTGTATGAAATACTGACTGTTTTTATAAGTTTTATTGATTACAAATTTTATATTCGATTGAACATCAATTTAATTTACAAACTAAACATTGAATTTAACAATTACATATCTTTTTACTTTCCCAATCTTAAGCGCAATTAGTCCTCATGATTTGGTAACAAGTATTTCTTACAGTACATTGTCTGTCGGCTATTGTGCAAAGACAAAGGGCGACAAACTATTCTAGATTTCTCTGAAAAAGAAGAACCATTTTTAGTTGGTTTGATTGTGAAAATATATAGTGTTGATAATTAATTTACCATACATTCCAGATTTAACATAGGCCTATTAGTTTGATATTAATTTTATACACGAGCTGAATCTGGTAAACCAATTTGTATAAATTAGCCTTTTAGATAGCTCATTTTTTTTAAGTAAATCCCAAATTAGGTTTTGGGAGAAATGTGTCTTGGTTCGTGGGCTATAATCAATTTTGGAACAATCAATTAATATTACAATCTGATATGTAGCTTTGTAAACATCTAAAGCACATCCAGTAGAAGTCTCTTTATGGGACATGAAAACTGGCTCACTGCCACAATACTTCGCACACTGAAAAAACAAAAATGTAAATTTGATCTGATTAATAAACTAACACTGGATGCAACATTTTGAACCGTAACTTTTGTTGTGAAACGTGTTGAAGCTGGTGTGAGGGGAATATAACATTTGGATTGGCAACAAGAATGTTGTGGTAATATTGTGGCTGACACACTAGTATACCACTTTGCAGCAACATTCCTGTCACATTCATTTCCTTTGAAATGTCTTCCCATTGTTTATTTATTTTGTCACCTCATGGTGGTTCTTTCAGGTTACATTATATATATATATATATATATATATATATATATATATATATATATATATATACACACACACACACACACACACACACACACACACACACACACACACACACACACACACACACACACAGTTGCCCTTGGTTAGAACGCTAACTCAGTTATAGTGCTATTTTCATAATGTCCCCAATATTCTATATTAAGTGTACATGTATTTTAGGCTCAGTTACAGCACTTTGTGAACTCAGATACAACGCTGTCACACTGCTGTTATAGTCCAGTCACTTAGTAAACGGCCTGCATGAGAATTCCCTTCAGCTACAGCCTGCATGTAGGAGAACTACCCTTCAGTTCCGCCAACAGTTTAGTGACTCAGAGTCTGCCAATCTGAATCTAGAAACTGTTACTACTCAGCGATAGTGAAGGAAAAGGGAGGAGCTATGGTGACGGAGTGGGGACATGACCTCTCACTCGCACATTTTTTCTCTGTCCCACTGGTGCTCTTAGCAGTTTTCTAAGCTGCTGATCTATAGTCACTCTCACTTGAAATACAATGTGTGTTCTATTTTTAGAATAAAGGTTGAGAATAGAACGGACCCTTTTGTAGAATTTTGTTTCAGGATAAACAAATAATGTAAATTGTGTCGTTTTCTATAAAAGTGTTCTCTCTCTCTCTCTCTCTCACACACACACACACACACACACACACACACACACACACACACACACACACACACACACACACACACACTGTACGCCTTAGTGGGGGGAAAACTTCAATCTCACAAACCCTCACAACAGTATATGCACTGTGTTGTATGTATACATACTAGACTGTACTTATTTTCTATTAGTTTTAACTAAAATATATTTCAAAATTATGTAATATGTGTAATAAATTGTAATAAAATAGCCATTAATTATGTATACAGTACAAAGTATGCTTTTCTTTCACTACATACAGTATTGCCACCGTTTACAAACTCGTTTACTGTAACTGTAAACTCGGTTACAACGCTATCTCATTTACAGCACTCATATACATTTCATCCCTTCAACCGTGTTATATCCGAGGTCGACTATATATATATATATATATATATATATATATATATATATATATATATATATATATATATATATCAAGCCTGGCCTCCACCAACACCAATAATTTGTTGAGATTTATTGGGGTTGAAGCCATCATTGCTACAACTTTTCAAATGTTTATGATATATAATAAGAGAACAATTATATACACAAACAGTATAATACACAGCACATGACTAGACGACAACAGATACAAAGTCAGAATTGCTCAGATACAAAGTCAGGATGATCAGAATTGCTAAGAGTCAGTACAGTTGTTTAGTTCTTGTCCATGCGCTTGCTATCGGACAATGTGCAACATTTGCTGCGAAACCTTCAGCAAAAAGCCTTCATTGTTTGTTTCACGTTGATGTGCAACAATGTGATACAGCACCTGTGTTGTCTGTGTGCACCTATAATTTTACATGGTGACCAAGATCGCACTGTTGTGAACCAAAACGTTGCGGTCAGTGTGCAGTTAGCTCACAAACATTTGCCAAATGTGACATTTTTATATTAATATCTGTTTCAGACATTTCTGTACATAGATGGAAACATTATTTTAAAAAGAAATTTATTTTCTAGGATTTAACACTTTGGAAAAAGTCAGCTTTAGTAAATGATCAGAACGAAGTGTATTATGTCAGAACCTTGTCGGAGTTTGTGTCTCCGTCTAAGACTGAGATATCAGCTGGATTGCGACATTTGTCTCAACTACCTTTCAGAATGCACACACCGGTAAATATTTTGTTAAGGTTTTGTTTAGACCTGAGTATAGTATAGTGATTGTTACAAAAAACGCTCGAAATGTTGATGGATTTAAGTTGTTTCTCAAACAAGTTAAATGTTATGCTGATTTTAACATATCAGCCCTTTCATCTGATGTGTTATTGTTCACTAAGTCCAAATGACTGTTTTTTTCTTAATCTTTTCTTAGTCTGTCTGAGTGTGACTGCTTCGCTGAAAGCTAAACGAATTGATTGATTTCATCAGATTTTATGTATGTTTCTTTTTTTTAATTTTTGGTCAAAACTCAAAACTATATTAAATTGGATTTTTTCAAAATCAGCTAACAATTTTGAAATAAATTCCTTTCTTTTCAAAAAATTTGGTTCAGGAGGTATTGACAAACAGGCATATTGGTCTGTTTTCTTAAAATCAGTTAATCAAATTTGAGTCGTACATGAAGATTTATAAAAAGTTGTGTACCAAAAATAAGAACAAATTAAAATAAACTGTGACCACTCAGATTTCTTTTTCAGTTTACTCTCTACCATAAATTTATTTTATTTTAAATGAGTATACTGACTTAATTAATATTTGACTAAAATGTTATTAAATAATTGGGATTAACCTATTTTCTTCTGTCTAGTGGTCTTTTAACTCACCTCGTGAAGCATACTGCAGTTTCGAAATTCCACTGTTTCATCTTCAGGCCATAGTACAAATGGTCAGTTGATAAAAGCTGATATCGATATCAATTTATTGATATGGTATGATTGATGATATTGGTTGATATGATGTGATAGAATGTTGATTGATATGATATTGCTATCAGTCACTTGAAACGCTTATTTACTGATATTGTGTAAATGCGCATTTTATGAGTATGTTTTCAGGAAACTTAATTTTTTATCAGATACGCACTAATTTTCATCAAAATCAATGAATTCATTTAGTCTCTGGCGATTTAAACACAAAGACAATAACCACATTTGTTTGAATCTGTGACACCCCGCAGGGGGGTGCAGACTAACTGCACCTATTGAAAGGATTTAGACTTCCCTTGTGGTACCCGAGACTAACACGCGCTTACACTTACAACACTACATTTACGACTTTAACACTTTACACTCACACTTACATTTAGGGAGGCGATAATAGCCTCAATGTGCTTTTTGCTTAAAATAACAACAACAAAGAATGGAAAGGGTTTATTCATCAACATCTATAAATAATAATTTTTTTGTACAGCAGGTCATACAGTCAAAAATTTTAAATGAATTTATCGTACGTAAGATGAAACTGAGCCTTCAAGACAAAATTTTATCTTGTAAGCTTTATAAGTGAAATTTAGGTTTAATTTAGTAAATAACGCTTTTACATAAGATGTGTTTAGATAATAACATGTTTTAATAACTACAGAGACATGAATATGTAGTTCTAATTTTCAAAATATGTAGAATCAGAATTTGATTCAATAAAAGAAAAAATTTACAATCTTTGATTCAACATTTGTAAAGTTACTATGGTACTACATTTCCGTTATAATCCTTTAATTATTAACAATATATACTTCATTTATTTAATGATTGAAAAATTCAAATCTTTACTCATTTAATATTAAATTAATTTCAAGGATGTTCGGACTTCTTTTTTTCTACTACAAATATTTCTTTCTTTTATTGTTATATTGTTATGGTTTGGTTTATTCTATAATATAAAATGCATTTTGAAATTATTTGAATATTATATAAAATAATAATTTTGTAGATGTGCCTTTAATCTGCCTGCGATCTTCCCATCTCTTTTCAATGCAGTTAGTTTCTTATTGGGTGGTTTATGCTGCTAATATTCATTGGCTGGTTTATTATATTTTGTGATAGAATCTGTTTTATTATTCCCTGAATACATTAATTTTATTATGTACCCAGTTCACAGGTTCAGTCCTCTTGTTTTTTATCTTTTTACTCTTGGTGTGAAAGATTCTCAGCGCTGTTCGGATGTGCACAGAGATACGATGTTGACAGTTACTGTTACAATGATAAGTCTTTAAGTTCTTTATGATATGAATAATTTTATTTTATTTAGTATTATTTGTGATATTTGTATGCACATTTATGAACATTAATAAAACGATTTCTTTTTAGAATAAACATGAAGAAAACAGCTGTGGTGATGATGAAGGACCCAAATTTCCAACTCCAAGTAGTGATATTATCAAAACACCAAAACTTTCATTGGATAAAACGCCTCAAAAAACAAGTTACAACTGTATTAACGATATATCAACATTAAAAAAAAGCAAAGAAAATTATGAAACTTCATTAGCTAAAAAGCTATCAGAAGATTGGCATTCCCTTTTAGGTAAAAAACAAATGAGTGACATTACAATTTACTGCCAGTATGAAGAGGAAATTCCCGCACACAAGTTAGTACTAGCTGTACGTTGCCAAAGCGTGTTAGTGGATGTTATACGGGAATCAGACTCTAGTAATTCAGTTAGAGAAATGTTATTTTGGAGTGATACATCGCGAGACACGTGTCTTGCATTTCTTCAATACATTTACTGTGGAAATATAAGTAGAATTTCGAACCTTAATAATAAGGAACTAAAAAAATTAAAATGCTTGGCAAAAAAATATAATGTTATAGACTTACTGGATTGTTTAAAATCGATGAACCGTAGTAGTTCAACTGTTGAAAATGTTTCAAGAAGTTTATTTAGCGAAGATAATTGTATAGCAGCAGATGAGAGTCCGTCATTACTTGAAAAGAAATCAGCACTTCCAGACAAAAGTGTTGAGGATGTGTTTGAAATGTCGACATTTATTGAAAAATCTATAGCAGACGACACAGAAAAGATGACTTGTAATGGTAACCGATCGCCAGATATGTTTTTTGATTCCGATATAAATAGCAAGCCGATTCAAGGTAGTTCGAAAAACAATCTTGATATATTGGCAAGCATGGTTGACAGAAGTCAGACATCAGACGAAGAATCACGCAGATTGAATTATGAAAACAACCAACTGTTTATGATTGATTCAGAGTTTATTACAAATGAGAAAACCCAAAATGGGTTTCCAAAATTTAGTTTGGTTTCAGATTCAGATTACAGTGAACATTGTAATAACCTTTCCCAGATAAAATATTTTGAGTCTACAAAAGGTGTAAAATCAGATTGTGGTGAAAAGTCTGTAGTTAAAAGTCAGAGAATTAGTTCTGATCCACAACTAAAAACTGACACCATTGATTTAAGTGTAGAAAATTTAGATTCTAGCCAATCAGAAGCTGATTTGTCGGACGAAAATTTGGTGGCAGATAAATTTTCCCAGAATTTAAAAACGCCTAGTTCAAATTCAAGTTCTACCAATATTTCTAGTGATTTATTACAAAATTTGAATACTGAATGCAGTAAAGAGTTAGGTAACTCTCAAAAGTTAAATTCTATTTCGGTGAGTACATCCAGTAAAATTAATTGCTCAACTACATCATCTATACATTCTGACTCAATTTTAAGAAACAGTAGCGACACTAAAAGGAAACGAGTGGAAAATGAAATTCCCACAGAAGAAAATAGTTCATCAAATAAAAAAATCTGTATTGATAATGTACCATGTTCACAGGAAAGTCTAAATAAAGTGGACGTTTTTGATTTGACGCAAAGTAGCAAAAGTTCGGACAATGTCGCAGTGTTAAGCAGTGCTTCACAAGATCTGATTGATCCTTGTCAATCAACACCGGGAAAATCTAATGAAGTTGAAGGGACAGGAATTGAGAATAATGATTGTTTTATAGATTCAGTTTGGGATGGTTTCGATGAAATGAATTTTGACTATTACAATTATTCAGCTGATAATAATACACCCAAAAAATGTGATTCGGTTAGATGTGCAACACCAGTTAACATTTCGGATGAAGATACAATATCACCTCCTTTAAAAAATAGAAGTTCGGAAAAAAATACTGACAAAAGAGTTTGTAACTCATCGTCAGAAACAGTTTTAGCAAAAAAAATTGGTAGTGACGATTTAGATTTAAATTTTCAACATTCCGATATGAATCAAAATTCAAATGACAGCTTAGCTCTTCAACTTTCTAGTGAAACAACACAAGATTCTAATTTAAATTTGACACAAACATGTGTGAAGTGTCCGATTTTAGATTTAAGTAAATTATCACCTTCCCCAGAAAATATTGTAATAAGTGATTCAGATTGTGATTCACCAAAGTTGTCAAGTTTGAAAAAACAATTAACCGACTCATTGAAAAAAGATTCTTTAAGTTCTGTTAAACAGTTATTAGATGATTCCTTGGAGATAAGTGATAGTGTGTTTAACCTTAAAGAAACGCCAGGTGCATCAAAAATAAAGTTTAAAAATTCTGAGAAAGCTAGTAACTCAAGTTGTACGACTCCATCGCCTGAACTGTGCACAGCAAAAGTGTCATCATTGCCAGATTATAGTTCAATGAAAACTCCAGCATTAAAAGTAAGTCAAGTTCAATTGAATAGTTTAAATAGTTTTTAGTTTACAAGGTACATCCAGAACGTAAGTTCTGTTTGGTAATAAAAAAACAAAACTAGTACAGATACAGAAAAACTATTTCTTTATTGTAACATAGCCACCGGACCACATATTCAAATGATTAGGATTATACACCTATTCTTCCCGTCAGTGGTCTATCAACTCACCTCATAAAGGCTACCGCGGTTTCGAAATTTTATAGTTTAATCTTCAGGCCATACAAAATGTTAAATCCCTCTGTCGATGTCGTCATAAAGTCAAACAAAACATTAAAACATACATCACAAACACTAAGCACTGCAGTTCGGAATGTAACGACATACAAGTCGCGTGTGTAGCTTGGCCAAGCCAAATTTCATGATGAATATTTTAAATGTGTAATTGTGCTTAGTGTTTGTGATGTATGTTTTAATGTTTTGTTTGACTTTGTGACGACCTCGACAGAGGGATTTAACATTTTGTATGGCCTGAAGATTAAACTATAAAGTTTCGAAACCGCGGTAGCCTTTATGATGTGAGTTGATAGACCACTGACGGGAAAAACTATTTATTGCAAAAAATTTGCAAACCTTAAACTATTTTCCTACATAGCTCCCAACATTTTGTAGGCACTTGTCATAGCACAGCACAAGTTTTTGTATGCCTTCTTCATGAAAAATCGCCGCCTGTTTTGTCAGATATGTGGTAACATGTTTTTTGAGCATGTTGTTGAAATTTTGACCCCAGGGAAAGATTTCAAGTGCAAAAAGAAATGGAAGTCACTAGGGGTGAGGTCTCATGTCACATTTACATTGTTAGGTCGGGCATTGTCGTGAATCAAAACAACATTATTTGTGAATATTCCTCTGCGCTTATTTTTGTTTTGTACAATGCAGTTTCCTAAGCATTTAGCAGTGAACATTTGCATTGATTATTTCATTCACGGTAAAAAAATTAACCAGTGAAATGCTGCGCCTGTCCCCAAATACTGCACATGACTTTTTGAGTTGTCACGATTTGTTTGGCTTTAGTCTTTCTGGTGACGAAGTGTACCATCAATTGTTTTGATTAGGGGTTTCATAAGTAAGCTAAATCTAATCCCAGATCACTGTCCCAGAAAGTTATCACTATCCTTATTATAATGTGCAAAAAGTCAAATGCACTACTTGATGCTGTTTTTTGTGTTGCTTGGTAAGAGTTTTTCGAAAATACAGTTTTACAGAAGTAATTCCATAGAGAAGTGTTTTTTAAGTTTTGCAAAAATTGCATAGAAAGTGCAGAAATTATAAACTTACAGTTTTCCATAATGTTTTCTTTTACTGCACAAACCATGTTATCATTAACCAAAGATGGGTGCTTATTTTGTCATCGTGCAGTAAATCACATCCTTCATTCAACTATAGGAGTTAACTCCTTACCACTGATTCACTCGCCGCATTTTCTCCGTAAACCTGGTAGGATAACCAGAAGAGAGAAAAAACCCAGTTACAATAGTATAAATATATATGAGATGTTGTTAGGTCCCTTCTTGTATATACAGTTATGTCATTGAAAAGGTCCATGAGTTTTTGTCACATTTGTCTCTACATGCACAGTTTATAAAAAATCACAGGTTTAGGTAATATTATTATTTAGTCTATTCTCGGGGGCAAGGTTGTCATGGGGACCATATTCAAGTTAAATTTTAAAGTAAAATTTATTTAGATTATTCAACAACAAAATTTATAATTAAATGTTTGGATATTCATTGAACAGAAAATTGTATTATTATTTTTTAAAATTTGAATTTAGCGGTCAGCTTAATCAATTTTAAAATTTGTAATTTATTTAGTATTTTGTATAAAATAAGTAAATTTTTAGCAACTGTGTGAGAACATTAGGTGGAAACATTCAGAAAAGTAGGAGAACAAGAGCTGGGATCACTACAACGTGAATGTGCACACATCTCTAGTGGCTTGCGATTTTTTGGCTTCCCAAAACATGGTAGTGATTCACCACCCACCCCATTTGCCTGTCTTCGCCCAGTGCAACTTTTTCTGTTCCTTAAAATAAAGTTGAAATTGAAAGGCTTCAGTTTTGAGACAATTGAGATCCAGGCAGAATTGCAGGATGTGCTTCAAACAATTACACTTGCATACTTCTAGGAATGCATGTAATAATAGAAAAAACACTAGGATCACTGTATCCATGCCCAAAGGGACTATTTTGAAGAAGATAGTAGAAACTAGGAGTTATGGTAAACAATTTTATTTTTATAGGAAAATTCCTCAATGTTTGGGTAGCATCTTGTGTAGGTTGGTAATATGGGTTATGTTTTAAATGAAAATTATAAATATTTTTTTAATGGTAATTTTAATTTTGTATCATTAGAAGTAAAGAGAAAGTATAACATGTTTCGTAAATAGTTTGTTACCTTTAGACCTATGTAAGTATTGAGGAAGAAAAATTTATGCTGCAAGTAATTTTTAATTCTTAACTGGAAGCAATTTTCTTCCACAGAGAGAATTAAGAAAATATGGATTAAAACCTTCCCTTGGGCGTAAGAAAGGGAAACTGATGCTTCGGTACATATATGAGCAATTGAATTCAGTGGTGCCTCAAAGCCCTGATCAGCCAAAAGCAACAGGATCTAAAGGAAATGTTACAAAGAAGAGTCCTCGTAAAATGCTTCTGAAAAGCGATAACGATAGTTCTGGTTGTGAATCAGATGATCAGGCATCATTAAGCAGGTAAAATATAACTGTGATGTATAAATATTATATCATTAAATCTATATACAAGGTGTGTTCAGAAAGTAACGAGAATTTTAATTTTTGGAACAAAATATGTATTTATACTTCTACATTAATATTGTTGTCATCAAAATAGCCCCATTGGAGATTATGCACTTGTGCCAGTGCTTCTTCCAATCCTCGAAACACTTCTCAAACTCAATCTTTGAGATAGCCTTTAGTTCTTTCAGTGATGCGCTTTTAATGTCATATACGGCTAAAAAACGACGGCTCTTCAAGGTTCTCTTTATTTTTGGAAATAGGAAAAAGTCACACGGAGCCATGTCTGGCGAATATGGAGGCTGGGGCATCGTTACAGTACTGTTTTTAGCCAAAAGTTCACGAACAAGCAATGAAGTGTGAGCTGGTGCATTATCATGGTGCAAAAGCCATGAATTGTTTTTCCACAGATCCGGGCGTTTTTTTCGGATTGCTTCACACAAACGGCGTTGAACTTGTAGGTAGTACTCCTTATTGACCGTTTCACCTGGTAGCAGGAATTCATGATGCACTATGCCGTTAATATCGAAGAACACAGTGAGCATAACCTTCACGTTCGACCGCACTTGTCGAGCCTTTTTCAGGTCTTGGCAAGCCAGAATGCCTCCACTAGGATGATTGAGCCTTAATTTCGACGTCTTATCCGTAAAACCATGTTTCGTGATCTGTTTTAATACGTTTCAGTAATTCTGCATCGTCGTTGACTTCATTTAGTGACTTCTGAGCAACTTCCATTAGCCGCTGTTTTTGTTCAAAATTCAACAATTTTGGAACAAATTTTGCTGCCATGCTTTTCATACACAAAAGCATATGACATTGGAAACAATGTCATGACATGATCCAATCGATATGCCAACATCATCAGCGACCTCTCTAATTGTGATTCAGCGATTGTTCGTAACCCTTTCGTTCACTTTTTCCACGTTTTCATCAGTTGTTGATGTGCTGGGGTGTCCAGGGCTTGTCATCTTCAACGTCTTCACAGCCTTCTTAGAAACGCTTATACCACTCGTAAACTCTTGCTTTACTCATATCAGACTCACCATAGGCCTTTGTTAACATTTCACACACTTTGTTACACTTTATTCCATTTTTTTATGCAAAATTTGATACACATTCTTTGATCCATTTCTTTGAACAAACGAAAATTGCCGAGTTCATAAAAACACGTCTAACCTTAGTGGCTGTCACAGACAAAGTCAACAATGAAAACAGTTGAAAGTTTTATCATACTTCAAAGGCATGTATACCAACATAATAAAAAAAAAATGTTTGACAATCGGACTCTCCAATCCCGCGAAATTTAAAAGTTCTCGTTACTTTCTGAACCCACCTCGTATTATGGGATAATGTTATTCTTAAACATTCAAAATGTTTTTACTTTAAATTATAATTCATCGAAATAAAACCTAGTTTGGCTATTTAACAACTGCAATATAACACAAGTTTTTCATATACAATTTATAGCATAATAATAATTAATTATTCACCAGTGCTTCGTCAGCATTGTGGATTATTACTTTGACTGAATGAATGAATGACTTTCTAAGGTTATGATTGCAATGCGATCTTTGTAGATTTATTGTGCCCTTTCTACATCCCTAAGTTGCTTAGTTGCAGTGATTTCTCCAAACTCACTATCCTAGTCCCTTATAACTTTAATTACTTTTTTTTTTTTTTTTTTTTTTTTTTTTTTCACAGGAAACTAACTCATAGTATTTATTAGCGCATATATCATTATAAACACGTCCAATTATTTCATGTAGGCCTACTACGTACTGTACAGCACAGTATAACAGACATTATATAGCTGTGAACACATTCTTGCTCAGGTAAATGTAGATTATCAGAAATATTAGTATGCCTTTTCTCATGACCCTACGGATTGTTATCGAGCAGCATTGGTTTCGTTAAGGTAACACACATTTGTATTTTGCTGCACTGACGACAAACTTGCATCAGCAAATTAAGTGAGGAGTTTTGAATATTCATCTTATTGCTCAGATTTGGCCCCAAGCAATTACCATCTTTTTCCCAGATTGAAAGTTTTTTTTGCGGAAACCACTAAGAAAGTGACAATAAACGGAAAGAATTAGTGAGTGGTTCAACAAATTGGCGACTGAGTATACAAAAGGCATAGAAACACTTGACAAATGTTTAAATTTGAATGGTAATTATGTAGAAAAGTAGCTAAAAATGTGTTGTAAAGTAAGTTTTTGTTTCTTTATCTTAATAAAAGGAGTCTAGAGAAAAAGAACATGTTTTTCCAAACGAACCTCCCGTATATATCTTACTTTGTGTATTGTAAAAGTAGCATGAACCAAAATATGAATAATACTCATAAAACTTTTAATCAGAATAGAAAATATTCTTTAGCTACTTATTAGTATCTGCCCTCTAAACAGATTGAAATTGAAACCTGTTCAAATTGATACCTTCTAAACAGATATTTGAATATGAAATTCCAACAACTTGCAACTTATCTTATCTACATATTTTTTTGTCTTCATAAAAGAAAGGATTATAAATTCTTCTTATATTCTTCTTCTTTTCTGCTAGGATAATTGTCACTATGTTCAGTGTAATGATCTGCCTTCCCTAGCTTTATCAATTCTACTTTCGTTGATGCGTTTCAGAGAACCTCCATCTTGAAAAACTATATCTATACTCTATAGATATAGTAAGTATAGATATAGTTTTTGAAGATGGAGGTTCTCTGAAGCGCGTCAACGTAAGTAGAATTGACGAAGCTAGGGAAGGCAGATCATTATACTGAACATAGTAAAGGATTATAATGTTCCTAATAAGGTAAAGGTATTAATTATTGCAATTTTATCCTATGCAGTACATGTAGCAGTTCTTCTTCTTGTGCAATTCTGGAAGAAAACGTCCTCGCCGATTCTGTGGATGATGACGAACCTGAAACTTTGAGTCAACAGAAGTGCCTCAAGTTAACAAGTAAGTTGTTATTCTATTTTGTTTCTGTAAAAGTATCCAAATTGTGATTTCTCTAGGGGTCTGCGGAGCCCTGAATTTCACGAGTTGGATTGGGATGTTTGAAAACTGACTTCGGTTCAGGCCATAATTACAATTCGGGTAAAAGACCAAGTAAATAAAAGTGACAAAATTTAGTATCATCGTGTAAAAAAAATGTCAATAAAATATGAAAATAAGCACTAACAATCATAAATTTCATATAATATTTTTATCTTGAATTTTTTTTTAGGTCTGTTTACTATTGTAAGCAATGGTAAAATTCACACAAATTAGTATTTTATATTTATCAAAAATAAGTTAATTTAAATACCACTGTTTACACTAGTAAAAATCAAATTGTCAAAAGAGTGGAAAATTTAAAAAAAAATGAAATTGAAATGGTTAGATGGATAACAAACTTGTCGAAGCTAATACAAAAATCCATTTTTGTATAAAGTTTGAACAAAAACTAACGTAATTATGAACTCCCAAAGTGCTAACACACGCATAACAAATGATATGTCCCTCATATTTTGTTCTGCAGGTCATGATGAGTTATGTTGCTCATTACATCGTCATAAAATTTGGGTTTCACTGGATGAAATCTAAATCACATCATTGGATGTCTGTACTCCTCAAAAGGTTAATAACCCCATTGATGTAATTTATTTTAATAGACATTGATTTAGAATGAGATAGGTTTCCTTTACTTTATATGTAAAATTAGAAAATGCTTCAGTACTGCTTTACTATAGTGTTTAAAAAATATCAATCTATTATAGTTGTTTAGAAGATTAAAACTATTTGATTAGATCAGTCTGATAACAAAAGTTCTCAGTACTTCAGTGTATGCCTAGCTGTAACATTACATAAATTTAATTGTCAATTTTCCAGTAATTTTATTGCCACTGTAGATTTTGAGGTTTATGTTTTTGTTATCAACTTTAGTTCATTACATGTGTTGATATTTTTTATATTGTAGGCTTTAGTGTAGATGGCATGTATTTTGTTAAAAATTACCTAAGTATTGCATTTTTTCTAAACGTAGGAAATCTCGAAACAGTACATTTTGTTAACAGTTACGAAAAATCTCAGAAAATCATGTACTGTAGTTTATAAAGAGGTCAAAAATTTTTAGAAAACTACCCAAATAAATATCAAGACTGTTCTGTTACATTAAGTTTATCAAAACCAGTTGCGGTTATGTTTAGGCAGGCAGTAACTTGGACTGTAACAATAACGTGTTCTTTATTCAGGGCAAGACGTCATTGGCCGCAAGGACAGGTGTAGGTTTTTCTTTGTTCTTGAGAGAGCACCTTTTCTAATACACTATCATTCCATGTTCTTGTGCTTTAAAAAATTTGCAAAAACATTTTAACTTTTTAAATTTAATTTATTTTAAAAAATATATAAACATTAAACCAGAAAACAGTGTCCTAATTAAACCAGAAAATCAGTGCTGTGGTTTGAAATTTACTTTTAAAGACTAAACAATAAATTTTTTTTTAGTTGACAAAGTATATTGTAAATTGCCAAAATTTTAGCAATTCCCATTAGTTATAATAATAAGAAGTTAGTTCTTTTAATTTCTTTTTTTGACACAATAGAACAATTACTAGTATATTTTTTTAAATGTTTGTGTTTTATACCAGTTAGACTAATGAGAACAAGAGATTGACGTTAACAGTAATGGTAAAGTAGTGGCAATAATTGTGTCTTGATCCCACAATCTTGAGTGCACAGTTCAGAACCATAGCAGACTGACTGGAGACTTGGCCACATCTACTTACGAGCCCACCAGTCAAAATCAGTGCCCAGACTGTTTCAGATTAGCAGAAATTTGTTTTTAATATAGGCAGGGTTTTAATATAAAATGAGAGGCAGAAAATCCACCACATTTCAAGCATTAATGAGTAAAGCTTAAATTTGTTCAATGCCTCAGCAATTTAGAGTGTAAAAAGTTAATTAAATATTCAAATTTAAGAAATTTTGAAAAATACCGTAATTATAATTCATCAGGCCTAATAAACTGCTAGTCTTACATGTAGATAACATATGGAAGTTAAATGTATATAGTATTTTATTATTATATATTCAATGTATTTGAGTTTTATTGGTAATACTTTTACTTTATTATATAATATGTTATATACACACACACACACACACACTTGAGGTGTGTTAAGAAAGTAACGAGAATTTTAATTTTTTGAACAAAATATTTATTTTTCTTCTACATTTGATGTTGTTGCCTTCAAAATAGCCCCCATTGGAGATTATTCACTAGTGCTTCTTCCAATCTTCGAAACACTTCTCAAACTCGTTTTTTGAGATAACCTTTAGTTCTTTCAGCAATGCACTTTTAATGTCATCTACGGCTGTAAAACGACGGCTTTTTAAAGTTCTCTTTATTTTTGGAAATAGGAAAAAGTCACACGGAGCCATGTCTGGCAAATATGGAATCTAGGGCATCGTTACAGTACTGTTTTTGGCCAAAAATTCACGAACAAACAATGAAGTGTGAGCTGGTGCATTATCGTGGTGCAAAAGCCATGAATTGTTTTTCCACACATCCGGGTGTTTTTTTTTTTTTTTTTGTGGATTGCTTCACGCAAACGGAGTTGAACTTGTAGGTAGTACTCCTTATTGACCGTTTCACCTGGTAGCAGGAATTCATGATGCACTATGCCGTTAATATCGAAGAACACAGTGAGCATAACCTTCACGTTCGACCACACTTTTCGAGCCTTTTTCGGTCTTGGCAAGCCAGAATGCCTCCACTGGGAAAATTGAGCCTTAGTTTCGACATCATATCCGTAAACCCATGTTTCGTCACCTTTTATAATACGTTTCAGTAATTCTGCATCGTCGTTGACTTCATTTAGTGACTCCTGAGCAACTTCCATTCACCGCTGTTTTTGTTCAAAATTCAACAATTTTGGAACGAATTTTGCTGCCACGCGTTTCATACACAAAACATTGGAAACAATGTCATGACATGATCCAATCGATATGATAACATCATCAGCGACCTCTCTAATTGTGATTCGGCGATTGTTCATAACCACTTCTTTCACGTTTTCATCGGTTGTTGATGTGCTGGGGCGTCCAGGACATTCGTCATCTTAAACGTCTTTCACAGCCTTCATGGAAATGCTTATACAACTCGTAAACTCTTGCTTTACTCATAGCAGACTCACTATAGGCCTTTGTTAACATTTCATACATTGTGTTACACTTTATTCCATTTTTTACGCAAAATTTTATACAAATTCTTTGATCCATTTCTTTTAACAAACGAAAATCGCCGAGCTCATAAAAACTTGTCTAACCTTAGTGGCCTGTCACTTACAAAGACAACAATGAAAACAGCTAAAAGTTTTATCATACTTCAAGTTTTATCATGTATACCAACATAATAAAAAAAATTGTTTGACAATCGGACTCTCCAATCCCGTGAAATTTAAAAATTCTCATTACTTTCTGAACACACCTCATGTGTATATATATATATATATATATAATCATACATTCATTGCGGCCTCAAAGGCTTTATAAACTGAGAATAACTACACAAGTTAACCAGATTTTTAATTCAGCTTTGAAAATTAAATTACATAACCTGTAAATTCATGGTGTAGACAAGTTGCACCTAAATTGAAATTGATAATTGTACAAATCAGTTGGTGTGTACACTTGAAGAGTTACAGTATCATGAAAACAACATTAGGCTGTAAGGTTAACCACAATATTTGTTATTGGCGGAAACAAAAGATACTTACTTTTTGTCCAGATTTACTTCATTTATCAAATTTCCCCAAAGCCAACATTAACAAATACTTTAACGACACAGGGTTTTTGTGGTGTCGATTTCTGTGGTGGATAATTTAGTTGCCATGGCTTGGACTGTTGCTGGATTTGTTGTTGAATCATTTATCCGAAGTAACAGATAAGTGATTACCATGCAAAGGATTTTTTATGTACAAGCTTAATTGCCATGGTGAATGTGCAAACTGAAAAAAACATTATTTGGACATTTTTGGACTACAGGTTTAACATTAAAATGAAACCTGATGAAGATCACAAATTGTACACTGTCAAATGTAGTTATTGTAAGGTGCAATACAAACTCCCAAACTTTTCCAATCTCAGTCCATAAATATGTTTTTGTCTCGGCCGTGTCAAAAGAATTTTACAATTTCATCCTAAATTGCATCCGTTTTAAAAAAAATTATTGTTCAAAAGCTTACTGGAATTAACTGTGAAAAACAAATGGTCTTTTGCGAGGCTATTCTTGAAAATGTTACTGCAAATGCTTTTTTGTCTGTGTAGACAAAGTACAGTCACTTGAATGATATCACTAACAAGCAGAATTTGTGTAAATTAAAAGATAACCTTAAAGTTTTAAAATGTTAAAACAAATTCAAAAGAGGAACATTTTATTAGGTTTCATAGAGGTTATTAGAATTATTAGAACGTTTTTCTCATGAATTCAGTTATTTCTGTTACTTCCTTTGCTTTTGTGTAAATTAAAAGATAACCTTAAAGTTTTAAAATGTTAAGACAAATTCAAAAGAGGAACATTTTATTAGGTTTCATAGAGGTTATTAGAATTATTAGAACGTTTTTCTCATGAATTCAGTTATTTCTGTTACTTCCTTTGCTTAAGTTGAGATTAGCAAGCTTCTGCTGTAGTTCCTGAACTGAAATTTTCGGTGAAGTAGTGACTCATACATTTTCTTTGTTCCTAAAGTTATTTAGTATAGTTTTGTAAATAAACCTTTGCCTATATTTCAGCAAAATTTTAAAAAATTCATTGAAGCTAGGCTGGAAAAAATTGATTTTTTGTTGTTATTATTGTTTGATGTTACTTTGCGCATCATGAAAAATTATTCTGATCAAGTGGGCAAATTTGAATAGACAAAAATCACAAAGATTAGCTCAATCAGATGCAATACTCTTCTCCAGTCTTACTTGTACTGATCTTTCCAAATATATTTGAACACGTTTTGAGTGCACGAAGAAAACATTTATGGAATGTAAGAAATGCTGTAAAACAATATTGTAAGTTTTTATGAAGTGTTTTTAGTGTGCTTAGGTAGTATATATGTAGGATTATCGATCCAATTGTTTTTTTTAACAAATTACCATTTGAAAATTATTTTTTGGAGCAACCAACATGGAAATATTAACAAAAATTTAATTTTTATCAATATTGTATGTAATAATTTTTTTAAGAAAACTTAAGAAGTTTTTATTTTGAAATTTGTTTCAAATTTATATTTGAAATTTAACAAAGGGGAAATAAAACATAATGAGGGTTTTAAAAATGAAATACACTAGGCCTACAGAGCTTTATTACTTACTATAGGTTCGCCTCGGTGGCCTAGTTGATAGCGTACTGGGCTTTCAACCCAGGTTCGATTCCCGGCCAGGGCTTGGCATTTTCATATGCTATAAATCATCCCATCGTCTGCATTAGCCTAAGTGTGCACAATAGTCAGACGTTAAAAACCAAAACAAAAAAAAACAAAAAATTAGTACTAACTCAAGGTTTTCACTGCAAAACTTTTCAAAGGCCGGGTGGCCACCAAATGCAAAGCGAAGTTTCACTGAGCAGTCGCCTACACATTTCAAACCAAACTGAACCAACTCCGCTCAGTACAGTTTTGCTTTCAGTAGCCATGCTTACATTAAAAACAATAGGCTTGGTTTTAAATGTGTTGTCCGCTCCACTCTGCTTAGCGTAACATCATTCCACACTTGGTGGCCACTCAGCCGAAGTTTCTACACGACTGAGTTTCTACACGTATATGTACATACACATATAGAACATGAAACTGAACTTATATGTACTTTAAGGGGAAAAAACATATTTCAGCATTTCTCAAAAATCAACCCCTAAGGGATTTATAAACAAAAAAAACCATGGAATAGTTGTGTAAACTTGTCAACTATTAATTATCTTCTTTAATGGGATAAATATATTTAATATATATTTCATTATTACACAGAGTAAATGTCATATTTCAGCGTAACGACTGAATAAAGACAATAATTTCATGCAAACTGAAATGCTATAGTTGAACCGTCGAACATTGATACCAATATTTCCATTATATAATTCTAAAACAGAAATAGCAGCTGAAATTTCGCAAGGTGGTTTAGGTCATTTAATAAATGCTCACTAAGAAAAAATTTCTAAATGGTCTGACAAAATAGCTTAAAGGTTGGCTTTCACTAAAAAAAAGTACCTATTATAATTGCACCAGGTTAGCTTATATGGATTTTTGAGCATTATAATTTTAAAATTCATCATGCCTGAAGTTGATAAGAAGATGTTTATTCTAGATTTTATGATTTTCATATTTGACTTGTATATGCCAGCTTAGTAAAATAAATTATTGTTATAAAGTTGAAACTTAATTTTGAAAACCAACAGTGCAAAACTTATTTTTGTATTAAAAGTTACAACAAAAATATATTAATAATAATATGTAGTGCGCTATTTCATTTTATAGGCAAAGATGTACAGTTTGTCTTATGTTATGAAAGCGTAGTTTTAGCATATGAAGGAAAAGTGGAGAGAAGGTAAAGCGGTTTGGAGATGGCAAGCGCTAGCAGAGAGAGGGAATGTACAGTCCCTCTGTTGTGTGGACGCTAATAGGGCGTTTATAATAGAAGACATTATTTTTACATTTCAATTAGAATAATGTAGGCCTAATTTACAATGTCCACATATATACTACTTTTTATAATTGTTATCATAATTACTATGATACCAATCATAAGTTAAATAATTTTGTTTTAATTTACTGATTTTTTTAAGTTATTGTTTTTAAAAGTTACACTTTATTTTTTTGTAATTTGAAATATTTTGACTTTTTGTGGCTAAATGTGAAATAAAACATTTAGTTTGGCTTCTTAATGTTACTCCTTTGCATATTAGGCATGCTGACTTTGGTTAAGGCATATTTCAACAGCGAGCACATAAAATCGACACTGTCAAATCTGTTCTGTCAAAGGTTCTGAACAGACTGACAAGAAAAAATTGAGGGGCTACAACAGTTAGTCGCATGAGGAATTGGCAAGCCTACGAGACACGAAAATGAGTCTGCCTATGTATAAACTATGCTAACATAATTTAGACAAACTGTACTAGGATATGACCCAGTGCTCAGTGAGCCATTAAAAGTTCTCAGTTTGTGAATAGTAGGATGATGTAAATGTGGCAGATGTTATAGTGTTTTCTACAGTTTTGTAAATATTTCAAGTGTAAAGTCTCATTTTCCAATAGTTTTCCACTTTAAACAGCTGAATTAATTTAATAATATATAATTTATTATTAATAATAATGAATGAATGCATATAGTATAATGAAAATATTTGGTTTTATGCTGAAGCTGCCACTATTCCAGCGGCAGTGAAGGGTCTGATTTACAATGATACCGAATTGCATGAGAAGATACTGCTGTACGAACCAATCTTTCTGGAAGATGTTATAGAAAGGCTCAAAGTCAAAGGGTTCAAATGTAAAAAAACTGAGCTCATGGATTATTTAGATGAACAGGTAATGAAGTTTCTCTACTAATTTTTAATTGCACATGTGACTGTGTGTTGATTTCTTTTCTGTAACAGTTTTTTTTAGGCACACTGTAAAATTGTATATACAAATTTAGTAATTTATTATACTTATTCTTGACAGTTATTATTATTGTAGATTTGTTACAACACTGTTAACAAAATCTGATATTTAAATGTTATTTACTTTGAAAGGAACAGTGAAACATTCATATGAAATATACAGTCTACTAGAAATAAAAAAAAGTAGTGGGCCCTTGCGACCTCTTGGAGTTAATGGGAAAAAGCAACGAATAATATACAACAGTGTACTGTACAACAAGATGGTCTTAGTTATTTTAAAGCAATGTCATTCATTATATTTAGGTTACTTAATACAACAGGCCTTACTTTGTTCTTATTTTGTACTTAAAACTATAACCTATAAAATTAATTACTGAATTCCAACGTTGTGCCTTACTGAAATATGTACAAACTAAGGCTACTCCTGTATAACCGGATTTTATCTTACATACCTAAATTAGGCTGCGTTATTTACTGTGTACTAAAACCATAGTCTTTTATTTAATAACATTTACATATTAGAACTGGCCTATATTGTCCTAACGATTCTACTTTCAAAACTGATTAGGTCAATAATTATTTAAGTCTTGGATAGAGACTTAATAACTTAAATATTACTTTCAACAATTTTTTTTTAGTAATCAGCTGTTTTGATACATACAAAATTATTTCTGTCTGCATTGTGCTACACATGACAATTTGTACTGCTCCTGAATTTTGTTTACAAACCTTTTATTCCTTTTAAGTCGGTTATTTTTTTTATTGTAAGGCCTGAAGTGTGAGGCTTGAGAGATCCCTTGTTTTCTGACGAATCTGTAGGTACCTCATATATGTAGTTTCAGGTCCTTATTATTGGTACAAAACCGATCGGAATGTTTAGTGTAATAATACAGTCGACCTCAGATATAACTCCATTGAAGGGACAAAACGTATATGAGCGCTGCAAACAAGATAGCATAGGTAATCAAGTTTACAGTAAACAAGTTTGTAAACGGTGGAAATATTGTATATAGTGAAAGAAAAGCATACTTTGTACTGTATACATAATTAATGGCTATTTAATTATAATTTATTACACATATTACTTATTTTGAAATATATTTTAGTTAAAACTAATAGAAAATAAGTACCGTACACTCTAGTATCTATACATCCAACACAGTGTGTACACTGTTGTGAGGGTTCGTGAGATTGAAGTTTTCCCCCCACTAAAATGTACAGATTGTATTCCTTGGTATGAGTATGTTTGTGAGAGAGAATGCTTTTGCAATAGACACAATTGACATTCTTTGTTTTGCCAGCAACAAAATTCTAAGAAAGGCTTCTATTCTCAACCTTTTATTCTGAAAATAGAACACATATTTTTTATATGAACTATGAAAGTGAGAGTGACTATAGATCAGCAACTTAGAAAACTGCTAAGACCACCAGTGAAACAGAGAGAAAAAAATGTGCGAGTGAGAGGTCATGTCATCATAGCTCCTCTCTTTTACTTAACTATCACTCAGTAGTAATAGTTTATAGACTCAGATTGGCAGACTCTGTGTCCCTGAACTGTTGGAGGAAGCTGAAGGGGAATTATCCTGTATGCACAAGAAATTCTTGTGGAGACCATTTACAAAGTGGTTGGATTATAAGAGCAGCGTGACAGCGTTATATCCAAGCCTAAAATACATGTACACTTAATATAGAATATTGGGGACATTATGAAAATTGCGCTATAACCGAGTTAGTGTTCTAACCGAGGGCATTATAACCAAGGTCGACTGTAGATTATTATTGGACTTTTCTAATATCTGTAATATCTTATATATGGACATCTGTCTTGTCCGTTTAGTGTATCTGTGAATGTAGAGCTTAAAATGTGTTGTGGTTTATGTAACATTAAAAAAAAGTAGATTGACAAATTGTGGGAATCCTTTAAAATTTTAACTTATTGCAAAGAAAACAAAATATTTTATTTTGATATAAATTAATTAAACAAAAATGTATTTCTGATTAAACTTGAGATAAAAAAACCATTAAACTTTTAATTAAAATCGCAATATTAAGCATGAACTTATATTTTACAAATTTAATTTTTATACTAAAAAAAATGTCTTGCATTTTTATAGTGTATTACTTATAGGACTATATCATGGAAAGAGGGCAAATTGAAAAGAGCTTTAAAAAGTAGAAGGTATTTGAGACGAAAATGTCACAAATCCAGATCAAGGAAAAAGAAGAACAGAATGACAGTAACTCGGAAGTCTGTAATTAATCACAAAGCCAACAGGAAAAAAACAACTAAAACCTCTACAGTTAATCATAGAACTAGCCGAGGTACTCGAAAATCTAGAGCTAGTCGTAGAACAAGAAAAGTTAGGGTAACTCAAGTATCTAGAGCTAGTCGTCGAATGAGCAGAGTTAAGGTGACTCGAGCATCTAGAGGTGATCATAGAACAAGCAGAGTTACAGTTTTTCGTACATCTAGAATTAGAGTAACTCGTGCAGCTAAAGCTAGTCATAAATTGAGAAGTATTGGAATAACTCGAGCATCTAGAGTTAGCCGAGTTAGATTAACTCAAACATCTACAATTACTTGTAAAATTTAGCAGAGTTGAGTAACTCTAGATTCAACAATTGGTCATAAAACTAGCAGAGCATTTATACATGTATATATATATATATATATATATATATTTGTGTGTGTGTGTGTGTGAAGTGCCTCCATTTAATTGTAGAACTAGAGACAGGGCGAAACAAACTTGGAAGAGACTATCTATTACAGCAAAATCAAGTTTGAAAAAAATTCAAGTATTTAATGGGAACAAGACATAGAATCACACAGACTTAACAGTTATGACACAAAAACTTAATAAAAATTCAGTTTAGGAAAATATAGCAATCAATACTAATAAAAACGTTCGATAGAACATCGTTAAAATAACCAAAAGAAGATATCACCTCAGGTATTAATTTAGGTAATAATAATTGATTGAAAAAGATAGGAGACATATTTTTTAAGCAAGTACCATTTTGAAACTTGGGTGTTGCAACACTGCAGTTGCTCTTTCACGCTTGTGCGCTAAGTACTAAACAGTTGGCTTAATCACTAGGGCTGAATCCAATAAAGTTTTGTAATGAAGCTGACCTTCGTTATTGCTTAGTATTGTTGATGGATAAATGCATTAATTGCCAACGTTGAACAACTAAACAAGTTATAAACTCCCCGGACATAGTTCCCAGACTAACTGCCAACCTGCTGCGAGTATGTATAACCAACTTATACACAGGCTACATCTACATCTACATTAACAATTAATGTGCAAGTTACATTGACAGTACAAAGAAAAATGATAGCCGCCAACGTTAATCACCTAAATAGAAGATAAACTTTCAGTACATAGTTTGTAAACTAACCCCTTACTGCACTAATCTGATAGTGCGAGTACTGTACAATCAACTCTCACAGTCTACAGTTTACGTTAACAGTTAATGTATAAGTTACGTTGACAGTTGACATGAAAATTACTGTAAGTTAAACCTTGCAGTGCTTTTTATACAGATACTGAAAATGTTTACTGAGGTGCACAAAAACCAAATGTTTAACTGTGTATTGACTTTCCTTGAGCTGTACATTATTTTTTAAGCCAAATTGTTATTGGCATTAAAACATGGGTGGCTGAGATTACATCAAAATTGAAACAACAATCTGTGGAATAGCCGCAAACAATATCACCCAAGAAATCGAAGTTCAAGCAAACAATTTTAGCTCGAAAAATCGTGTACTATGTTTTAGGATAAGGGGAATTGCTTGTGGATTTTTGCCTTGTGGTGACAATACATTCTGCAACCTATCATGAAGTCTTAACAAACTGTACTGTGCAATCTAAAACATACCCACAACATGCAGAATAAGGGAATTGTTTTGCTTCGTCACAGTGCCCATCCACACTTGGCTAATCGAACACAAGATCTTATTCTATCATTTCCTTGAGAACAACTTAATCACCGTCCATATCTCAATATATCACCCAGTGACTACCACTTGTTCCTGCGTTTAAAAATATCATCAAGGTGCTCAGCTCCACGACAGTGTGGTGAGGTCAGATCAGTTGTTTGCAGTGGTTATCAAATCAGGCAGCAGATTTCTATGAGGGTATTATAATTTAAACTGGCTTAAATGCCCTAATATTGGTCAAAATTATGTTAAAAAGTAAATTATTGTTCAAGCTTTCATGTAAAAATAAAATTATTAAAAAAATGTAATTGTGTTTTTTAATTTCAAAACAGTACTTATTAAAAACTTGCCTTATATCATGTACCATATAAATATAAGTCCTATTGACTAATTGGCAGAATTTAAATCCCTTTTCTCCTCC
This sequence comes from Callitettix versicolor, assembly GCA_022606455.1. Taxonomy (NCBI): domain Eukaryota; kingdom Metazoa; phylum Arthropoda; class Insecta; order Hemiptera; family Cercopidae; genus Callitettix; species Callitettix versicolor. The sequence continues at coordinate 57,784,735 of CM040187.1, read as the reverse complement.
TCATAGTGAAAGTACTTAACCTTAAATAACCTTTTTACCTCAAATAAATAAACCAACAAAAAATCCTTTAAAAATACTATGAAAAATTTTTTAAAGTTTTTATAAAAAATTAAATTATGTTTTTAATTTTACTAAATTATGTTTATTCTTAGATGTTGTAAAATAACTACTACTATATATATATATATATATTTTAATGTCCGACTTTTGTGCACACTTGGGCTAATGCAGACGATGGGATGATTTATAACGTATGAAAATGCCAAGCCCTGGCCAGGAATCGAACCCGGGTCCTCGGAGTGAAAGCCCAGTATGCTATCAACTAGGCCACCAAGGCGGCTAAACTACAAAAATAAATGATAAACAAAATATTAAAATTTTAATTAAGTAATGAAATTAATAAAATTTACTAATTTTAGCTCAACCAAAACACAATTCACTATCTTTATCCTTATTTGATTCAATTCAATTCAGTTCAAAAATTATATAGGAACATTTTACCCTGATATTAAAATTCTCACATAAAAAACAGTAATACAACAAAATAAAGATTAATTAATTATTTCCACTGAATAAAACATTCGATTAGTAAGTTTCACAATATAAGGATAATCTTAATATTGATATTTGATTTGATTCTATCCAAATTATATCTAACCTATAATTATTCAATGTAGCATTGACAACATTTGATTTCTCTCCCTACCATTTAACCAAGGACATAAATTAATTTGGTAGTATTGATCGATCAATATTCCTTAAAGTTAATTTTGAAAAATAAATTGCAATAAATGAAACAAACATTTTTTTTTTTAAATCAACACAATCCCTTTCGCTACTGAAGGAAAATCTAAAAAAAAAATGATTGCTAACAATTAAACTTAAAAACTATTCTTAAACTAACAATATGTAATTATTCTTATAAACTGAAACAAAATTCGAATTTTCCACAGGTCTTTTGAGTCTAACACAATTATCGCAATAAAACAATATGAGTCTTTAAAATGCCTACTTTAAAATTTACAATCTGGGGGGAATTAACATTTGAGTCTATAACACAGGTATCACAATAAAATAATCTGAGTCTTTAAAATATTTATAATCTCGGGAGGGGGAATAAATTAATGTGCTGGTCCATTCAAGTTGGTTCAAAACAAATTCTATCACAAATGTTTCAAATTAAAGATGTTTATTACAAATGGTGCTATGCAAATCTTTTTGATATTTGTATATAGATATTCATATCACAACCATATCAATAAGAGATATTGTATTGACTTTGCTTTAAGCTCATTAAAACCGACAAACACATAGAAAAAAATAAGTCAGATCTCACCCATATTTTCCACAAAATTTCTGATTTATCTTGGTTCACTTTCACTATTAATTTAAATATATATTTCGTTGCTAATATCGACTTGTATTATCACTGAAATGCACAAATGATCACAACTTTCACACTATGGTGTCGACGGACGAGCGGTATGCGTCTCAACCTTCCATCTTTAACCCACGCTCACCACTAACCTAGCGTTATGACGCGCTCCAGACACTTCCTCCCACATCTTTTGTTCTAGAAAGTTCTGCGCGTTTTTTTACGGAAATCGCGTCATGGCTTATCCGGATGTCCTTCCTTCCCGCATCTTTTGTTCTAGAAAGTTCTGCGCGTCCTTTTACGGAAATCGCGTCATGGATTACCCGGATGTCCTTCCTTCCCGCATCTTTTGTTCTAGAAAGTTCTGCGCGTCCTTTTACGGAAATCGCGTCATGGCTTACCCGGATGTCCTTCCTTCCCGCATCTTTTGTTCTAGAAAGTTCTGCGCGTCCTTTTATGGAAATCGCGTCATGGTTTACCCGGATGTCCATTTTGGTATTTTAGAAAAATTAACTTTGTTACGTATTTTTTTGCATGTAATTTCGTCGAGACTGGTTTCTTTAATTACATAATGATTTTTGAAGAATTGATTTTCCCTTTATTTTGCCTAATTTGAACTGTCGTCGAAATGCGTTCCTTAACCTTATTATCTGATATCGCGTCAAAAGTTGATTAACGCAGTTCCGCGTAACGCTTGGCGACAATCATGGCGTTCCAATATGTCTTCCTTGTTTATTGAGTTATAGCCTATTTTACCTTATCTTTGATTTGGACATTCTCTGCCTATGGAAATATGGTTTTTGTTCTTAAAGTTTTGGTTTAATGATATAATTTAGTGATCCTCGTCGAATAAGTGATTATTTAACAAAATGAAATATGTTTGGCTAGGCTTGACGCTATGACGTCATCGAGACTGTTTGTTTACGTTTCTTACCTTGGGTTAGTGTAGTGTTTATAACTTCTCTTACTGTTTGAATTATGAATTGTTACAATGTTTACAAGCATTTTCTAACATCCTCGGAGTTTTGTCCAGTTCGAATATTAAATCACTTTGTGATAGGTATAACTTGGGAATTCGAAAAAAATTTAATCTAGTTTACTTTTAGAAATTGTTAAATTAGTTCTGATAGAATCATTTGTTTTATTTTAATAGCTTACTTCATGTTAAAATCTCAGATGCATGGTTTTGTTTTTGATAATGAAAAACATTTAGTTCTCAGTACAAATTGTGTGCAGTCAGCATTAAGATCACCATAAATTAGCATTTAAATTTTGTAAATTCCATTGAAAATATAAACAAGACTGAAGGCTGATCGTTTTTTTTTTTGTGTTTTCAATATACAGTGAAACTTTTTATTGAACCCATGTGGGTCCGGAACAGGACCCTGCAGGTTAATTTAATAGACTAATAACAGAAAACTGGTAAATAACAATCTGCTCCATTCATTACAAATAAAAAAGTTTAAAAAATGCATAATTAATGAACCGAATGTACTTTCTGCAGTGACACCATAACACAGAATAATAAATTATGGCAATAACTTGTAAGGAGATGTCTGATAAGTTATATGATTGTCAATAATACAGAGAAACTACATTTCAACAAATAACAAATACAACACCAAACACTTTAGCTTATCAGTGCAAATGCATTGACTGTAAATAACGACATATGCAATAGTGATGATGGGTGGCCTTAAAAACGTGACTGATTTATAAATAAAACATAAGTGTGCCACACTTTAGCACTTACCCCAGTCAGCAATAAAGTGATCATGATTTTGTTGCTGCAATTTGGCTACTATGTGTGTGTGTGGGGGGAGAGAACAGTATATATTGTACTGACTGTTTATATTTTTTATTTATCTGTTGCTTTTTTATTTCCCTAAGAGCTATGTATAAAGTTAACAGTGTAATATTATTTAATTACTGTAATTATCTTTTAATAATGGACTGATAAGTAACGGAAACTGGCAGTTAAAACAGGGACAGTAAATCTAAGTTTCACCATAATTTAGATGCTTAAGATGCTAATATTCAGATTTTAATTCTGATTTTGATTTTGAGAAACAATTTTCAAAAAAATGTGTGCCAAAAAACTTGTTGCGATATTGTTATGTTCTGGAAATTCACTTGTCACATCAGGCACGTCACAATTATTATGTTATTTACTTGTAGTAAAATGTGTACCTCCAATGTGTCACATGTCAACTAGAAGAATTTATAACAACCATCGTATGAGTACACTTGGTCTCATGTAATTGAATATATGGGAAATTCTAGGTTACTTTGTATCTGACAGGATTTCAAACTAACCAGTTCATCTTTCTATACTTTGTTTCTTGTATTACCCTGTAATGTAATTGTAATGTATTACTCTTCTCTTTATTGTTTCACCCAACTTTGGGGTACACCAAATCAATCACTTTTTAATGTTCTGTGCCTTCCTCGTAGCCCAGTATTGCTTCATTCGTTGTGATTTTGCTTTTCTTTCTTCGTCAGAGATTTGGATCGTTTGCTTGGATTTGACTTTGCCTTGGAACCGTTGTTTCTTGTCCTTGATTATTGTTTTGGCTGTTCTGTCCATGAGCATAGTGTCAGTGATTTGTAGTTCTGTTATGTCTTTCTCTATTTCTCTAAACCAAAGTGGTTTGGCTCTTTTATTGTGAAAGTAGTCAAATATTTTTTTGGTTAGTCTATTTTTGTCCATTCGGAGGATGTGCCCATAAAAATCAATTCTCCTTTTTCTTGTTGTGTCTGATAGTGTTTCAGTTTTTTGGTAAAGAAGTAATATATTACTATTATACAGTAAGTTATTTTTTTTAATAAAACAGATATACACGTTTTTCTGCAGTTAGTTTTATATTCCAAAAAAGTCATGGTGAATGAAGTGTAAGGCGGGAATTCCAATGGAGTTGCATGGCAAGCAGAATGCCACCAAGTGGGTGCTGCAAAGGAAATCACATGCCACTCATTTGAAACATAAAGTAACCACCAGCAGAGCATTCCACTGGCATTGCAAGTCACTCGTACGCCACTTACGTGCATCTCGTGCCAGTTCGACTGCTGGCTCAGAACAGAATGTGCACTGTTTTTCTTGTGTAATTTAAATTGCAAAAAATTAATATGAATGATTGTAATACAAAATTTGTTTGTTTATTTGAAGGTCATAAAAGTCTGTATAATTTACAACTAAGGAATACTGTAATAAGGATTGAGTGGATGCAGCAAAATTATTTTCATCTAAGTAATGAATGAACAGTCCTCAATGCAAAATGCTTTTATAAAAATTGTCTTGACATTCTGTAAAATGATTGAAACATTCTGCTTCACAAGAAAGTTTTTTAAAAACACTAAGCACCATGTTCACAAACTTTACTTTCCAAAAGAGATGTACGAAATACCAATGATTTTTTCCAACTTTATTGCATTCAATAAAGCCAAAACAAAAATCTTTTTTCACATTCTTTAAAATAATTGAAACCGTTCTGCAGCACAGGAAAGTTTTTTAAAAACACTAAGCACCATGTTCACAAACGTTTACTTTCCAAAAGATTTTTAAATAGCAGTGATTTTTTCCAACTTTATTGCATTATATAAAGCCAAAACAAAAATCTTTTTTCACATTCTTTAAAATAATTGAAATCATTCTGCATCACAAGAAAGTTTTTTAAAAACACTAAGCACCATATTCACAAATGTTTACTTTCCAAAATAGATGTACCAAATACTAATGATTTTTTCCAACTTTATTGCATTAAATAAAGCCAAAACAAAAATCTTTTTTCACATTCTGTAAAATGATTGAAACCGTTCTGCACCACAAGAAAGTTTATAAAAACACTAAGCACCATGTTCACAAATGTTTACTTTCCAAAAGAGATGTACCAAATACCAATGATTTTTTCCAACTTTATTGCATTATATAAAGCCAAAACAAGAATATATTTTTACATTCTGTAAAATGATTGAAACATTCTGCATCACAAGAAAGTTTTTTAAGAACACTAAGCACCATGTTCACAAACGTTTACTTTCCAAAAGAGATGTACCAAATACCAATGATTTTTTCCAACTTTATTGCATTAAATAAATCCAAAACAAAAATCTTTTTTCACATTCTTTAAAATAATTGAAACCGTTCTGCATCACAAGAAAATTTATAAAAACACTTAGCACTATGTTCACAAACATTTACGACATTTTCTTTTCCGACATTATTGCATTATATAAAGCCAAAACGTGTCTGATATTCTGTAAGGTGATTGAAACCATTCTACATCACAAAATAGTTCTCTAAAAACATTATAAGCTCCATGTTCACAAACATTTACTTTCCAAAACCGTTTTACCCAACACGGGCATTTTCTTTTCCGACTATTACGTAAAGTCAAAACTGCTTAGTGACAAAACACTATTCAGTAACACAGAAAAGGTTATACTTTACAATTAAATAGTGCACACAGATCGAATACTATTTCGACATTTGTTTTCCACTCAAATTTGCACTGTGGGTTTGTTAAGTAACAAGGGCAGTTGACAGTTGATACAACAAGTTGGGTGCATAATGCATGTTGTGCTATTCCAGTGAAATGCCTGTTAAGCAGTTTAATCACTTCCTTAGGCTAACATTAAGGTAAACATTTTACACATTTAATTAGCTGTTTAAAAAATTGTGGTCATTAAGGCAGCATTCTCCAATAGGCTTGTATCTAGGGTGCAAAATTTTCAAAGGCACAAACAGAAAAAAACCATTAATGAACAAAGGAGAGTAAGTATAAAAAGTTTGAATAAAAATTACTGAATAAATAATACAAGTAAGCAGAAGATGATCGATTGCTTCACGTGAAATAGAATCATAAATTAAAAATATATTTTTAATTACTTCATGTTCAGATTTCTTTACTGTGGTTATTTGTTGCACACACATTGTTGCACACTCACATTGCATTGTCAGTTTGTATATTTAAAAAATTGTATACTTGTATTGAGTATGAATGGTGACAGTTTTTTAAAATTCTTGGAAATGAAGGGGCAATTTATAAAAATGATTTACAAGAAATTGATTTCCAATTATAGAGTGCCTACAAGCGCAACCGAACACTATTGGTGGTCATGTAGCAAAACCTATAAAAATATTGTGAAACTGATTACAGTTTTAGTTTTAAGAAATGATTGTGGCACGCAGCTGTCTCACTTGGTAGAAGTGAATTTACAAGAATAATATGTTTTTTTAAATCTGACCATACCATCATAATCAGCATTAAAATCTGCATAAATTAGTATAGTTAACGTTCAAATTATTATTTATATTATTGAATTGAAATTATAAAATACTGATGTGCAGATTTTAACAAGACTTTGTTTAGATTGTTTTGGCCACTACTTTTAAACTGTCAAATGGATTTTGATGGGTAACAAACAAGGGTAATTTCAAGTTATAATTCGTTTTGTTTTAGTGCGTGACGTTTCGTTCGTTACAAGGTGTAACAAGTCGTAAAAAAGCACAACTGAGAAGAGAAGCAAGAAAGAAAAAAAGAGGAAAAGGTTCTCAAGCACCAACAAGCCCGAGAATCTTGAAAAGAGGACAAAAACAATTGCTAGCTAAGTAAAAATATCGCATGTATGTTTTTAATATTTGGGAATTGTTTGTTTTGTAATTATGTATTATAGTATATTTAAAGTATTTCAGATGATTATCTATTTTACAAATATTAATTAAAAACAGATTTTTAAATTGTTTAAATGGAATTCTTTGCTTGAATACCTTCTGTTATGAGGAGTTTGTAATTAGCCACACATAAATGTCCTCCCTTAGCCTAATGTCTCGACTAAATGGACATTATACAAGATGGTCTGTATGTCAAACCACATATTGAGAAGAAACTGTTTGATCAATTTCATTCAATTTTTACAAATTATGCCTTCTAATTACCAATTTTTCAAAAAAAACTCTAAAACCGGAATTTTTAAGAAAGTATTGATATGTTTTATTTGATGCTTAGAAAATATTTTTAAGCCCTAATGCCTTATCGAACTACCCCTGCAGTGTCGTATTGTTGACTTGTGTACTTGGTAATGTGTCATAACTAATTATTAGTACTGCACAACAGAATTACCGTCATCCATACCACATTAATTTCCCTACAGTGACTTGTGTACCACACACAGGTCTGTCATAGTCGACAAATTTTAACAATAGCACTCAAGCAGTATAGTTTTTTGTCATATTTTTTGCTGTACCCGCTATTAAAATTGTGACAGTGTACTATTTAACATAATAATGCTGTTGCAGTAGTGTGAGAAAGGCATTCTTATGTAATATAAATTTAAATTAAGAGTTTGTGTAATACTTTTGCCATACAGATTAAAATATTTATTTTTTAACAATTCATTCAAAAAGCTTTTAAATTTATTTAAAATGTTTACACTATTTAATTTACTGTTGTTTATTTGTTATAAGACTTCATAAAAGAGTTTCCACCAACTTTAGTGGAATTTATGAAATTCTCAATACCGATTGTATTAGTATTGATTTTGTCATGCGAGCTTCGGTACTTAACACTAATCCTTGGAGGCCATACCAAAATTTGAATCTTGCCATTGGTTCTGTTCTGAAACATTTCTTGGTGTTTGTTGATAAAGACACTCTGCAGATAACTGCAAAGTCTATTTTCATCTATAAAGAGATAAAATAAAAGGTTTGTAAACAGTACATAAAGCTCTCATTCAATTAAATTATTTAAATGATGTTAAAAAGAATCACTTAACTTTAAAAAAATCATATTTGTTGTTGCTGTTCCTTCAAAAAATCAATCATGGAAGAAAACAAGAGTAAATCAAAAAACAGTGGTCAGTTTTTAACTGTAAATTTCTTTTATTTTAAATTTGCTATTCTGGATTGAATTGTAAATGTTTATATATGAATAAAATTTGAGCAAAATCTGATGAAGTAATTTAATAAACTAACAAGTGGCTCTCCTGCTTGGTCACAGTACTACCAAAAGGGCAGGCAAAACTAAATGGTCTCTCTCTTTACTCGTAAATGTCCCCACCCAACCCAACCCAACCATAGGTGAGCCCACATACTTCAATTATTCTCTGTGTCTTGTTCATATTTGATTTACCTGTATCAACAAAATGCTTTTTTTGTTTTTTAATGTCTATACTCTATACCAGTTATGCTAATGAGGACAAGGAAGTAGCAATAATGAAAAAGAAAAAGCCTACTGCATTAACTGCAATCTTGAACCTACGAAATTGAGTTCTGAGATGCACCAAACTAGCTGCGCCTTCCAGTGACACTAGTTTCTGTAGTAGTAAGAACAAACTGGTAGACTAACAGGTTTATAACAAATAGTAAAATACTTCAAACAATGTGAACAGCAATAGGGAGGAAGAAAGAAACTGGGGGAAGGCATTTGTCTGTCTTTGTAGAGAGAACGAATCAGTAGAAAGCAACATTCAAGCTATACAGAAATAAAACACCTTCCTGATGCAGTGCTTTTTTTGAAATCATTAAGCCGCCTCGGTGGCCTAGTTGATAGCATACTGGGCTTTTACCCCGAGGACCCGGGTTCGATTCCCGGCCAGGGCTTGGCATTTTCATACGCTATAAATCATCCCATCGTCTGCATTAGCCCAAGTGTGCACAATAGTCGGACGTTAAATACAAAAAAAAAAATAAATAAATAAATAAAATCATTATTTCTTGCTACATACATCTCTAGGGGATATATTAAACTTGGTCTGCATTTCTAAACTGATTAAATAAATAAATTATAAAGTCAGTTTTTCTACATTTGTTTTTAAGAAGATCCATTATTGTAAGTTTTAAATCATTATTGAAAAAAATTGTAGGATGAAGGTTGTATAAAAATTAGTTATCTGTCATTAAATCCACGGTTATTTTTTCATGATATATTTCAGATTATTCTTGTTACATATAAGAATACAAATATTAATCTGTCACTAGTGAGAAGATTGATACTGTAATTTAATATTTTACACAAAGCACAAATTATGAACATAAATTGCAATTATTTTGTTACTCTGGCTTGGACTGTCCATGGATATGCTACAGTGTACATACTTACTTTCATGGATATAGTGTTTGTTCAGTGAGATATATTACCTTATTTTAATAATCTTTAAATAATCAAGGGTCTCTACAGCCAATTGCTCTGACCAATGGAAATATTGATGTGAAGGTCATTGGCAACTGGATAGAGAAATATGCGGAGCTATTGTAAATGGAATTTATAAAAACCCATGTTTTGGGAGTTGTCTTTTCAAGTAACCAACAGAGGCTCTCAAGTCACTAAGCCAGACGCATCTTAACTTGTTCTACAACCGTACTCAAAGTAGTATGAATATGTCTTCACTCGCATTTGTGATCAGGCCATGCACCAAAACCGAATCCATGTTTCACTCCGAAAACATCAGATCTTTTATATCTCCTATTTTGAATCTGAAACCGTGAGATGTTAGGAAATCGCAATATCAAAAATTTCTTGTTCCTCAGATTTGTGCATGGTATCTTTCTTTCTTCCTACGGGCTTCCGGCTTCAGGTATAGCCGATGGCCCGGTGTCCATGGTAGGCAAGGAAAGCGAGAGTCCAGAATTTCGTCCCCTTTAAAATCTCTTCCACTCCTGTCACCTTCGTTCTAAAAATGTCTCTATGCAGGACTGGATACCGGCAGCTAAGAAGAATATGCTTCAGGTCTTCCTCACCATTCTCACACAGCCGGCACTCCGGAGAATCTGCAAGGTTGAATCTACACAGGTAGCTCTGCGTAACCAGGTGACCAGTACGTGCTCTAGCACCAAAGGTGGCGATTCTCCTTGGGATGTTCCTGTAATGTCATACTCAGCCGGAGCCGGCTGGATCCTCTGAAGACTGCGACCGGTAAGATTTGTGCACGGTAAATCTTACCACTAATTCAAGAGTTACAAACTTCCCCCAGTGTACCATGTTCAATATTCTGGTAGACAAATCAAATACTTATCCATTCTGATTGTTATACAAAAGCAAGTTAACAGAACCACGAAGATTCTTTGTTGTACCACTGCCAAGGAGGTAGTTACAGGTGTTTCTTAAGGGTATCAGTCTAGACACACAAATTATATCCAAAAATCAACTAAATGACATACTATGTTTCACCAATGAATCAGTGATATATTGGGTAAACAATCAAAGTCTACTAAGTGAACATAGTGTCTATAACCTTTGAGTACATAAGCTTTGTATAATTGCATGTGTTATATTAGCTATAGAGCTAGGTTCTACAAAATATGTCAACTATCCAACACATTTCCATGGACTCTGGAATACACAGACTTACAGGTATGTTTGCTTATATGTAAGATTTTGATTATACTTTTAATCTATTATAAACTTCCATTAATTGTCCTCTGGTTATTTCACTGAAAACGTATTCATTTTCAATTTAATTTAAATAAAAATAATTTCCTCTTTACTAAACATTTTGATCCACGTGAGCCGGATCTTTGCATTCAACAATTCATTAAAATTAATCAGCTCTTTATAGTGAACACTGTTGACTACTTTTAGGACTAGGTTCCAATGGGGGGGGATTAGTGGAGCCCTCTGTAATAAGACTTAATATATACATTTTTAAGATTTTGAGTTTCAAAAAATTCATAATTACCCAAAGGCATAACTTATTAAACTGTACAAAACAAAATGTTTTTTTTTTTTTGTATGTGTAGTAAATGTTTTTATAACCTATATATTTTCCCCCAAAACTTGGGCTTAAGTACATAATTATCAAGTTTTTATGATTTTTTTAACTTACTGTTTATTCGCTATAGTTTTTTTACAGACCAGATCTTAGTAGGGTTTGTAGATGAGGGGTAAATTTACAATAGATCCTATGATTGTAGTGCCAGGGGTTGTAAAACCCCTTAACTTCTAGTAACATCGGTAAATTAAATTGAATGTAAACCAATTTTTACTATACCTTACCTTAATAGGCATGCATTGAAGATATTCTGAACTACTTTTAAAAAAGACGGATTTTTTTGTAAAGTCTATAAAAGAATGGTGCAGCATTTTCAGATAAAACATCTGTTTGTACGGGTAGGTGTAATCCGACTTTAAGCAAACTTTGTGTTTCTAAAACAAAAATACAATATCATTAATTCAGTGTAATGAAAAACAAGTAAATATACAAAACAGACAAGAAAACTATTACAACTTTTAACATGTTTGTTGTATTCTTCATTGCTCCGCACTTGAAACTCTTTGTTCCAGGAGAGGCAGTTTGAAATTGCCTTTGTTCCAGACTGCATTGGAGGTTTACATTTCAAGCTGCTTCCAGGAACTTTTTATTTTTAGGTAAAAAGTACTCTATAAACCAAAAAACAAAGTTTCGGCTCCATATGGTGACCAAATTTTATTTTTAATCCGACTACATTAGGAATTATAAAAGCTCTCCTGGCAATGTTGGACTATCTTGTATATAATGACATGTTATTTGTATTTCTTAAATGGGTAATATTTTAGTGTTTCGTAAAAAAATATTTTATCTTTTATAAATTGACTGAAGTACTTTTCTGATGAAAATTATAAATTTACCAGGTAGTATTTGTATATTTCTACACATTTGTACAAATGGTAATATTGGTAATAAGATATTGTGTGGTTCTATTTCTCTGTTATGAATAATCTATCTCTTATGTGTAAAACTATGCCACATATTTTTATAACCTTTTGAGTAAGTAATTTTTTTTCTTAACATTCATACTTTATACCGGTTAGACCATGAGGACGAGGGATCAGTTTTAACAGAAAGATATAGCTACAACAGTAACTGCATCTCGAACTCACTGCCTTGAGGTGCTCAGTTTAGAGAGGAAAATGAATAAATGCTGCTTCTATTAAAAATGGATCTTGTTTAACATGTTTGTGATAAGGCTAGACTTTTTAAACAGGCACAACAAATTTCTATGTTGTGAAAAGTTCAACTTATCACTTTTAACACGTTGAGTGCCCATGACGCACAAGTGTGTGTCACGTGAGTCCAGTCTAACTAGGCCCCATGACAAGCACGTGTGCATCAAACTGCACAGTTACTTTTACAAAATTCTGAGAAATTGGGTTTTTCTGACCAGGTTTAGATAAAGGCCTCTCTCATTTAGGACAGTCTATTGTTTGAGAAAATACTGTTGGTTTCAAGTTTTTGTTGTTATTAGAGTACATTTACTGGCTAGTTTGACAACTACACATTTCCTACTCTTGAGAGAAATTTTATATCATTACAATTTTATTTTATTCTAGAAAGTATTTGGTTTAGAAATTTGTGGTGTATTTTCTATTTTGTTAAATTTTGTGTTTTTTGTGTTTGGTTTAATGGCAAAAAGCCACTTATAACAGTGGCAAAAAGAAAACGTCGTTGACTATGCTATCAGCAAAACATTCGCCAGGATACAATCTACTTCTGCCCAGACTGTCCAGATCTACCAGGATTGTGCTTAAAACCATGTTTTCGAGTATATCATCAAAACCTATAATTTTTAACATCAAAATATCATTTTATAAATCACGAATTAATTTAAGAGTTTTTATAATTTTTTTGTCATTAAGAATTTTTTTAAATATTAATTATATATTTTTTAAATGACTAAAAAAAGTAATTCAAATAATAATGTACTGTTTTGTAACTAAAATTTTTTTTAAACTTTAATTAAACTTTTAAAAATTTATTATATTTTAAAATTTAAACTGCTTGTAAATTTGACGCACATGTGCACGTCATTGGGCATTATAGGACCAATAGAAGTAGCAAACTGTCTTGCCAAGCCCATGACGCACAAGTGATTGTCATAAACTTGGTTGCATGCGAAACAGAGGGGCAACGCAGTGTAGTAAGTCAATACAAATAGGCACTGAATGTGTTAACTACAACAATTAACTTCTTTTTTACACTGGTTTTATGATAAGTTGTATCAGTACAAAAACTGTAGTTAAAACTATGTGCCAGTTTTGAAATCTACTGTGACATAAAGTCAGTTATACCTTCCATGCAAAATGAAAATTGTTCAAAACATGCATGTTATGTAAAAAACTTCTAACTTTTAACTTGTATAGTAATCAAGATATCAAAATTGTGGCCCAAATGGTTTCTCTTCCTTCAAATAGAAACAACCTGCCAGCAGTATCTCCTCAGTTCAGAAAAGACCACCTGACATGACCATTTAAATCTAAACCACTTACTCAGACATCATAGAAATAGTTCATTTTGGAAACTTGCTTATGTATTATCTGTCTCTTGTGTACATTATGTGTAAAACATTACTTGTGTACTTTCTTGGCTCAGTACATTGATGTACTTTTGTCTGTCTTTACGACTTGATTTGGAAATACGGAAAATGAACCTGAAGGCGTTTAGAGTTCTTTTTCCATTTTCCATTTGAAAACTAAAAACACTATTCAAATTTTGTATGCTGATTATGATAATGGAATCAAATTTTCAAAAAAGTTGATTTTTTTTTTTTTTTTTTTTTTTTTTTGAGTAGCTGTTGTTTTACTGAGTAACAAATATGCTCAAGCTGTTTTTTTGACATTTACCTGCCCTGTTGATCCTGGATGATCGTTGGTGGTTGATCATGGCATAGCTTTTGGAGGTGTTCAGTAATTCAATTGCAGGATTCGAACTAGCAGATCAACAGAGAAAGAAGTGAAGTATTTAATATGGTTAGTATTTGGAAATTAACTGCATACCTTGATTACATACTGTTTTACTTAACTGGTATTAGGCATCTGGTAAAAGGTATTGGACTAATTTTTAAAGCTTTTATTTTACATGACATGACAAGCCCAAATTTCAAATTATAATTTTCTTGTGCATTTTAAATTTATATTTAGCCATCACTATAGAATGCCATAACATACATTCACTCACTACAAATAATAGATTAATATTTGAACACTTTAATCAGACATCCATTCAGTGGCAGCTCACGCACTTCATTAGGGGAAGGTGTGCATTGCAATAGAACTTTTTTAGCCCTAAAATACAATGTCAGTGAAAGTCAGTTTTATTTATGTGTTTTCCGTAGTTGAACTGCAATATTTTTTATCCCAAACACAACTAAATCTATTATGTTTTTTTTTTAAGTGTGTTGAAGAATCATATTGTTTTTTAATTTTACCTGTAAGATTTTTAAGGTATACTACAACGATTTTTGTTTAAGCCACATCACCACCAAAACATAAAAAGAGAATAAGGCATATTCTTATCACACATCCACATAACCATTTATAATTATCATAAAATTATTTACTAATTTTCTAATGTACAGTTTTTGCCTGCTTGTTGAGGGTTGTCTAATTACCAAATTTAGCAATGGACATCCTACATTTAATTTTTTTTTTCTGAACCAAGTTTGTTAAAACTAATACTTTGCAAATTAGCTACACAATTTATTGCCATAATGTTCCCATTTTAAAAGTTATAATAATAATTAATCACAGTATTAATAAAAAAAATTTGAATTGTAAAATATGCGACTAATTAATAAACTATAAACAAATAAATCAGCTTCATGCTTGTACACAAAAAATAAAGAAACTAGATGCATTATCTAATAGCACAAATTAATACAAAGTTGCAATGGACTTCACAGAATGTATCTCAAAGTTTAATATAATCCTGCTACTTCTCACTGCCTGAGCATTGCCTACTGTAATTAATTTGAATGAGTCCAGCCCAACCAATAGCCAAAACTGATTATTATTTACACAAGTATGGATCCATGTGGCGAAATTACCCCTCGTAAGCGATGTTGTATTTACAAATTTTGAATGTGTTTGAAATTTATATAATAAAAAAGCAAGAATAAAATTTTGTGTATTTAATAGTAAAAATGTTTATTCTAAGGAATACATTTTCATTAATTCGAGAGACATCAGTTCTGAAATTAACGTCCTGCTTCAAGTTCTTGCTACTTTTTGAGTTAGTGCAACACAAGTGAATGGACCTTCTCAACATTACGATGACTGAAATCATGGTTAAGAGCTGTCCTACATATGTACAGAGGTACAGAGACATTGACTGTATAATCACTAGACTTGCCAGGACCTCAAAAAAGAAGTTGGACTTTATCCTTTAAGAAAATGTGCCATTTCTACACCAATATAGCACAATAACAATTAATTATGTACAATTAATATATATAAGTAAAAAATTTCTGGTGGTTGTATTTACATTTTTTTAATAACCTCATTCCTTTACCAAATATAATTGAAATTAAAATTGAACTGTCTCCAAAAAGCTGAATTGTTTAAACTTGTTCTAAATGCGAAACAGAAAAGGCAGCCTAAAGAAAATTGCACAAATTCATTTGTAGTGACTAGGTGACATAAATCATATCAAACCAATTTTAAAATAGTCATATCGCAATATTTTATCCCCTCCTCAAACTTCCGATTTAAGTGTGCATATTGTGATAACCCCCCAAATCCAGAAGTTTAATCCACTCTTGCATGTACTTCACTGTAATGAATCAAATTTCTGTAGTTTTCATTGCAATTTAATTTTTAGTATCAAGTAAAACTCATTTAATAATAAATTCAGAATATAAAATATGTATTTCTTGAATTAAGGCTAAAGCTTTTATTGACAAGCCATTGTAGAATGCTGCTGTCTAAGCCAATATGGAAAAATCAATTTGTGCTCAAAATTTGAGTAAATTTTTAACTGGTTTTGAAAAATTATGATTTTTTTAGTTTTCTGACGATAGCTATCGAACCAGTATTTTGAGAAGATATAAACCAGTACATTTGTTTCGGTTAAATATTTGAGCTAAAATTTATGAAATGCTGATTTCTTGCTGTCATTTCCTACTTGCTATAAAGTTCTCATGATACTATGTCCAACACAGTTAAACAACGCTCATTTGATCCAACACTAATTTTCGGGGCTACGGGACTTGTATCTGATTAAATGCAACTATATTTCAATTTATTTAGCTATAAATATATTACTCCTAGGAGATAAAATGTATTCAGAAAGAGAGAGGCATACCTCTCTGTGATCGGAAGCTAAAAATTATAAACTAACACTTAAAAACTAGTAAACAAAAGGGATAATTATGCTACGCAGTGCAAAGAAAAGAATTGTTTCATTAAAATAAAAATTATGTAGAGACATAGGAAATAAATGCACTTATATAAAAAGTTAACATTATCATTTATCAAAAGTTATAAATATCTCATAAAGTTAACAATAAGTTTCTTTTATATAATTCAACAACGTTTTTTTCCTTGTTTTAGAAGAAACAGACAAATTGTTTAGTTGAGCAGGCAGTAGATTACAATATTTTATGGCAGTATAAATGCTATTATATATATATATATATATATATATATATATATATATATATATATATATATATTCAACTCTTCCATCAATTCGTTTATCTTTCTAGAGAGTCCTTGACTACTCCAAGTAACTAAAATCTTTGTTTGTTTCTGTACCTTGAGTTGTCTTCGTTTAACTCATTCCACTCCGAAGCTGGTTACTAGTTTTTTAACAATAAAGTTTTTCTAATTATTGGGGTGTTAACCCAGTTCCTCAAACCCCAACTTGCAGGACTAGGGTTTGATTTTGGAGTATCCTTCTCCTGGGTGTTTTCTGTACTGCTAGGACCCTCCCCTAGCCCACCTGCTGGCCAGCAGGTGGTATTTTATTTCCCACCTACTTGCTGGTTTGCTGCTTAGAGCTTTCTCCAATCCACCCCCTAGGGACATGCACTCTAGGGGTTTGATTTCAAAATAATTAATTATATTAAGAAGAAATACCATTCAAATATAATGCACTCATTTGAATTCGCTAATTACTTATTTCAAACAAAATTTACATGCTGTATATTTTAATTTGCAAAGTAGAATTAAATATATATATAGAGAGAGAGGGGGGATAAATAGATGGATATAGGTTAGCCCCTTAGAATAAGGCCTAATAAGAACATCAGTGGAACAGAGAGAAAAACGTGCAATTGAGAGGTCCAGTCCCCACTCTCTCAGCATAATTCCCTCCTTTTCCTTTACTTTCGCTGAGTAGTAACAGTTTGTAGACTCGGATTAGTAAACTGTGTGTTACTGGACCATTGGAGGAGAATTCTCCTACATGCAGGAGAAATTCTTATCTTAACAGGTAATGTAGGTAGTATTAATTCTTAGTAATTTTAACAGAATTATGAAACTATTTAATTCAGCAATTTGCTTCAACCTAATAAAAACATGTTGAAACTAAATATAGTTGTGTATGTACGAAGTTTCAGTAAGCTGTAAGATAAAAAGTATTAATTTGGAAAATATGTTTTTAATTTGAAGAAATAAGGTATACGAAAAGTAGACAATATGTGTGTTAGTGTGTATATATATATATGTGTGTGTGTGTGTGTGTGTGTGTGAGAGAGAGAGTTAGAATTTTTCATTTTGCTGGGCGAAGAACAATATTATTAAAATCCAACCAATATATTGTTAGAAAGAAAATAAGTTGCTAAAGTAACAAGTGTAATTATTTAGTCATTTATCTATGGTACCATAAAATTATTATTATTTAACAATGATAATCGATTGTTGAAATGGCATTGGCGTTAGTAGGAAAGCATAGCATAATGAAAAAACTGTTTTTGAAAACTATCTTTCGGTCAATGGCAATACCTCAGAAACGTGGATTTCGGTAGTTTGTTATGTATGGGCTAGAAATTTCTTAAATTTTGAAGTAATTGACTCTTAATATTGTTTTTAAATTTTAAAGAATAAATTGTGCTATATAATTCTATAAAAATGGGAAACGTCCTAGCATCTAGTAAATTACCGGTGTCTGAGACCGATTTTGTATTACCACCCTTGAAATCCTATCCTAAAGAAAATGAAAACAAAAGTGAAAAAATTGAAAATCCAGGAACTCTAGAAGAACTACACAAAAAGTGCAAAGGTGAACTATTTTATAAGTAAAATATTTGACAAACGTATACATGTCATTCAAAAAAAAAAACTTAAAAACTTGTCATTCATAATGTAACCTATAAACTAATGTAGCTAGGATTACTGGTAAAATTATTGATATGATTGATTCTTTCATTTACTAGTAACACAAAGTTTAAGTTTATTGATAGTTTAAATTTTAAAATATTTTAGGCTACCAATAAAGGAGCTCTTGGTTTTCTGTACCTTAACTAACCCATCATTGGCAAATTGTTAATAATAGAGATTAGACCTACTTTCAGTTAATTCTTAAGGAAAATCGTTTTAAATTAACTAAAGAAATACATTCAAATTACTTTAAAAGAGTTTTGTCATACATTCTGACATTTTCCCCCTGAAAGTACCTTAGGCTTACACTTTGGGTTACTATCTCTAACTTGCACTCTGAGGATTAGATTCAACCTCTTCTCCAGAATCCTAAGTATTTTCAGGCTATGTGCTTTTTGTTTTAAAGCAACAAATTTAATTTAAAAAAAATTATTTGCCCCTTTTTAAAAAAATGGAATTTTCAAATTCAAGGAAAATATATTATTTTATATTTCTGCACTGTTGAGCTTCATGCTAAAGTAATAATTTCAGGATATTTTTTTGTTTTACATTAACTTTATCATTACAGTAACACATATTCATCTGTGGGTGATTCAATTGATTACGATGACTTACAATAAGTCCTTTTTAATGGAACTATATTGTGACGTCATTGCTGTTTATTTACATTGAATATCTAGATTTACTATACCTGCATCACCCATGCAAAACGTTACCTACTTTTTCATGATAGTCATTTTGAGGTTGTTTGTATGTTTGTCACTTTTATTTTCACTTTTTTCTAACTTTCCATTGTTTCCACAGTTTTATATTTTGAATTATTACTATTAGGCGTATAGTAAAGTGTTTATATGCACAACTGACTGAAAATGACATGAGTTCCAAATGTGCCTTTGATTTTAATCTTGTTGTTTATTACCTTTTCTCTCTCTCACTCTGTCATATATATATATATATTCTAGCTGCCTCGGTAGCCACTAGTTGATAGCGTACTGGGCTTTCATCCCTAGGACCTGGGTTCGATTCCCGGCTAGGGCTTGGTATTTTCATACACTATAAATGATCCCATCATCTGCATTACCCCAAGTGTGCACAATAGTCAAACGTTAAACACCACAAAACAATATATATATATATCCATTAACGTAAATTTGAGTAGGTATGGTACATTAAGGAATGATGATACACAAACACTTAAAGTAGCAAAGAAGTGCATCCATTTCAAAAGGTAACAAAGCTATTTAAATAGTTAACGAAAGTGTAGGCATAAACTATTGAGTCATACTAACCAAACCTGGTTTGTTATACAAACTTTTCAAACCAAATACAAATCTCTAAAAAAAATCTCTACACTTCCATCAGTTTTTCAAAATAACTACTTTTATTAAATAGGCTCTAAACCTGATTAATAATGTATGCATATTTTTTTCCATATCTTTAATAAATATATCTTTAATATCTTTAGAAATATCTTTAATAAAGTCTTTTGTCCTGATAGAAAATAAGCCTAAATCTTTGAAGTAATCAACCTGCTAAATTGATTGACGGATAATATTTTATAATCAAAGTATGTGTTTTAATTACTTTTGCAGAATTAGATTCACAGATATTTGTGTTTCAAATAGTAAATAATTCACTACCTATTAAAAGATTAACAAAAAAAAAAATAAACCTATTTACTTTGTTATATGTTGAGGGGTGGCTCAGCACATTGTAATTTGTATATTTAATTTTATAATGGTGTTTATTCTGATTTTTCAAAAATAGTATTGACTACTTGCTGCCAGTTTTTGAGATTGCAAAAAGTGCTTTACTCACAAACTAGTTGGGCTACTGCAGGAAAAAAGAGTAAGATTTTTTCCATAGTCACATTGTCGTTACATATTATTGTTGGCTTAATTTAAAACTATAGAAATTAATTAAAAACTTCCTAAATTTCAAAAGTTGGATCTCAAATTTAGTCATCTATTTTTTTAAACCAATCATCTAGGTTGGCTGTAACAAAATTGTATTAAATAATTATCTTATTTAAATGAAAAAACTATACATAAGTATCTTATGAGGTGTGTGTAAACGAGGCTGTAGTGAGATAAATATAAAACATTATTAGCCAGTTTATGACAGATAAAAAATTTGAGGATTTGTCTTTAAAAAAATATTGACTAGAGTATTTCTGATGATGAAATATTGAAATAAATTTAGATAGCAAATATGTGATTGGTATTGAGTAGGTACAAGGAAATAGTACACTTAGAAGTAAATAAAATTCCAATTGGGGTTTTGTGTTTTATTTATTTATTTTTTGTCTAGTACCTGTATAAAATGATAACCTTGAACCTGAAGCTAGACATTATCCAGAAAAATATCTCTAAATGAAAACACAAAAAACTAGCTTTTATATTAAAATTCAATTATTTTAATAAGTTCATTTTTTTATGTGCTAGGCCTGCAAATAAATTATTCCTAATACATTATTACTTTCTATTATAAATAATATTTGTCGTTATAAAAGTCTTCATTAGTTGTATAGGGCCTAAGTCTCTCACACAATGTCAAGCACACTGTTGCCAACTGTGTGAAGTGTTAATAATTGTAAATACTAAGGGAAATGTTGCCGACATCAAGAGATGTATTTTTATTAACACTTAATTATTTTTTATTTTACAGACGTTTTTCCCACAAACTTCGACGGAGCCAAAATTGTCTTGACAAAAGGCTTGAGCAATCATTTCCAAGTGTCACACACATTAAATCTGAGTGCTACCAATCCTGGAATGTACAGGTTTGGAGCGACATATGTCGGGACTAACCAGTACGCACCAGGAGAAGTATTCCCTGTTCTACTTGGTGATATCGATGCTAGTGGCAATCTAAATGCTAATATATTCCATCAGTTTGGTGAGCGGTTACGTGCTAAGTTTCAAGCACAGGTAAGTTAAAGTTAGTAACATTTGAGGATATAAGGGTATTATATTTTATATACATTCTGTATTACTATAACATAAACAAACTAGAAAAATGTTTCTATAAATTTCTAAAAATTAACAAATTCGAGTAGGAAGGTTGTTGATTACTTCTCATCAGTATTAAATGGTTACAATATGTAACGAATATTGAAAAATAATAGAATATATACAGTGAGGACTCAATTTACAAATTTAATTTGTTCTGGAAGTCGTTTCGTAAGTTAAAAATTTTGTGATTTAAGGCACATTTTACATATAAATTGCCTAATTCATTTCACCACCCCAAACTCCTATACAGAGAAAAAAAATTACATTTATGTAAAATATGGAAGAAATATGCATTAATAAAACACAGATAAAACCTGAAATAAAAAATGTATTAATTACAAATAATATGTACTACATTACATATACAAATTCTGTAGTAATACAGAATAATGTACATAATAGTTTCTTACGTCTAAAGATACGGATATGTAGCGAAGTTCATGGGAGAAAGTAGCGGTAGAGATTGTGGATTTGGAGAAGGAGGAGATGAATGTGGAGATCTGAAAGAGAGCATACGTGCTTGTATACATAGTGTATTATAAAATAAAATTTAACACTTTTTTAAACTTGATTTTTAATTATCATCTCTATTTTTTGTCTTTTGCCTTCCCTAGTTTCTTTTGGCATATACTTGGTGAAATTATAGTCCAGCAATGATTATTTTGCCGAGTACAGAGGTCCCACTGTATATATATATATATATACACTGTAAAATATATATATATATATATATATATATATAAAACATACCCATACACAGTATTAACAAGTGATTAACTTATTGGGAATGGAAATTATTCTACTCTTGAAATATGGCACAATTTAAGTACATGCTAAAACATATACAACAGTATATGAAAAATATGTAAATGAACCTTGACCTTTGCTGAACTTTAAGATAAAATTAAAGTTTTTTTTAAGATACTGTCATTTTGAAATAGATAAAAGGATTTTACATGAATAGAAAATGGGTTACAGAATCTGAGGAAACTCAAAAATGAATACAGTAATACTTCCGAGTTTGTTGTTACAGATTCAAGACAGTTCATATGCAGCATCACAGTTCACTGGTGACTATAAAGGAGACACCTACACAGCATCGCTTACAGTTGCTAACCCAAACATAATTAATAACACAGGTAAGCAAAAGGGTTGTTCTGATATAGTGTCAGTATTAGATTTAATAATGCCGAAGTAGTGATTTGAAGAGTTTAGAGAAGATAGAAGATTGATTTGAAATCATAATTACAGGTGACATTATACAGTACAAGTAGTTCCAGATGTAGGGAAGCCATCGCAATTAAACATATACTGCTCGATTGTGATGGTTTTCAAAATGTGCGTGTTATGTGTGGTCTGAGCAACTGTTTGCGGACGATGTTGGGAGGTAGTGCCTCGGCCGTTGACCGGGTTCTGGACTTCCTTCATCGTCTGAATGTTTTAAATAAAATTTAATTTATATAGTTGTTATTTCTTGTGTTATATTATTTATTTATTTTATCTAAAAGCTTTATTTCTGTTATGTTTATGCATAGTTTTATAAAATGTTATTAAATTTTATTGATTATTTATTGTTATTTAATTCTTAAGTGTAATATATCTATACCTGTTATCTAAATTTTTAATTTATTTTTACTGTTATAGTTTGTTGTTGTTGTTTTATTCTGAAGTAAAATTTTGTTTAAATTTTGTTTTATATACTTTCATTTTTCGTGACGGCGATGATAACCTGAACGGTTTTTCGCCGGAAAAAAAAAATTCCAGATGTATTTAGCTTTTCAGAAGGAACGGCGATGATGACCTTTTTGATTTTTTATTGGGGGGAAAAAAAGAACAGTTTAATACCTGTTTTATTTGGGTTTGATAATAATTTATATATAAAATGCAATGTCATAACTGACTGACTGATCAGTGACAGCAAAAACTACAAAAGCTAGAGAGTTGAAATTTAGAAGAAATAAAAAGATGCACTAAGAAAGAATTTTTTAAAAAGCTATTCCTAAAGGGAAAAATTCACCTTTCAAAGTTTCTTTCCCCACCTCATAAGATTTAATTATTCTCATAATAGTTGTTGACTAATAACATAATTTTAAATAATAAAAGTTGTAATATTCTATTGTTTCTATGGTAATAGTTTCAATAATTAAATTTTGTTATTATTAAAAAAGTTATTATTTTTGGAATTTTTTTTTTTTTTTTTTTAACGTCCGAATATTGTGCACACTTGGCTTGGGCTAATGCAGACGATGGGATGATTTATAGCATATGAAAATGCCAAGCCTTAGCCGGGAATCAAACCTGGATCCTCAGGGTGAAAGCATAGTATAGTTATTAAACTATACAGTATTAGGTCATTAACAACTTATGTTTCTTTTTTAATGTGCAGGTGTGATAGTAGCTCACTACTTACAGAACGTAACTCGACGTATAGCTCTGGGAGCAGAGTTGGCCTACCAAAGCAATCCTCAGATACCCGGAGGACAAATGGCCATTGTTTCACTTGCAGCTAGGTATTCAGGTAAGTTGTTTGATACCTGTAATTGTTTGCTATACAGTGTAACTGTTTGCTATTAGGACAGTCAAAATAATAGATATTTGAGGGTAAATACTGTATTATCAGGTGTAAAAATATATGGCAGAATCAGATATATCGTGGGTACACTACTATGTTCTGATGTGTCTCTATTTTATGTTGAAAGCCACTGCTAAAATTTATAATCAAATAATAGAACTTTGATTACAAAGCCTGAAAAGATTTAAAATTGCAATTTTTGTAGTAATTTTTATTATAAACATTTCGAAGTTGTTGGGTCATTCCCACTGTTCCCATCTACTCCAGCAATGTTGTTTCTGGAATGATGTTTGTTTTCAGGAGATGATTTCACATGGAGCAGTACTTTTGGAACATCCAATGTCCACCTCTCCTATTATTTTAAAGCCAGTGAACAAGTTCAGTTCGGTGTTGAAATGGAGACAAATTTACGAGTACAAGAATCAATGGCATCATTTGGCTACCAAGTTGATATTCCGAAAGCAGACCTCAGTTTCAAAGGTAAAACATCAACACTTTTTTATAGTACATTTATCTGTATATTTATCTTTTCCTTGAGCAGTTATATTAATCACAATTTGTTTTTAGGTATGATTGATTCCAACTTAAACGTAGGTGCAGTTTTAGAAAAGAGGTTGTTACCATTGCCATTCACATTTGCGCTCAGCGGCCTTCTAAATCACAGTAAAAACCAATTTAAAGTCGGAGTTGCATTTATTATGGGTTAAAATAGTAAATTAAAAAGACTTTTAAAAAGTTTAGTATATCGATTATAGTCAGAGGATTAAATGAACCAACCGTATCATTAAATGTGCGTTGTGTTTGAATTGTGACAGACTATTATGCTCATTTACTTTGTAAATATACTTGAGTATTTTGTTTTGTTGTTTAATTCTTTTAAGAATTAATTTATATTAAGTAACACACAAAATCTGTAAACCTTTTTTTATTTGTAACAAACAACAAATGAATGTGTTCATAGTTTGCAGTTATTTTCACCTTCTATGGATTCCTATTTCTGTTATGTTTTTAAACATTAAGTAGGCAAAAGACTTCTACAGATGTAAATAAAAGAAGTCTATACTAATTACTAATTGTGCAGTTTAGTCTAAATACTTTTAATTGACGTTTATAATTTGTGTATGTGTGTGCAATATGTAAGTTAGCATAAACAAAACTTATAACTTGTTATTTGTTAAAGAAAACTGTTGTGTTAGGTTATAAAAAAGCATCTGTATTTCTTAAACACCCCTTTCCCTTGTTATTTTAGGCTGTATTAGCCTAAAACAGTTTATAATGTATACAGAACACAGTTTATAATGTAATTATTATATTAATGACGTGTTTTCCGAATAATATAATGTATTATTCACAATTTTGTTTGTAACATACTATTTGGGAAAAAAATTTGGACACAAGTAAATTAGCTCTTGCATCAGTTGAGCTATAATACTGTGCCAGTTATAATTTAACAGAAAATATGATTGTTCTTTATTAAATATTTTGTACTGTTAACCAATCGCAAGAGTGATAAAGGCTTGTTTTGGTTTTTCGCTGTTTCTCCATTTTCTGCATTCCAAATTTCCTCATTCACTGCTGTCTAGCTCTCCAGATTTTATTAATTCATCTTTTATATCTTCCTTTATCTCATACCTGTGAGATTCATTTCCTCAATTTGATTTAACGTTTTTGGCACATGGATTTACCAAATTAATTCACAAATTTCTCTATTTTATCTATAAACTTTCTTCGACTAGTCATTTAATATGTATCATGTTTTAGGGCTGGTTGTGATGTTGGATTTTGCGGGGCGCATGATTATATTGCTATACAACAGTATATTTGCTGCATCACAAGTCTCATTAAATTAATTATAATTGAAAATTATTGTGTTTCTGCCCAGGATCGAACCAGGGCTTTTGCGCATGTGAGGGGGACATGATAACTACTACACTACAGAAACTATGAAGAAATTTTAAGTATATGAAATGAATCGTTAATTTCATTTTGGTAGTTTCATTACAAGATCATTGAGAGGATTTAGATGTCCCTCGTTGTACCCGAGTGTAACACATACTTATACTTACAACTTTAACACTTTACACTCACTTTAGGGAGGCGATAATAGCCTCAATATGCTTTTCGCCTTAAATTTAAAAAAATAATAAATAAATAAAAAAAATATTACAAGATCAGATGATTTCATTCAACAGCTGATAGGCTATATAATACGTTTCAAGTTATGCTGTTAAAAACTAGTGATATTTGTCGTATTTTTGAAAAAATTATTGTAATTAAAATTAAAATGGAAGAGAAAACATGATACATGATTTTTATAGCTCACCTCATTAAATTTCTTCTCATTCTTCATTCTTTCATCTTATTTTTTTGCCTGAACCATGCACCACTCTTACTCCATTTCAGATTTCTGCACCAATCTTGTTCCTTTCACAGTTTTGCTCCCTCCTCCCCCATGAAAGACCAAAAAACACTGTTCGTAAAGTTTGGAAAGTAGTCACATTCCTCATAGCGCTTCACTAGAGCCCTGTTTGTTTTGATTTTAAAAATATATTTACCAAAATTGTGAAATCATATCGAGGGTTAAGATATAAACAGAGACCTCTCAGTAGACTGAAAGGAATTCCTCTGGGCAAAAACTAGATACTGGTTTTCACTAATTGAAATTGTAAAAACTACTAAGTTTTGAGTTTTTTAATTCTCGAGAAATAGTAATTATCTGCGGTCTAGAATTATCTTTGTAACATAATATTAAATATTTGTTTGTAAAATCAAACTTATAGAAAATTTGAAATGAAATTTACAGAAATTATTTAGTTAGTACGTAATCAGGAATTTTGCAAAGAATATTCAACATATGTTTCTGTCCCAAGAATTTGTTTGTGGTCCATTGACGAAGTGTGTGTCAGTTGAAAATATTTTGTTCTTATATGTGAGCTAAAGATTTATTTTGTATGTATGTTAGCTAAGGATCTATTATCAAGAGTGGGTTTAGTGTGCACCCTGGACAGTTCAAATCAAATTCAATGTACAAATATAATTTAAGTAAATATTTATCGTAAAAATTAAGAAAATTAAAATCAACATTTATTATATGTCAAACAGAACGTATTGATGTAAATGTGGTTGTTGCATAATTCAGCTGATCTTACAGTATAAATATTACACAATAATAATGCAAATATTTATAGTTTTCTTCTATTTTTTTCTTTATGTAAAATCATAAAAAAGAACTTATGAAAATAACTGTAATGATAACAGCATGAACATTCTATACAAACACTGTCTTAAGTCAGGAAAGTACAGCCCTTCCCAGCATGCACAAGCACACGTATATTAATGTTAAAGATGGATCTAAGTAGAACCTAGTCAAGAGTACTTCGGTGGATTGTCTGGATCTTTAAGTAAATCCCATTTATTAGTTGATACTGTATTTTGTGTATGCAGTATTAATAACTGAACTTACTTTTCTACATACTAATTCATTTAAGTCTAAAAATTTAGTTTTTATAACTACAAAGTTTTCCTCTTCATATAAGTTTTAATTTACTTGGGTATAAATCCGCTTTCTGTTGTGTTTATGTTCCCTATTAAACGTATTTCATGGCTATTAAAGGAGTGTGTTAGCTAAACCATAGATGTACCAGTTTTCACATGTTATTTGTCCGAAGCCCACTTTGTGATGCCCCCCAGAGGATGGTTGAATTATTATAAACAATATTATGACCTTTGATGAAGGAAGCTAGTTTTTTTGCCATAGAAATAATTGTAATTATAGGAACTGAAATGAAGCTTACAAAATCATTTAACTATTTTTGTATTTATATTTTTTCCATGGACTATTTAAATTATTGCCCTGTTTAAAAAGGTTGTATATATTAACAAAGGTTATATTATGTTTGTATGTTTTTTTCTTTCAGGATTATTAATGATGATCACAGCATGCAGCTGTCTTGCTGACGTGATGGAAGTTAATTTCCAAATGTAATTATTTTATTTTATCCATTTTTTGAAATTCTGATTTCATCATAATAATTACGTACTTTAGGATTTTTTTGTGTTTTAACGTTATAAATGCCAAATTACACTGAAAATACAAAAATGAACCCTGATTGCTAAATTTCTTAATTAATTTAATGGATTTTGAAAATTAAAAATGCTAATTTAAGCAATTTTTAATGATAGTGAAATCAGATTCTCAAAAATATTAGGATAAAAAAGTTAAAAATTTTGAGATTTGAAATGGCTGCCAGTTTGAAACTGTTGAATGTCTCGCAGGGGATGCAGACTAGTTGCACTTATTGAGATGATTTAGACGTCCCTTGCGGTACCCAAGTCTAACACACACTTACACTTGCAACACTACACTTAAGACTTTAATACTTTACGCTCATACTTACATTCACGGAGGCAATAATAGCCTTAGTATGCTTTTTGCCTTAAAATAACAACAAAAAATGTTGAATGATTTTTGCTGGTTAAAAGCTTTACCCAGCTATTTATGACAAGTTGTTCTATAATTTGTACATCAGACTACATTGGGTGTTGAACTGATCAGCTGAGTGCTTGCAGCATTTAGGCCTAGTCATTGTGAGTGTGCGGTTGAAAAATAGGGTTTGTAACTACCATAAGTGCACTGCCGATTAAATAATAGTTTGAAAACTTCGCGAGCTTGAACATTGGACAATTGCTTGATAAGTCATACATTTAAGTGATGTCTTCTTAAATGTTTTCTGAACTTCATGCTTTATTTAGGATATTTAAATAAATACCGTCTGCTAGTCTCCCCTCCAAATAGTTCGGATAACCGACGGTTTACTGAAATTATGAAAGTCATCCATTTTTAAATGTTTTGTGATTATGTAAACTTTTTATGTGTGAAAAATATCCCTCATGAGAAATGCTTTGTTCTAAATACATTTCACTTTTGGCAGATATTTTTGTGCTTTTTATGGTTTTTTCGGAAAATGCGAAATATTACTTTGTAAGAAATTTTAAAAATATTCTAAATTGCATCAAGTTGGTATATTTCTATGGTAGTTGTATCATAAAAACAAATAGAAAATGTGATATTAATATAACAGCTGACTGAAGTTTTGTTGGTTTTCTTACAAGTTAACCTAGACATTAGCATTGTTCTTATAGTGGAGCGAGTTGATCTGTATTTGTGATTTGGTGTGCTCTATTATAATAAGTAATAGGCTGTGGGTTTATATGGTAAATTAGATTATGTTCATACTATTTTCCTAGGGACGATTGTATTTTTAAACACAACTGGCTGTATTGCTAATTATATATATAGTCTTTCTTCTAAGAAAATTATAGGTGTAAACATTATTCAGACTTTTACAATTATTCAAATCATTTCCACAAATAATTTAGTTTGGAAGTGATATTAAAAAAAACATAAAAGTGAAATTTTGGTCATTTATGAAGAATTGTCTTATTAAGAAATTTGAAAAAAGAAATAAATTTATAATTTCTGAGTAAAAAACAAACAAATTTGATGCTGTCAAGGGTTTTTTTTATTTTACAACTTGATCTTATATTCCCCCCCCCCATTGGGTGTAGATTAGCTCACCTATTGAGAGGATTTAGACGTCACTCGTGGTACCCAAATCTAACACTTACAACTTTACACTCACACTTACATTTAGAGAGGCGATAATAGCCTCAATGTGCTTTTCGCCTTAAAATTAAAAAAAAGATCTTGAATCATCTGGCCAAAATTTGAGTAAAATCCGGTAAATCATTTTTTTTTAATATTTTTTCAAAACTCGATTTTCTTTGCCAGTAGTATGGTTTCGGTTCTATAGAAAGGCTACGCTTGGTAAAGCATACAGTACATGATTTTACTCAATATACTTGTATAATACAGCCTATGTGATATGTATTCGTTCAGTGTTACAAGGTCAAATTACTTTATCTTGATGTAATTATTGCTGAAATTTTGGTCACTTAAGAAAGAATCATGTATAAAATAAAGTAAGAAATTTGAAAAATGAAGAAATTTATGGGTATGAGTAAAAAAAAAAACTCGATAGTAATCAGGGTTTAATTTTACTTTTTTCCGATCTACTCTCAAACTTAAGTCTTGAATATTCATGTCCAAAATATGAATAAATCAAGTTTTCGGTGTACATTTTTACAAATTTGGTCAAGGGAATAAGAATATTCCCTCACCAACCGCTAGGGTTTGATGCCACAGAAAGTAAAATATGGTAAACCAATTTTTGTACTTTTTTCCGAAACTTAATTTTTGTGGGATATGTAATCCCTCACCAATTACATGGGTTCAGTTCCATGGAAAGGCTGCAGTTGGCGCGGGATACATGATTGTTTTGCATATGTACTGCATATACTTATGGAATTTGGTGGAGTAACAGGTGATTTACAAATTCCAGTACTGTATTAAACATACTGAATATTTTTGATGTTGCAAGACAGTTATACATAAATCCTATGCATTGGAGAGTAATGTATTTATTACTTTTAACATGAGACTACTTGTGTCTTCTATTATGAACCTTTTGTTTTGTATTTAAATAACAAAATGTAAACTTAACGTTATAGTGACAGTAAGGAGTATAGTATTGATGTTTGAGTCATCATTGTAGGATTTGTTTATGAAACATTTGATAAAGTTTAGCATGAATAAATATCTTCCTTTAAAGTTAAAACAAATTCTTCCTATCTTACAAACAACATTAAGATAATTCTTGGAAGTTAAATTCTTCATGGTCTGTCAGATCAGCCTTTTTTTAAATTGAAGCCATAGTTCTACAATGTTCCATATTAACATTCCTTTTGTATAATGTTTACACAATTTACCTTCCAGAGACACAAAACAACCATTGCTAGTTTGCCGATGATACAGTAATGAACAGTTTGGCTATTCACACTATTTAAAATTTCATAACAAAATTCAAAATTACAGGAACAATTCTGACTACTAGTCAGAAGAACAATTTTTAATGAAACATTAAATCAACGGTGGAATTGGACCTGATAAACATCACTGAAAATTTGCTTCTGTACAATAATTCGTAATAAGTATTTTCATAGAGTATATCATAAAATCATTTGGTTGTACAAATGTGTAGTTTTAAATTAGAGAATGGTGTTCCACAGGGGAGTGTACTTAGTGTTACTCTGTTTGCTATTGCAATCAATAGCATAACGTCTAATGTACGGTCCCCTGTCAGATGTTCTCTCTTTGTAGACGATTTTGCTATTTACGTAAGCACCAGAAACATGGCAACAGCTGAAAGAACCCTTCAGCTGGTAATAAATAGGTTGCAGACCTGGACGAGAACTACTGGCTTTAAATTCTCTGCTGCTAAAACTCAGTGTATAGCTTTCAGTCGCCGCCGACAGATCCAGGCTCCGTCGTTATATCTTGATGGTATACAGCTTCGGACTTCTCCATCCGTTCGATTCTTGGGTCTAACACTCGACCTAAAGGCTCTCGTGGAGCCCTCACGTGCGTGATTTAAAATTAAGATGTAATAAAATCCTCGATATGTTGAGGGTTCTTAGTGGATCTCGATGGGGCGCTGATAGGACTTGTATGCTCATGTTTTACCGTGCCGTAATTGTTCACGAATTGATTATGGCAGCATTGTGTATTCATCTGCTAGACCATCGATTTTAAAGAAACTAGATCCCGTCCATAACTCTGGAATCCGTCTTTGTTTCTGGTGCTTTCCGTTCAAGTCCTGTCGTGAGTATTCTCGCCGATGCTGGGGAACCTTCACTCTCTCGACGGAGACAGAAACTACAGTTAACTTATTTAAGCAATTTATCATCTAAACCATGGCACCCTGCTTTTAATACCGTTTTCAAAAATCAATTGGTGCGACAGTATGAAACTCGACCGAATGCTACTGCTCCTCTTGGTATTAGAACTTCCCGTATTTTTGATGACTTACGTATTGAACTACCCCCAATGTTTGAAAGGTCCTTTTGTCTTGTCCCTCCGTGGAAAATCAATATGCCGTCCTTTGATTTCTCCTTGTGTGCATATCAGAAAGACAACACTCCTAACATTGTGTATCAATGTGAGTTTTTTCGATTGACTAGTTCATATCCATCTGCTAAATTTATTTTCACAGATGGCTCTAAGATGAATAACAATGTTGGGTGTGCATTTTACTCACTTTACGAAACGTATAAATATGGATTACCCTCAACTTGTAGTGTTTTTACAGCCGAACTCTTTGCCATCTTAAAGGCTCTGAACACTATTGAATTCGATAGTTTGCATTTCGTAGTTCTGATTCAAAAAGTGCCCTCCAGGCAATCCGGGATATGTATTCGGTAAACCCTCTGGTTCAAGATATTCTGTGCTCTGTCCATAGACTTGAACTACGAGGTGCAAGAGTATCATTTATCTGGATTCCTGGCCACTGTGGAATATTTGGAAACACTGTAGCGGATAATGCTGCAAAGGAAGCAACTTTTCTGCCGCCATGCACTGCACGTGTAATAGTGTCTAACTTTCTTTGTCACGTAAAACATTTAATTCTTCTACAGTGGGAAAATGAATGGGCAGCTACAATCAGTAACAAATTGAGGGTAATTAAAAATACTGTTCGTCCTTGGGGGTCGTCAATACGTGCAAGTCATAGAGAAGAGGTGGTGATCACCCGCCAGACATCGGTCACTCCATGTTAACGCATGGATTTCTGATGGAACGCGGGGACCACCTAAATGCGAGTTCTGTAGGGAAACCATCACAATAAGACATATATTGCTCGATTGTGATGGTTTTCAAAATGTGCGTTTTATGTGTGGTCTGAGCAACTGTTTGCAGACGATGTTGGGAGATAGTGCCTCGGCCGTTGACCGGGTTCTAGACTTCCTTCATCGTCTGAATGTTTTAAATAAAATTTAATTTATTGTATTTGTAATTTCTTGTGTTATTTTATTTATTTATTTTATTTAAAAACTTTATTTCTGTTATGTTTTGCATACTTTTACGAATTGTTATTAAATTTTATTCATTATTTATTGTTATTTAGTTCTTAAGTGTAATATATCTATAATTGTTATCTAAATTTTTAATTTATTTTTACTGTTATAGTTTGTTGTTGTTGTTTTTGTTGTTGTTTTTTTTTTTCTTAAGTACAATTTCGTTTAATTTTCTTTGTATATACTTTCATTCTTCGTGACGGCGATGATAACCTGAACGGTTTTTCGCCGGGAAAAAAAAAAAAAAAAAAAAATTTAAATAAAATATAATAGTTGGTACTACTGATATTCCTACGATTTAAAAAATAATATTTTTTTTTATTTTTAGGCAAAAAGCACATTGAGGCTATTATCGCCTAAACAAAATAGTACAAATAATTGGAAAAATAATAAAGCACTACTTACAAATTAAATAACATTTCTAAAAAGAAAAAAGTTTATAAACAACATAACGCGTCTGAAAAGACGAACACTTAAAAACTAGTTAACAAAAGTAAATACCTAAAAACAAAACAAAGGAGGGCTGTAAAGTGGCCCTACAAAAAATTAAATAAAATAACTAAATATTTTCCTAAAACTAGTTAACAATAATATGTAACTAAATAAAATATATACAATTTCTTGTAATGCTGTATATTGGCCTTACAATAAAAAAAGGAGAAAAATAATAAAGAAATAAAATTAAATAAATAACTTCGAATCTCAAATATCTGTGCATTTGTTAGGCTGTATTTTACGAAAATATATCAGTTTCGTTATATTGTAAATCCCCAAAAGAGTAAATTTAATGCTAGCTCGTATTTTGAAAAGGAAAAACACAAAGATTGTATCGACGGGCAATCGTTTTACAAGTCCCCCATGGCTCGGTTCGTATCTACTGTTGCTAGGCAAAGAATTATTGATTGTTAATCATGATTTAAATAATTGTTTAATATTTTTACTAATCATGTGCCGATTGTGTGCATGTAAATATCATTTGGTTAATACTATTACAAGTGGAATGAGCAATATGTCAGAAAAAAATTAACAATTCTGTATGAAAGCTAAATAAAAATTTAAGTTATATTCAGGACATTACAGGTAACAAATCGCTGTAAAACAATTTTTTATACACAAAACTCGACCTGGTAATCTTAAAGTTCAAAAACATTACGAAAAACTGTGTTTTTGTAAACATAGTACTCTAAAAAAACAATGTATATGTATAATTTTTCAGGATAAAACAATTAAGGTTACAGTGAAATTACATTATTGTTCGTTTGTTTGTAACAGCGAATCAGAGTCAGGGGTCTGTAATGAAAAATCCGATAGTCTTTAGAAAGCCTAGTTAGGCTCAAACAGTGCTAGGACGAAACTTTACATCCTCAAGTCCCTTATCTGTGATAATGATAACTCCACTCTCAACTTACATGAAATCACGGTAAATAGAATACAATTACCGTGCATGAAATGATTAACTGTATAGTGTGTAAATTAGTTAAGGGTGTTTATACATAAGATGCAGTCGTGGGCATAGTGAGATTAATTTATAATAACGAACTGCCAAGTTCATTTTTTCTGCAAAAAACAATGCAGTTTATCATCGCCGTCCTCTATCGAATTCAGTAAAGCAGACAATGGCGGCAGTAATGTATTGAGGAGAAACTTTATTAAATTCCGGAACAAAACATGCAGTGTGAGAATAGGTATGCAACTTTGAAAACAGACCTGCCACTGCCAACATGTATTTCCCGAAACAACAACGTCGCTAAATTAACAGCGAATATTATACCAACTCCACGAGTCTTATAGTCAAAGAGCATTGTTTATAAAATTGCCACTCTTTTCTAGTGTAGGTCCTCTAAACACCAATAACTAAGAACTACAGTAAATGTTGTACGTCCCATTTGCCATTACGTCGACGCAATTAGTCTGGGCTCCGTGACCTTGGGAGTTTGACAGGAAGGTGGAAGGTGTTTTATCGTCTGTCGCTATAGGACTTAGCGTGATAAAAGCCTATATCCATTTACAGTAGCCTGTTATTGTCGACGATTGACGAACAAAGAAAGACATTGTCGCACTACGGGCTATGAGTAAGATGCCTTTGTTCGTTACTTTTAATTCGCCTGGGATACTGACCGACTCAGTTCAGATTACGCTAATTTTAAATATGAACAAAGTTATTTGTTATGATGCTTTATCCAGTAATATACTCTCTATAAAAGAAGTCCTGACTGATTCATTCATAATCAACGTACAACTCAAACCACAAGTAGATTTGAAATTTAGAGGGTCCTTTAGCTGATAATGCATGGTGATCCATGCAGGGGTACACTAAGAAATGATTTTCCAATATTCAACCTCTAAAGGGGTAAAAATGGGGTCGGTACAACAGTTTTTACTGGAAAACATTTTTTTTTGTCAAATCTTCTTGAAACAACATAATTAGTCCTACTCAAAAAAAAAACAAGTAATGAAATATATGTTTACCAAAATTCATTTCCTAAAGGGGTAAACATATAAAAAAGGGAGTATAAAATTTTCAATTGGGAAAAATATTTTTTCTATATTTTAGATACATACCCTGAAAAACACAAATAATGAAACTACTATTTCAGCATTTTTCCAAATTCATTCTCTAAAAAAATAAAAATGTAAAAAGGTGTATATTTGCATTAATGAAAAATATTTTTTATCGGATTTTCTTAAAACTAAACATAAATGTTCTAAATAAATTAAAGTTAGTACTTAGAATCTAAGTCAAACTTCTATATTAGGAATGATAAAAATAATATACTGCAGTTCTGTCTTCTATGTGTGGCATTACTAATAAAATAAAAATAAAAAAACGAAAATCAAAAAAAATTCAAAAAATTATTACTGAGTGTAGCAGTAGTTAAATATTATGATTAGCACAAAGTTTTTGTCCATAAAAGCTTACGACGGATTGCTAGTAGTGTATAAACACACCGAAATTCCCTACGGATCGCAAAATCCAAGATAAAACCAGGTATATATAACATTGTGAAAAGGAAGTACATTGTGTTAGAGCTCTCATTGAGTTTTATTTTAAGTGACATTTCACATACTTCCTACTTTATTAATTTCTGATAAATTAATTGTTGTATAGACTATTTTAAATAATATTTTAGTTATTCAATATTAAATAATAATAATAAATCTTATTATGCAGCATTATAAAACAGGTCCTGTTATTATAGAACTATAAAATAAAAATTAGAATCCCGTAAAATTATACCTGTAAGGTTACAAGTTTTCACTTTCAACTCTTTATGTTAGGTTTACAATAAGTGAAAGTTATATATTTTTTTTTTAGATTATAGCTGAATAGTTATTAGCGAATGTTCATTCGAAAATTAGCTATTGGAGCTCCCATCATAGTAAGACCAAAACCTGGGACTTTGAATAAGCACCGATCCTGGCCTCTAGATCAACATATATGTGCGTGTATAAAGCATGTTTACGATTAGCGTGTATATTAGCAATTTGATTTGATTTAATTTGAACGTGGCACAAAAATCGTTATGGCAACAGCTTTGACAAGTTCATTAATTAGCAAAATTTGTTCAACAATTTTTAAAATGGCAGCAATCTGAAATCAAAATTTGTAACTTTTTCGTCTTGTTTTTTGAAAATCTGATTTCACCATCGTAATCAACGTTAAAACTGCGTAAATGAGCATTTTGAATTTTTAAAATCCGTTGGAATTTAGAAACTTAATTTGATGGCAGTCATGGTTCATTTTTGAATTTTCAGTGAAATTTGAAAGTTTTAAACGCTTATATATGCAGATTTGAATGCTGATCTCACGTGTGACTGTGAGATCAGAATTTTTTAAAAGTGTAAGACGTAGAAGATTACCTACTTTTGGAAATTCACTTCAGTCTTGTCAGCGAGACAGCTGTGTGCTGTGGTTATTTGTATATTTCACTTTTGAGTTATACAAATAAATCCTGTTTACTGAAAAATTTTGCTCTCTAGAAACTATAGACATCGTGAATACAACAAAAAATAAAATAAACGCAGACCGTTACTTTTTAGTTTTTTTAGATTTTTTTTTAACATTTATATTTGCACTTAAATACGAATTTTAATATTTTAGCAAAATCTTATAAAATTATTTTGTGTGAAAATTTTTGAAATTCATCGTTAGCTTTAGATTGGATTTTTGACTTTTCACAAATGCAGCATGTGAGAAAGTATGTGTAATTATTTTCCATCCTTAAAACATTGCAATACTTAGAGAATTCTACAAGACACTTCATTTCAGGCTGATGTAAAATTTAAACCGTTGAAATTAATCAGGTGGGACATTAAATTGGAGATAAGGTGTTTCTTGTAATTTTAAGATTGTGTGTATAGGCCTAATATTGGAGATGAGTGAAAGCTACATGCGGTCCAGATGTGATACAATGTATTGTTTTAGGATTGCATTTCCGATAAAATTTGTAATTGTAATCAGTGTATGTCTGTTTAGCAACAATGATTGATCAGATTTGATAAAATCCATTCTTATAGGATTGCATTTTGCATAAAATTTGTAATTGTAATCAGTGTATGTCTGTTTAGCAACAATGATTGATCAGATTTGATAAAATCCATTCTTATAGGATTGCATTTTGCATAAAATTTGTAATTGTAATCAGTGTATGTCTGTTTAGCAACAATGATTGATCAGATTTGATAAAATCCATTCTTATAGGATTGCATTTTGCATAAAATTTGTAATTGTAATCAGTGTATGTCTGTTTAGCAACAATGATTGATCAGATTTGATAAAATCCATTCTTATAGGATTGCATTTTGCATAAAATTTGTAATTGTAATCAGTGTATGTCTGTTTAGCAACAATGATTGATCAGATTTGATAAAATCCATTCTTATAGGATTGCATTTTGCATAAAATTTGTAATTGTAATCAGTGTATGTCTGTTTAGCAACAATGATTGATCAGATTTGATAAAATCCATTCTTATAGGATTGCATTTTGCATAAAATTTGTAATTTTAATCAGTGTATGTCTGTTTAGCAACAATGATTGATCAGATTTGATAAAATCCATTCTTATAGGATTGCATTTTGCATAAAATTTGTAATTGTAATCAGTGTATGTCTGTTTAGCAACAATGATTGATCAGATTTGATAAAATCCATTCTTATAGGATTGCATTTTGCATAAAATTTGTAATTGTAATCAGTGTATGTCTGTTCAGCAACAATGATTGATCAGATTTGATAAAATCCATTCTTATAGGATTGCATTTTGCATAAAATTTGTAATTGTAATCAGTGTATGTCTGTTTAGCAACAAGGATTGATCAGATTTGATAAAATCCATTTTTTAGGATTGCATTTCGGATAAAATTTGTAATTGTTATCAGTGTAGGTCTGGCCAGCAAAAAAGATTGATCAGATCAGATTTGATAAAATCCATTGTTTTAGGATTGCATTTAGCAGAAAACTTGTAATTAATTGTAATCAGAGTAGATAGGTCCAGCAACAAGAATTGATCAGATAAGATACGATACATTGATTTAGGTTCTATGGACACATTGCGGACAAAATTTTGAAATTGTAATTGCTTTAAATCAGTCCAGGCAACAAGTATTGACCACATACGATACATTGATTTAGGGTTATATAGCTGAGC
Source organism: Callitettix versicolor (assembly GCA_022606455.1). Classification (NCBI taxonomy): domain Eukaryota; kingdom Metazoa; phylum Arthropoda; class Insecta; order Hemiptera; family Cercopidae; genus Callitettix; species Callitettix versicolor. The sequence goes on along the minus strand of CM040187.1, from coordinate 57,746,085 downwards.
AAATTTGTAATTTGAGTGTAGATCAATCTAGCAAGAAGGACCGAATAATGATATGATTTACTGCATTTTGGAAAAATTTGTAATTAATGTAGAACTGTCCAGCAAAAGAGGTCATGAAATTAACATAGCATTCATTGTTTCATGATCGAATAGCGGAGGAATTGTAGTTATTGTAACCAGTGTAGTAGCTTTTTGTGATTTGTTTCCTTGTTAATACAGTTGTTTCTGTGTCTAAAAAAATATATTTTTTTCTCAAATAGCTGGAAATAAAGAAGCAGTTATCTCTTTCATAGAAAATTATAAACTGTATAAATAATAGTAGAATTCGACTCAAACCCGAAAGATTACTTTGACAAGTTTATTTTTCTGTAATTTGTCTTGCTATGTGTTGTTTGACAATAATTTAAAATGTGTTAAAAACGGTTTTTGACACATTAACAAAATTTTTAAATAACTGATCTCCAGCTTCAAGTATATCAGTCAGTGGTTCAGCTTAAAAAGTCTGTTAAAAAAATGTCCACAAATTCTCTACTTTGTTTACATCTATCCGGAATCATCAAATAGCCTATGCAGTATAAACACCAACAGGTCAACGGACATCTTTTTACGTAATTAAAATGCAACTATTGCTTAACATGTGACCTACGACTCCACATTCAACAAAGAGCAAGTATGAGGATCGTGCTCTATTGTCTAGGAGCACCTTTTATTTTCACTGCTTTTTGTAAACTTGTTTTTTGTTTCAAGTAATCTTGTGTTTTTCTAATCCTTAAAATTAAAATCATAATATAAGAACATTTTTTGGCTAATTTACTTTTGTCATCATTTTACTAAACACATGGGTTAAATTGCCCATTTTCGTACTATAAATCTTGAAAGCAAACTATTATCAAAATATTTAATTTGCTCACTTCTGTGTTTTAACAATCTTTTAATGGATGTTTTTATCAAGTGATTTAAATTTATCAATAATTGAACATCAGTAAATCTCTGAATAAAAGCAGTTCAAGTACAGTAATCATATTAAAACATAAAAACACTTGTTAATGAAGTTTTATGTCTATAATGACTTGAATCTAATCTACTTTCTTTGCATCTACAACCTACAATATTTTCATCTATAATTCTACACTGATTATTATATTTATGTGATGAGTGTCTAAACTATAATCACTCAAAACTATTCCAAACTAAATGAACTAAAATTTTCATAGTCTAAACAACTTTTGTTTGTATCAGCTTCTTACACATGCATATTCTTATTTTACCAATGCAATCAAAATTACCTCTTAATTCATGATTCTGATTATTTAAGTGGCTGATGTTAATTATTTATATTATAAAATACAATTTTGTATTTCCACACTGATGAATACACAATAACTCAACACACACACACACACACATATATATATATATATATATATATATATATATATATATATATATATATATATATATACCCCACAGGAGGGTGCAGACTAGCTGCACTTATTGAGAGGATTTAGATGTCCCTCACATTACCCGAGTCTAACACACACTTACAACTTTAACACTTAACACTCACACTTCCATTTAGGGAGGCAATAATAGGCACATTGTGCTTTTCATCTTAAAATAATATATATATAAATTTATTTGAAAATATGTTGTAATGATTTTGAAAAATTAGATCCCTTAATTTACCGATAGCTTTTGAACCAGAAATTTTGAAAGATAAAAAGCAATGTATAGACTACTACTTAGATCTTTAAGGACTACATTTAGACCAAAATTAGTTAAAAACTGTCATTTTGAGAAAGTTAAAAAAAATCTAACGGTAAACTATTGGAAGTGTCAAAGCTGTCAGACATATAATTTAGCTGATACTCTTAATTTCTACCACATAAAAATACTTATCAGGCCATTTTAGAACTTAACATCTCCCAATTATCACCATCCTCGCAAATCAACTTTGCCTTCATTGATCTCAATTTTTTAATGTTTTCTGCACTTTCAACATTTTTTCAAATCTTAGCACAAGCTTTTTGAAAAGCAAATCTCACTCATAATCAGCGATAAACAATTACGTAAATTAGCATTTTAAATTATACTGAAAATACAAAATGAATCTGAGATGTCTGAAAACCATGATTATTTTAAATTCAATGCCCACTAAATTTAAACAGATGAATGGATTTTAACTGAAAAAAGAATGTGTCCAATCTCTTAGCAAAATCAGTGTTTGTGCCAAGTTTCAAATCTCCTGTATATGACTATGTTCATCTACATGATGGTTTTCATTGTTGTCAGTTTGGAAAGTCGCTTCCATCATGTTAGCGAGACAGCTATGTATTGCTATTGTCATTACAACTGTTGTAGATTTCCATCAATTTTGCTGTTTAGCCGCCAATATTGGCTAAAAATTAATACATACATCAAATAAGAAATTCAGTGAGACTTTTTCAAAAAGCTGCGCAGAACATCAAAAATAGGAAGTTCCAAAGTAGTTTACTGTCAATATTAACAGGTTTCAAAATTATATGTGGACGTTAATGGTTTTAGTAGGCTACTATTGGGAGAAATTTTATGTTTAGTGTTGCTTTCAACTAATACCACCATTTATAATCATAAATGGGATGTCCTACTTTCCTAGAATACTCCTGCAGAAAATTTACATACACACACACATGTGTGTGTATATATATATATACACACACACACACACACACAGATTTTTTTTAACGTCCGACTATTGTGCACACTTAGGCTAATGCAGACGATGGGATGATTTATAGCGTATGAAAATGCCAAGAAAGACCAGACGCTATCAACTAGGCCACTGAGGAGGGAGGAGAGGGGGAAAGAAAGATAATGTAGCTAATGTCAAATATTATGTCAAGAAATGGATTTGTCTGTGATGTGTCACACTCTATTGAAAGGTTTTAGAACTAACTAATTCATAGTTGGTTCAGTTTCTATGTTTACTGTTAGTTTCAAATAATTTCACTAGGAGCACAGACTTCTTTCTAATTTTCAACTTAAAAGTTAAGGAGTTAACGTTGGTGTTTGTTATGTGAAGAAAAAAGAGAGGCCATGATAAAAAAATCTCTTTGGAATGGAATCAAGAAAAAAGCCTGTTAAATTCAGCAACTGATTAAGCAGCTGGATTAATAATATTTTTTAAAAAAATTGTAAGATAAAAAAGTTATTGTTTGAAAGCTTTTGTAGGATGTCGATGAGAAAGCTGCATGCAGTGATTACTTAATGAGGACAAGTTATTTTTCAAAGCTTTATTTAATCTATTTATATTTTTTTATTTACTTACCATTCATGAAATTAGGCATTACATCAATATATACAAAATTATATTTTTTTTTAAATTTATTTCATAATTACAAAACAATTCGTACTTGCAAAAAAGCAGTTATTTACAACTTTTACTTCCTTGCTAGTCAAGTCGATTACAGTCTCTCTGTGTTATAATGTTCATGCAACGATTTAATAACATTATGATAAGCACAAATGTTGTTGTTCCTAGTTTTGTCATTTCAACAGATTTCATTTTCAGAAAGAATAAGTTAAGTTCTGAAGATAGGCTGACTCAAACTGCAACAGAGTTGAAATGATAAAACTAGAGACAACAGCAATTGCTAGGTGCATGGTTCCAGCATGTGAAGGTCTTGAATTCTATTTTAAGAAACTTCATGACACAGCTGTCTGCACTGTGTCTGTCAATGATGGCTGGTAGTTCCATACAAAGGTAGAATTGTTACATTTTGCGAACACTTGATGCATTTCCTTGCAATCTGTGAGTACTGGTGATAGTTGAGCTAGTCCATTACCTGTACACAGAGACACTTTGTTAAATCCCATGCAAAGTACTTCTTGTATAACCAATTAATTTAATAAAAGTAGACTTATATTGTGACCACATTTTTTTATATTTTTGATCTGAATTCCAAACATATGTTTATAAAAAACAATTGTGTTTCATGGTTGATTGTTATTTTGTTCACAATAAATAAATTTTGTTGAATCAAATTTTAAGGCTGGTTGGCTACCAAATGCGAACTGGCAGAGTGGAGTATGCGTTCAAAACCTAACCTTTTGTTTTTAATGTAAATGTGGCTACTGAAAGCTTTAACAGAGCTCAGCAGTCAAGTAGCGTTGCTGGGCTCTGCTTCACGTAGCTTCGACCCTAAGTTTGGTTTTAAAGGTGATTCCGCTTCCCCACCATGCTGATTATGCGTCCAAACTTATTATCTCATGTTACTCTATTGGGGATCACCTGGCCTAACCGTTGGTAAAAAAAGATTAACATAAATATATAACACATTTTGTTGGTATACACACCTCTTAACCCCCACATGAATATAGCGCCATCTTCCCTCATTGCAGCCGAAGTAATGAAACCATTCGTGGCTATATCTTTAAACCTGAAAATTAATATTGTTTTTAATATTTTACTTTAAAATCTCTTCTTTAGTATAATCAAACATATTAATTTGAAATATTTTCAAAACTGCTCCAAGTTTTTATTAGTATTAGTAATAATGCCCTATTAGATCATTGCAATAAGGACTACATTTGACCTAACTGAATAAAAACTATAATCAACTTTTGTTAATTTTTAAAGGATTTTTACAAAAAATATTAGGATATTAAAGTTTCTGAAAATGTTTTAAATGATCTCAAGGAATGGGCAAATTTTTATTGCTCACATCTTACTGAAATGTAACTTTTTTTAGGGTCATCTCTTGCTAACGTTTCTTCTTCTACCACCTACAGCAATGCCTTTTGTAAACACAAAAATACAACTGAAGCAATCCCATTCACCATCGGTCTACCTGGAGACTCTTCTCTGAATAGTTTCTTTACTTTGCAGGAGCTGGAATCTGCACTGTCATCCACAACAGATTCAGCTCCCGGTCCTGAAACCCTGTATATTCCATCACTAAAAATTTTCCATCAGGTAGATTTGCCCTACTCGAAAAATACAATCGTATATTTGAGAAACATACTTTCCCTGATGCTAGCTTGGAAGCTATAGTAATTCCTATTCTTAAGTCAGGTAAAGATAAAACTGATCAAAGTAGATCTTTGTGCTATTTCGCTTACCAGCATTCTTTGCAAGCTGGTAGGAAAAAAATGGTAAATCGTTGCCTTGTTTGGTATTTAGAAACCAATAATTTACTTTGCAAAGAGCAGCGTGGCTTCAGGCAAGAGCGATCTTCTATGGATCAGTTGCTTTTGTTAGAATCTGCAATACAAAATGCCTTTCTTTTGCGTCAGAATATAGTTGCTTTTTTCTTCGACCTACCCCGCAGGGGGTGTAGACCTATTGAGGATTGTCTAAATTGAGGACGTCTAGTCCCTCGCGGTACCTGAGTCTAACAAACACTTACACTTACGACTTTAACACTTTACACTCACACTTACATTTAGGGATGTAATAATAGCCTCAATGTGCTTTTTGCCTTAAACAAAAAAAATTCAACCTAGAGATAGCATATGACATGGCTTGGAGAAGAGGAATACTCAATACTTTAAAATAATGGGATATACAAGGCAGGATTTTAGCTTTTGTAAAAAACTTTCTTTCTAAGAGGTACTTTAGGGTGTGTTTTGGAGATATGGTATTAAATGTTTTTTAGAGAATGGTGTTCCACAAGGGAGTGTACTTAGTGTTATCCTTTTTGCTATTAAAATCAATAGCATAACTTCTAATGTGCAGGCCCCTGTTCAATGTTTGCTATTTATAGACAATTGTTCTGTCTAAGTAAGCACCAGAAATACGGCAACAGCTGAAAAACCATTCTTCTGGTAATAAATAGATTACAGATTTGGACAAGATCTACTGGCTTTAAAGTCTCTGCTACTAAAACTCAGTGTATTTCCGTTGACAGATCCAAGCTCCTTCATTATATCTTGACAGTATACAGCTTCAGATTACTCCATCTGTTTGATTTTTGAGTCTAATATTCAATAAAAGGGTATCCTGGAACTCTCACATGCGAGATTTGAAGTTACGATGTAACAAAATTCTTGATATGTTGAGGGTTCATAGTGGCTCTCAATGGGGAACTGAGGTAGGAACAGTATGCTGCTGTTTCATCGTGCTGTAATTCGTTTCTGAATTGATCATGTCAACTTTATATATTCCTCTCCTCAATCATCCACTTTAATGAAGTTAGTTTCTGTCCATCATTTTTATAACTGATGCTTTCTGTTCTAATCCTGTCTCAAACATTCTCACCAAGGCTGACAATCATTCACTCGATGGAGACAGCAGCTGCAAGTAAATTATTTTAGCAATTTATATTGTAAGCCATGGCACCCTGCTTATAGCGCTATTTTTAATAACCAATTGCTCCAACAATACGAAGCACGACCACATGCTACATAATTAGAATTTTCCGTATGCTTGATGACATGCATATTGTACTTCTCCAATGTTCAAAAGGTCGTTTTGTTTTGTTTACCATCAACTTCCCAACCATCAAATTCTCACTGTGTGAGTACTTGAAACACAACGCTCCTGTGATGTGTATTGACATGAGTTTTGCCATCTAATTAATTCACCCCATCTACTGAGATTATCTTTACTGATGATTCGAAAATAAAGCCACCTCAGTGGCCTAGTGAATAGCGTACTAGGCTTTCACCCCGAGGACCCGGGTTTGATTCCCGGCGAAGGCTTGGCATTTTCATATGCTATAAATCATCCCATCGTCTGCATTAGCCCAAGTGTGCACAATAGTCGGTATAAAAAAAAAAATTATTTGAAAATAGACAGTACTGTTGGCTGTGTATATTACCCAACAGGCCAAATGTATAGGTACAGATTACCCTCAATTTGCAGTGTTTTTACTGCCAAACTGTGTGCTATATTTAAGGCTCTTAACACCGCTGTATCTGATTCTGTGCATTATCTAATATGTTCCATTCAAAAAGTGCACTCTATATCCAGGATATGTGTTCAGTAAACCTCCTGATTCAGGATATTATGGTTCCAACCATAGACTTGACTACAAGGTGTTCGAGTATCATTTTGTTGGATACCTGGTCACCGTAGTATAGTTGGGAACACTAGGGCTGATATTGTGGCGAAGAAATCAATTTTGCTGCCACCAAGCACACAACATGTTATTTTATCAGATTTTTTAAGTCAAAGAACTTACTTCTTATGCATTGAGATAATGCGTGGGCTGCTACTGATAACAACAATTTAAGGGTAATTAAAAGTAGTTTGAATTTTTTTATGAAATTTTTTTGTCATTTCCTTTTGTTGTATGGCTTCTTTACAGCACTGTAACAATTTCTTTAGATTTGGTTATTTATTAATCAAACTTTTTAGTTTTTGATTTTACTTTTGAATTAATTTTAGATATGTTTTGCTTTTTAATTTATCTTATTATTGTTTGGGCCTTACAATACTTCTATGTATGTTGTTGTTTTTAAGATATATATTATTGTTAACTAGTTTTAGGCACATAATTTATAATTGCTACTATATTTTGTTTTTATTTAATTTTTTTTTTTAATATACTTTGACAATTTTAAAATTTGTTTGTTTTTTTACATTTTAAAAACAAAAACAAACTGCCGGAAAAGGCAGACAAAAATGCTGTAATTAATTCCGGGAAAAAATGCTGCAATTAATTCCGGCATCTTTGATCAAAGGATAAATGAGGTTGGTAGGATGGGAAAACATTGGGATCAACCAAACATTGTTCATTTTTTTTCTTAAATTTGCATATTTAGTTTTAAGTTAATACTATGAAAATCAATTTATTATATTTCATTCTTCTAAAAATATAAATAAATTCTTCTGTTAAAAAAATTTTTTTCTAAAAAATATAAACATTTCTGGACAGTTATATCCTCCAGGTTAAACTCAAAGTGAAATAAACCGTAAAAATAAAAAACCGGTTATTTTTGCAATAACTGCCATCCCTAATTCGTATGTGGATCGACCGACTAAAGCACCTCAGAATATCTAAGCCTATCTGAACTCTATCACTGCAGCCCTTAAAAAAAGCATTATTACTCATTAGTAAACTATTTTACCAGTATGACTAAGAGCTTAGATAACCATTATCTCGATTTTGTATTTTATTAAAGAACAATGTTCATTCTCCTATTATTTATCAATAAACACCTGTTTGTTTTTTTAACTTTGTCGTTTTAAAATATATTTTATAAGTGACACCCTCCAGATTCTTAGGGCACATGCCCTGCTTATCACCCCGGTAGCTATGTCACTGAATGCTTCATACTTTCCAATGTCCGTGGCCAACTGGACTGGTGTTTCCGATGGAGTTATGCTTCCAGTCCCTAACTGTCCACATGAGTTTCCACAACCCCATATGTACATTTCTCCAGCTTCTGTTAAGACCAGGCAATGAGTTGAACCACATGCTACCTACAAGTTCACAAAAATTTAAATACTAATGTGATTATAGAAGTACTCAAAGACGAAATAATAGTTTAAAAAGTAAAACCAGGCTACAAAAAATGATCTAGGCCTTATTAAAATACTGTATGTACTTTAACACCAAACAGTCTTTTTGTTATTGGAACTCTTGGAGTGATTCTGTGGTTGAGGCAAATTAATGTAGATTAAATCAGATCTGCAAAGTACATTAAAACTTTTTTCATTTTTAGTGAGATGTCCTTTTAGTGTCAATGTCCTGTTTTACTGGACGTTTGAAAAATTACAAGAAATTCCAACGTCCAATTTCACCGGACATTAAGGAAAAAATCATAAAAAAATAGAAAAAATAATATTATTGCTATTTTTTAATATCAATCAGCTAAGGAAGAATATTTTTTTCATTTCAGATATGTTATAGTATGTAAAATCAATGAACAGATCAATACACGTGCTTAGGTTGAATCAGCTGTTTCAAGTTTATTTTAGTACAAAAATGATGTAATTTTTTTTTTATTTAATAAGTTATTGGCCTGAAATTTTTACCTTTTTGTCTTTTGAGTGACATATAAGGTTTTAGCTTATAATTTTTTCCTGCCTGATTTCTTCATACAAACTGAAAATTCAAGAATCTTTTTTTTTGTGGGTACATAATTTTATTTTTTTATTTAAATTTTAGATTAGTAAATATTGCTGACAGGTATATTAGAAGAAAAACAAACAAAAAAATCATGATAATACTTTATCAAATAACAAAAAAAAATTTTTTATGAAATCCCTACCAAATCCCGAAAAAGTAGTTGGCAGTTTTTGGTACACAATATGGAAATATACGTGGCATTTCTGTGCAGTGCATGTGGAAAAATGCCCGGCAATGAAAGGGTTAACATAGTTATTTAACAAAAAGAAAGAAGATTAAATACAGTATTTAATAAGTCAGCTAATTTTATTATTAAAATTAATCTTTGAGATTAATTTTGATTAAAATTAATAAAAAAAAACTGAGAATTAACCCTAATAAAAGCAACTGTAGAACAGTATATATGTATAACTGATTATGTAATATTTAATAGCCAAAAAAGATTTTTTTAATTAGCCTACGTTGTATAAGAAAGGCTGTGAAAATTAAACAAATTGTACAACTTCTCAAGACTAATTAAAAATGAATTCAAATTTTTTAAATACTAAATTTAAACATTAAAAATCAACAAGTTATTTCATCTAAAAATATACAAGGTGAATAAAAAATACGGCAACCTCAATTTTTACATCAGTCTTCACGATATCGAATTAGAGCCAAATGAAGACGGTATATTTTATAATTACTTGTATCAATGTTTTGTGGTATTATAAACTTTTTGTCATCTACACTTTGAGATCATTTTAAAAACTAACATGATATTTTGTTATATTTCTGGATATTAGAATGTTTACTTTTAATACATGAATTAGAACGTTTACTTTTAATACTTTTTTTTTTTTTTTTTTTTTTTAACGTCCGACTTGGGCTAACGCAGACAATTACTTTTAATACATGAAAATCTGCATTACATAAAGACAAAAACAATCAGATCAATACAGGTTACCTTAATGCATTTCTTTCCTTTCAGTTGTGGAACAATCGCAGCTGGCTCAGTGCTACCACTCTTTCCCCGCCAACCCCAGAAATATACCTAAAAAATAAACAGCTTGTAAGAATGTATACTTTATCATATTCAATAACTATTCAAACTAGATATAAATATATTTTTTTAAACATGAAAAAACAAGAAATATTACGAAATATGATTACATTTCATATTATGCTGTTTGTAGAATTCCTTCCTTTAGACAGAAATCAACAACACTTTAGACATATTTACAACCAAAAACAAATATGCCTGAAGGTTTTCATTTTTTAAAAACCTTAAATTAAGAAAAAAATGTACAGTTCGTGACAAATTTGGATTCAGCATACAATTTTTTATAAGTCTGAAACCTTAAATGCCCTTTTAAGATTCAAACCAAGACTTTTTACAGTTTCTTGTCCTTTTTTTCAAAAACCTTTTAAGTTCTTCAATTCCAATGGCATATTTAGATTAGGCGTAAACTTTTCTTTAAATATGATACCCCACTCAGAATAACCAGTAATTAACCCCTTTTGAAGTTTTTACCCCCTTATAATTTTCCCCTACAATTTTAAACAACAATGCTAAAAAAAATAGGGTTCTATTCCATTCTGGTTTAGTGTTATAAAGTAAGTCAATCGATTGATCCTTTTTTTTCATTAGACGAAATTTTGGAAGTGTTAGGAAATTAATCCTGAGTACATGTGTACAAAAAATTTTCATTTTGAGGCGTTCTAGAATTTCGGCTAGTAAAAACTACATACCCTTCGTTCCTAACTACAAAGAGTTAAGAAACTACCTGTTACAAAACACAGAATCAAGCATTCATAGAGATTATACAATAGACTTTTTTAAAAACAAATTGCCATATGAGCTGCTGGAGCAGGCAATATGGTAAGATCCAGTCCCAGGGCCTTGAAATGAGCGTTGATCTTGACATTTAGGTATCTCTTTGAACGGGGTTATAAAAGAGAGAACACGCATTCTGTTTACCAACATTTAAAAGATACGGAATTTTTTAAAGGTTAAGAACTTCTTAAAAGATGATCGAAAATACCAAATTAATTCCTGAATATCAATTTGGCTTTTGACAAAAACAGTATGCATTATACCAGGTAAGAGCTTTGGAAGAAAAGCAAATCTGTTCAGCCATTTCTTTTTTTTACGTTCCACAAGCCTTCGATAAACTTTGACACAAAGGCTTAATCCACAAACTGAATAAAATATTACCCGCACACTTTGAAGGATTCTTATCTTCAAATAACTCTAAACAGAATACTCAGAATTAAGCTAGATGCTAGATTAATTAAGGACTGAAAGAATTGAGGCAGGAGTACCACTAGGAAGTGTGTTGGGTCCTGCACTCTACTTCTTATACCTTTACCAGTGAAGGATGTCTTGCCAGTTTACCAGTGAACGTAATAGGGTGATGGTGACAACATTCGCCAGTGTTACTGTTCCGATCGCAGTAAGACAGAATATTGATATTGCTACCAATAATTTACAAAGAACAATTGATATAACATACAAATTGACAAAAATTTTTGAAAATTAAATGATCTTAATTCTAATTATTTTAACATAGTCACCGGACCACATATTTAAGTAATTAGGATTATGACCTATTCTTCCCGTCAGTGGTCTGTCTACTCACCTTTGTAAAGGCTACCACGGTTTCAAAACTATTGTTCCATCTTCAGGCTGTGATACAAAATGTTAAATCCCTTTGTCAAGGTCGTCACAAAGTCAAACAAAACATTACAAACATACGTAACAAACACTGAACACAATTACACAATTAAAATACATACGATGAAATTTGGTTTGGCCAAACGATATGTGCGACTGATATGTTGTTACATTCCGGACAGCCATTAGCTGAAATAATTAACTTAATTCTGTATACATCAACTTTACAAACAAGAGAATAATTCATCCTCCAACACTCAATATCAAAGATTTTTTTTTTTTGTGTTTAACAATTGACTATTGTAAACACTTGGGCTAATGCAGATGATGGGATGATTTATAGCATATGAAAATGCCAAGCCTTCGCCGGGAATCGAACCCGGGTCCTCGGGGTGAAAGCCTAGTACGCTATCAACTAGGCCACCAAGGCGGCTGTGGGGATATGCTAAACAAACTACCGGCAATATAAGAAACATTCAGGTCTTTCAGAATAGTTTTATAAAATATGCTAAATACTCTATTGTATGTGCATTATCAGGATATCCAATGAGATTTAGATATTCCTACAGTAGCTGAGGAAATTAGAATGTTTGCTAGTAGGCATGAAATTGGACTACACCAATATATAAATACAGAAGCTATCAAATTGCTAACAAAGATTTAGTAAGCAGATTAAAAAGAACTAAACTCTCTGTATTAGTACAAGATTGGATCGGTGTAGAAAAGGTATAGTGCGATTGTGTATACGGGAGGGTCTTCAGATAAGATGGAAGAAAATTTGGGAACATCAATAGGTGAAATAAGATAATTCAGGTTAATTAAGCTGATCAGATAAACATTTATGGTTAGTTCTAGGCCAGTTTTAATTAGAAAAAGAAAAAAATAAATTATCGACCAAAACTTCAGAAAATTCCGTCAAAAAACAACAATAAAAAGGCACAGGTTAAAATTTTAGAGTTTGTCTTAAAAATTATTACAGATCTCAAAAAAACAGGCTAGAGAAAAGGCACATCTTGATTACCATCATTTACTATGAATTTTTTTATTTAAAATTTTGGCTAGAATTACCTGAAAACAAGAACATTTGTTTATACATATATTTTTTCCTCTCAAATTTCCTTAAGAGGAAGCTTTTGGAGGTTTGGAATTAACTTTTAAATAATTTTAGTACTAAAATATTCTTTACAGTATGTGGGAATACTGTTTTCATGTGCTATGGCTTAGTGGATTTGTTATCTACTGATAACATTATATCTCGTTATCAGTTTTGCTACTCTTATAACATACTGTTCGAACTGGTACTACAGTGCTAAGGTATCAGAATAGGAAATATTTATATTGTCAATCTGATGTACACAATAATTACATGATGTATATATTATTTCCATTTTGGTACATGACACGAGGGTTATATTAAAAGATCTCAAGACGGGTCGGCTCAAAGTGCAACAAGAGTTAAGTTAGAGACAAAGTTACAAATGCTATTAGTGCTGGACATGAGGTTCCAGAACATAAGACTTCCATTATCTAAATAAACTATATGACACAGTTGACTGTACTGTATCTGTGAACACTGGCTGAACACATAAGTAAGTCATGTTATTGTTCTTCTTCATGACTTTGTATCTTGTTGTTGCATATTTTTTAATACACTGATAATATTGTAATTGCTTTTATTATTGTATTTCTGAAAAAATGTGTTTTACAAAACAAATTCTTTTTAAATTTTTTTATCCACTATTTAAATCTAAGAAGTCAAACTTTAAAATAACTCAGTGACTGTTCATACTAAATACTGTGGTACCACGGTTAATGGTCTTAATTCGTTCCAGAACTAACCTGTTATCCGAGCAGACTTCTGTGAGAGTCAGAGTTTACAACAGACTTACAGAAAACATTTTAATTTGTTACACAGAAAAAAATAATTGAGATCTCACCATTAATATGTCGAAAATAAAGAATGAAGAAAATTCACAGAACAGAAGTCACAATTTATTTTAACTAAATTCATACAACTGTAATTATGTCACACACGTGCACACATATACACAAACAACAAATCAACATTGTATATTTTTTTAGTTCATATTGTAGCTTTTTTTAGTTCAATAGTCAAAGTATGTTTTTTACTCCCACTACCACAAGCACTTCTTTTAGGACCCATTTAATTAATATTCACAAAAAAATTGAAAACAGGATTTAAAAAACAAAACTTACACACAAACACTTTTATGTTTTGTTAAATTTAAAAATCAAAAATTTGTTTTGTAACACAATAATATCATAACCGTTTAGTTTTTTTTAACAATGTAACAAATCAAAAACACACAGTAAAATAGCTGATGACAGAAAGTAAATTAGGTATGATGAAAGAAAAAGGAATAGGAGTGGGCATTCTGAGAACAGATAACAAGAAATATCCTGGAATTTGTTGCCCTACAAAAGCCTAACACCCATCAATCGAAGGCTTGTTTGTGTTAACTCAACACGTTTATTTCTGTAGCACAGTACAATGTTATCTCGTTATTTACACATCTGCTTAGAAATAATTTAACAAAATGAAAACACTTCTAATATGTTCAGCCATTTATAGGAAACCTAAACTGTTATGGGGGATCATTTTTCATTCTGTGAATTAGACCATTGTCTGATATGACTGCTGTCCAGGTTGACTGTAAGCCAGGGTATCACTGTATACTTGAACTTGAAAACAAATCTAGAGGTGTGATGATATTCATGCCTACACAGTTAAACTAACTGTTCTGTGCATAACTCCTCCTTTGTTTCATATTAATAATGCTATGATTCAAGGTATATGTCCTCATCAATTTATGAAAGCTGACATCTGTCCAGTCCACAAGGATGGCTCAAAAGTTATTATGAACTATTGACCGATCACGATAATTTCTAATTTAGCTAAGGTTTTTGGAAACATTATTTTTGCCATACTGAGCAAATTTATTTGTGAAAAACCAAGTTTCATTAACCCAACTGTTGCAGCTTTTTTGTACACCAAAGCATCTGATACTGTTGGCCATGATATTTCCTAACTAAATTTCAGAATATGGGTATAAGACATGTTTGCCTATCCTTGATACAAAGTTATTTATCAACTTATTCATCAAGTTATTTATCAACAAGGTCTTTTTTTTCATTTCCGTGAATTAGAACGTTGTTTGATATGCCATTGTCCAGGTCAACCGTTAGCAACCCGTAGAGGGGTATCACTCTACACACTACCTGGAAGTAGCCTACACTTTCATCACCTTAGCCATCAATGTTTCCATACCCATGTCCTACCAGGTACAATAGTGTCTAGTATACATTATACAGTAGTTATACAAAATCACTATACTATGTCGTTACATGTATTACTACTTACGTCTCCATTCTCCGCAAGTGCTAATGACTGAGTATAACCACAAGCAACTGCAACAATATTTACATCTCTAAGAGCATGTAGCGTAGGTTTTACAGTCGCAAATGAATCTCTCCACAAAGGTTGAGCCCAGGTGTTTTTCCATTCATGTAACTACAACCAAGCCCCAATTGGATCATTATGACAATATTTTTTATAAACTATCAGAACAAGCTAAAAATGTACAACCTTACTAACAAGTCATCGCAAACAAAAGAATACCTACTACTCCTCTCTTCATCATGAATATATTTGGAATTGATGGAATTTTTTTAATTGCAGTTCTCATGTTTTGAGGTTATAATAAGCAAACTGGTGAAAAAACAAAGCTGAGACTGACACAGTTGGAAGTGTACTGAGTCAGAGGTATGGCTGATGTTCAAAAGCGATGATCCTCTCCTACTACTACTAGCACTATGTTTTTCAAACCATTCTCGTATAATGCGTTAGGTTTACTTTAGAAGCAAAATTCGTACAAATTTCTGATGATAACTTCCAAACCAGAATTTTTGGGCAGATAGCAACCAATATATTATAAGGGTCTTTACAAATTTTTCTCAAAATTGTGTCAGCCAATTCAAAAAAAAGAAGGTATAGAAGCATACATTTCTGAAGTCTGAATTAAATCGAGATAGTATTTTTTGCTGTAAGAAGAAGCGTACATACTCGTACAATAAATATTAAGATCTGTAAATACTGATTGAATTTTTGATAAAATCAGAATTCTTTGTTAAATAATAATAAATCACAATTTAAATTTACAATATTAGCTTTCTTTTTAACCTTTATCACCACTGATAAAATTGTAAAATAATGTACGCAGATTTTAATACTAAATATGACGGTAAAATTAGGATTTCAAAAAGTGTAAAATAAAAAAGTAACACTTTTATTGAGACTGTGAATGGCCACCATTCTAAACGAATATGCCAAGCTATTAACAAAACAAATTTCTGTGGTAAGTTTACAAAAACAAACTGAAATAACACTTACTAGAAACGGTAACACACAGCTGAAATACTGTAATTACATTTTTACGCTTACTGTTAAATATAGTAATCATTACAGTTTTCACAAATTATGAAAGACAATAACCCAGTTATCTTTGTCTAACAAAAGCGAGGGCATAATATTACGCAATTCCATTCGTTTTCTGGGCCTAAATGTCAGGATAGAGCAAATAATAAAACATTCAGCTCAGTCTTAGAGAAATATTTTTCAGGAAAGTTACAAATGATTACAATTGTCTTGCTTTTTCAGCAGTACTAATTCTGACAGCACTTATCTGCTAGCTGGCAACTTCCTTATGTGCCGGCTATTTTCATTTTGCTCATAGATTTCCTCTTATGTACAGTACATAAGAAATTGTTGACAATACAACCAAGCAGTTCTATATTTGGCTATACTAATACTACTATCACCAGGGTAATTTTAAGTTAAACATATGTGATTTGCCAAACTTATGAAAAAATAATTTTATATTCGGGCTGATATAACATCCAAAGCCATCACAAACAGGTTGAACTGTACATGGAGGCTAGGACAACTCAAATATATTAATATTAAAAAAGTTAATACATAATACACACACCTTTCCTTCTTCAGTCAAAATAATGATGTGACCGTGACTATTGGCCAACTGTTTAATTTTAATATTTGTAGGCCATGTCTGACATTCTTCCGGTCTTTCGCATCTGGTTCCACCCCATGCATAGAATTTATCTTGTACAGTATAAGCAATAACTACACTAGATCCCAACTTTACATCTGTAAGACAAAAGTTGTTTGGAAATAAGAAAGTTTATTGGTCTGACAAGAATAAACCTGTCTCACATTAATAACTAGAAATACTAAAGGTACAGGTTGGGATATCTAACAAAATCTTGGATTTAAGAACTACTAACCAGCTACTCCAGAAATGTATTCAATTTTTACCGGCACTTCAGTGTAAGTTAAGTCGTCTAGGCCCAAACATCCAAGATTGTTCTTGCCTATTGAATACAAGTCACCATTTTGTTTTATAAATAAGGCGTACTGTCCAAAACTATCTGGAAAAAAAACAGTACAAATTACTTTCTTGGCAGCATTCAATTAAAAATTAAAGACAGTGTTCAATTATTTTTAAAAGAAATCATTACTAATACGTTAAAGAGAGGATTATGCACAGGCCCGGGTTTAAGGGTACCAACATTGTAATACCTTGCTAGAAGTTACAGCCATGCACAGAGTCTAAGAATCAATGTACTCCGTTTCATTTGTGGAGGGATAAAAATAAGGTTCTATAGCATTTTCCAAAGTTCTAAGGAGGCGTGATCCAATTGTAACATTTTATGCCTGTTTAATAACAAAGAGATTGGTTTTTCAAAAATGATAACATAATTTTGTTTGACAAGCAAAAAATGTATTATTATATTCAGGTAACAGTAATTTTTCAAGACACTGAAAATTGATTATTTCAATAAAACAAAAAGTCTCAAAATAAAGTTTTAATAACACTAATATTCACATTAACTTACCTGGCTATTAAATAACTTATTCCCTTTTTTATGCTGTAGGGTATAACAAATTATTTAGCAAAACAGTTTTATCGATATTTATAGTGGCTGATTATTTATAGTCATGTTAACTGTAAATGTTAACTGTCTTGGACTTTTCCTGTTTGTTTCAAACTTATAAACATTTACATAAGTTTAATTAATTTTATATTAAAAGTATATAACAAAATTGAATAGGCAGAAGTAATACTAACCATTAAAAGTTGCTATTATTTTCACATCTGACAAAAATTTTGAATCTAGTGAACTCAATACTGCCCAATCAGATACTGAAGATGCCATCATAAACTTATTTTCAACTATAATTTTTGTAAATATATTTTCATATTATGAGAAAAAATTAATTACACTTTGAGATGAACTATTTAATTAAAAATAATTAATTAGTAATGTTTAACTAAACACCTGCAACCCGTAATGTTTTGAAACACTTAAAAATTCTACTAACGGAAAAAACAGTTTAATCCAATCAACAAGTTTAGTACTGTTTCTGTTGTGCTTTATTGTGCAACGAATTGTAATGTTTCAGTGCGTAAAGTCAGCTGGTGAAACCCACAAACCCATTCATGAAACTTAGTAACAAGTTTTACTAACCCAGTCAGACTAACAGATTTTAAATACGAGTCAAGGATAAAACCAATTTAAGTAATCCATTCTGACTTAAATGTAAATATAATTCAAGGATAAAACCAACTAAAGTTTGTACATGTACATTCTCTCTAATCTCTGTAATACTAGATTGTGTTAATTATAATTCGAACAGGAATAAAATCATTCAACACAGCAACATGATGTACTTACATTATATCATAAATTGTATTATGTTTTAATGTTTATAACTGATGTCTGATAATGATTAATAACTTAATGCTTTGTTTATTATACTAACTAGACAATTATAATAGGAACAATATCGTAATAATATTATATTATAATTAGCCTACTTCAAAAAAATTGTATCACACCGTAAATTTATTAATAAATGCTTACGACTATAGATAAACCATAAAATATTTAGGGCTTTTTATACCTATGTTCTAATAAGTCAATTGCAATATTTTCAAATAATAAGATCTATTAAATGAGTAGGAACTAATCAAATGACAATGGCTAAATTAATAATAATCCTGATTACATTTATATGGTTTGTGCAGTATCTAAGATTATAGTAATATTGAATGTATTCCTTTTATTTAATACAGTATGTGAGTACGTTGATAATATTTCAAGATTTACACCATAAGGTATACATTAATGAATGTATATTAATAAGTGTGTACATTAATTTTGTAGTTCGTAGGACATTCAAAGTATCCGATATTAGCAAAATGGTCCTAGACCTCAATGCCTTCGATTTGTTTTTTTTTGTTTTTTTTTTTTTGTAATCGTAATCACAATGGTTGTGAACGTTTTGGAGTTTTGGTTTGTGTTATGTTTGTCTTTGACAAGGAAGGAATAATATCTGTTAAGGTTATTATGTTTAATTTTAATGGTATTATTTTATAATTTTTATGAACTCTTGTCGTAAACAACACGTTAGCCATTTGTGCAGGGATTAAAAATGACGCCAAAGAAAAAGGTATGATTTAGATGCATTTTACATTTTAGTTATATGATGATTTGGTTTGGAAGTTTACTATATATTTATGGGGTTTTTGAATTGACATTCAGCAAACCTTTGGGAGATACTTGGTTTTTACTGTATATTCAGTCAAACTCAATTCGTATTTTAGTTATAAGTTATTTACTTTTAATGTACCTTCCTATAATCTAATGTGCTACAAATTGGCTTCTAATGTCTAATATGAGATGAGTTGATTTTAAAAAATATGTAGGCTGGTGTAAGCGCATTTTGATGTACAGTAGATTGCTAATGTTCATAAATTTTACAACTTCTAAAAAATTGAACTGAATAAGCATTTTATTATCCTGTCTTCCTTAGAATCTGTGGTAAATCTAGAACCTACGATAACCAAACTTTTTGTTAATAAGCCTCATCTAGAACATGTAATTAATGATAAAACTAACTTATTATTGTTAATTTTATCTAAAAGTACTGTATTTGTTTTTCTGAGTAACATTTCATCGTGTTTTTTTGATGCTCATAAATTGATGTAGTAGTTGTTATTATTGTTATTTTATCTCTAATTGTATGGTATAAGTACAACAAAAGTTGCTTGGTTTGTATGTAATAAAAATATTTCAAATGAAAGAAATTTAATCCTTCAACTGTACAGATAATATAGGACTACAAACACATTATATGTGAAACCATGCTAGATTTGGATAGTTTGGGGTTATTGATTTGTAGTAAGAAACTGTAGAAAAATTCAGACACGCTAGCCTATTTATAATAACATTATGTATAATTAGCACCAATCTTTTTTTTTTTGCTATTTTATAATTAAATAAAATATTAATTTTCAGGAAGCAGCATCTAGTAGTGACTCTTCATCGAGCAACAGCTCGAGTTCTGCTTCTTCATCTTCGTCTTCTTCAGGAAGTGAGTCAAGTTCTTCAGACACTGAAAATTCTTCTACAAGTGGACCAAAAAGTAATCGAGCATCAACTGATTCAGATTCCCGCAAAAAAACAAGTCCCAAGAAGAAAAATCCATCAACACAGCCATCAAAGAATAATAAAAATTATGGATCAAACACGTCAACAGAATCTGAAGCAGCAAAAAGCAAAGACAATAAATCACGAAGAGGAAGTACAAACTCAAATACAAAACCATCAGCGGTTTACTCATCAGAAAGTGATGATGCAACTACAAAACGAAAACCTTCGACAAAACCTAAAGCTTCAGCTACTGTCACACCAGTTACAAAAACTAATAAACCAGTGCCTAAACCGCTACCTATTAAAAAACCAATACCGACATTGAAGCAAGCCACCAGACCTCCAATTAAAGATGTACCAAAAACTGTGCCAAAACCAGATCAACAAAAAAAGTTAAAAACAAAAAGTATATTTAGTCCGGATAACAGTAGCGAGAGTGATGATCATACTGCTACACCACCGCCTCCTAAATTAACTGCAATGAAAACAGCTGCAGCAAGTAATAGTAAAGCAATGAAACCAAAAGCAAAAGTTAAAAAGGAACCAGTAACATCAACAACACCTTCAGATAAGTCCCGGGGAAGTTCAATGACATCTAACTCCAGTATCTCTTCAGGTTCTTCTGGTAAGTTTAGTAAAAGGCAAATATATCATATAGCATAAGTTAACTAATAATAATAAAGTATTACTGTTTCATCTTGAAATTTTTTAATATTACATCAAAATATTTGGAATATAGTTTGTCCATTCTAATTGGCACCTGACCCTTACTACCTCTCCCTGAGGTACAGATATGAGGGAACAGGTGATTGTAGGGAACTGTTCTTAACTGTGTTACATTCACCAAGTTATACGAGGGCTATTCAGAAAGTAGATTACGTTTTTGGATAAAAAAAAAACTAAGTACAGGAAAAAATTTTTATTATATACATTTGAAAGAGGAACTAAAATACTATTTTTTGACATAATCGCCAAACAAATTTAGACATTTGTCATATCGGTGAACTAGCTTTGAAATTCCCGTGTCGTAGAATTCCGCCGCCTGTGACGCCAGCCAGTCAGTCACGCCCGCGCGAGATCTGCGTCGTCATCGGCGCTGTGTTGCAAGCCAAGTCTTCATCTTCGGGAATAAGTGGAAATCACTAGGTGCCAGGTCCGGACTGTAGGGTGGATGAGGAAAATCTCCCACTTGAAGGCCGTCAAGACGTCTTTGTTCGATTTGCCGTGTGAGGGCGGGCATTGTCGTGCAAAAACAACACTTTTGCACTCAGTTTTCCTCTCCGCTTGTTCTGGATAGATCGCCTTAAGTTTCGTAATGTTTGGCAATACCTTTCTGAGTTTATGGTTGCTCCACGTTCTAGGAAGTCAACCAGAAGAACACCTTTCCTGTTCCAAAAACGGTCGCCATGATCTTCCTTGCTGACAGGGTTTGCAAACATTTCCTCGGTTTTTTGGGGAATTTGTGTGCCCCACTCCATAGACTGTAGTTTTGTCTCACAGGTAACGTGCTTAACCCAAGTCTCATCTCCCGTTACGATGCGATCAAGAAATGATTCACCATCTTTGTCGTAAGCGTCCAGAAATGACAACGATGCAGCCATACGCTGACCCTTGTGCTGTTCTGTCAGGAACTTTGGCACCCATCTGGCACAAAACTTATGGTATCCTAACTTTTGGTGACAATTTCGCACAACAATGTTCGCGAAACTTGTGGGAAACAAAGTGAAAGTTCGGTTATTGTGAAACGGCGGTTTTCACGAAATTTTTTCATTGACATTTGCAACCAGCTCATTGCTCACAATGCTCGGTCTGCCACTCTTCTCTTCGTCATGAACATTACTTCGTCCATTTTTAAATCTAAAGCACCATTGGCGAACTCCACCAAGAAGATGAAGACTTGGCTTGCAACACAGTGTTGATGACGACGCGAGATCTCCGCGCTGTGTGACTGACTGGCTGGCGCCACAGGCGGCGGAATTCTCTACGACACGGGAATTTCAAAGCTAGTTCACCGATATGACAAATGTCTAAATTTGTTTGGCGATTATGTCGAAAAATAGTATTTTAGTTCCTCTTTCAAATGTATATAATAAAATTTTTTTCCTGTACTTAGTTTTTTTTTTATCCAAAAACGTAATCTACTTTCTGAATAGCCCTCGTATAAATAAATAAAGAACACTTGTTCTTTAAAACTGTTCTCATCAAACAGGTGGGGAAATCTGTTCTATATGCTTTGGGGGAAACTAAAAATATATTTGTTGTGATAAAAAAATTAAAATAACATTTATTTTAAAAAAACATAAGTACCTACTATAATAAAAATTATTAATTGCACAGAATTAAAAAGAGAAGGCTTCCAAACTGTAACCTAACCTTTTTAAAGTTTAGGTTATAAGCCTATAACTGTAACTTTAAAAATATAATGTTATTCTACCAGAAATCATAATGGGAAAAACATTATAGGTTACCAATAATCAGCACTATTAGTAGTGATTTATAAAACTGTTTTATTTTTTTTCCAAACATAGAATCATAATATAGATTTTTAAACGCTAGCACAATTTGCCATTTAGTCTTAAAAAATGAGGCAGTAGATCTTACCCACTTTTGACGTTGCACTAAACTTGACAGAGACACTTGACTAAGAGCAGGGAGTAGAAAGGAGAACAGAGAACAGTAGCAGAATTATCACATGGCATCGAGTATAAGAAGAACAGAAAAAATAGTAATGGTAACAGCTTTTTTGTGTATTTTGCTGTTCAAAATATATTTAATCAGCAGACTAGGTACATTTTCATTGGCTTTCAAAGAACTGCGAGAACAGATATTTCAAAGTATTTGTGATGTTATTTCATGGAACAGGTATTTTATAGAACTATTCTCTGACTATGAAACTGTCCTCAAAACCTGTTCTGTTCTCCTAGGCACATGTCTAGGTACGGAAGATACAACCTGTATTTTGTAATACACCAGTAGTGAAAATGTATAATTAATTACCTAATTATATATCTTTCAAAGGCATAACACGTGACTGTTATATTAACCTTAACAAAACGTGAAGGACCTATAGAATACAGAAGGAATATAGAATACGATTACTTACGTAAAAAAAGCTATAGAATACTAAGTATTAAAAACTCTTAAATATTGCAGTCAGTAATTTTACAAATAAATTTATTAAAAACTACATTTACACTCTGTAAACAAACAAGCCTCAGATTTGTTTCTTATAATGTAAAGCGTGATAGTTTTGTTTTTTATTTTATGACAGAAAACAAAAAGTGTTCATGAGAATTTCTAGAGAAACATATGTTTAGAACACAGCTGAATTTTATATTTTCGCTGTCAGAACTAGGTTTTGTGTAAAATAATATCATGGGGTATCCATAAAAATTAGATTTAATTTTTGTAGGCTATATTCTTAATTTTGTTTAAATAGTAAAGTAATAATTTTTAATAGTTTCATTGGTAATTTATTATAACCATCCTAAAATAATTCATATCTTATGAAATTTAATTAATTCATAATCTTATGAAAAGTGGTTGAGCTTCAGATGCTGGGTTCATTATTAATTAATTGGACAAGTAAATGCAAACCATCTGCAGATGTTAACATTAAATTTGTAATTGTATAAAATCCCATTTGATTTTGGCAACAAAATAATAATAATAGTAGATAAATCTGTTGGAAAATAAACATCAGATAACACTACTACTATGGTTCTAAGGATTTTATACCATGAATTAAAATCATAAAAACTATGCTGTAAAAATATAATCCCAAATCAAATACTTCCATTTCTGCTTCACACTTTTCCTCTCTTTAAATCTAACGAAAACATGATTTTAACCTAATTGGCTTACAGGTCTTGCTACTTTGCTAAATAATGGCATCAATGACATTGCTATCCCATACAAACTGATTTTCATCCACTGTATTTGTTTTAACCAGCATATTTATATTCATATCACAAGTTTTACTTGCATTTTCATTCTTAACCTACTTTGCCAGAACATCATTAATTTCATCAAGTAATTTCTCAAATTTATTATGAAGTTTATGGAAAGTTAACATGTTCACAACAACACTGTTTACAAGGGATACTGGGGCCCAGTGGTCGATGTGGCTAAAGCACCAATCAGTCTACTGTGTCACTGAACTGTGCACCTTAAGCTTCTTAGTTCTTGCCGCAGTTGCTCCCATTACTTTTCCGTTATTGTTAATATTGATCGCTTGTTCTCATTAGTCTAACTAGCATAAAATATGGACATTAAAAACAAATTACAATGTATACTGTAAAATGTGGAATATTTTAGGTTTTTGTTAAATATTTTTTATATAAATAGCTTTTGTTTACATTTAAAAACAATGAAACATTGATAATTTTTCTAAATAAATTATTTTCATGTTATTTCATGTGACCCACTGGCAGGGCAATATTACACATTAAGCCAACAAATCACAGATCTAGAGTACAAAATTTTCGGACATAAATAAAAAAATAATAAATTATTAATGAACAATGAAAATAATTATAACAACTTTTAAAAAGTTGTGGGGAAAATTATGGTACAAGTAATACAACAATTTTTTAACAATACTAAGCAAGTAGAAGATGATTAGTACCATTGCTTCACGTCTAACAGCATTCTAAAAAATATTTAAAATTTTAACTATCAGGTCTCTTATTTCAGGCTGACGTATGTTCACTGTCATTATTAGTTTTGTATTATATTGTCAATCTTTAAAAGTTGTACACACTTGTATTAAGTATTGATGATTAATGACTAGTTTTAATATTCTTGGAATTGAAGGGGCAAATGATGTAAGGATTAGGGAGAGGCACCAACAGTAAAAAGGCCTACAAACACCGATCCCTTGAATGCGTCCCTACCCACTAGTGGATCACTATGTGTATAGTTAGTATTGTTTTATTTACCTTATCATATCATGTATCACAGGTGATACACCACATATAAACTGTGATGTGAACTATAGCGCTGCATGCCTGTTCTGTTGACTGATTTGCGCTCTTTAATAGACAGCTGAAATTTTTGTTGTGTAATATATTTTGATACGTACTTTTCGGAAAGCAAATGTTAAAAACTGCTGTGCTTTCAGTGTTTCAATTTTTATAATTTTTATCCATTTGGTTTTTGTTTTGACTTTGGGAAACATTTGCCATCATTGCTGATCATTTAGCACTATCCAGGGGACATGTACAGCTTAAAGTGTGCTACGGATGCGATCAACTTTGTCCCCCAGTCTTGTCTGACTTGTATGGGAAGGTCAAGGATCTCCAGAGGAGGATATCTGTCGCTGTCTTTCGGGCTGACAACTGGACACGACTGTCTGAATGAACACCTGAAGAAAGTTAAGATATTAAACTATGACAACTGCACATTGTGTGAATGCCCAGACACCATCATGAACAAGGACCACCTCCTGGTCTGCAGAAAATTAGATGAAGAGAAGCAGAGAAGAGGAGACCTCCCTGGCCTCTACTGGGAAGCAAGATCAAAGATGGCGTGAGCCAGCGGAAGCCATTGGAAAACAACAACAACATAATTTTTATCCAGGGCTGTGCACATGCACGGGCTCCCCACTGACGCACACTAACTCGATTCTATTATGCATTCGCTGTCCATTCAACTCCAAATTCTAGCTCACATCCTGATTAAATTCTGGGGGACTGCCATCTTATTTGGTTAATTAATGAAGTATGTACTTTTAAGTTTTGGCCTCAAGGGTACTGGGCTGAAAACAAGGGCCAAAAGGTGTCATAGAGCTAGCGGCAGTCTGGTTTCAGTTAACACATCAGTGTAGTGACTCCCTTGAATTAGAATGGATAGATTCCCTTAATTGGGTCTAGTGTTACCTTCATTTTAGCCCAGTGATTGCACGATCTCTAAAACGTAGTTATATGATTGTCGAAATTAGTTAGCCTTTGTTTAGTTTTAGTGCTCATAAAAGCTGGCTCCCGACCTATGTGTTGATGGCTGTCCTGGGAGGATCCAAGATATCAAAAGATCCACATCACCGCAACACAGTACACGGCATATGCTGATCCTAAATATTTCTATTGTTATAATCTGAAATGGTGTAATCGTATATAGTATAGGCCCAATAGATATTTTTCAAAGAGAGCAACAAAGTTAGTATTAAAATTTTTAGGCATGTTTCATTGTTTGTATTTGAATATGGATACTTGATTTTTTTTTAATTTTTGAACCCTAGGCACCATTTTACAAAATAACTTGTTAAGACCATGATAAAAAAAGGAATATGCAACATTCATTTGATAGTGGTGTGGTTTGTGATTTTTCAGCCCTGGGTCAAATAAATTGAGTCGTTAGTAAGTATGTTGTATATTTTGTGGTTAATGCTGTTGTAAACACTGTCCTAATCAGCCTGCATTGTGTTTGGAAGTAAAAAATATCAAGTTAGTTAAGGTACTTTTTTTGTACTGTTTTAGTTATTATTAAAATTTGTGGTTCAAAAGTTTGTTTATTTTTAATACCCAAAATAAACAAATACACCACAGGTAGCATAATAAATTGATCTAATGTAGTTTTGAAAATTCAGTAACCCATTTAGTAACTCAGTTACCTTAAATTTCAACTAAGCTGTCTTTGTTATAGAGCCTCTACAGAAAAACACCACTGGGTGCCCCCACCAGTAGATCTCTACACATTTTAAAAATATTAAAAAACTGGGGCACATCGTTAACATGTTAAGTCAATATATTTAGAAATAATTCTTATAGTATATACAAGGAGAACATTAGTCAACCAATTTGTTTTTTTCTACATCCCTCAATGTAACTGTGGCTAATTCAGTAACTTTCAATTTAGATAAAAATTTCCAATTTTTTGAAGAATTTTATATCCAGTAACATACCTAATGATGTGAATACTTAATACTTTAATATCTAGCGAAGTGTAGGTGTATCCAACCTTTTGATACACCCAATGAAATATTACAAATAAGTAGGCTATATAATGAGAATAATTTATTTATAAAAATAAAAAAATAAAATTTATTTGTGTATGTTTACTATACATTTTCAATAAACCAGTTATTACAACCATTGATGAATTAATTAAGTACATTCCATTGTGCTTAATTTAACCGAAAAAATTTGTGCATATAAGAAGCAGACTTTGAAGTATACAAGGTGTAGCTATTAAATAACGAGACTGACATAAAAAAAATTATTTTCATTTTATACATAATTACTTATTATCACCTTTAATATACACCCTTTCTCTATCCCTACAACGCTCCATGTGAATGTTCTATTGTTGGAAACAGTGCTGGAAGTCATCTTCTGTCAACTCCTTCAGCACTCTTGCCGCTTTCACTTTTACAGCTTCCTCAGACTCAAATCTCATCCTTTTAATGCAGATTTCACCTTAGGGAACAGATAGAACTCACATGGTGCAAGGTCTGGTGAGTAAGGTGGATGTTCTAACACTGGGATGATGTACTTGGCCAGGAACCTCTTGACAGATAACGCGGAATGAGCTGACGCATTGTCTTGGTGGAAAACCCATGATTTGTCCTTTCACATTTCGGATCGTTTTTCCTTACTCTTTCACGTAGTTTACCAAGTACCTCAAGGTAATAATATTGATTAATTGTTTGACCTTCAGGAACCCAGTGAAGGTACACAATCCCATGAATATCAAAAAAAAAAAAAAAAAAACAGTCATCATTGCTTTCAATTTTGACTTGTTGGTTCTTGCTTCTTTGGCTCTTGGTGAAGTTGGGGTCTTCCAATGCATGGATTGGCGCTTTGTTTCTGGATCATACGTAAAAAACCACGATTCATCACATGTCTTTTTCCATTAAATTTGGGTCATTTTCAATGGCATCCAAAGTGTCAGTACAAACATTTTTGCGAGCTGCTTGTTTTTTTTTTGCGAGCTGTTTGAGAATTTTTGGCACACACTTTTCACATGTTCAAATTGTCACGTAAAATTTGCCATACACATTCTTTATCAATGCCTACAGTTTCACCAATTGCACGAATACTTAATCGACAGTCAGATCTAATCAAATTAGTAACTTTTTCGACATTGTTATCCGTTTTTGACATTGAAGGGCGACCTGGCCGCAAATCATCTTCAACGTCTTGTCAAACCATTCAACGCTAAACCATTCATCTAAAAAACTTAAATCATTCAAAAACACATGCCCGCGATAAACTTTCACTGCCATACACTTCTTTTAGTAAATTATAAGGTTCAGTAGTGGTTTTTCCAAGTTTGAAGTGAAATTTAACAACAATTCGTTGCTCTATTATTACACTAACCATTTTTTCCTGGCAAAACAAAATAACAACATTAGCGGAAATGAAGGTTATGACTTAACGGTGTTGGTTACACAAACGAGACTAACTGCATTCTGAAAAGAAAGCTTCACACTCAACAGCTGTCAGTCAATGGCGGTTGGCGCATGTGCACTTGTTCCGCCGCAGCATCAGTCTCGTTATTTAATAGCCACACCTTGTACAGTTTTTTCTAAATTTGATTTACTCAAGATATAGGTTTTATAAGTTTGATATGTATACCTGACCTCAAAATTAACTTTTTGAATAAATACTGTATACTTTAGGTAGTATTGGTAATAATAAAATGAAATTTAAACCCTGATTAATGGATAAATTTTATAGTACCATGTGCAAGGTGCGGCAGTAATGTAATGAGACTGGTGTGGGAACATATTTTTAACTTATGTTCTTAGTCATCTGTGGGCTAATCTCCTGCTTTCACAAACTTACAACAGTGCATGTGCCATTGCATGTAATATTTCTGATATGTCCTGTAAGACCCTTGTTACAGCTTTTTGGACATTTTCAGTTGTTTGAAAATGGTTGTGATAGTACTGTAATACAGGTTGAGGTTAAAAATTGCTGTACAGACAGTGCAGTATGGTATGGTGTATTATCAAGATGAAGAATCCAATTATCAGCAACATTTGCACGGACATGGACAATTCGTTTTCAAATCTTTGTAAAATTATTGATTACTCTTAGAATCGAAGAAGCACACAGGCATGCATTTCAATTTTGACTTTAATATGCCGATTTTTTTGGTTTGGACGATCCCTTTGAACACCATTGCGAACTTTGACATTTAGTACTGGAAGAACCAACTTTCATCACCGTGGTTCAATAAATTTGGGTTTGTTGTCCACTTGTAACAAATCAGCTGACAAATTTTTCCATGCTTCTAGCAATTGTTCTGAGATTTTTTGAAGCCATTTTTGCACAAATTTTTCTCATGCTCAGATCTTTAGTTATTTTTTGTTGAACCATGGTTAGTTTTTTTATTGATGTTGACTTTTTCCTGCAATTATTTTCACAGGTAATCTTTGATCAGATCGTACAATTTCATGCACCGTGGCTGTGTTGACATCTGTCCGTGAAGTTGATGGTCGTCCAGTGCGTTCTTCATCTTCAACAATCGTTCTGAATTCACAAAACATTTTATGCCAAAGGAAAACTTGAACTCTTGACATAATATTATTTTCAAAAGCTCTCTGAAGCTTACTGTAATATGTTGTCGCATTCCCACCCAGTTTAACACAAAAAGAAATGGCATACCATTGCACAGTATTTCATGATTCTGTTTCCGTGACAAAAACATGTGTTCACTTATTTTCCTTATTACAGCACAACTCAAGACAGCACTGGTTTGCCACTACTACACAATTAGCTTAAAGATCAAGATCAAAGATGGAGTGCCTAATCAAGCTGTAGAGTTGCCATGTTTCACAAAAAAAAAAAAAAAAATCAGTCTCATTACTTAATTGTTGAACCTTGTAAATTACAATATTTTTGTTATTTCTTTTGTTATCATGAAATTGTCAAATTAGAATATTGAATTATAAGACATAATACTACATAGTGTTAATATCACTAGGAAATAGGTTATTATAATTTAATAATTTAGGTTTATGCACATTTATTCAATTCTTTCAGGAAGTAGTTCTGAATCAGACTCAAGCATAGATTCAGCGCATACTACAAGAGTTAAAGCAACGACACCGACCAAGCCACGTAGTGTCGGCCGACCAAGAAAGAATAACAATCTTGCACCCCCTCGTTCAGACAGTGATGCAGGAACTGTTACTACAAGGAAACAGACAAGGTCTGCCAGTGCTAGACGGAGTGTGCATCTAACTGGGCGTACTCCCAGTGATTCAGATTCTGAAACAGGTTAGGTGTTATAATCAGAAATAAAAAATCTGTAAAACATTTCAAATATACAAGTACAAAAACATTTTACAGTGTTTCTCCAAAAATCCAATTCTAAAGTTGCTGATACAAAAATGTGGCAAATCAACTTAATTTCTCAAAATCAATTCATCAGATTTTCTTTTTAATTTTTGTTGTTGGTGTAGATCTACAACTCAGGTCAGGGTAATAAACTAAATTTCAAATTAAAAAATTTACAATTTTAGAGTAAATTAGAAAACCAAAATAAGTTTAGACTGCCTTTGGGTTCTTTATTTTACTATAATTTATTTTATTTCATTTTTTGTTTTTTGTGTGTGTGTGTGTTTAACATCCGACTATTGTGCACACTTGGGCTAATGCAGATAATGGGATGATTTATAGCGTATTAAAATGCCAAGCCCTGGCTGGGAATCGAACCCGGGTCCTCGGTGTGAAAGCTTAGTACGATATCAACTAGGCCTCCAAGGCAGCTCTTTTATTTCAAATTTGCTATACTGACTTGAGTTATAAATTTACATTTTTCACATATAGTCAGCTCCTGGTTATCTACAGGGTTGACGTAATGGCGAAGGATGGGAAGGATAATTGAAATGAAACCCGTATGTAGGAAAAAATTTGTGGAACCAGTATAAACGCGTTATTTTATATCAAATAATGTGTGTAAAGAACAACATTAATTAGAAGAAGAAGAAGAATGATCTATTCATTAAAAAAAAATATTTATATTACTGAGGCTGTTTAGCAAGTTAAGAGACAGACAACCCTAGCAAACTGTTATTTATTGCCTCTGTTATCATCTATATGAAACTGTACTTTTGATACAAGGTATGTGACTATTTAATAAATCACATATAAATAATAAATCACATAAATTTAATAAATCACAGATAAATTTAATGCTGATTATTTATCAAGAACAGCTAATTTAATTGTATACATTTCATGTAAAATATTAAGGTGTACAGAATTAAACTGTAATAGTACATTTGTTTATTGTTTAACAAAATTTTATTTAACATAATTGTATTCATTATCTCGATTGTTTTTAAGGACAAACCATTAAGTTTTGTTTTTAGAGACAAAGTATATGTTTTGTTTGTTTAACTTTACTGAATAATAATAATAATAATATTTGTCACTGTGGATAACAAGCAAAACTCTAAAAATCCGAGATACCGATCTTTGCCAAATTATGGATACAGTTGAGAGCTTAACTAGAGTGTCGATAGAACCTAGAAATGACAAAAAAAAAGTTTGAAGAAATGTATGTAGGTGCAAGAGTGATTTGCAGAGAAATGGGCATTGAAATCCCAGATACTAAAAGAAGAAAAGCTATCTGCAAAAACTGGAGATGAAGATACTGTATCAGCATTTTACATAACAGACTATTATAATTGTACAGATTAATATACAAACATATACCGCAAAAACATAATAATCTTTAATGTATGCCTACTACTCACGCTTAACTTTTTTTGGGGATTTTTCTAGAAAGTAAAACAAGTATTACAAAATCTCCTGTGAAGAAAGCAGGCCCTAAAGGCCCAGTGTCGCAGAGAAAACCTAAAGCCAGGAGGTCTTCTGAAACTACTCTGGCTGCACAGAATGAAGAGAGAAAGTGTCCGCTGGAGAAGTGCGACTCGCTGGGACACTTGGGTGGCCGGCAGGATAAACATTTCACTATTGAAGCGTGCCCAATGTTTCACAATCTAACGTCTCAACAATGCAAGGTGAATGAATATTTGTCTTTAATTCAATAATTAATTTGTCAAATCGCCTTTGCAACCTATGTATCTAGCGTTGCAAGTAGAACGAAACGGTAATTACTTTCTTGACATGTCTTGTATACTTTGTACATTTTTACAGTGTGATCAAATACTATTATCAAGTAATCCAGTAAAAAATCGAATGTCTATTGTTTATTGTCATTTTGTTAACTTGTTTTATTTCAGAATTGCTACATTAGGTTACAAATTATAAATTTTCAAACGAAAAAATATGTTAAACCGATTACGCTTCTTAAATGTTTTCCATTGCTGATTTTATTAATCTCTTGAACCATAGTTTTTGTTCACCTTATGTTAAGTTTGGCAGATGCAGGACTGCATTTGACCTGATTTTAATTCAAGTTGCTTGAGCTTATTTATTTTTTATCATAAGACGCAGTTTCTTTATCAGTAAATTTTGAGTTATACAAATGAAAAAACCTATGTATGAACTTAGTCAGGACATTCGGTCAATAGATAGTTGCTCGGACAGTAGA
Source organism: Callitettix versicolor (assembly GCA_022606455.1). Classification (NCBI taxonomy): domain Eukaryota; kingdom Metazoa; phylum Arthropoda; class Insecta; order Hemiptera; family Cercopidae; genus Callitettix; species Callitettix versicolor. Next base: position 57,713,328 of record CM040187.1, on the reverse strand, counting down.
CATCATTCAAAAAATCACTCCTTGGTTTTAAAACAGACATATTCCACTACAAACTACAGAATGAAATTTTCATTCTTCAAGTAACTTCCTCTACCAGTGAGTCAAGTAAAATAAAGTGGTAACCTGGTTAATGGTCTTAATTCGTTCCAAAACTAAGATTGTTATCTGAGCAGACTGCTGTCCGAGTCAGCATTTACTATATTGACTTATGGAAAACATTTTAATTAGTTAGATAGAAAAAAAATAATTGAGTACTCATCCTTAATATGTCAAAAATAAAGAATGGTGAAAATTCACAGACCAAAAGTGACACTTTATTTTAACTAAATTCATAAAAATGTAATTATGTCAGGTATATATATACACAGGAAAAATCAGTACTGTATATTTTTTAGTTCATACTGCAGCTTTTTTTAGTTCAATAGTTAAAGTTGGTCTTTTACTTCCATTACCACAAGCACTTCTTTTAGAACTTCTAATATTCAAAAGAAAAATTGAAAACTGGATTTAAACAATTTGAAACACACACATAATGTTTGTTAAATTTAAAAAACAAAAGTATGTAACACAATAATATTATAACTGTTTAAATTTTTAACAAGCTAATAAATTAAACACACAGTAAAACAGTTGACACAGTAAGTAAAATTAGGTGTGGTGACATAAAAGTGGAATACGAGTGGGCATTCTGAGAACAGATAAGTTAGAAATATCCTGTAAGTTTTTGCAGTACAAAAACCAAACACGCGTCAATCAAAGGCTTGTTTGTGTTAACTCAGCAGCTTGTATTTTCTGTAGCACAGCACAATGTTATTTCTCTAATTACACATCTGCTTAGAAATAATTTTAAACAAAATGAAAACACTCTTATAATATGTTCAGCCCTTTATCGGAAATTTAAACTGTTATGCAGGACATTTTTCATCCTTGAATTAGACCATTGTCAGATATGACCACTGTTGTCCAGGTCGACCGTTAGCTGGTGTATCACTGTAGTGAGAAAATAAAATGAAATCAACTCATGCAGCAGTCCTGATCACTAATACTATTATCACAAACATTTTCTTGCTCCATTTTTATTATACTGAAATCAGCAGTAACAAAATCAGTTTCAGTGGCAGGAATGTCGTTGGTTTGGGATGTGAATCATACTGAAATAGCCTTTGAATTCTTTTTCACTATCCAGGGTTGCCTAAATAAGAAATTTACCCATTTGAAAAGTTCTTACCTACTGTAACCAAAAATTTATAAAATATTTTGTTCAACAGTAAATTTCCTTATTAATTAGAATGAACACACAAAATGTCAAAATTACTAAATAGTATTAAAAATAACAACAAAAAAATTTTTTTTTTTTAAAACAATATATTTAAAGATGTACCAGCACATTGTAGCAGAAATTATTTTACCTGCATAGTTTGATAGAATTAAGATAAAGAGAACAGTTGTGAAGTGTTCAGTTTTAAATTTAGAATAATTTGTAAAATTTTTAACCGTTTTGAGTCCCATGGACGAAAATTTAATATTTTTTAATGTTTGACATATTTTAAACCTAACTAACATGATATTTTCAGGTGAACATTTATGATGCTATAAGGATAAGAAAAAGTAGCAACATTTTTGGTCATATATGCAACTCACAAAGAATTCACCTGTCCTGTTCAGCTTCCATCTGAATTTTTCTAAATTTTATATATTGTCTGCCTAGCATCTCCCTCTACTACAGACAAGCAAACTATAAATGAACTGCACAGAAAAACCAATGGTCAATATGGAGTTCAAACCTGTTTACATCTAACACTACACTGGCCAAATATAGCGCCTTCGACTGCTTGGCCCTTTGATCAATCCGATATGCTGACAGTCATTCATACCTGTATTATTACTGTTTGATTAGATCAAACAAATTATTGTATACCGCGGTAATTTTTAAAATTTATTTTTGTAAAAAAAATAGAACTAATGAATGAGGTGGTTATACTTATATAAAACAGATGTCCGATAAATCAGACATTGAGATCAAAAAGGTTAATGTAATTTTATTTTAA
>CM040187.1:57093780-57106280 GCA_022606455.1 Callitettix versicolor | reverse complement strand
GAATCATGGCTCCCGTCTCAGACTGAAAGAGAGCAAGCTTCCCGCCGTAAGACAGACGGATGAATCAGTCGGTGCACTGGGTATTCTCGTTAACCACATGGACGCTTAGTTATAGATTTCGCAGAATAAAAGTTTACTTGCATATTATTGCTGTCCATTCATTCGTACTTCAAAACACAAACACACACACATGCACGCAAGCGAACGTACGCACGCACGCACACACGCGCGCCTATCCAATGCAATGTTAAAGGCTATATGTATAAAATTTAGTCACACTAGCGAGGATGTGCAGTAGGATAGTTCCATTGACGGTCATTTTCATTACGGTTTGATTAGTAATGATTTAATAATCTTCTTCTTCTTCTTAAAGAGACGTCACACAGTAGGCCTACGAATAACGACTGGCAAATTTTGAATTAGCCTCCTGCCCTTCAAAGGAAGTCGTTAAAAACATGGACAAATTTATTTAAGTAAAAGTATAGTTTAAAGCTAAATCAATACCTGAAATGTATCTGGAGAAGTTTTTTCTACAACAGTTAGGCTACACAATTCCTATGGTGTTCTTGTATTTTTGTACAAGCTGCATATCCGTTCATTCTACAGTAGTTTAATCGAATCTTTAAAGTTCAAAGTTTAAAGTTAAAGTTTAAAGTAGAGCGTCGTAAAACTTTATTTAATATTCTTTTTATATTCTTCTTCTTTTCTGCTAGGATTATTGTCACTATGTTGAGTATAATGATCTGCCTTCCCTAGCTTCGTCAATTCTACTGTTGACACGTTTCAGAGAACCTCTGTCTTCAAAAACTATATCTATACTCTACTTTATTTAATATTTATAAAGTTTATATTATAATCGTCAAACAAGACCTAAGTGTGTCTAAACATTCTGCACGATTCCATTTTAATTATGGTCGAGATTTTTGTGGTCACTAATTCTGTAAAATTTTGTTTGCCTGTCTGCTTCGCGAAGCCTAAGGAATACAAGTCTGGATAAAAAATTGTTTAACAACGCTTAATTAATATTTAGTATAAGAGAAATTTTCCAGTCAATAAGTAAAATTTGAAATTTTAAACAAAATTAAAAGCATTTCTAATATTAACGGTCTGTTAAAATTTAAATAAGATATCGCGGTTATTCTTAAGTGGCTCTATCATTCTAGTTTAAAAAATTCTTCGCATATACAAATTGTATTTAGTAGTAATCAGTGAGTTATTAAATGAATTTTTTTTATAAGAACTGGTAATGCATGACCTTGCTTTTCATTTACTCACTATTGCAATCATATAGGCTATCGAGTTTATATATTTTATGAACAAATAAATGTATTAATATTGTAAAAGAAATATTTATTTAGCAAAAAAAATATTTGATATCTTTGCAATAATCTTATGGGAAATAGTAAAACACGTTATGATTAAATATAAGATTATAATAAATGTAATGATTCAAACGTATGTTTATAATCAGCTGCTAGTGATTGTTGGCTAATAATGTAATTATAATCGTTTGTAAAATAAACACAACTGATATGATAACAAACATTTACATGTCTTTTTAAGTGAGGTTCAATTGGTGTAATAGTTTAGCTCACCAGAGCACAATCAATATGAAGTGTTGTAGCAATGTTTTAAGCCCTCATTAGTTTTCGAGATATATCGAAATTTTTAACAAACAATAACAACTTTTAAACACTGTGTTTCTCTGTAACTAATTACAGTTTTGATAGAAATTTTCGAGTGAATGTAACGTGTTTTAAGCCTCATACATATGTTTATTACTTACCTAGATATATCGAAATTTGTAAGAACAATGACATTTTCTAAGGGGCATTTAAACTATCAAAAAACCGTTAAATTTCTGTAATCAAAGATCTTTGATGCAAGAAATTTGACGGTTCCTTGATGAACTAACCTTTTAGCAAACTTTGATGAATCTTTGATATGTTGTAATTTTTGACAAAGATTTTCAAAAACGTAGGTATAACCTCAAAACTTTGTCATTTTCTGTTTGTGCCACATTGTTCCTTTCGTTGCATAAAATTTAAAACGATGGCGAAATTGTCACGGACTTTTGAAGCAGTAAAAACATTAATTCTACAATACGAAAAAGAAGAGTGTTTGTGGAATATCCACACTAATGCTTACAAAAAATGAGATTTAAAGTACACTCATTCTTAAAAAAAGTCTACTTGAATCACGATCTTCCAAATGCAATTCTTTAGTAATAGTGGCATTTACACCTAGTGTCTTTCTCCTTTGTATCCAGTATCCATGGTCGGACCCAAACTCATGTTTTCCGTTTTCCTCTATTTTTATTCAGTAGCGCCACAGCAAGGTAAGCACTTAATGCAGCAGTATAACAAGTAAACATTATTCGATCCATTACAGCTACTGCACTTGAGTAAACATAACCTCAAAATATATCTCGTTAATAACTCAGCTGATCAAAGAAATTTGACAAATGTAATATGCTTTTTTCATACAAATATTTGAGCAAGATATATGGTCATAGTTTCATCAAATATTTGACAAATATCTCTGATAGTGTAATATTTCTATTTTCTCCGTAACTCATTACAGTTTTGACAGAAATTTTCGAATGGGGCCTTGTTGGATGCCGTGAATTGTAAACATTATTATAATCCTTCATGTGTTGTTCATTAGTTCTCGAGATATATCGAAATTTGTAACAAAAAATGACAACTTTTAAACATTAATATTTGTGTTTTTTCTGTAACTAATAACAGTTTTGATAGAAGTTTTTGAACACCCTATTCAATGATGGGTGTTGTAAGCAGTGTTTAAGCCTTTCTACGACATTATGTGTCTAATAGGTCTTCAAATATAGCCTATAGAAGTATGTAAACGGTAATTTTCATTTTATTGTACAGGGTGTTCAGAAAAAACACTCTAGTTTTTTGTGTAAATTTAATAGTGAATTAATAAAAAACTACAACGAGTACATACATTGAAGGAGAATAAATTCAAGTTTTTGTTAATGTTAGTAAACTTCAACGTAGGATCCATTTGTTGCCCTAACACGTCGAGAAGATATTCCACTTCTCGCCGGGTATTCACCAACGAAGCAGGTGTAACTGTCTCAACCGCCGCGATGATTCATTCCCGTAAATGGTTGCTGTCACGGATCTTTTCAGCGTATACAACATTTGTATGTGTCCCCAAAAGAAAAGTGAGGTTAAATTTGGGCTTTGTGGTAGCCAAGAAATTGGGGCAGCCCTGCCTATCCACCTTCCCGGCAAGTTTCAAGAGCCGCGCGCACACGGTTACTGTAATGAGGTCGGGCGCTATCGTGTTGGAAAAACATAAGCCCTTTTTCCACCTCAATATCATCCATTTGGAGAAAGACATATTGTTAACATGTCACAGTATATGTTCCCGTTTATTGTTCTTTCTACCAAAATGAAAGGACCAATCACTCGATCTTCCATCAAACCGCATCAAACATTGAGTCACGTTGTGCATTGTGCCCTAGGTTAGGCACGTTTTCAGGAAAAATAATGAGACTTAAAAATAAAATGTACAGTGCCTCGAAAATTAATTTTAAAATGTTGACCTAAAGAGACATAGCAGGCCCAATGAGCGGAAAAAACAAGCGTTTGGGAAAAGAATCTATCATTTATACGAATCTGTGTAGGCCTATATCCGCATTGTGTTTTCATTTAACACTTCATTTCCTACAAAAACGAAACTCGATTTACATTTATTCGTTGGAAAATTTACAATAAAATTAAAAAAGTATTGTTTATTCTTTCTTGAATTAATCACTACTCCTTAATTAATATCAAATTTTCATAGGGAAAATGAGCTATTGAAACACCATCATGGTAAGACCCAGACCCGGAACTTTGAAATGAGCACCGATTACTGAACTCTAGATCACTTTTTGAGGAGTAGTTAAAATTTATATATATATATATATATATAAATATATATATATATATGTGTGTGTGTGTGTGTGTGTGTGTGTGTGTGTGTGTGTGTGTGTGTGTGTGTGTGTGTGTGTGTGTGTGTGTGTGTGTGTGTGTGTGTGTGTGTGTGTGTGTGTGTGTGTGTGTGTGTGTGTGTGTGTGTGTGTGTGTGTGTGTGTGTGTGTGTGTGTGTGTGTGTGTGTGTGTGTGTGTGTGTGTGTGTGTGTGTGTGGTGTGTGTGTGGTGTGTGTGTGTGTGGTGTGTGTGGTGTATTATGTATGTTGGCAAGCTCACGTTCGCAATTTGATAAACAGCCAAATTTGTTGAAATTTTTTAAAATGTTTTTAAATGAACAGTTTTTAAAAAACTTTACTTTTTTTTGTTGTGTTTAACGTCCGACTATTGTGCACACTTGGGCTAATGCAGACGATGGGATGATTTATAGCGTATGAAAATGCCAGCCTTGGCCGGGAATGGAACCCGGTCCTCGGGGTGAAAGCCCAGTACGCTATCAACTAGGCCACCGAGGCGGCTTAAAAAAAAATATTAAAAAAAAAATTAAAAAAATTTTAAATCCATAACTTTATTGCATTAAGTTTTTTCTGACATCCAATTTTACCATCACATTCAGCCGTAAAACTTGCATGAAATTAGCATTTTGATAAATATTTAGACTTAAAAGATACAAATGCATTCTTTAAACTGACTGAACTCGGCTTCCGGTTATCGTTCGTCTTCAATCCACTCCGCTCCGAATTTGTTGGCCTAATAGGACGAGGGACCGATGTTAACGGGAAGGCTAAATTTACGGCAGTAAATGCAGTCTCTAACCTACGACCTTGAGGCGTTCAAGTTCACAGACGCAGGAGACCGGCTAATTTGCGAGCACGCGCGCGTGCGTGGCGCTATAACGTTCTGAATTTTGGTAGGATTTGTTTCAATTTTGGCACGAAAATCTATTTTGATATATCTTGCCGCTTCGGTGGCCTAGTTGATAGCGTACTGGGCTTTCACCTCGAGGACCCGGGTTTGATTCCCGGCCAGGGCTTGGCATTTTCATTCGCTATAAATCATCCCATCGTCTGCATTAGCACAAGTGTGGCACAATAATCGGACATTAAACACAAAAAAATGATATATCTTGGACACCTCATTACCCTGTAAAATCCGTACAATCCCTGTACAATTTACAAATGTCAAAATGTAGGTTATTTCAAATCTCGAAAAAATCGTAACTTTTTTTAATCAAACACGTTTTTGAAAACCTGATTTCACCATCGTAATCAGCGTAAATTAGAATTTTAGATTTTCAAAATCCGTAAAAATATAAAAATCAACCCAACGGCGGTCAAGGTTCGTATTCTTATTATCGTCCTAAGGTGAAAGTTTAAAATGCTAATATAAAAAGAATTTAATGCTGATTCGAATGGTGAAATCAGATTTTCTTCCAAAAACGTCAGCGAGACAGCTGCGTGAAGCGATCATTAGTTACACATATTGACTTTTATTTTAAATCTTATATTTACATAAAAAAAATTGAACAAAATATTTTTTATACGTTGTCCATTATTATTAGAACAGCTTTCACCATGTGTTCCCCTCCAAGGCGGGGTGGGAGGGGTACACTCACGTCCCGTACCAGGAAAACCGCGTCACTTGCCGACAGCCGAACCAACATCTACGAACGCTCAGTTCCGGTGGGTTTGTGTCAGTGTTTGTGTGCATTTTGGTTTTGTGTTTCTATAAAATAGGCTTTCTGTGCGGAAACAAATTTCCAGAAAAATGACGTTTCGCCGTAAGTGACGTAATCTTTAGGCGTATTGCGCAAGTGTCGGCAAGCGATTTGAAAACAATTATATCTTTGGATTTTAAATAGGTAATTGCAGTTTTGATTTTTATTAATAATGTACCTGCATTGAAATAAATTTATTAAGAAGTTTGACGATATGTATAGAGTAGAAAAAATTCAATATATGGTTTTTTGGGCATAATAAATATCTAAAAAAATACTTAAGTAGGATACGTATAAATAATGTTGTGATAATGGAAAAAATGGTTTATGTATAGGCTAGCGGTAACCCAAAAAGCTTTTTTTACGGAAGCCTTCTTGTGGGCACATGCTTCCCTAGATTAAACGAATATACAGTCAAGCAAGCAGGTTATAGCCTCACCCAATCTAAAGACCGTTACTTTAAGGCTATGTTTTGGTAAAACATCTCTCAACATTAAGAAAATAAATATATTTTATCAAAGTCGTTTTAAAAGATTTATATCAAATATTTAGCTTAAAAACCCGAATCGGGACTTAAGCGGAAAAATCCCGGAATTCAGTCGTATAAATAATTTATAACTCAAGTTGCAATACCAAATTTGAAATACTGTATTAATTTCTAGAGTACCTGAAAATGAAAACAAATTAAATTGTCCGATTTTGCTTTTCGGGAAATTAAATCTCGTTTTGCTCATTAAAAAAAAAAAATTGGAATTTGGAACACTTACATAATTTATGAATCATTACTACGTAATTTTTTTTAACAAAATCGGCTTAGTTGACTGCAAAAAATTAGGTTTATAATATTTGTTACTGAATATTGTAGTGCAACAGTAGTAGTGTAAGTTTTAATTTGGCTCCTAAGGGCTGTATTTAAAGTTATTTCAAATAATTTTATTGTTTTCCCACTGTTCATTTTTGTTTTACAACAAAAAACCCATAAGCCATAAGTACATTTTGTATGGGTGTTTATAAAACCGTTAGAAACGATATTTAAAAATGACTAAAAAAATACATTAAAACAATTTTTTTAACTAAAAAAAACCACGAGAAATGGACAACACATAGGCTACATTGTAACATTACATTGAAATTTCAATTATACATAAATATACCTGTTTGTTTTTGTTTAACAACGTTTTTGGTTTATAAAAACCGGAGCTTTGGTTTTAAGCCATAAGTTTAGAACTACATAGCCTACAAGCCTGAAGTGTGATTGTTGAGTAGGCCTATCGAATAATCCAAACTATTATTTATAATAAATACATAGGCCTACATATTTTTTCACTAGTAGCTCTGTTGAAACTATAGCGTATAAACTGTAAGATTTGACTCAGGAATAAAAAGAGAAAAACAAACTTCAATATCGTTTATTGTACGTTAACAAAGCTCCAGAAAATACGGTGAACCGATTTTAAAAATCCAGGTTAATTTTCCATCAGATTTTTGGAGAATAGTAAGCCGTAAGTACATTTTGGCGGTGTTTATAAAAACGTTAGAACCGATATTTGTTAATTTTTAAAAGGACGTCTAGACTTAAAAACAATTTTTTCAATTAAAAAAAAAATAACCACGAGAAATGGGCAACACATACACTGTAACCCGAAATTCAATCAGTACCTAATCACACAGTCAGGAATTCATAAATAAAGAAAACACCAGTAGGCTATTTTCACTCATGGTTTATATTAAATTAAATATCATATTTGCAATATTATTGTAACTATTTTAGGCTTAAAATATTTAAGTGATCAGTCTATAAGAAAATTAACGGAGAACCAATAGTTTGTAGGAGAGTAACAAAAAAAAAAAAGAGAAACTCAACATTTTTTAAAAATTATTTTAAGGCGAAAAGCACATTGATGCTATTATCGCCTCCCTAAGTGTCTGTGTGAGTGTAAAGTGTTAAAGTCGTAAGTGTGTATTAGACTCGGGTACCGCGAGGGACGTCTAAATCCTCTCAATAGGTGCAGCTAGTCTGCACCCCTCTGCGAAACTCAACAATGATGTGACTTTTGTCATTCTTGTCTCATCATTTGAAGAGAAAAGTTTAACAAAATGAAGAAGGCAATAATTATGCGATTAACTTGAGACTGTACTGTAACAAACGTTTTATTCATGATTAAAATTAATTAAAAAAATGTTAACAACATTTCTGGTAACAAATAAGCTTTAAAAACTTGACGCGTCATCATTTTTAATACCAAATTCAAAATTCCATCAGTGGAAACATGAGAACGCAATTACGAAATTTTAAACCTTTTTTTCATACAGACTTTTTTAAGACCACCCTGTTAACAGCTTAAAATTAAATTCATCATTTTATTTTGTTAAATCATCTCATTTTATTTCACCAACACATCACCCAGAGGTGCCAATACCCATTAACGGCTATGGCGCATGACACCTGCCCCCAAAATCAGTTCCCCCCTTAAAATTTGATAACTTTCCTTCAGCGGCAAAAAGATCATTAACGGCTATTTTTTATTTTTCGCTCATCGATTTTTCAAGTGAAAAAAAAATTAAAATGAACGAAATATCAAATTTTATATTTACTTGTCCTTTAAAACCTCTCAATATTGCTACCCTTAGGGTAAGCAGGTTTACATTTACTGTAATGGGTGCGTTTTCAGTCCCCTCAATTTGGCTGCCCCTGTGTTAAGCGGGTTTAAAATTGCTTTATATTTTAAAACATTTTAATCTCTATGCCTCTAGGGTAAGAAGGTAAGTTATTATTTTTATTGACTTATTTCAGTAACTGTGAGAAGATTTTTTTTATAACAATATTTATTTCATCCCCTTTTTAAAGTAATTATGATACAAATAAATTTTGCAAAAAAATGTTGATTTTGCGCCATGTGCGGGGGGCATTAGCATCCCTCACATCACCTATCTAGTTAAGTAAAATAACATTTTGTTAGCGTAGTCTTTAAAATTGCTTTTCATTTTAAAACGTTTCAATCTATACGTCTCTAGGGTAAGGAGGTAAGTCATTATTGACTTATTTCAGTAGCTGTGAGAAGATTTTTTTATAACAATATTTATTTCATCCCCTTTTTAAAGTAATTATGATACAAATAAATTTTGCAAAAAAATGTTGATTTTGCGCCATGTGCGGGGGGCATTAGCATCCCTCACATCACCTATCTAGTTAAGTAAAATTACATTTTGTTAGCGTATTCTTTATTTTTTTTCCCATAAACAGTTTATTTTAACAACGTTAAGTGATTCTGTACGTGAAAGCTAGCCGAGACACAAACTGAACATTGAAACCGAGATTTGTTGTAATTTAAAATAAAATAAATAAATCAATAATTTTGTAAATCACACTTATCGTACGACTGATTAGTAATATATTTAATAGAAGCAGTCAGTTTGTTTAAAAAGAACCCAACAGGGGGGTGCAGACTAGCTGCACCTATTGAGAGGATTTAGACGTCCCTCGCTGTACCCGAGTCTAACACTCACACTTACAACACTACACTTACGACTTTAACACTTTACACTCACACTTACATTTAGGGAGGCGATATAGCCTCAATGTGCTTTTGGCCTTAAAATAACAAAAAAAAAAGTTTAAAACGAAAATATATCGATTTTTTTTTTTTTTTTTTGAAAGGAGTAAAGCACGTAAAAGCTATTTTCCCACGAAGTAGGCCCTACTTCGTTCAACGAGTAGATTGAACGCTAGTTCCTTAAATGTTAATCACAGATGAAACGTAGGCCTACTGTCTCATTGAGGTCCTCTATAGACCGATCACATCAAAATGTATTTGTTTCCATGATCACCATATTTTGTATTTGTAAGGCGGAAGGCCACCAAACGCTGAGAGGAGTTGTGTTGAGCGAGCGGACTACACATCAAAACCTAACCTATTGTTTCTAATGTAAGTACGGCCAATGAAAGCGTAACGGAGCTGAGCGAGTGAAGCTGCGTCGCTGAACTCCGCTCCGCGCAGCTTGGTTCGGTTGTCAAGCTGACTTCGCTTCCTCCACCACGTTGACCACGCCTCCAAACTTATTATTTCTCGTTGCCAAGGTTACTGTTGCCTAGGTTACGGTTTTCAAACAGTATTTTCCTAGAATACGTTACAGTAGTCTAAATATTTAGATTTAAAAGACACAAACGCGTTTTTTAAACCGACTGAACTCCGCTTCTGATTGCCGTACAACTTTATTCCGTTCAGCTCCGCTATGCTCGTCTTAGAGCAATCTCCGCTCCGCATTTGGTAGCCGCCTGGCCTAAGACGTTCACTCTACAACTGTGAATCTTTTTGTGTTCGGTTTCCGGATCGACTTTCTGTGGTAGTCTGCAGTCCGAACAACGAATGAGCAATTCGCGAGCATAGTGTATTTCCCGCCAATGAATACAAACGTACTAGAAGAGCCGCCTCGGTGGTCTAGTTGATTGCGTACTGGGCTTTCACCCTGAGGACCCGGGTTCGATTCCCGACGAGGGCTTGGCATTTTCATACGCTATAAATCATCCCATCGTCTGCATTAGCCCAAGCGTGCACAATAGTCGGACGTTAAACACACACACAAAAAAACGTACTAAAAGTACAGCAGTCATTATAAAAAGCGTGCTCGACATCAGCGGCTAAAGTCCAAGTAATTCGATTATCTGCCGCTACGAACGCTACGTGCTGAAAGGACAGAGCGTGAGGACGTTTTGAGAAAGTAGACAGTACTAAGTCTACAGTAAGTTATAAATTAACAAGTTTACTCAATCTCGTTCAATCGCGATAGGCATTAAACAAACTAATAATAAAAATTTTAAGCAGAAAATAGTTTACATATATTTTTGACCCTTTCAATTTTCTTCCATTTTTTTAACATGTTGAAACTTGCAATGTTTATTTTTGACCTTTATAGCCTTTCATTGATTACTACGCTAAGCATTGCGATCGGTTTTGTACCAAAAATAAGGACCGAAAACAATCGGTCAATGTGTTTGGCCAAAACCGCAACGAACAAACACACAAACCGAATGCCGAACGGTCGAGTTTCGCTTCGCTCATGGTCACTGTACACAATTTGAAACACGAGTCACGAAAAAATCAGTTTCACGTCGGAGACATCAGGGCTTTAATAACAATATTATATAAACTACGATTTGGCCATAGACTTTCCATCTTATTTATTATATGTGTAACTTTGCATGGTTTTACTTGAACTGATTTTACTGGTCAACGAAATTGTCCAAGCTACGTATTACCATTGGCTATAAACGTACTAGAAGTACAGGCACCATTGTAAAAAGCGTGCTCGATATCAGCGGCTAAAGTCCAAGTAATTAGACTGTCTGCCGCTACGAACGTTGCAAACTGCAAGGACAGCGGGTGATGTTTGAGAAAAGATACAGTACTATTATCTATTTAACTGTTGTTGAACAAGATGACACAATCAGCGAGAGCTCACAAAGCTTTTGTAAGGTTATCATTCTAATACGTTTATATTAATCTGTATTACCAAAATAAATTCTTGTAACAAGTTTGAATCAAACCTGCCCAAAAATGAAAACGCTAAGTGTTGACTTACATCACGTCAGCAGAACAGCTACACTCTGCAAGTATTTTTTGGGAATTCCAATTGGAAAATCAGCTATTGAAGCGGCCATCATGGTAATACCCAAACCCGTGACTTTGAAATGAGCGCCGATCCTAATCTATGACATTATTTGTATCCTCATGTGTGTGTGTGTGTGTGTGTGTGTGTGTGTGTGTGTGTGTGTGTGTGTGTGTGTGTGTGTGTGTGTGTGTGTGTGTGTGTGTGTGTGTGTGTGTGTGTGTGTGTGTGTGTGTGTGTGTGTGTGTGTGTGTGTGTGTGTGTGTGTGTGTGTGTTTACCCACATCTTTACCCACATCGACCACCGAGTCTCCACACACACACACACACACACACACACACACACTATATATATATATATATATATATATATATATATATATATATATATATATATATATGTGTGTGTGTGTGTGTGTGTGTGTGTGTGTGTGTGTGTGTGTGTGTGTGTGTGTGTGTGTGTGTGTGTGTGTGTGTGTGTGTGTGTGTGTGTGTGTGTGTGTGGAAACTCGGTGGTCGATGTGGGTAAAGCACCGGTCAGTCTTCTGCATCTCTGAACTGCGCACCTTAAGTTCTTAGTTCTAGATGCAGTTATTCCCGTTGCTTTTTCCTTACTTATCGTTAACGCTGATCCTTCGTCCTCATTAGTCTAACTGGCATAAAGTATCAGTTTATACATATATGTCCTATATTAGAACGCCCAAGAGTAGTTCAAGATCACGTTAGACCGATTTGATTCAAACTTGGCACAAAATCGATTTTCGTAATATCTTAGACAAATTCGTTAACGCAAAAAAACTCGTTCACGCATAGTTTCAAAATGGCGGTTATTCAATTCTTTAAAAATTCGTAACTTTTCTGTCTTAAATTTCCTTGGAAAACTGATTTAACAATCACAATTAGCGTTAAAAATGCATTTTGAATTTTCAAAATCCGCTGAAATTAAGAAATTCAATTTGACGGCGGCCAGGATTCATTTCTGTTTAAATACTAATTTATGCAGATATTTATATTGTTTATAGTGGCGGAATTAACTTGAAAAAGAGGTTAAAATATTGAAATTACTTTTTGAAATTTGTTTAAATCACGTCTGTTAGCTGCGTTAAATAAATTTGCAGCTATGAACAGGATTTGAACTGCTACGTATTTTTGCCAATGTAACCATTGTTTATCTCCCCCTCGTCGATTGAAGCGTAGGGTCTATACACTGTTTATATTGAGAAAAACGT
>CM040187.1:57066280-57086280 GCA_022606455.1 Callitettix versicolor | reverse complement strand
CGGCAATTTTAAATCTTTAAAAAACTTTTCGTATTACAAATAACCCTTTCAGTTTATTGCATCATTGAGGAGTAGGGCCTACTCTACAATATGAATCTACAGTACAAGTAAGGATCGTATAAGCCAGTAATAGGCCTCGTGGAAAGGCTAAAATAATTTTTAATACATTTGCGCCAACTATCCTAAACCGGACTGAAGATCCGTACTTTCTTACCAGACTGTATACGTCACAATGGCAGGGTCTAGTCACTGAAATACGTAATGTTTTACCTGGTACACTTATGTCTCGCACTTTCCTTGTTGTACTTGCGCAGACCGATGAATCAACCAGTTTCCAGGTATGGTATTTGTACGATAATTTGAACCTGTATACGGTAATCTACACAAAATGCGGTAATATTTAAAAAATACATTTATTTGAAACGTACGTATCATAATTTTTATTTTATAATGTTAATTGCTTGCTTAATTAATTAAGCAATTAACATTAATTAATGTTAATGTTAACTGTCATGCTGAAGTGATGTAAGCACATTTCGAAAAAAGTATCCGTATCACGTAACATGACAATAATTTTTTACCTTAAAAGTTTCTAAAAATCCTATTTCACCATCATAATTAGCGTTATATGATAACGACTGCTAGTTTCAATAGGTAATTTTACAATGAAAATCCCCTAATTTGGCGATTGAGGTATATTTTTTGTTTACATTATATTTATGTACTGCAAACTTGTTATTATTTTTACACAGTTCGAGGCCGTAAGCAGAGATAGGATTGCTCTAGAAAGCGGTTATGGTTTCAAATAATTAACACAATTTTGCTAATTCAGCTAAAAATTGTCGAAGTAAGGTGAATGTCGTGTTTTCGTACGATAATTTAGTTCCATGAATAATGTTTACTCGGTGTTTATATTCGATACACTCATGTCTTGGACTTTCCTAATTCTTGCAATGTTAATACTCATGCGCAGACTTGTGAATCAACCAACGCCTGATGAATCACATCGCACGCCGAGCTCACGCTTTACTACTTCACTAGCAGATACGTTACTGCAGGAGGCTGTGGCTGTTCAGATTCCTGGCATTCTTTCCCACTTAGTCACTCGGGATTCTCTTCACCAATTTACAATTTAACTGCCCCCGCGCGGTGATATCTTCTTTTTGATTTTTATTTACGGAATGCTGTTTTGTTCGCAATAGACCAGATAATCATTTAGAATTAATAAACACATTAGTTCAGTCATACCCTTACTTGACTGTTAGCTAATAGGACCTACTTGATATTCTAAAAGAAAATGGCCACAGTTGTAACTTTAAAATTACTTAATTCTGAGAAAATTTACGTAAACAAAGTCAATAAAAATGAATATAAATTGTTCAAATCCAATTTTTTTAGCGAATTTCCTTTTAAATGTGCTGCTAGACCGGCCATCGTGGTAACACCCAGTCCCGGAACGTTGAAACGAGCTCCGATCCTGAACTCTAGATTACTTCTTAAACATGTTAAAATTGTGGTCTGATTTAATACAAATTTGGAACAAAAAATAGATAACATTTTCGAAAAATAGATAATTTTCAATTATTGAAAACAATCATAGCTTTTTGATTACCACAGGAATTAACGTTAAAATCATGGTTCATTTTCATACTTTAAATGAGAAATAAAAGTTTAAAATGCTAATATATGCAGATTTTAATGCTGATTGTGATGGTGAAAGCAGATTTTTTGTAAGGGTGCATATTGGACTATCAAAGGTATCTGTCAAATATTTTTGGAGCTTTGATTCTTTAGGCGCTATATGTGTGAGTAAAAAGCATTGGTTTCGCGTCACGCTCCAGCTGTATACGGTGAGTCATCGTGTATATAGTTGTATAAACTTATAAAAATATATATAAATAAAAAACGTATATTTATTAATTGACGTAGATATTATAACATTATAAGAGAAAGATCTTGCATATGACAGTTTAATTTAATTTTAATAATCAATTTTATGGGTTACGAGTGCCGATAGATATTAAAACTAGGCTAGTGTTATTGATTTTAATTTACAAATTATCAAATTTTTATTTTTGATACTACAGTTAATTCGATAGACAAATATAAAAACCAAATGCACATACGGTTTCTTGCAGATTTAATGTTTACAAGTTCATATTTTCTAAATTTAACATTTTTAAATTAATAAAAAGACATTTATTTTGTTATTTTGGTTTTATCTCGCAGATTATAGAATGAAAAATCTATAGTCGAATCAAAATAGTTCTATCTATTGAACTAATAATGTAGGCTTATGTAAACTCATAAATAGGTACTAAAAATTAATTATATTTCTATATCAATAATTCTACAATGTTATGATCATATATGTTACTTTAAATAACAATTAGTGTAAGCAAATCTTATGTCAGCTAGTTCCCTGACCGCCACGTTTTTTTAAAAATATTTGATGAAACTTTGACTATATATCATGTTCAAATATTTATCAAAATTGTATCAAAGAAAACCTATTACATTCGTCAAATTTCTTTGAACAGCTGTGTTATTAAGTAGATATATTTTGAGGTTATGTTTACTCAAGTTCAGTAGCTGTAATGGATCGAATAATGTTGACGTTATACTGCTGCATTAAGCGCTTATCTTGCTGTGGCGCTACTGAATAAAAAGAGAGGGAAACGGAAAAACGAGTTTGGGTCCAAAGGAGAAAGACACTAGGTGTAAATGCTACTATTAATAAAGAACTGCATTTGGAAGATGGTGATTCAAACAGACGATTTTTAAGAATGAGTGTATTTTAAATCTCGGTTTTTGTAAACATTAGTGTAGATATTCTACAAACACTCTTCTTTTTCGTATTGTAGAATTAATGTTTGTACTACTTCAAAAGCCCATGACAATTTCGCCATCGTTTTAAATTGTACGCAACGGAAGGAACAATGTGACACAAACAGGAAATGACAGAGTTTTGAGGTTATACCTGCGTATTTTGAAAATCTTTGTCAACATGTCAAAGAGTCATCAAAATTTGATAAAGAGGTTAGTTCATCAAAAAACCGTCAAATTTATTTAGTCAAAAGACCTTTGATCAAAGAAATTTAACGTTTCTGTGATAGTGTAATATGCCAATTTGATTACAAAAAATGTTGGAAATTTCCTTCCACCATAACAGTGTTATTACGTTTTCATTGAAATACAAACAAGTAACAAATTATTCTGAAAATAAAACCAGGCAAACTAATATAAATTACGTACCGCAATAAAATAATATTAGTACATAGAGTTGCCGCTAGGAACGCTAATCTTCATAACAATTTTTATACATTGTTTTAATAGTTTCCGGTTTTATCAGAATTAAATTTTCTATAAAATTCGTAATAACAATTCCCTTTCGTTTAGTAGTATTTTATCAACGTTATTCATTCCTAAGTGGTTAATTGAGAAAAATGTATAGTTTTCCTTCAAGTTCGAGACAAACACATTTAAAAGAATAACCTAACCTAACCTAACTTAACCATCTTTCTACAACTTACCAGTGCCTCAAAACATTGTTTTCAAATCTGACAGTACGGAATTATATATAAAAACTTTAAACAACTTTCAAGGCCTCCTTTTTTGCGTTTTTCATTTTTGATAAGACGAATTGTGAAATTCGGCAGTTTATTTACGTGACATTCTGTATAATCCTGTACCGCCACCCACTAAGCCAGGTAGGTGCTACTTGGGCGACCCTGTTGCCATAACGCATACCGATAACGCACGCACACCTAGCGTCAACACTTAACGATGACAAGACCGGACCTTAATTATGTCTTACCATTCAAATCCGGCTCGCATAACAAATTGCGATACACAAAGCGGCACTTCGGGGAATTGTAATCCGGTTTCGGACACACCTTTGTCATCTTTAAGTAATAATTGGTTAATTGGAGAGTGCAATGGGAACACCCGCTAATTTCGGTTGTTCTTGTGAAACCGATTCTGTTCACGTGAAATATCCGAGTGAAAATTTATTTATATAGGTTTTTTCAACGTCCAACCTTTAAATCAGTTCGACTAATCGGAACGAGTGATCAGCGCAACGGAAGTAACTACGTCTCCAACTTAAAATGGCAGACTGACCGGTGCCTCAACCACATGCACCACCGAGATCTTATTTATACAGATAGACTACGGCTTATTAACATAATAAACCCAATTGGCTTGAAATACAAAAAAACATTGCACAAACATTTTGATATTTAATTTGTCATTAGAGCTAATGGAGCCGCCATCATGGTAAGAGCCCCAGACCAAAGGCTTCGAAATGAGCTCTGTCTATACCGATACATAACTGTAAACCACTTTTACGGGGTTGTTAAAAATTGTACATACAGTAATTTCATAATATGTATTTCACATCCGTTTTAGTAAATTTGTATAATGTCAAAAATAAAAAAAAAATGATAATCCGATTTTGAGAAATAACTCCCAAACCTGGTTCAAGAATTTTGTTAATGGAGATTTTTTGAATTTGACTTTTGAATAAATTTGATCAAGATCGAATAAAACTATAAATTAATATAAAGTACAAAGTTGCAAATACACGTTGAGTTTTATACAATTAGATTATATAGGTAAATAATGTACATAGTGAATAATAAGTAGGCTAAAAAATTGAAATAAAAAAACCTACTTATACTAATTACAATTTATTAACAGTAGCCTATTTAGTTTAGAACATTCGTAGAGCTTAAATTGCAGCGCATTCAACTAGTAAAATCACTGAATATAAAAGTACTAAGAATGACAACCCTTATGAGACGTTATGTGACTACTGCTAGCGGCATCTTGCGGCAAAGTGTTCAACTACAGATCTAAATTTGACGAAAATCGTAGGGCCGATTTTGTAAAAACATACTTTTATTAATTTTTAAGCGTTTTTCGGTCAAAATATATCTTAAAAATTAAATTAGCATACATGTGAAAACTATACATATAAGTCTGCATAACAAATTTCACAAGAATAACTCAATTTGCTCAGTCTTGATTCTCATTAGGAAGGATTATTACCTTCGTTTAATCAGACTCAACGGAAGGACCTTTCTCAACTAGCTTGCAATTAAGAGTGTTTTATGTTTACGCCTATAAGGATAAACTCTTTTCCAGACCCTATAGAATGGACATCGTCACACATCGAGTCCTGGCTAAGCTGGTGTTGCAGACAGTTTCGGATCAGCCACCATCTTCAGGCGAAATCGTTCCCGAGCAGCGGCGTCGAATTGGTAGCACTATCCAGAGCCGAGTTCCAGGAGAAGGCCGGCAACCACCGAGCGGGAAGGCTTCTAGCTCTGCACCTGGCACATCTGAGGCATGCAGTGACTGGCAGGAGTCCCAGTCCGGTGTCCGACGTGGAGGATGACGAAGGTACGAGAGTTTTTGTAAAGTTTAGGCGTTGTAAACCCACGGAAGAAACGGGTTGCTTCCAATACTAAATTATAAAGCTACAAAAAAGAAAAACTGCAAAATATACAAACAACTCTCAACACCGGCTTGAAAGATTTTAATTAAAATTTAATCATACAAGTGCAATCGAAATTCAAGCCAGTGAATCAAAATTCAGTTAAATCAAAATACGATACTAAAAATTCAAGCAGAGTCAACATTCAAGTCATTGAATCAAAACTTAAGTCAGTGAATCAAAATTTAATACTCAAAATTAAAAGCAGAATCAAAATTCAAGTCGGAATCAAAATTTGAAATTTAAAAACCAAATATAGTTTTACAAAAAATTAAATGAAACATTCAAGTTCTGTTTTAGTTATTCTTGATCTTTTTTTGTAAACCATAACAAAAACTAATTTTATTACAAATTTTGTACACTTAAGCTTCTTGAGTATTGATTCCACTAGCATGATTATAGTTTTAGCAAAATCTGTCGAAGAGGTTTGTTTAATATGTGAAAGTTTGTGACACGGATTATTTATTGTGAAGATACGGATTATTTACCGAACATAAAAATATATGTAAAGTCATTCGAAAATTAGTAATGTAATATACAACTTAAAACAAATTCATAAGAAAATTTTAATATTAAACTTTGAATGTAAAAAAGTTAGTGTACCCCTGGTGGGACTCGAACCCACAATCCCCGGTTTAGGAGACCGATGCCTTATCCATTAGGCCACAGGGGCTTAATATTTCTGACGATGATTAAACTAATATGATCTCGTTCCTTGCTAATAACTTTTAAGTTACAGATTCAAGCAAAATTATGATTCTATAAATAAATACAGTACTGTAAAAAGCATTAATCTGCTCGTAAATCAGGAATATTTATTATAACTTGTAACAACTGCTTAAAAAAATTCCTAATTTAGATAACTAAAAATTATAGTTTACAAAAAAAAGCTGAAAAACTAACTTGACTACAGTCAAGTGAACAGAAACTAAACACACTTGTTTGGTTTAGCGTTGTTACACTGTATGAACGCTTAGGAATTTGCACGTTGAACACGCTCTATGAAAAATCGGTTGCCAGTGGTGACCTAATCTCGACGTTTCAAAAGGATTTTGTATTTATTAAATACAAATTTAATTTAATATCCCGTAATACAGTATTTAGAAAGCGCTTGGATTTTTACATACGGGATGTTACATACTTAAATACTTACTTTCGAACAGCGTGACCAACGATAACATGTTTCGGTAATTTTTCCTGAAAAATAATAATTCTTTTGAGAAAAAAGTTTTGAAAACAGATGGAGTAACGTTTAGAAAATTTGTGGTTGTATGGTATTTTAGGCACAACGAAATTGGATTTGCTTGAAAACAATATTATTATTTATTCTACTGTCCGCGAGAAGTGTGAGCCATTAATACGGCCACGGATCGTCACGGCAACAAGTAATTTTGCAGGCACTGCACCCACCGTGACGATTTGGTAGACTCACATGACCTTATTATATCTATGCGTTACTGAAGTAATCAGCAATCGGACATATATTTCACCTTTCTTTAGTGCTTACTTTTAAAAAATGTGACTTGGTGGTCGAAGTGGCTAAAGAATCGATCAAACTACTGCGTCATTCAAATGCGCACCTAAAGGTTCTTGCCGCCTCGGTGGTCTAGTGGATAGCGTCCTAGGCTTTCACCCCGAGGATCCGGGTTCGATTCCCGGCGAGGGCTTGGCATTTTCATACGCTATAAATCATCCCACCGTCTGCATTAGCTCAAGTGTGCACAATAGTCGGACGTTAAACACAAAAAAAAAAAAAAAAAACTAAAGATTCTTAGTTCGAGCCGCAATTACTTCCGTTCATTTTCCCTTACCGTTAACACTGATCCCTCGTCCTCATTCTGGCATAAAGTATGGACGTTAAGGAAAAAACTTTTATATAAATTTGATCAAGATCGAACTAAAACTATAAATTTATATAATTGCAAATACACGTTGAGTTTTATACAATTAGATTACATAGATACATAATGTACATAGTGAATAATAAGTAGGCTAAAAAATTGAAATAAAAAAAAACCTACTTATATTAATTACAATTTACGTATTAACAGTAGCCTATTTAGTTTAAAACAATCTTAGAGCTGAAATTGCAGCGCATTTAACTAGTAAAATCACTGAATATAAAAGTACTAAGAATGACAACCCTTATGAGACGTTATGTGACTACTGCTAGCGACATCTTGCGGTAAAGTGTTCAACTACAGTTAAATAGATAATAGTACTGTCTATTTTCGCAAACGACTCCACCTCTTGTCCTTGCAGCGTTCGTAGTGGCAGATAATCCAATTACTTGGACTTTAGCCGCTGATAACGAGCACGCGTTTTATAATGGCTGTACTTCTAGTATGTTTATATTCAGTGGTAAAATTACCCAAGACACAGGGCGTATCTAATTTCTTGTAGTAAGTGTATATTTTTTCAAATAAAACAATTTTAATCGATCAATTGCACAAACAGTACAAAAATGTACTACACAAAAATCTTGGTATGAAAAACGTTTGAAAACAACACAGTTTATAAGAACCGGTTTTGTTCTAATTTTGAGCATATCAAGTTAGAATAACAAATTTGAAAAGACATGTAGGCATACTGTTGAAACGAAAAACTCCTACAAGTGGATGTATTTTTAGTTTTTTCGATTTAATCCCGAAAAACATTATCTTTCTTTAAAATCTGTTATACTGTGACTTGAATCATAGATTTTCATATTTCATTTAGTGCCTTACTCAGTGTGAAACATTTTACATTTGTTATAACGTTACTAAAACGTTTTTGCTGTACTCTGATAATCAAGTACTTCTTTTTTGAGTACAGCAAACAGTTTTGATAACGGCGATATTCCGAAACGTGTCAACGAATATAACTTTTGCGGCTAGGAAAGGCATTTGTATGTCTTAACAAAATAACAACATTCCTAGTGAAAAAAATTATTATATTCAGAATTAAGTCTTCATGTTTGACTAAAATTTCACAAAAATTTGATTAATCGATTTTAAGAAGATAAACCAATTGTCAAGAAGATTAACCAAGTATCGGTGATAATGGATGCCATTTCAGCAGACTTTAGGGTTTTGACAGGTTTTTTCACATAAAAATGGATACAAAAACATTTTTAAATTAAAAAATGTACCTGAGAATTGGGCACGAAAACTAGGTCTAGCCTACATAATACATAATAAAATCAATTTGTTTAGTCGTCAAAGATTTGTACGTATACACAGATTCAAAGGTTCACACACACACACACACACACACACACACACACACACACACACACACACGCGCGCGCACGCAAGCACATACAGACCTACGCACGCAAGCACATACACGCGCGCGCACACACATAGACACAAACACAGACACACACACACACACAAGCACGCAGGAACGCACATACAAACGCGCTCGCCCACACGCAGGCACGCACGCACAGAAAGAGAGAGAGAGAGAGAGAGAGAGAGAGAGAGAGAGAGAGAGAGAGAGAGAGAGAGAGAGAGAGAGAGAGAGAGAGAGAGAGAGAGAGGCGCGAACGCACGCGCACACACACACGCACACACGCACACACAGACGCGCGCGCGCGCACACACACACACACACACACACACACACACACACACACACACACACACACACACACACACACACACGTTCAAGTGTAATGCACTTTCTTGAAACCAAACGTCCTGAAAACGTAAATAACCATCAAATTCTCAAGATCGTTTTCTCCGTTCACTTACTTTGTACAGTGCAAAAGTAAAACCATATTTCTCCACAAAAAGGGCAACCCCCCCCACCTCTACGACATCATGAGTAACCACTTAAAACACAATAAAACAGATGGAAATATCTCACCCTCCAAAGGCAGGACGGGGGGAAGAGGAGTTAAGCCTAAATGATGTGTGTAATAGCAAGGGTGGTTCCTCGCCCTTCACCCTTCGTTTAGTGTTTAATTGTTTCTATTATTTCCTTTAACCAAGTCGAGGATTTCGTTCGCAGTTTATACGTTTAGTCCACTTCCCGAATTGGTAAGGAAATTGTGGCGGACGTAACTGTCAAAACTAGAGTAAGGTTTGAGTTTTGTTCGTTGTTAAGGGATTTCCATTGGAAAAATAAGTGGTGAGCGGTCATCAATGTAAGCCTCAGTCCTGTGAATTTGAAATGAACGCCGATTGAGACATCTACATCACTTTTTTGAAGGGTCGTTAAAAATAATAATTTTAAATTTTCACATTCCATTTGGAACACCACAACTTGTAATGTAATCTTAATTAATATCCAAAGCGCCCCGCGTCAGTGCTCGTAACTTCTCCAATTTAACCGATAACAGTAACATTTACGAAAAACATTATGCTCTTTCCCCACGAAGCGGTCAAAAATATAATAGGTTTTGCCGTTCAGCCAGTCAGCCAACTACACTCTCAACGTTGAATCAGAGCCTGCAATTTTGAAACGAAAATAAATGAATAATCTTACATATACGTCTTTTGGGCTTTACACAAAGTATCGTCGTATCAAGTTTCAAAACAATCGGTCAAAGTTTTTGATTGAAATTGCTTACATTCGTAATAGTTAAGTAGAGACCGCCATCTTGAAATGGAATTAAATAGGAAAAATGTTATAGTATACCATTTGGGTTTTATAAAAGATATCTTTGTTACAAATTTTAAAATAATGTGTCATTGCGTTTGGCCAAAACAGCGTACACTAGGCACCGTTTGGTCAGAGGACGCCATCTTGAAACAGAAATAAATGGGGGAAATCTTACACTATACATTTGGGCTTTAGACAAGGTACCTTCGTATCAAATTTGAAAACAATCGGTCAATGCGTTTGGCCAAAACTGTGTAATAAACGAAATTCCGAGCGATCGAGTTGAACTACACTCTCAACGTTGAATCAGAGCCTGCAATTTTGAAACGGAAGTGAATGAATAATCTTACACACACATTTTTGGGCTTTACTCAAGGTATCGTCGTACCAAGTTTCAAAACAGTCGCTCAATGTTTTTGATTAAAATTGCGTATATTCGTAATAGTTACGTCAGAGACCGCCATCTTGAAACGGAACTAGATATGAAAAAATGTTATATATATGTCATTTGATTTTTATACAAGATATTTTTGTTACAAATTTCAAAATAATCTGTCATCGCGTTTGGCCAAAACGGCGTACACTAGGCACCGTTAGGTCAGAGGATGCCTATGGAGGAAAATCTTACACTATACCATTTGGGCTTTAGACAAGGTACTTTCGTATAAAATTTCGAAACAATCGGTCAATGCGTTTGGCCAAAACTGCGTACACTCGATATTGTAAATCAGAGTCCGCCATTTTGAAACGGAAATAAATGGGAAAATTTCACACGTCATGTGGCCTTTAGACAAGGTACCTTCGTATCAAATTTTAAAACAATCGGTCAATGCGTTTGGCCTAAACTGTGTACTTAACAACGTAATGACGAGCGGTCGCGTTCAGAGACTTCGCTTCGTTCGCTCAATTAATAATGGCGAAAATTATTGTTCATTTTTATATTTTCATTGTAATTTTTAAGTTTAAAATGTTAAAACGCAAATTTTATCGCTGATTATGATAAGGAAATTAGATTTTCAAAAAAACGTAAGATAATAAAAAGAGCGTAAGGTATTGTTGTTGAAACTTTGCTTCCATCACGTCAGCGAGTCAGTTGCGTTCTGAGATTATTCATCGTTCTGGCGACAAAACTGGACAAAATACGAGAGTCTGTCTTATTTCGCGGGAGTTTTGCAGTCCTGTATTTTGAATGCCACCGAAGCTTGTGCCACTGAATATAAAGGTACTAGAATGATAACCCTTATGGGAGATATATGAGCGCTCGCTGCTGATGGCATCTTGATGCAGAGTATTAAAATACGGTTAAATAGTACTATTTTCTCAAACGACAACCAATTGTCCTTGCAGTTTGCAGCGTTCGTAGCGGCAGGCAGTTGAACTACTTGGACTTTAGGCGCTGATATCGAGCATATTTTTTATAGTGGCTGCTTCTAATTCGTTTACATTCGCAATTCATATTACTGCATTTACTTATAGGCTGATAGGTACTATCTTGTGGGCGTATTCAGTTTGCTGTTACAACTCAAAGCAGCCAAACCTGCATTTGTCTCCTGCCAATCGTTGGGAGGTACACCACCTTTCCGCAAAACGTTTACATTTGAAAGTGCTTAGAGAGACTCTGAGGCGTTAATTTGCAAAGAATTATTTAAACAGACAACACTGTCCGATATCTCTCAAGAAACTGATGTACTAGTATCATAGTGCAATAAAACTTAAATTAACAAACGAGAAAGTTTTTTTTTTTTTGGTGTTTAACGTCCGACTATTGTGCACACTTGGGCTAATGCAGACGATGGGATGATTTATAGCGTATGAAATGCCAAGCCCTCGCCGGGAATCAAACCCGGGTTCTCGGGGTGAAAGCCTAGTATGCTATCAACTAGGCCACCGAGGCGGCTAACGAGGAAGTAAGCATACTAAATGTGATTGAACAAAGTTCGCCTTTCTGGCAGTCGAATTGATTTAAGAGTATTGCAGAATAGTTATTAGAGCCCCTCTAGGTGACTATTACAACGATAAACACAATTAACACGCATCTGTCTCGCTGATTTGATGAAAACCAGTTTTCCAAAAATAAAGGTTCCGGATATGATTAATAAAATTGTCGGTAATTATGTAATTGACACTCATCGATGCAGATTAATTAGAGATTGTACAAGTCGATTATCAAACGAATGATGGCAATTTTGATCGGAACGTATTTACGAGGTCCAATGGTAGACTTCTAATATGCCGAATGCATCTGAATACCCTGCTGAAAGGCGATTTTTTAAAATAAAATCACAATAGAAGACCTGTCTAGAAATAGATTTGTTTTTTTTATTTTCATGGCGGCATACAATTTGGAATTTGGGTTATTTTTGTAATCCAAATTTAAATTGAACGCGAAAAATTTACGCGGTAATTTTTGCGTCATTCACGTTTTCTAGAATTCGTTACCACTTACACAATCCCATGTCCTCAGGGGACAGGGTCAGTGCTCAGTTCATTACCCAATAAACTACGCTGACCCCCACTTTTCCAACACCGATGTAAGAGTAATCCACCCCAGAGCTACTGAAGCAACGGTCATTTTGCCTTATCTCGCCCCATTCAAAGAAACCTATTTATTTCCTGGCACTTCGTACTTCCTCGGTCAATTTATAACCTGTAACGAAACAATAGCCGAGATCAGACGATTGTATCCGAACCGTATCGATCTCGAAGCTCTAATAGAAAATATCCGTTTCGACGATTCGGTTACTAAGAGTCATTGAAGACACTTTCTCAAATTATTGAGCTGAAGTGAATTGAAATCCATAAGCTTCAAAATAAAACTATATTTGATTTAAATTTGACAAAAACTGTTAGAGGAAAATTTGGAAAAATCCTATTTTTGTTCATATTTTAAGCGTTTTTTTTAGTTGGAATCTAGAATTTTGAAAAATTAAAAACTAGTTCCGACATACAAACACTGTAAGTTATATAGGTTACGTGCCAAACTTCACCCTACACACACACACACAATGTATACAAACAACTTTTTGGATTCAAAAAACAACTGTTGCAACCACCCTAAAATTATTTTTCATGATTACGGTATTTTTTTGAAAGAATATACGATGCTGTGTTTTTCGAATACTGTTTTTATGCACGAAGTTTTGCGCACGTGTCTTCTTGAAAGTGTTTTTCACTCACGTGTTTTTATAACAGTAACACAGCGTTTTTAGCGCACGTGTTTTTCACGTTCAGTGTTTTTCGTACAACTGTTTTTTGTGTACACATTTTTCGAGTAAAACGTTTTTCACGCACGTGTTTTTGTTTTTCTAACAAAGTGTTTTTCATGCACTTGTTTTTTTTGCGTAGTGTTTTTTGTCGCGAATGTGTTTTTCGTGTGTTTTTGCGCATGAATTTTTTCGAACACAAAACACACACACACACACACACACACACACACACACACACAAACACGCACACACAAACACACACACACACACACACACACACACACACACACACACACACACACACACACACACACACACACACACACACAAACACAAACACACACACACACACAAAATGCAGATCTGTTTTATCTACAACGAAGGATCATTTTTTAATTTAAAAAAATAAAGTATTTTTAGTTAAAAAACTGTTTATATAAACATTTTTGCAAAACAGCTCTATCAGTTTTGATTAAGTCCTTAAGTACTGTATTTTAAGGAATTGTATCCCTTCCCCTTCCCACACAAAATCGGTGTTATTTTCCGAAATCCATTCATGAGTACAACAATTGTGAAATAAAAATAAATCAATGATTCACGATTACATCGAAAGAAAAACCGAAAAAATAACCCCTCACCACTGTTTGGTTTACAGACAAATTATAAATTTCTGTTATTTCAAATGTGGTAAACGTGTTACGTTTGCTTGAGATAAGATTCTTCATGTATGACAATAATTTGAGCAAAATCTGATAAAACAATTTTGAAAAATTTGACAGATTTTCGGCTTTTGTTCTTTCGTTTGTAACTTTGCAACCAAATATTTATAGAAAGTTTATGTAATGCTTTGCTTAACGTCGGATTTTCATTGAATTCTTTCAAAATATATAAATCGACACGTAAGTATAAAATTCTATAAAATCCAATTTTCAGTAAAAAGTATTCAAGCTTTAAAAATTACTAACTTTTAACATATTACAACGTTTTGCGAACCTTTTTATTAAAAGTTTTTATGTCTGAAAAGACGGAAAAGTTTAATTGAATTTTTACTAAATTAAATATCATTGATAAAAACAACGTTCATTTTTTTTTTTTTTTTTTTGTGTTTAACGTCCGACTATTGTGCACACTTGGGCTAATGCAGACGATGGGATGATTTATAGCGTATGAAAATGCCAAGCCCTGGCCGGGAATCGAACCCGGGTCCTCGGGGTGAAAGCCCAGTACGCTATCCACTAGGCCACCGAGGCGGCAACACCGTTTAAATAGGTTAAAATTTTGTTTACTTTAATTTAACATAATAAGCTATTTATTATATTTTTCTGAAAAAACCAAATACTAGATTTTTATTGAAATTCCACTAAATATAACGTAAATTTTGTCTAAGGTAAATGGAAATTTGTATGAACAAAATTAACAGGAAGGCCTACTGTAAAATATTTTGTAAAATAAAATGTTGGAAGCCTAAATATAACCAATTCAATTCAACACGGTAAACTTAAAATTTTGTCTAAGGTAAATGGAAATTTTTATGAACAAAATTATCAAGAAAGCCTACTGTAAAATATTTTGTAAAATAAAATGTTGGAAGCCTAAATATAACGAATTCAATTCAACACGGTAAACTTAAAATTTTGTCTAAGGTGAATGGAAATTTGTATGAACAAAATTATCAAGAAGGCCTACTGTAAAATATTTTGTAAAATAAAATGTTGGAAGCCTAAATATAACGAATTCAATTCAACACGGTAAACTTGAAATTTTGTCTAAGGTGAATGGAAATTTGTATGAACAAAATTATCAAGAAGGCCTACTGTAAAATATTTTGTAAAATAAAATGTTGGAAGCCTAAATACCACCAATTCAATTCAACACGGTAAAATTGAAATTTTGTCTAAGGTAAATGGAAATTTGTATGAACAAAATTAATCAAGAAGGCCTACTGTAAAATATTTTGTAAAATAAAATGTTAGAAGCCTAAATAACACCAATTCAATTCAACACGGTAAAATTGAAATTTTGTCTAAGGTAAATGGTAATTTGTATGAACAAAATTATCAAGTACTGTAAAATATTTTGTAAAATAAAATGTTGGAAGCCTAAATATAACCAATTCAATTCAACACGGTAAACTTGAAATTTTGTCTAAGGTAAATGGAAATTTTTATGAACAAAATTATCAAGAAGGCCTACTGTAAAATATTTTGTAAAATAAAATGTTAGAAGCCTAAATACAACGAATTCAATTCAACACGGTAAACTTGAAATGGACAGATAATGTAACAAAATATTGTTTATGGTCTCATTTACGGTTACTGAAACCAGATAGGACAGGGAACAGAGTAGCCTATCAGAATAACCACCAACAAACTAACAACTCTCACTTTATCTCAACAAATCTCAACAGTAACCATTAAAATTTAAAATGGACGAAATTCTGGATCACAAAAACAATTACACTAAATTAAAAACTAATGAACACGAAATAAAAACGGCTTTGACAAGTAAAGTTGTTAATTACGCCCCCCCTTCACCCGACTCCGGGTTGCAAATCCCACTTTGACATTGACAATAAACGAGCCTCACCGCACAGCGTGCAACCCCTATATTGTTTTCTTAAACCGCTCTCACCCCCACGCACTACTTATTCAAAGTATCCTCATTTAAAAGTTCGCCCTCGCCATCTTGAATCTAGTTAAGGATTCAAGGCGCGTTGCAGCGCCGGGGCCAATAGGAAGGAAGCACTTGATCCGGGGAGGATCCGGGGAGGAAGTGGTCGTGTTCTTAGCGGAAAGCTTTCGCTTCCGTTTCTTGATTTCCCCGGTTTATGTCAGTTTTCCGTTCGCCCTCTGACTTCTAATTTAATAACGTCTTCCTTCCGCTAAGCCCTTTACAGCCAACGCCTAGAAATGTCTTGTCTTTTGCAAAAATTTATTTCGAACTGGCGGCTATTCTGCGTCAATTAGAAATTAATTTTATTTTACGAAGGGACGCTATTTACACGTTTAAAATAACATTTGTTTCACTGACGTGATTTCCATAAATATATTTTTTTAAATTTTATCCTTTTTTTGTAAATCTGACCACTATTATAATCAGAATTAGAATCTGCATTTTACATTTTCAAATTGTATTGAAAACATGATAGTGAACCCAAACCGCCGTCAAATTCAATTACTTAATTTCAACAGATTCGGAAAATTAAAAAAAAAAATCATTATTTATACGGTTTTGTACGCTGTTTATAATGGTGAAAGAACATTTTTAAAGATTTTCAACATAAAAAGTTACGCATTTTTAAGGATTTGAAACGACTGCCATTTTGAAACTGTTAAGCGGTTATTTCTGTGTAACGAACATTTCCAAGTTATTACAAAAAGTGATTTTTGTGTCAAGTTTGAATTGCAGACGTAAGAGTTGTAACACACACACACACACACACACAACACCGTCTTAAGTTGCTCCGTGTCGTAAGTGGTTATCGAACAGTTTCTCACGAGGCTGCATGCGTAGTAGCTGGCGAACTTCCAATAGCTAATGGCCGATGAAAAAGCGAGGCCGCTGAACAGCGATATAGTCATGCAGTAGCAATTAATGAGAGCGAAATCGGATCCAGCGACTTTGGGACAAATCAGCAAACGGACGATGGACGGAACAATTCATAAGCAACATCCATGCTTGGTGCAACAGGCAGCATGGAAAGGTGGGCTTCTACCTCACACAGGTTCTAATCGGACACTGTTGATTCCGGGTTTACCTGTTCCGTTTCCGGTTGGAAACAAACTCGGCTTGTCCCCGTCTTTCAGCAGTGAAGGAAGATGCGGAGCATGTATTTTTCCGCTGTCAGAAATATCTACGAGGACAGGACGATCCTGCAAACATATCTGCGAGGCAGCATTGCACCGAAAAATCTGGTTGCGACAATGATGACTTCAGAGACTGCAATGATGACGTCAATGACGACCATTACAACATCATCGCAGTGGTAATGAAGAGGCTGAGGATTGAAGATCAAGAAAGGAAAGGCAACGCTCTAGCCGGATAGGCGAACAACCCGCGCGAAGTAATGCCTGATAACAGTTCCGTGGGGTAGAGTACAGAAGAGGAATGTCTGTGGTGGTTTTTTAGTGGGTAGGAATATTTTGAGCTTAACTTGGGTTTGAACTTAACTTGAATCCCGTACGCAGTTTTCGGCCAAACGCATTAACCAATTGTTTTCAAATTTGGTATAAAAGTATCTTGCGTAAAATCCGAACAATATATGTGTAACATTATATCCTATTCTCTTCCGTTTCAAGATGGCGGCCTATGATTTAACAATGACGAATGTACGCAGTTTTTTGGACAAACGCATTGACCGATTATTTTGAAATTTAGTACGAAAGTATCTTGCATAAAAAAACAACATATGTGTAAGATTTTTTCCGAACGTATCTTGCGTAAAACCCGAAGAACATATGTGTAAGATTTCCCATTCAGTTTTGTTTCAAGATGGCGGCCTCTGATTTAACGTCAACGGGTAAGCATTTTGGCAAAACGCACTGACCGGTTGTTTTGAAATTTGGTACGTAGGCGCTTTGTATGAAGCCCGAACACCGTATGTGAAAGTTTTTTCCCCAATTCACTTCCGTTTCAAAATGGCGGTATCTGGTTTAACGATGACGAGTGTAGTTGATGACTATGTCCTGTAATACTGTCAACGGCAAGATCTATCATAAGTGATTCATGGAGAAAAAGCATACAATTTCCAATAAAGGTGGTCGCGTAACATTTTCTTAATTATTACCAGTTGAATTGGCGGAAAGGTTTATGAGCGCGTCAAAATGGTTAAGCTATTGATTAAGAATATACCGATAGGTTTACTGTTCTTTGAACTGCTAGTTATATATCTTACTGAATATACTGTAGTTAGTTTTCTCGTTAAATATTTTGTCAGGATTCATTTCTCCGATTTTCGATAAAACAAAACTAGTTTTTATTTCAAATAAGCTATTGTATGACTTTAAACGTATGATTTAAATTTTAACAAAATCTGTTTGGTGATTTTAAGAAATCGGATCGCTTAGAGTTCAACAAAATTGTTTTTTTATTTTACACTTTTTTGAAAATCCGATTTCACTATCTTAACCGGCATTTTAAAATTCGAATTTACATTTAAAAAAACGAACCCTGACTGTCTTTAGGTTCATTTTTGTATTTTCAGTGGAACTTAAAACATTAAGAGTTGCTAGTTTATGCAAATTTTAACGCTGGTTACGTTTATGATTAAGAGTGAATGATTACGAAACCTGATTTTTAAAACGTACCACGATTACACATATCCCTAAAAAATGTTCTGAGAGCAAATAGGAAAATCAGTTGCACTGTCAGCTGTTCAGGAACCCATATGCTATCGTTACCAAATGAACAGTAACAGCTGTCAGTTAAGTGGAAATTAGTTAGGTGTATAACCGATCCATCATTAAAACAAAATGATAGAGTCTGTGTCAGTTAATATTCAAATTTCGTTTGATTATCTTTAAGTTTACTCATTAAAAATCTGATCGAACTTAAGTCTTCAGACTGTTGAAAAAATTACAGACGTCTATTGAAAAATTATTTCTATAAAGTTGCTGGTAACAAAAGAAGCAGATTTTTTTAAAAGAATTTCAGCTTTTGTCTAAGTTGGTCAAATTCAGCACACATTAACAAATGTACGAGGTGTGTTCAGAAAGTAACGAGAATTTTTAAATTTCGCGAGATTGGAGAGTCCGATTCTCAAAATTTTTTTTATTATGTTGGTATACATGCCCTTGAAGTATGATAAACCTTTCAGCTGTTTTCCTTGTTGACTCTGTGAATTTTGCTGCCACGAGTTTCTTACACAAAACATTGGAAACAATGTCATGACATGATCCAATCGATATGCGAACACCATCAGCGACCTCTCTAATTTTGATTCGGCGATTGTTCGTAACCATTTCTTTCACTTTTTCACGGTTGTTGATGTGCTGGGGCGTCCAGGGCGTTCGTCATCTTCAACGTCTACACGGCCTTCTTGGAAACGCTTGTACCACTCGTACACTCTTGCTTTACTCATAGCAGACTCACCATAGGCATTTGTTAACATTTCGCACACTTTGTTACACTTTATTCCATTTTTTACGCAAAATTTGATACAAATTATTTGATCCATTTCTTTTAACAAACGAAAATTGCCGAGCTCATAAAAAACCTTAGTGGCTGTCACAGACAAAGTCAACAATGAAAACAGCTGAAAGTTTTATCATACTTCAAGGGCATGTATACCAACATAAAAAAAAATTGACAATCGAACTCTCCAAACCCGCGAAATTTAAAAATTCTCATTACTTTCTGAACACACCTCGTACCTTGACATACTAGAACAGCATTGTTGTGGAGTAAAAATTGACAAAATTATGAACCTTCAAAGTAGCTGGTGGTAGAAACACTGAATGGAAATCGTGATTTTCGGTACAACTATTGAAATATTTAAACCGACGTTTGAAAATATGTTAACGGAATCGACATAGATTTACAGACAAAAGAACACGCTTTAATTTGGTGTATCTGAAATTTCTGTACAATAAACTGTTAAACAGACTTCAGAGATGAATAAGATAAAAAAAATACTGGGAAAAACGCAAAATAACCAAAAGACTTAATTAAATTGACTGTGTGTGCTCCAATGTGGGCTTATATTA
>CM040187.1:56991280-57061280 GCA_022606455.1 Callitettix versicolor | reverse complement strand
TCTTTGAAACACAAACTCGCTGATTTGATTGAAAGCGAAATTTCAAAAACTAACAATTTTTATTTACCTTACATTTAAAACTAATCTTATTTCACCATAAGCAGATTTAATCACAGATGTGCAATCTTCAATTAAATTTGAAAAAATAAAATGCTAATCCGTGCGCAGTTTAAAGTTGATTTCGTTAGTGAAGTCAGATTTTCAAATGTATTTGTTGCTTATATATGTATATGTATCAGCAAATGTATGCTTACATTTGTGTATATGTATGTATATGTATATGTATGCTTACAAATGTATATGTATCAGGCTGTATTTTGTAAAGGCATATTGGCAAAAAGTTGAAGTCATTTCGCCGGGTAACGTATTTGTCCAAAATCTATTCAATATCAAGTTTTTAAACCAAGTTTTAACCAAATAAAACAAAAAATATGAACGTTAGCGCGCAATAGCTCATTTTCTAATCGAAAGTCGTTAAAATTATAATTTCCCTCATTGACTCATTGGAGATACCAAATGTTTATGAATTAAAATCCTCATTAAGAAATGAACCTAAACATTGTTTAATCTTTGTGTGGGGGAGTTTGCGCAACAATATTTTGCAAAATTTTCAAAGTGGAATTTTAAAGGTGACAGTGCGACTTCTATCTGTTTTCTCCCTGGTCGTATATTCTGCCCCCTGCGGCATAGCTTAGCCGGTCTTAGCAAGGTCAATAGGGTTAGTGCATTCCCAGTAACCCCCAGGATCATCTGAAAGTCTAATGCAAACGTGTAGGACAATACCCGCACTATATTATCTCTTAAGCTGCATTCGTTTTATACGTTATGTGTGTCATTGTTCTCTTAAACGTTGTGTGTGTGTGTGTGTGTGTGTGTGTGTGTGTGTGTGTGTGTGTGTGTGTTAGCAGCACACGCACGTTCGCTGTTTTATTCTTATTTGATTCAAACTTGGCACAAATATCGATTTCGGTAATACTTTGGAAATGTTCGTTCATCGTCAAAATTTGTTCAACAGTTTCAAAATGGCGGACATTACAAATTAGTTTAAAAACTAATGACTTTTTTGTCAAATATTTTTGAAAATATGATATCACCATCGTAAAAACTGTGTAAATTAGAATTTTGAATTTTTTATAAAATGTTGAAATTAAGAAATATTGCAACGGCGGTCAGGGTTAATTTTCGTATTTTCAATGCAATTTGAAAATTTAAAATAGTAATACTTTATTGCTGATTATGACGGCGAAATCATAATTTTAAGTAGTGAAAGATAAAGAAAAATACTTTTGAAAATTCGTTTCTATCACGTCAGTTAGACAGCTGCTTTCCGTGATTATTTTTATTCTGGACAATTTATTTAAAATCGACTAAGAATTGTACAACTAAATTACAATTTAATATACGCTATTTCTCTCCAGAATTTTGTTTCGCAAAACTTACAATTTACGTAATCATATTTTCACAATTACAGCTTGTAATAATTTCGTAAGTGCATGTGTTTCACAAACAATTTCATCACTTGTGAAAAAAAGTTACGTGGGTTTAAATAAAGTTAGCAAGCCAACAGTAACAACTATAATTTTGTTTTTCTGTTTGTAGTTTTGAGGTTATGATGCTGTATCATAACCATAAATTTAAAATAATGCTGCATAAATATAACTAATTAATAATTAGTTTAATTGTCAATTAAGAAGGAAAATCAGGCCTAGTGTTTTTGAAGAAAGTTTTGGATAGAAAAATAATTTGTTAAAACTTTTAAATAAAAATAAAACTGTATCATAATTATAACAAAAGTTTACCTTTAAAAAACCTTCATAATTCCTAAATAGGCAAATTGAATCAAGTAATACAACTCTAAAGTACAAACTTAACCTGTAATCTTTGCGTTTCGATACCGTCTTTTTAAGAAAACAAAATCCGCCCCTTCCTTTTAGACGAGGGGAGGTGAGGGATGTAGAGGGGTAAAGAAGCCACCCCCAACAATGTCCAGTCTCGGCACAACAGTGTGTATTTGTGGGGCGTCGAGAGGCGAAGTGATTTTGTTAATTATAATCGGAAACCTTACTGGTACAATTTGATTTGGAAAGTTGGTAACACAACAACCAGCATTACTGTCGGTATAGATTGTTGTGACGTCATTGATTACGTTGTGAAAGTGTTTGTGAGTAAAATACCGTGCGGTGGCAATAGTCAGGCGCTGAGTTCTTTAAGGTTCTTGTAGTTAATTTTAAGACTGTTAAAACACAAAACAAAGTGAAAAACCTTAATTTACTTTAAGAGAAGGTTTTTAGTTTCAGTTTTACGAAATGTTTAGAAAAAATGGTGAAGGTGAAAAAAAATTGATGTAGGGAGTTTGATAGATGCATTCATTGTTAGGCGTCATGAGTACAAAAATGTGGTTTCGACTTTGTTAGAAACTCTAATATTAGCTCTAATAGTAATTTGGTAACAGCTTGGACAAGTCCGTTACTCAATAAAATTCCTTTAATAGTTTCAAAATGGCTGTCATTTCAATTATTAAAAATCGCGAAACGAAGCTGTCTCATTGACGTGACAGGAGCGAATTTCCAAAACGTTTTTTTTATTTTACCCGCCGTCAAATTCGTGTTCAAAATGCTAATTTATGCAATTTTTAACGCTGATTATGATTAGAAAATCCGATTTTCGTAAACACGTAAGAGAAAACGTTACTTCTTACATTATATATGTATATATATATATATATATATATATATATATATATATATATATATATATATATATATATATATATACACTTAGATATATAAAATGTATTTATTTTTTATGAATACATAAAACTTTTAACGATCTAATCAAAAATTGATCTAGAGGTCAAAATCTGCGCTCATTTCAAGATCCCGGATATGGATGTTACGTCACAGCTCATTTTCCAATGAGAATTTGCGAAAACATAATAATATCATTTTTTATCTCGGCGTGGAACAAGTATCATCGTGCTTATCACAGGAGTTGAACCAACCATTTTTTGATTATTTTTGATATTTATACTTAGTTTACAAACATATCGGAACCAATTTTAATATTTCGTATCTTTTCGTTCCAAACCATTTTTTAAAATTAAAAAAAAAACGATGGTGTTTTTTTTCAAATTTGGCGATAAAAATATAAGCTGTTTTTTTAAATAGAAACAAAAAAACTGGAAAACGGTGTAATTTCTTAAGATCAGTTTAACACGGTGTGTATAATTTAAAGTAAAGATTTTTGCCGTTAGGAGTAAATAGAAAAATGCAAATGTAAATAAACCCTGACCGCCGCCGAGTTTGGTTCACTCCCAAACAATGAATGTTTGTTTACAATTTAGTATACTTGAGTTACGAACGCCAACTTCGCCTAGAATTCTATCAAAAGAATATTTCGGTTTCTTGTCGACATAAATTTGCGGATTTCTTTGAGTAATAATTAAATGTGTTAAAATGTATTTTCACAGAATTAATTCTTTTAGTTTAGTTTTTCCGAATTTTTTCAGAATACCGATAGAAATCGATATGATCAAAACGAAAATGTTAATAGAATTTGTCTAACTGTGATTTGTTCTACATTAAATACAGCTTAAAATATGCCAAAAGTGTTTGAGCAGTGTTCGAAAACAAAAAGTCAAGTTGCGATTTTTATGATGGATTCCGCTTAAATTAGCGTTAAAAAAAATTACAAAATCTCCAAAAATGCATACAAATATAATTTCAAGATAAGAAGTTACCAGAATACTTACTAATAATTCTGTTTTGAATTTTCGATCCATTATTTCCGAATTGCCACTGGAAAAATGAGCCGTGGAACGCAATTACAGTCTGGTTCAACTCAAACTTAACACAAAAATCAGCTACCAAGTTCGTTAACCATAAAAATTTGTCCAGCAATTTCAAAATTTAATCGTTTTAATGTTTGTCTTAAATTGTTTTGAAAATTCGGTTCCACGATAATAAACAGCGTTAAAAACTGCACGAATTATCGTTTTGAATTTTTAAAAAATCCGTTGGAATTACGGTATATTTTTTTACGGCGGTCAGGGTTCATTTTCGTGTGTTCAGTGTAATTTGAATGAAGTGCTAATTTATTCCTGATTCTATGGTGGTAAAATCGGAATTTGAAAAACTAGCAAGACACAGTGTAATACTTTAGAAAAATCGCTTCTATCACGCTAGCGAGACAGTGCCTCTATTATTTTACTTATCGCGAAAAAAAATAATATTTTTATTTTATAACTTGTTAGGTTTGTATAAAATCCAACAACGTTATTTATTTATTATTATTATTATTTATTATTTATTTATTTATTATTATTTATTTTAGTTCGACACTAACAAATAAATGCTTAATATTGTATTCAAGTAACTCAAAATTGAAAAGAAAAGAATGCACGTTGGTCCTAGGCTACAGTATTTATTTTGGCTCTTTCTGAATTACTCGCAAACCCGTATTGATCGAATTAGGTCTGCTCTGTGAATTTACCAATTACGGGACTCGGAATTTCTGTTGATTTTCAAAATCTCATTCAAATATTTTTGGTTTAAAACCGGCTTAACCGATAAGCAAATGTATTAACATTTTGACGATTTTTGGTTATGAATTTTTCTCAAACATAAGAAGTTCGCTTGGTAAATTTTTTTAAACGTTGGTTC
This sequence comes from Callitettix versicolor, assembly GCA_022606455.1. Taxonomy (NCBI): domain Eukaryota; kingdom Metazoa; phylum Arthropoda; class Insecta; order Hemiptera; family Cercopidae; genus Callitettix; species Callitettix versicolor. Next base: position 57,056,619 of record CM040187.1, on the reverse strand, counting down.
AGAATTTTAAATTTAAAAAACACCATTGAAAAAAATCAAAAGCAATAAAAACAAATCCTGTTCAAAGATTTGCATGACGTTTTTCAAATTCCTTACTTTACCAAAACGGTACATAATATTTAAACGTACACACAAAAACTACAGTAATTGTTTAAATTTTAATTGTAAATTTGATTATTTGCAACAGCCTTATATTTTTGCAATTATTAGGCTAATTGTTCTCAAAATAAAAAAAAATATTTTTTTTTAAATCAGTGATGCTCTTATTTTATACAAATCGCATGATGTATGTTAAATTTATTTGTTTAATGTAATGTATCAGTAGACAGATTGTTTTAATTCGATATTAGAAACACTGTAATAATTTTAATATTCCTGAATATTGCTTAGGCACTAAAGATACCGGCGTACACTCGCGCAAGTACGTCTTGTTCAGTTTTAAAACAAACACGATTAAATCTTTCGTTATATCAAAATCTTTTTTTCAAAATTAACTTTAAATAGTTAACTAGCTGTAAAGTGTAAACTTTGTGTCTACAAACACTTGAAACGAAAAATATTTTGTAAATTCTCTCTGTAAGATCAACAATAATGCGATAAAATATAGTTTAGATTTTTTTAATACAGTAAATTCGATGTTAAAATCCAAAAGGACCAATTTTCCTTCTTTATGGTTTGATTTTAAAGACAGTTTACTTACCTGATGACAAAAACGTCTGTAAAGGGGTGTTCAACGCTATTAAAAGGATTTAAGCAACGTGATATGACCGTAATTCATATCTTGTTAACTGTTAAAAATAACAGTTCTGTAACTGCAGTAATTTGTATATAATTTCAATTAAAAATAACGACCGGTTTTATTTCAAACAAACCATTCAGGACTTCTTACTTGTTATTAGGCCACTAATATGTAAACTAATACCTGCAGAGAAGCTAACAAAACGCCAGTATACGAGATGTGTTCAGAAAGTAACGAGAATTTTAATTTTTTGAAGAAAATATTTATTTATTCTTCTAAAATGATGTTGTCGCCTTCAAAATAGTCCCCATTGGAGATTATAAACTTGTGCCAGCGCTTCTTTTAATCCTCGAAATACTTCTCAAACTCGATCTTTGAGATAGCCTTTAGTTCTTTCAGCGACGCGCTTTTAATGTCATCTACGGCTGTAAAACGACGGCCCTTTAAGGTTTTCTTTATTTTTGGAAATAGGAAAAAGTAACACGGAGCCATGTCTGGCGAATATAGAGGCTGGGGCATCGTTACAAGTACTGTTTTTGGCCAGAAATTCACGAACAAGCAATGAAGTGTGATCTGGTGCATTATCGTGGTGCCAAAGCCATGAATTGTTTTTCCACAGATCCGGGCGTTTTTTTCGGATTGCTTCACGCAAACGGCGTTGAACTTGTAGTTAGTACTCCTTATTGACCGTTTCACCTGGTGGCAGGAATTCATGATGCACTATACCATTAATATCGAAGAACACAGTGAGCATAACCTTCACGTTCGACCGCACTTGTCGAGCCTTTTTCGGTCTTGTCAAGCCAGAATGCCTCCACTTGGATAGTTGAGCCTTAGTTTCGACGTCATATCCGTAAACCCATGTTTCGTCACCTGTTATAATACGTTTCAGTAATTCTGCATCGTCGTTGACTTCATTTAGTGACTCCTGAGCAACTTCCATTCGCCACTGTTTTTGTTCAAAATTCAAAAAATTTTGAACGAATTTTGCTGCCACGCGTTTCATACACAAAACATTGGAAACAATGTCATGACATGATCCAATCGATATGCCAACATCATCAGCTACCTCTCTAATTGTGATTCGGCGATTGTTCATAACCATTTCTTTCACTTTTCCACGTTTTCATCGGTTGTCGATGTGCTGGGGCGTCCAGGGCGTTCGTCATCTTTAACGTCTTTACGGCCTTGTTGGAAACGCTTATACCATTCGTAAACTCTTGCTTTACTCATAGTAGACTCACCATAGGCCTTTGTTAATATTTCACACACTTTGTTACACTTTATTCCACTTTTTACGCAAAATTTGATACATATTCTTTGATCCATTTCTTTTAACAAATGAAAATCGCCGAGCTCATAAAAACACGTCTAACCTTAGTGGCTGTCACAGACAAAGTGAACAATGAAAACAGCTGAAAGTTTTATCATACTTCAAGGACATGTATACCAACATAATAAAAAAATGTTTGACAATCGGACTTTCCAAGCTCGCGAAATTTAAAAATTCTCGTTACTTTCTGAATACACCTCGTATATATAAATATTTAAAAAATATTATAAATTGCATTTTCAGGGTGTTTATAAAAATTGCCAACAAAATTCGACATATTATTGTATAGGCTACTTGAAAAAACAAAGATAAAAGTGCCTGTAAAGGTATGTCCTAAATGCTTAGTTTTGCGTCTGTCTGTTAGTGTCCTTTTAAAATTGTTACTCAATAACATTTTACACTACACAAATGAAACTTCATACAAATACGAGGCATGTCCGGAAAATGAGTACCGTTTTGTGAAAACGCAATTTTTTTCAAAACAAAATTTATTTTTACATGGATGAGCATTTGTTAAACTATATTTCCACATAGTTGTCACCATTGTTCAGACATGCGTCGTAGGGAGAAACAATACCCTCTTCATAGAAAGTTTTCGCTACTGAAGACAACACAGTTTTTTACGTCGTCATCGCTGTCAAAGCGTCGTCCTCCAAAATCACGCTTCAAGTTCAGAAAAAAGTGAAAATCAGGAGTTAGGACTGTACGGCGGATGACACCTTCTGGTGTCTTCTGGTTGTGACACTGCCCCCATTCTGCGGGTGTTACTCAAACAAAACCTTATTCAAGAATTCGGTTGGAGGCAGTTCGATCATCCGTCGATCTCGCTTCTGATTTTCATTTGGCTCTCAATTTGGAGTGTGATTTTGGAGGACGAAGCTTTGACGAACGGTGTTCGGTAGTGGTTGTCTTCAGTAGCGGATTCTTTCTACGAAGAGGGTATTAAAAGTTGTACCTCGCTACGACACATGGTGGCAATTATGTGGAAATATAGTTTAACAAATGCTCTTCCATGTAAAAATAAGTTTTGTTTTAGAAAAACAATTTTGTGTTTTTCCAGAACGATACTTACCTCGTGTTTACGTTGGCTGGACGATATTAAAGAAAAAAGTTGAAGAAATATTTCATCTGTTTTCAAAATGAAAGCCGCTTAAATTTTTTTAAGTAAAATAAAATAAAATCGAAGAGTTTTACAAAATATTTTTGGACAACTTTTTTTACAAATTTAACAATGTTTGTTTCAAAACAATCGGATGTAAAACAATGGAACAGTGTTAGCAAACGTGACGGTATGTTTTATTCTTACACTAAAACATCAGTATAGATATAGGCCTACTTACTGCAGTGGATAGTTCGCTAGTTTTAAAACAGCTGATTATGTGCCATTATAATAACACCTGATGTTATACTCAGTAAAAAAATCATTGTTGTAACAGCTGTAACTTTGAACTAAAGCAATACACAGTAAACACATTTAATCTATGGCTTAGTGGTTCCTTATTTCATTTTTTCGAACTCGGAAGTAGCCGATATGCTCCTAATGGCTTGCACAATTCAATAGCTTGAAAGGTAGGCGACTGTAATCAAGGTTTATCAAATTGTGTATTACCTACTCCTACAATTTTTGCGACAACTCATCAACGGCTCAGTGAGACAGGAAGTTTAGAAACTTTGCAAATATGGATGGCCACTGTTGATTAAAACATGAAAATTTTTGCTTGTTTCATGGTCAAATTATCATTCGCTATAGTCTGTGTATTACTTAACAAAACCCCAGCAGGAGGTGCAGATTAGCTGCGCCTATTGAGAGGATTTAGACGTCCCTCGCGGTACCCGAGTCTAACACACACTTACACTTACAACACTACACTTACGACTTTAAAACTTTACTCTAACACTTACATTTAGGGAGGCGATAATAGCCTCAATGTGCTTTTCGCCTTAAAATAACAACAAAAAAAACTTAACAAAACTAACATATAATAATAATAATAACAATTTGTTTTAATTAATATAATTAAATTTAAACAATTATGAATTAGTAACGCGTGACCAAGCCTCGCTCAATAGACATTTTACGTAAACTAATTATTTGAAAATTTTAATAAAAATGATTACTAGTTATTTATCAAATTGTTATTGATAAAGTAAAAACCATAAAAATAACAGATGATATTAGAAACAAAAAAATTGTTCAGAATAATTTGTTCTTTGTTTTTATTTTTATTTTCTTAACAAAACCTCTATACTAGTTTTAGTTTTTTAAGTTTAATGTTTAATAACCTAGATTACACACTCGAGAACGTGAGTTGATTCACGCAGTTGTGTCGCACCTATACACACAAATTACGGCAAAAAAATCTCTTCAAGCAGCTGTCTTGCTGACGTGATAGAAGCGAATTTTCAAAAATATATTTTTTCATCTTATCGTTTTTGTAATTCTGGTTTCACCATAATAATTACCATTAAGGTCTGCATATATTGACATTTTAATCTTTCAAATACAAAATTACGAAAATAAACCCTGACCGCTATAAAAAAATATATAAATTTTGATGATTTTTAAAAATTAACATTTTTAATTTACGTAGTTTTTAACGTTGATTGAGATGGTGAAATCGGATTTTCGAAAAAATCTAAGATAAAAAGTTATGAATGTTGAAAAACTGAAGTGGCCGCCATTTTTGAAACTGTCGAACGAATTTTGCTGGTTAACGAACTTGTCCACGCTATTACCATATCGCGTAATTATCGCCAAGTTTTAATCAAATCGGACCAAAATTGCGAACATTAGCGTGCTAATGTTCCCTCAAACAGTGCTCCAAAGGTTGGGATCGGTGCTCATTTCAAGGTTCTTGGTTAGGTGACCGCTCCAAAAGTTCATTTCTCCAATGAAAATCCGCTAACATTACGAAGCTTCAAATAATTTTGAAATTAGCTAGAACTTGGTGTACGCTCTATCTCTTTAAAAGAAAAGATTTTAATTTTATTGTCATAGTTTTAACGGTTTTTATACAAAAATGTAGCTGTTAGGATATAAATAATAATAAATTGCCTATTGGCATTTTTTGTTTTACTTAGGGTTAATTTTTCTGTCAGTTTTTGTAAATAAAATCTATTTTTGTTTTTAGTTTTCAGACCAATTTGATTCACGTTTCTTTGTGCATGATTTAAATTTAAAAACCAAAATAGTTTACCAAAAAATTAACCCAGGTTTTGCAATAATTTCAAATGCCAAAGGTTTATTTAAAATTAATTTTCAGTAATGGTAAAGCGTGATTTTGAATTTTTTGAAATGACGTTGGATCAGGCGACACAGTTAATTTATTTTTAGCAATAAAATCAAAACACAGTCGATGATGGGAACAGCGTTTTTACCGCTGCTAACAATTGTGAAAACATTATTTTCGGAACGATTCAAGTGATTTTGTGCGACGAAATGAACGAAGCAACAATCATAGTTGCGCAATCTTGCGTGTGGCAGTGATGTGGCGAGGCGTGGAGCTCTCTTTGACAACGCGGCAGTTATCCGTCGCCCACAAGTCGCTTCACTCCAGCATGATATACAATGGTAAATATATGTTTTACATCGATGTCGCCTAAATTTATAAAAAGCGAAAGTCAGTCACTCGCTGATCAAGAATCAACTGTATATCAAAAACTAAAAAGGCGTACGAAATTTCGCAAGGTGGCTCTTAATGGTAAAGATACGCAATAAGGTTGAGTAAAACAAAATCTATTTAAGTTGCTTAAAAATGTTTTTTTATAGAATAAGGAAAATAGTGTTTGTTTTTTGCACTATTTGTCCGGTTTTAACGGAAAAAGGTTTCGTGAATTTCGATTAAAATATTGTTTCGTTGTTATATGGAGCTGTAGCAAGGTTTTAGGCAATTTAAAGTGTAATTCAATTATTTTAAAATATTGTAACCTGCGGGAGAAAGTAGAAGTTCCCGGAGATTACCAGGTCGGCCGCAGGCTGGCGGGGCCTGTGAAATAACTTCCCTTAGTGTTGCTTGTTGGCCGGATCCCTTGTATTTCCTCCCGAGCAAGTTGTGGTGTCTGTGCTGTTGCTAGGCTGCTAGGTTGTTCTAGTGCAGTGGATGGTCTTCGTCGATTTTCTGTCAAACAACTGTTTTCGACCTGTATTTATACTAGAAATTATGGCGTCACCATAGCGTAATACAGATCCGAGATACGCGGACACTGCGAAACAGTCGGGAGTGAGTCTTGGCTGACGGGAGTGAATTAGGTTTCGCAGGCCACGGCTCTTTTCAGGTCCGGGAGAGAGGTACAGGGATTTTTAGTGTGGTTGTTTAGGTGTTAGTGGACGGAACTAGGTCGTGTAACTCAGTTCCTATGTTGTATAGACGATGACAAAACAAAATACGAGGGCTATTCAGAAAGTAGATTACGTTTTTGGATAAAAAAAAAACTAAGTACAGGAAAAAAATTTTATTATATACATTTGAAAGAGGAACTAAAATACTATTTTTCGACATAATCGCCAAACAAATTTAGACATTTGTCATATCGGTGAACTAGCTTTGAAATTCCCGTGTCTTAGAATTCCGCCGCCTGTGACGCCAGCCAGTCAGTCACGCCCGCGCGGAGATCTGCGTCGTCATCGAAGCGCTGTGTTGCAAGCCAAGTCTTCATCTTCGGGAATAAGTGGAAATCACTAGGTGCCAGGTCCGGACTGTAGGGTGGATGAGGAAAATCTCCCACTTGAAGGCCGTCAAGACGTCTTTGTTCGATTTGCCGTGTGAGGGCGGGCATTGTCGTGCAAAAACAACACTTTTGCACTCAGTTTTCCTCTCCGCTTGTTCTGGATAGATCGTCTTAAGTTTCGTAATGTTTGGCAATACCTTTCTGAGTTTATGGTTGCTCCACGTTCTAGGAAGTCAACCAGAAGAACACCTTTCCTGTCCCTCACGGGCGTGACTGACTGGCTGGCGTCACAGGCGGCGGAATTCTACGACACGGGAATTTCAAAGCTAGTTCACCGATATGACAAATGTCTAAATTTGTTTGGCGATTATGTCGAAAAATAGTATTTTAGTTCCTCTTTCAAATGTATATAATAAAATTTTTTTCCTGTACTTAGTTTTTTTTTTATCCAAAAACGTAATCTACTTTCTGAATAGCCCTCGTAGAAGGCGAAGGCACTCAAAATGCCTGATTTATTTATCCGTGAGTTTAAAATACCTTGTTCGCTTTTCACTGGCTTCACGCATTTCGATAAAACTTTCTTTCATTTTTATATGGATAACCTTCTTTCGTTGCAACAAGCTTTTAGCGATATCAAGCTGCCATATACCTGTATCTTTATCGTAATGGCGGGCACTCAAAAATGTTTGATTTATTTATCTCTTGCGTTAAAAGGTCTGGTCGCTTTTTACTGGGAAACAGCTTGGCAGATTTCAATGAAAACCTTTATATTTGTTAAATACAATTAATTGTTAATGGGCTTTAGGCAACCTTAAATTGACACAAAACAAGATGTAGCCTCTCAAAAAACTTGATTTATTTTAAAACGGGATATTTTCACGAAGTTTAAAAACTAAACGTGTTACCTGTTTACTTCTTAGTGTTTTGTTTTCATTCCACGAATTGGAAAAACCTAAACTTGTGTTAAACACATTTCTGTCTGTAACAAAGCACGGACATATAATAAATTATAAAATTATACAGTTAGTAACGAATTTTTAAATAAACATAAATACAACTGAAACGAAAATTATTCTCATAATCGAAAATTATTGTCATAAGGTAAAATGTTTCTCTTAAGCGAAAATTATTTTCATAAGCGGAAGTTATTCTCATTAACAAAAATTATTTTCATAAACGAAAATTATGCTGAAACTCTTTATTTTCTTCTTCTTTTCTGCTAGGATTATTATCACTATGTTCAGTATAATGATCTACCTTCGTCAATTCTACTTTCGTTGACGCGTTTCGGAGAACCTCCATCTTCAAAAACTATATCTACACTAAAAAGATAGAAATTGTTTGAAAAATTATGCTCATAAACGAAAATTATTCTCATAAGCGAAAATTATTCTTATAAGCTAAAGTTATTCTCATAAACGAACATTATTTTCCTATACGTATATGATTTTCATAAAAGAAAATTATTCTCATAAGCAAAATTATTCTTGTAAGCGACAATTATTGTCATAAAATAAATTACTCTCATAAGCGAAAGTAAATCTGGTATTATTTTGTATTATTTATAAAATTAAAAATAATTATGGTTTGAAATTGGTTGAAAAAGTGAGATCAGACTCCAAAAAAATACGTTAGATAATCCTAGATACGTTTTTGAATCGAATAAATGGTTTTCGATAGTTAACAAATTTGTCTAAGCTTAACATAATTATCTGAGACGTTTGGGTAAAATTAGTTAACTATTTACACATTATTGAACGAGCGAATTGAGATTTATATTTCAATTCGTCCGTTCGGCATTTGGTTTGTATGCGTGTACGTTACGCAGTTTTGGCCAAACATATTCACCGATTGTTTTCAAATTTGGTAAGTCCTTGTAAAAAGCCCGAATAATGTATGTGTAGGATTTTCTCCCATTCACTTATGCTTCAAGATGTACAAACCGATTGTTCTGAAATTTAGTATAAAGATATCGTGTATAAAGCCCAACTGACTTAAGTGTAACTATGTTTAGTATAATGATCTGCTTTCCCTAGCTTCGTCAATTCTACTTTCGTTGACGCGTTTCGGAGAACCTCCATCTTCAAAAACTATACCTATACGCGAGTTACGGAGGTTCTCCGAAACGAGGCCAACGAAAGTAGAATTGACGAAGCTAGGGAAGGCAGATCATTATACTGAACATAGTGATAATAATCCTAGCAGAAAAGAAGAAGAATATAAAAAGAACATAAGTGTAACGTTTTTCCTATTTACACCCGTTTCAAGATGGCGGCATCTGATTTAAAGATGACGGATGTACGCAATTTTATTCAAACGAATTGGCCGATTTTTCTGAAATTTAGTGCGATTGTACTTTGTATAAAGCCAGGAAGACGTGTTTAAGAATTTTTTCCCCCACTCACTATCGTTTCAAAACGGCGGACTCTGATTCAACGTTGAGAGTATTGGATTGCTGGTTATTTCCCGTCATATTGGCTGAACGGCAAAACATATCGTAATTTTGACCGATTCATGGAGTAAAAGCGTAAAAGTTTCAATAAAATTGGTCCAGTAACATTTTTACTAAACATTACGGTAACCGGTTGAATCGGCAGAAAAGGTACGAGCGCTGTCGAGTTCCGTTGGTAGTTCTTTCAACTGCTAGTTTATTCTAAAGGACTCTTCATCCTGCAGCATTCAGCCGACACTGCTGCTGACGCTAAGCCGGATAAAATACACTATTTTTGATTGCAATAATTTAAATTAAATTCGAAATGTTTAGTTTTATGGTGTAATCTATGCTCCTTGTTTATCGTATTTATAAAATATGCCCTGTCCTGATTCGTAATCAACGCACAGCCCAAACTATAAAACCTACAGACTTGAAATTTAAAGGAAACTTCGTTTCAATAATTTACGTGTTCACAAAGAAAGAACTTTGCAAAAATTTGATTTTAATTCCATTAAACTACTTACCCAGCCCAACTTTAATAATCGAAGTACAACCGAGACTGTTATAGCTAGAGACTTGAAATTTTCCGGGTACCTTCTTACAACAATGTACATCGTATAGTCAAATTAAAAATACGGTTCAGCTTATTAACAGTGATTTTATATTAGTTAAATTTGTTATAGTTACAGTGTTAATCAGTAGTAATAGTATTAGTGACATTTCGATTGTGTAATTCGACTTACTTATGGTTTCACGGGGTCTAAGGAAGTTATGTTCAAATTAAATTTAAATACTTAGGTATTCTCTTTACGATTTGTGTACATCGTATAGTCAGTGTAAAACGACGATAAATTTATTATTATCATCGGTGATTTTATATTAGTTATATTTTTTCACTACTCCAGTGGACGAAATCTCCTACAAAAATACTAAGAACGTGAATCACGTGCATCTCATTCCAGATTAGAATTCGCTTTTTTAAACTATGAATGATGATTATAGAAATGATTAGAACAATATTATAGATAACTTGTAACTTATTTAAATGATTATTTAATATAATTTATATATATATATATATATATATATATATATATATATATATATATATATATATATATATTGTGTTTAACATCCGACTACTGTGCACACTTGGGCTAAGGCAGACGATGAGATGATGATGAAAATGTCAAGCCCTGGCCGGGAATAGAACCCGGGTTATATATATAAGGATATATATATATATATATATATATATATATATATATATATATATATATATATTTATTTATTATTATTTGCTTATAGACCCTGTTGGATCACGCAAAGCACTCCGACTCATGCCTTGTTTCTTCTAATCCACACTTCCCTCATCCTGTCCCCATGGATCCTCTTCCGCTCCGCCGTCCATTTTACCCCTGCTCTCTTTGGGATTTAATTCTCTGGGACCTTCCAACCGAGCATCTTTCTCCTGTTTGCGTGCCTGTCTTCAACATCTGTTGAGTCTATTCCTGCGTCATGTAGGTCTATTCTGACTTGTGCGATCCACGACGTTGTTGATTTGACACCTTGTATATACTTAAGGATTCTGTTGGCAAGTCTCGTTGTTGTCCATAGAACCGAAGCCTTCTTCTTCTGATATCTGTTGCCAGGTTCGATATCGTCTCTGTGGTCTTCCGGGAGTGCAACCTGTATCCATCTTCTGTTAATTTCGGACCAAGGATCTTCCTCAAGATTTTGCGTTCTTCCTTAAAAATACCCTCCATGGTAGCTTTTGTGTGGAGTACTAGCGTCTCGCTTGCATATAATACCTCCGGTTTTATGACTGTTGTAGTGTCTGATTTTTGTGTGAGTCGACATACATCTCTTATTGTATATATATATATATATATATATATATATATATATATATATATATATATATATATGATATATTTCGATATATCCTATCGATATAAGGATATATATATATATATATATATATATATATATATATATATATATATAACTGTTTCATTTATACTTTAGCCCTAGAGTTAATTAATTTTTTAACTTTATATTGTAGATAATACACCAACGACTAATTCTAAAGAATAACTTACTATTATCGGATTTTTTTTATTACAAACTCCTGACTTTGATTCAATGTTACAAGCAAACAAAAAATAATGTAATAAATATAATTATACAGTTACTTTAATTGTTTTATCCTCAACAATTACATATATACAATTTTTTTAGTGTAATATGTTGTAAAAAAAACAAATTTTTGTTTTAACTTTTTCCGAAATTCATAATATTACCAGGTTGAGAATTTTGGGGGATACAAAAAATTCTTTTGCAGCGATTTTTGCCTGTAATATCCCAAATATAACTGGACTTTTTCAAATTTTTATTTAGCTATTAATGTTTTTCTGATATACTGCTCATTCTCCTTGTCTTAATCATATTACAATTCACAAAGTTTGTGTGTTTGTTATTCAATCACGCTTTAACTACAGGACCAATTAAGATGAAATTTGGTATGAACATGGGTTATGTACCTGAGATAAACGTAGACCTATCCCCGTTTAAAAAAAACGCCATTATACTACTTACTCAGTCCTACTTAATTATTTAGTATTTATTTTTGTGGCATGTATTAACTCTACAACAGTGACGTTTTATACACTTATTATGTATTCGTAGGTTTAAATAATAAATATTTAAAATATTTTAAATGTCATTATACTACTTACCCAGTCCAACTATTTAGTTTTGTGACAAGTGTTAATTGTATAACAGTGACGTTTTATACGTTTATTATACATTGGTAGGTGTGAATAATAAATGTTTAAATTATTTTAAACGCCATCATACTACTTCAACTTAATTATTGAGTATATAGTTTTGTGATAAGTATTAATTGTATAACAGTGACGTTTTATACGTTTATTATATATTGGTAGGTGTGAATAATAAATGTTTAAATTATTTTAAACGCCATCATACTACTTCGACTTAATTATTGAGTATATAGTTTTGTGATAAGTATTAATTGTATAACAGTGACGTTTTATACGTTTATTATATATTGGTAGGTGTGAATAATAAATGTTTAAATTATTTTAAACGCCATCATACTACTTCGACTTAATTATTGAGTATATAGTTTTGTGATAAGTATTAATTGTATAACAGTGACGTTTTATACGTTTATTATATATTGGTAGGTGTGAATAATAAATGTTTAAATTATTTTAAACGCCATCATACTACTTCAACTTAATTATTGAGTATATAGTTTTGTGATAAGTATTAATTGTATAACAGTGACGTTTTATACGTTTATTATATATTGGTAGGTGTGAATAATAAATGTTTAAATTATTTTAAACGCCATCATACTACTCCAACTTAATTATTGAGTATATAGTTTTGTGATAAGTGTTAATTGTATAACAGTGACGTTTTATACGTTTATTATATATTGGTAGGTGTGAATAATAAATATTTAAATTATTTTAAACGCCATCATACTACTTCAACTTAATTATTGAGCATATAGTTTTGTGATAAGTGTTAATTGTATAACAGTGACGTTTTATACGTTTATTATATATTGGTAGGTGTGAATAATAAATGTTTAAATTATTTTAAACGCCATCATACTACTCCAACTTAATTATTGAGTATATAGTTTTGTGATAAGTGTTAATTGTATAACAGTGACGTTTTATACGTTTATTATATATTGGTAGGTGTGAATAATAAATATTTAAATTATTTTAAACGCCATCATACTACTTCAACTTAATTATTGAGCATATAGTTTTGTGATAAGTGTTAATTGTATAACAGTGACGTTTTATACGTTTATTATATATTGGTAGGTGTGAATAATAAATGTTTAAATTATTTTAAACGCCATCATACTACTTCAACTTAATTATTGAGTATATAGTTTTGTGATAAGTGTTAATTGTATAACAGTGACGTTTAATGCGTTTATTATATATTGGTAGGTGTGAATAATAAATGTTTAAATTGTTTTAAAGCCATCATACTACTTCAACTTATTTATTGAGTATATAGTTTTGTGATAAGTGTTAATTGTATAACAGTGACGTTTTATACGTTTATTATATATTGGTAGGTGTGAATAATTTTAAATGTCATCATACTACTTACCCAGTCCAACATTATTATTTATTATTTCGTTCTGTGACCATTGTTAATTGTATAACAGTGACGTTTTAATAATATTTTATTAAATATAACAGAACCCGGTTCTAAAGTATCGAGTAGCCAAAACCATTATTATATATGTCTTAGCCGAAAACCAAAAATCGTAAATTATTGTTTATAGAAATATATTAAATTGAAATGAACCTATTCTGATTTTGAAAATCGACTATAAAATTTTATCACAAACATTATAATTGCGGACGAAGCCCCAACAGGGGTTAGCCAGTAATGACATTAATAAAATTATATTTACATGACAATAATCGGCATGATATCGTTAGTATAAATATTTTACTAAAGGAAATATTAATTATTTAATTTAAACTGTGTTTTTTTATATATTAACCTTAAACAAATTGTATAAATATTTTTACAAAAAAACTGTATACAATTGTTCAGGATAAAACAATTAAGGTGACCATTTAATTATATTGATTACATTATTTTTCGTTTGCTTCTGACAATCAAATTCAGAGGTCTGTACTAAAAAATCCTATAGTACACTTCAGCACAGCGCACTCTACATGAAATAGAAACACACGGCTGTGTATATGCAATAAGCATACTCATGTGTATTGCGGGAATTGCATAATAAAATTATTTCAGGCGCATAAATTGGAAAACAACCAGCTTTGTTGTGGTAAAGGTTTATTTTCTCATTACCTACAAAAGTGTAGTGATCTTGAACAAAATCAATGTATATAATATATATATATATATATATATATATAAATTTATTTTGTTCAATATATATATATATATATATATGCCGCCTCGGTGGTCTAGTGGATAGCGTACTAGACTTTCACCCCGAGGAACCGGGTTCGATTCCCGGCGAGGGCTTGGCATTTTCATACGCTATAAATCATCCCCACCGTCTGCATTAGCCCAAGTGTGCACAATAGTCGGACGTAAAACTCAAAAAAAAAAAAAAAAAAAAAAAAAAATATATATATATATATATATATATATATATATATATATGTGTGTGTGTGTGTGTATGTGTGCACTACAACACAGTCATAAAACCGGAGGTATTATATGCAAGCGAGACGCTAGCGCTCCACACAAAAGCTACCATGGTGGGTATTTTGAAGGAAGAACGCAAAATCTTGAGGAATATCCTTGGTCCGGGATTAACAGAAGATGGATACAGGTTGCACTCCCGGAAGACCACAGAAGATATCGAACCTGGCAGCAGATATCAGAAGAAGGAGGCTTCGGTTCTATGGACACATCAGTAGACTCCCAACAACGAGACTTGCCAACAGAATCCTTAAGTATATACAAGGTGTCAAATCAACAACGTCGTGGATCGCACAAGTCAGAATAGACCTACATGACGCAGAAATAGACTCAACAGATGTTGAAGACAGGCGCGCATACAGGAGAAAGATGCTCGGTTGGAAGGTCCCAGAGAATGAAATCCCAAAGAGAGCAGGGGTAAAATGGACGGAGGAGCGGAAGAGGATCCATGGGGACAGGATGAGGGAGGTGTGGAGGATTAGAAGGAACAAGACATGAGTCGAAGTGCTTTGCGTGATCCAACAGGGTCTATGTGTAAATAATAATATATATATATTTATATATATATATATATATATATATATATATATATATATATATGTGTGTGTGTGTGTGTGTGTGTGTGTGTGTGTGTGTGTGTGTGTGTGTGTGTGTGTGTGTGTGTGTGTGTGTGTATACACTCTACAAAATAGCTAGGCTTCGGAAGAACTTTTTGCGAAGATGTTGAGAAAATCGCTGGAAGTTGTGACAGAAATTTTACATGCTTGTACATCGTGCGAACACTATCGTTCACGATTATGGTCCGTTTTGATTCAAATAGGTCTTGAAAACTAATTTCGGTAATGCCTCGAGCAAATTCGTTACCCGGTAAAATCCGTCGAACCGTTTCAAAATGGCGGCTATTTAAAATCTTTTTTACTGCACATTTGCTTGAACATCTGATTTAACTATCGTGAACATTTTGCGTTAATTTGTTTTTAAAATCGTCTAATTGAAGTGAAAATACAAACGCGAACTTGACAAGGTTCATTGTGATTTCGTATTTTCATTGTAATTTGAAAATTTGAAGTACTGTGCCTATTTTAACGCTCTTTTTGGTAGTGAATTCACATTTTTTTTTAAAGTTATGAATTTTGCTAAGGTTAGTGTGCATATTCGTATTTTGTTAGTACAATTTAAAAAAGACATTCGCTTGCGTGATACTATTTAATCTCGTTATTTTTGAAAATTCGCTTCAATCTTGTCAACGAATCGGCTGCAACAGTGATTTTTTTCAACTAAAAACACCGTAAAAATGAGCTCTTCAAGAATCACGCCCAAAATTAGCCAGTGAAAATGAATTTTCAATGACAAAAATAGTTGTTTTTAATATCACCCTTGAGTCTGTAGTTTTAGAATCTCACACAGTGTTAAAATCAGGATGCTATAATGAAAGGTAAAATGCAAGTAGTACCAAAACCCGACATCAGAGTGCTCTGAACTCGTTTTTCTACTACCTGCCCTTCCTTGAGTACATAAAACTCTCAACCAGTGTTAAAATCAGGATGCTATAGGCCTAATGAAAGGTAAAATGCAAGTAGTACCAAAACCCGACATCAAAGCGCTCTGAACTCGTTTTTCTACTGCCTGCCCATCCTTGAGTCTACAAATTGCTGCAGTCACGTGAATTTATCTTACACTCGACTAAGTTGTCTAATTAATATCTTTAGTGATTCATACGTTAACAAATAACCTAATATTAATAATAACAATAACCTAATAAACAATAAACAAATGAACAAACAAATAACCTAATGAAAACAATAAACAAATAACCTAATAATAATAACGTTAAACAAAAATTGCCGCCTCGGTGGCCTAGTTGATAGCGTACTAGGCTTTCACCCCGAGGACCCGGGTTCGATTCCCGGCCAAGGCTTGGCATTTTCATACGCTGTAAATCATCCCATCGTCTGCATTAGCCCAAGTGTGCACAATAGTGGACGTTAAACACAAAAAAGCAAAAAAAAAAAAAAACAAATAACCTAATCGTAGCCTCAAAAGCTAACCTAAAATTACATGGTTCATTTCGCTTCTGATAGATAGCGTTCACCATTTTCAGTCACTCTATTTCCTATACAGTGAGATCTCTATATTATAGACTCAAGGATATTTCTCTTCTGTCGTGTTGCGTACTGTATGCCTATATTTGTTCGCTACGCTTGCTTGCAGATCCATACGAGTTGCTTAACGCGGCCAGCAGTCGTTTAGTGGCGCAAGGATCGGGGCAGATCCAATTGTGGCAGTTCCTGTTGGAGCTGCTCGCTGATTCGACCAACGCTTCGTGCATCACCTGGGAAGGCGCCAATGGGGAGTTCAAGCTGACGGACCCGGACGAGGTGGCGCGACGATGGGGAGAGCGCAAGTCCAAGCCGAACATGAACTACGACAAACTGAGCAGAGCATTGAGGTGAGTAGAACGCACGCGACTCTCTCGCCCGTCACTGTACGAATAGTCTAATAGTCAGTTAAATTAGTTTAAATGATCGCACGCAGCTGTGTCGCTCATGTAACGTAAACGTATTTCAAACAATATTTTTTTCATTTTGCACTTTTGAAAATCTAATTTCACAAATATAATCGATTTTAAAATCTGCATAAATTATAATTTTAGGCTTTGAAATTACATTGTTAATATAAAAACGAACCATGACCGCCGTAATTATTGTTAAAAATTCGCTTCCATCACGTCAGCGGAAAGCTGCGTGACGCAATAGTTTTACGAGAACATCAAATATAAATTCATAACAGCTAACTCTACCACAAAAGTATTTTGGGGTCGGAATAAATATCACAGGAAGGAAACCTCCCACAAAATTGCCATTGTTGATTTCACAAAGACGGACGCAAAGCGTATACAAACGGACTAGAAACACTACAGTAATCACAATTTTCGATTAAAACTAAATATGACGAATAATTAAACGTAACAAAGTGTCAAATGCATCAAGCATTTTTCACGTTATTAATGAATGTTTTTAAATACGTGAAGTGATACACTATGCAGCGTGTCACACGAGAAAAACATTCTATAGAAACACTCTTTCACTAGCTGTGCACCATTTCTTCAATAAACCCCGCAGGGGGTTTATATATAAAGAAAAAATATTTTTGGCAATTCGCTTCTATCACGTCAGAGAGATACGATTATATTTAATATACAACAGACCTGATATGTATGGCAGTTTTCTTACTCGAACGAACTTTTCATAAACCCCCAGAAATTACGTTTCGTATGCTTACGTTAAAAAGAAAATATGTAAATTTGAGAAAGTTAATTTCATTAAATCAGTTTATTATAACTCGATTTAAGGTACCAAATTCGAAAGAAATGGTTTCAAAAAGTACACGTGTAGAACTCGGGGAGTTACCGACAGAAGCGAAGCTTTTGTTAATGATATCTTCACTAAATATTTAATTAGTTTGAAGATATTTTACAAGTACCTTCTTTTGCTTAAATACCCCGCAGGGGACGCAGACTAGCTGCACCTATTGAGAGGCTTTCGACTTCCCTCGCGATACCCGAGTCTAACACACACTTACACTTACGACTTTAACACTTTACACTCACACTTAAATTTAAAGAGGCGATAATAACCTCAATGTGCTTTTCGTCTTAAAAAAAAATCATAAAAATGTATGTTTCTAGAACGGCTTCACCGATCGAATTGATATTTTGCGTCGTTTTTTAATACTTTAGAGTACTAGTTTCAAAAGAATAATCAACATTTTAATATCGTTTTAAAATGGCGGTCGTTAAAAATATTTCAAAAAAGAAAGAAATATAAACTTTAACTTGTTTACAGTTTTATTCGCAATTTTTACACCAAAACACTCTATCACATGCCCAATAGTAATGAAAAATATAAAAGTGCGGAAAGTACGGGAAGTTTGAAAAAATGAAAAGAAACTGCTTAACCTCAAAATTATTATTGCCCGAAAGTAACTAACCTGTTTTTCGTCGAAAAAACGATTAATTGAATGCGTGTTTTTATTGACGAAAACAATAGAAACATTAAACAAAAATACTTTAAGAATCTAATTAACACGGTTTTGTATGAAAGTAGTATTGCGTGAAAATCCTAACATGGTGCACACGCCAATACGAACGTTTATACTTTACGCCGGTTAGACTAATGAGGACGATGGATTAGCGTTAACGGTAAGGGAAGAGCAAAGGGAGTAACTGCGGCTAGAACTAACCCATGTTATTTTTTACATAGACCATCGAGTCCCCTTTAGCATTAGAAAATACCATTTCGTAGGGTATTTAGCCGATTTGCAATTTAAAATATGGTAACTATAAACAATGAAATCACCATTTTTATAAAGCAGCTGCTGCTTTATATTACCCCTAACGCATATTACAAAGTTAGTACCAACTTTCATACAAAACCGTGTTATTTTGTTTCTTAAGATAATTTAAAAAAAGTTTCTATTGTTTCCATTATTAGTTAAATGATAATTAGTTACTTTTGCGCAGTAGTACCTTTTAGGTTAAGCGGGTCACTTTTATTTTAGATTTTTTTTCGAACTTCCCGTAGTTTCTGCACTTTTATATTTTCTGTTATTTCTAATGGGCATGTGATATAGCGTTTTGGTGCAAAAATTGCGAACAAAATCATAAAAAAGTTAAATTACACATTTACCGAAATAACTAAAAAAAAGTATTTTTAATAAAATCGTCAAAAATATTTTTTTTTGCAAGTTAATTTACTATCGAACGGTATAACTCTCAGAACTATCGCTCAAAGAGTGCAATATTCCTTTGTGTGCATTACTGAGTGTAATCAATTATAACAATTAATTAATTACCGGTACATGATCACTTATAGACCTAAATCGCTCTCAGCGACCATTCAAGTGCATTGCTGAGAGTAGTATCAAGTATAACAATTAATTAATTAATAACCGGTACATAATCACTTATAGACCTAAACCGCTCTCAGCGACCATTCAAGTGCATTGCTGAGAGTAGTATCAAGTATAACAATTAATTAATAACCGGTACATAATCACTTATAGACCTAAACCGCTCTCAGCGACCATTCAAGTGCATTGCTGAGAGTAGTATCAAGTATAACAATTAATTAATTACCGGTACATAATCACTTATAGACCTAAACCGCTCTCAGCGACCATTCAAGTGCATTGCTGAGAGTAGTATCAAGTATAACAATTAATTAATTACCGGTACATAATCACTTATAGACCTAAACCGCTCTCAGCGACCATTCAAGTGCATTGCTGAGAGTAGTATCAAGTATAACAATTAATTAATTACCGGTATATGATCACTTATAGACCTAAATCGCTCTCAGCGACCATTCAAGTGCATTGCTGAGAGTAGTACGAAGTAAACAATTAATTAATTAATTACCGGTACATAATCACTTATAGACCTAAACCGCCCTCAGCGACCATTCAAGTGCATTGCTGAGAGTAGTATCAAGTATAACAATTAATTAATAACCGGTACATAATCACTTATAGACCTAAACCGCTCTCAGCGACCATTCAAGTGCATTGCTGAGAGTAGTATCAAGTATAACAATTAATTAATTACCGGTACATGATCACTTATAGACCTAAACCGCTCTCAGCGACCATTCAAGTGCATTGCTGAGAGTAGTACCAAGTATAATAATTAATTAATTACCGGTATATGATCACTTATAGACCTAAACCGCTCTCAGAGACCATTCAAGTGCATTGCTGAGAGTAGTACCAAGTATAATAATTAATTAATTACCGGTATATGATCACTTATAGACCTAAACCGCTCTCAGCGACCATTCAAGTGCATTGCAAAGAGAAGTACCAAGTATAATAATTAATTAATTACCGGTATATGATCACTTATAGACCTAAACCGCTCTCAGCGACCATTCAAGTGCATTGCTGAGAGTAGTATCAAGTATAATAATTAATTAATTACCGGTATATGATCACTTATAGACCTAAATCGCTCTCAGCGACCATTCAAGTGCATTGCTGAGAGTAGTACCAAGTATAATAATTAATTAATTACCGGTATATGATCACTTATAGACCTAAACCGCTCTCAGCGACCATTCAAGTGCATTGCTGAGAGTAGTACCAAGTATAATAATTAATTAATTACCGGTATATGATCACTTATAAACCTAAACCGCTCTCAGCGACCATTCAAGTGCATTGCTGATAGTAGTATCAAGTATAATAATTAATTAATTACCGGTACATGATCACTTATAGACCTAAATCGCTCTCAGCGACCATTCAAGTGCATTGCTGAGAGTAGTACCAAGTATAATAATTAATTAATTACCGGTATATGATCACTTATAGACCTAAACCGCTCTCAGCGACCATTCAAGTGCATTGCTGAGAGTAGTATCAAGTATAATAATTAATTAATTACCGGTATATGATCACTTATAGACCTAAACCGCTCTCAGCGACCATTCAAGTGCATTGCTGAGAGTAGTACGAAGTATAATAATTAATTAATTACCGGTTTATGATCACTTATAGACCTAAATCGCTCTCAGCGACCATTCAAGTGCATTGCTGAGAGTAGTACCAAGTATAATAATTAATTAATTACCGGTATATGATCACTTATAGACCTAAACCGCTCTCAGCGACCATTCAAGTGCATTGCTGAGAGTAGTATCAAGTATAATAATTAATTAATTACCGGTATATGATCACTTATAGACCTAAACCGCTCTCAGCGACCATTCAAGTGCATTGCTGAGAGTAGTATCAAGTATAATAATTAATTAATTACCGGTACATGATCACTTATAGACCTAAATCGCTCTCAGCGACCATTCAAGTGCATTGCTGAGAGTAGTATGAAGTAAACAATTAATAAATTAATTGCCCGTACATGAGCATTATAGACCTAAATCGCTCTTAGCGACCATTCAAGTGCATTGCTGAGAGTAGTACCAAGTAAACAATTAATAAATTAATTACCCGTACATGAGCATTATAGACCTAAATCGCTCGTAGACCTAAATCGCTCTTAGCAACCATTCAAGTGCATTGCTGAGAGTAGTACCAAGTAAACAATTAATAAATTAATTACCCGTACATGAGCATTATAGACCTAAATCGCTCTTAGCAACCATTCAAGTGCATTGCTGAGAGTAGTACTAAGTAAACAATTAATAAATTAATTACCGGTACATGATCACTTATAGACCTAAATCGCTCTCAGTTACCATTCAGGTGCATTGCTGAGAGTAGTACCAGGTAAACAATTAATAAATTAGTTACCGGTACATGATCACTTATAGACCTAAATCGCTCTCAGCGACCATTCAAGTGCATTGCTGAGAATAGTATCAAGTATAATAATTAATTAAACAGGTATGTGACTTTTTGTAGGCCGCTCTTAGCTTCCTTTAGTTCCGCATTGCTGAGAGAGGTAACTTATCAATTATGACCATTAATTAATTACGGGTGTAAGTATGACTTGATGTGCCGCCTTCAGCAATGCACACTAATGGACTCTGTTATTAACTTTGCACGACCTGGCACTATAGTTGAAACTATTTCAAAAAGGTACTACGATAGGCTGGAAAACGTAAGTCCAATACAAACATAAGCTACGACGAACTGAGAAGAGCTGAAATAAACCTTTTTGTTTCAGGTACTATTACGATAAAAACATCATGACCAAAGTGCACGGCAAGAGGTACGCCTACAAATTCGACTTTCACGGCCTAATGGCCGCCTGTCAAGCACAAGCCCAAGCCAGCAGTCCTTCCGATAATTACAAATACCACCACCAGAGTGCAGACATCGGAGGCTTCTACACGCCCCACCCTCCTGGTAAGCTGCCGGCGCTTTGCCCTTCTACAGCGGCGCAGACGTCTGTGGCACCCTCTATATTTCAGTCGCCTCCGTCTTATTGGGCGTCGGCCAGTTTGTCGTCTATATACACGATGCACCATCACCCACCGCCGCCTAGATACTCGCCCTACACGGGCTCACACCCTATGAACTGAAGTCTTCAGTCGTACGAGCTGTGTAACTGTGTACACAAATAAATTGATGCAATAAAGTGTGTAAGTAGCTTGTTGGACAAAATAAAGGTGCAATATCTGAACAAGCGTCACCACATTTAATCATAATAATACCACGTACAAAGCGTTGACGTATTCAACAATACAAATATACCTTCTGTTGACCATGACTAATAAAGGTCCAATATCTGAACAAGCGTCATCACATTTAATCACAATAATACCACGTACAAAGCGTTGAAGTATTCAACAATACAAATATACCTTCTGTTGGCCATGATTGATAAAGGTCCAATATCTGAACAAGCGTCATCACATTTAATCACAATAATACCACGTACAAAGCGTTGACGTATTCAACAATACAAATATACCTTCTGTTGACCATGACTGATAAAGGTCCAATATCTGAACAAGCGTCATCACCTTTAATCACAATAATACCACGTACAAAGCGTTGACGTAATCTACAATACAAATATACCTTCTGTTGACCATGACTAATAAAGGTCCAATATCTGAACAAGCGTCATCACATTTAATCACAATAATACCACGTACAAAGCGTTGACGTATTCAACAATACAAATATACCTTTTGTTGACCATGACTGACTTGTCCAATATCTGAACAAGCGTCATCACGTTTAATCACAATAATACTACGTACAAAGCGTTGACGTATTCAACAATACAAATATACCTTTTGTTGACCATGACTGACTTGTCCAATATCTGAACAAGCGTCATCACATTTAATCACAATAATACCACGTACAAAGCGTTGACGTATTCTACAATACAAATATACCTTCTGTTGACCATGACTGATAAAGGTCCAATATCTGAACAAGCGTCATCACATTTAATCACAATAATACCACGTACAAAGCGTTGACGTATTCAACAATACAAATATACCTTCTGTTATCCATGACTAATAAAGTTCCAATATCTGAACAAGCATCATCACATTTAATCACACTAATACCATGTACAAAGCGTTGTAGTATTCAACAATACAAATATACTTTCTGTTGACCATTACTTTCATTCTGGTCCAGTAAGTAGCCAATGGCAGAGCGGTTACAGATCATTTTGCTTTTTCGATTAACTCTAAATAACATTTCTTTGCTGAAAGTAGACTGACATAATGAAGTTCCATATTATCGTATCCAAAGGTGTTTTATAAAGCTGTTAGGCAACTTAATCATGACTGTGTTTTGAAAAAACCCCTTTCCACCTCCTTTTTCCATACCTCCCGCGAAAACTGCCACAAAATACTGCTTTCCATTTAGAATTTTATTTACAACAAATTAGTTAAAATACAAATGTTACGTTTAAACCGGGGGAAAACGCCAATGCAGACGAAATAAATACCACATCAAAAATAACACACATATGAAGTGCATAATGAAATTTTCCTTAAAGAGAAATCCGCCTCGGTGGCTTAGTTGATAGCGTACTGGGCTTTCACCCCGAGGACCCGGGTTCGATTCCCGGCCAGGTCTTGGCATTTTCATACGCTATAAATCATCCCACTGTCTGCATTAGCCCAAGTTGTCACTATAGTCGGACGTTAAAAAAAAAATCCTTAAAGAGAACGACGAACATTAAAAAGAATGTAATTTTTCTTTAAAAAAAGGAATAACGGTTTTACACAAACACTGTGGTGAGTAAAAATAGCACGTTCTTTGGCCGTCATCTCTACTGCAAAATTAGAAAGTTTTATGTTGTGATTTTGATAAAAAAACAGGCTATTTCTGCATTTTCAGGAGATTTGCTAAAGTAATGATTTTTACAAGTTACGTACTTTATTGCTGAATTAAAAGATTAATTAAATTCATTAATTAAATTACGTACCCGCTGCAGATTAAATTTCTTACGATAAATTACGATTTTATGCATTGTTTTACGGAACTATATTGTGACATCATTGCCGTTTATATTGTACACCACATGATAGATTTACTGCGCCAAGGTCACCGTTAGGAGATACTCGCGCCTATTAGCAATTTTATTGTTTGTACATTCATAGTTTTTACGCAAAACTGTGTTAGGTTATTTACACACAACCGAGTTAGGTAGGTTTTTAATGTATTTTTTTAAGTTTATTGCTTTTATTGTTATATGAACGCATTTAATTAATCGTTTTCGCAAATAAAAACACTTTAGCTAATTTTTTTAGGTTATGTTTCTCAATTTAATTTTGTATTTTTTCGAACTTATTGCTCTTTCTACGCAAAAGCCGCCTCGGTGGTCTAGTGGATAGCGTACTAGGCTTTCACCCCGAGGACCCGGGTTCGATTCCCGGCGAGGGCTTGGCATTTTCATACGCTATACATCATCCCATCGTCTGCATTAGCCCAAGTGTGCACAATAGTCAGACGTTAAACACACAAAAAAAATGCTCTTTCTACGCTTTTATGTTTTTATTTATTGATATTGGGCAAATAACAACGCATTTTAGCGCGAAAATTATAAAAATTAACAAATCATCTGGAAGTGTAGGCTTAGCAAAAACAGATATTATATAAAAGTGCTTTATAAAAGCAAAAAGAAAACAATTCTGGCCGTGTAATAAACTTGAGCATGAACGCACACACTCACACAAACACTCTAAACGAAGCACTTACGCACAAAACGCATTCCTAGGTATTTATGCATACATATACATTCATCATTCATTCCCACCTTTTAGATGTACGTAATATGTACATGTATATTCACACATATACGGATTCACATACATACATATACTACATTCCTCAACACCCGTTTAATTTCTCTCTCTCTCTCTCTTTCTCTTTCTCTCTCTCTCTCTCCCTCTCTTTCTCTTTCTCTTTCTCTCATGCATACGCTCAATTATATATATATATATATATATATATATATATATATATATATATATATATTTTTTTTTTTTTTTTTTTTTTTTTTTTTTTAACGTCCGACTATTGTGCACACTTGGGCTAATGCAGACGATGGGATTATTTATAGCGTATGAAAATGCCAAGCCCTGACCGGGAATCGAACCCGGGTCCTCGGGTTGAAAGCCCAGTACGATATCAACTAGGCCACCGAGGCGGCTCGCTCAATTATAATCATATTCATTCACAAGAGAGTTGAACCAACTATTGTTAAAATATATATATATTTTTTTATTATTATTTAATACGCATAACCAATCTTTACAAGATCGACTAATGGTTTACATCTACAACAAAATCACATTTGTAGGATAGCTATTATATTAATAACTTCCTTCACATCAGTTTAGCAGTTCATGAGGTTTAGTCCTCTTGAGGCGGCGAACGTTGTCGGCCACTTCACGTACTGCCTCCATCTCACAATTTTCATGCTTAAGAAGCCGTAGATTATGACTAGTTGCACATTTTTTAACTTCCTCTGTGACAAGCCTGATGTTTAAGTCCCGATGTAAATGTAAATCATTGTTACGAATATACTATGGGACATCGCAAGACTTTGTTTTGCAAATTTTTGATTATTTTTATATTCGACGGTTTTGTACAACCCCACAATTGCAAGCCATATGTCCATACTGGTTTCAATATTTGTTTATATATTAAAATTTTATTCTGCACTGAAAGCTCAGAGTTACGTCCAAGCAGCCAGTAAAGTTTTCTATATTTTATTCTAAGATCTTCAACCTTTTTCTTTACATGGACTTTCCACTTGAGCTTCGTATCCAGGGTCATCCCCAAGTATTTGGTATTGTTGGATTAAGGAACAGCTTGAACATTGATAAACAATGGATGTGTGGCAATCTTCCTATTGGTAAAATTTATATGCACTGATTTTGTCTCATTCAGTTTAACTCGCCAGCACTTTGTCCAGGCACTTATCCTATCCATTGCACTTTGTAGTTTCAACACAAGCATCAACAGCAAGGATAGCGGTGTCATCAGCAAATGTGGTAGCAATTGAATCAGCAACCTCTGGAATATCTCGTGTATACAACAAATAGAGCACCGGTCCAAGGACACTACCTTGCGGTACACCTGCTGTTGTCCTCTTTAATTCTGAGTACTCACAGCCATGACGAACTCGAAAGTACCTTCCTTTAATATAGTTAAAAAATATGAATTTTTTTAATAAAAACATTTATTTTCTTATAATGTTATCAACTCTTAAACCTCATGTAATCTAATCTCAAAGACCTTTCCTATAACATGATTACGCAATTGTTGAACCTTTATCCAAACAAAAAGAGACGTTTTTTTACTCTAACCACAGGAAAAATCAAAATCAAATTTCATTTGGGTGTGAAAATGTGTAATTTTCGTTGTTAAACCAGCTGTATCGACGACTTCGGGCAGTGTTAAGGACGCCTTCAATTTCTTTTCGTTCAGTTACGCCACGTTTTTTCCGTTAGAAATTCGCTATCTGCCCGAACGGATTTTGAGTCATCTCTAAAAGATAAACATAAGCTGTAAACATAAAACATAAGCTGTAAACATAAAACATAAGCTGTAAACATAAAACATAAGCTGTAAACATAAAACATAAGCTGTAAAAGATAAACATAAACTGTAAACATAAAACATAGGCTGTAAACATAAAACATAAGCTGTAAACATAAAACATAAACTGTAAACATAAAACATAAGTTGTAAAAGATAAACATAAACTGTAAACATAAAACATAGGCTGTAAACATAAAACAAGCTGTAAACATAAAACATGAGCTGTAAAAGATAAACATAAACTGTAAACATAAAACATAGGCTGTAAACATAAAACATAAGCTGTAAACATAAAACATAAGCTGTAAACATAAAACATAAGCTGTAAAAGATAAACATAAACTGTAAACATAAAACATAAACTGAAAACATAAAACATAAGCTGTAAACATAAAACATAAGCTGTAAACATAAAACATAAGCTGTAAAAGATAAACATAAACTGTAAACATAAAACATAGGCTGAAAACATAAAACATAAGCTGTAAACATAAAACATAAGCTGTAAACATAAAACATAAGCTGTAAAAGATAAACATAAACTGTAAACATAAAACATAGGCTGTAAACATAAAACATAAGCTGTAAACATAAAACATAAGCTGTAAAAGATAAACATAAACTGTAAACATAAAACATAGGCTGTAAACATAAAACATAAGCTGTAAACATAAAACATAAGCTGTAAACATAAAACATAAGCTGTAAAAGATAAACATAAACTGTAAACATAAAACATAAGCTGTAAACATAAAACATAAGCTGTAAAAGATAAACATAAGGTTTTTGTTGTTGATAGTTTATAGACAATTTAATTTGTCGTGTTAATATAAAAATATTAAAAAAAACTTTCTAAGAATGATTCAAGACTCGCCAAATTGAAGCTAAAGACTAATAAGGATTAGGGATTAGCGTTAACGGAATGGGTCTCGAACCCACAACCTAGAGTTGCGCTGTTCAGAGACGCAGCAGACTAACAGGTGCCTTAGTCACATCGACCATCGAGCCCTCTGAAGCTCAAGAGTCCGTCTTTTAGAATCAATTGACAAATCAATCCAATCAGGTCGCATTCAAAAGTAAATGAATTTTTCTAATGACGACACTTGGATGTCTGCATTATTTCATGGGATCATATGATTTAAACAAGTTACACTGCATGGAACAAACTACCTCTCAACATTTTGAAGCCGCCTCGGTGGCCTAGTTGATAGCGTACTGGGCTTTCACCCCGAGGACCCGGGTTCGATTCCCGGCCAGGGCTTGGCATTTTCATACGCTATAAATCATCCCATCGTCTGATTAGCCTAAGTGTGCACAATAGGCGGACGTTAAACACAAAGAATCCAAATTTTTAAATATTGCAACCAATCAGTTTTGTTTGCGCGCTTTTGCCTACTTCATACGAAACAAATTTAATCGATACCTTCACCTTATCCGAGGAAAAAATATATTTTGACAATTAGCCGTAATTTTTTACTTAAAATGTAAACAGTGAAATTTGTATAAACTCGTGTACAAACCGAGATTATTATCCAGAATCCTTCTAAACTTATATCAGAAGCTCCAGTCCCTCTGATCCATTATATTTTTAAAACTAAATGTATTTCCAAAATTATTTATTTATTCCTTACGCGTGTTCATACTTTCAATAAAAATCTCTGTAAAAATATAAGAACTTATATGCAACGGAAATTGTTATCATATGGTGATAAATTTCTGCAGGTAATGGTCTCCTAAACAGCTGATTTTACACCACAGCTGATCCTTCCGTAAAACCATTTTAAACGAGGTTATGTATATATCCACTCTTTAGAATGAATATAAATATTAACAAAAAAGATAATTTTCAGTTTTTACTATTGAAATATTTATATACTTTGAAATACAAACAACTGAAGTGATTATTGTAATTAATTATATTTTAATTAATAACATGTTTAGCAATTGCATTGTGTAAATTCTGGCAGAGATTTTAGAGAACGCAAAACAGTCAGAAAAAAATAAGTAAAAATTATTCAGAACAGATAATTGTATCACAATTCATAAAAACAGGGAAGAATACATTATCATCGCTTCACTTGACGCAGTGTACAAAAAACCAAAAGATACGTTAACCTAGATTACTTATCAATAAAACATTGTGGAGTGTAACCTAAACAATATAGGCCTAGTTTAAAATATAAAAGTGATTGTTATATGGATTTGCTACTGTATTTATTGATATGTTTACAATGAATTGAGAACAAATTCTCCGGTTTAGAGAGAACACTAGCCTAATAGTAAACATAACCTTTAAGTTATACAGTTGTTCGGTTTTGAAAAAATATATCAGCTGAGTGATTACGTAAAGTTTCTCGAAATCAAAAATGTTTTGATGTCAAATTTAGCACACAGTTTTTACGTAATCAAACGAAAGGTTACACACAAAAATCTTGCCAGGGAATTTTTAAAACTGTAATTTTCCTGTTTTTTAAAAACATTTTATCTAAATTGTCAGTTCACATTATAATGTTTTCGTTACAAAAATATACAGGTGACATACTGCTAGACATAGGGAATCCCGTGTTAAATTTTTCACACCCTAAACTAACTGTACAGTCAAGCTAAAAAGCTGGAATTTGTGTAGCCTACATACTTGTAGAAATGCCTAAATTGAATTCACAAACAGTTTTTGCACAGGTCTTGGGTACAAATCCTCAGATGAAAAAAATACAATTTTGTATCTATCGTTCCATTTTAGTGAAACTTAAAACTATACTAGCTATTGGTAAGTATTAGCGAGAAATGTAAAAAAATTGTTCAACATTGACCGAATCTAAGATGGCGGCAATTTTGAGCTAGTATAAACAACGGTTGTTTCCCACTCACTATTTTTCCTTTACTTTTGAGAGCTGGTTGAAGAACTTATTTTAATATATTATCAAAATCAATTTTTGTGCCACGTTTAAATCAAATTGGATCAAAATTGTGACATAACATTATTACGCTAGCGAAGATCTTTCAAAAAGTGTTCTAGACTGTTTTCGTTTCAAACCGATTTGTATCTGGACCGTTACATTAACTAGTTTATCAGTGAAAATTCGTTATTACAGTATTTTAAAAGATGGATAACGAGAAGCTCAAAACACCGTATTATCTTACGGAACGCGTTCGTGCAGCTGGTAAATTTGATGCTATTTTAATCCCAAACAGCTGATTTACAACTTTGAGGTTATGTGTTTTAAATAACTAGGTTATGTCTAATAACGCTAGGTTTAGTTAGCAACTCTAGAATAAGGTTGAACATACATTTGTTTACAGTTTTAATTTGTGCAAAAACAGTTGTCTTGTGCAAAAACATTGTTTAAAAACATTACAGTATTTGTGAAATGTGCGTGTGTTTATGTAAATAACTCTGTTAACTGTCCAGAAATTTTAAAAAAGTACAAAATATTCTTTTTATAAAATAAAGAGTGAATTTTACATTTACAAAAATATGTAAACATCTGTTTAAAAAATGTTATTACTTTGTACAAATGTTAACAGTGACGTTATAAATTGAAACACTAAAAAGTTTGTCATGTATAGCCTACTGGGCGTTTGTAATGAATAAATTAAGTTTTTATTGCCTCGGGGGGAGAATCTGAGTGTAATAAAAAGTGCAATATTAACTACTTAAGACATAAAACCTGTTAATTAGGCGTGGTTTTAAAAGTGAAATGGACAGGAGTTTTTATTCTTGGCCTAAAGTATATGTTAGTATTTGTTCACCATCTTCCCACGAGACGGAGCTCTGCTTGGTTCGCCTGTTTGGTTCTTATAAACAATATTTGTATTATGTTTAGGTAGGATAATGTAAAAATAGTAAATAAATTTGTTAATGTATTGTGTTTCTACTCCTTTCGCTGTGTGCTAACCTCTTTCAGCAATCTGCTTAACAAACAGACCAACTTCAACAAGTTCTTCTAAGTAATTAAGGTTTTTTAATTTTGTTTTATGTTTAACGTCCGACTATTGTGCACACTTGGGCTAATGCAGACGATGAGATTATTTATAGCGTATGAAAATGCCAAGCCCTGGCCGGGAATCGAACGCGGGTCCTCGGGGTGAAAGCCTAGTACGCTATCAACTAGGCCACCGAGGCAACTAGGTTTTTTAATAAACTCAGTAATCCGTCTCTATAGTGAAGTAAAAATGTGTTTTTTTAAACTTAATATGTCTGACTATCACATAGTTAAAACTTCAAATTCCACAATATTTTGAGTACAGGAGTCTCGATAAACCGTCAGTTTTGGATCCGTATGGTGAGGATGACAGAATATCCGGATAACAGAAAAAGATCACCCGTGCTCAGGGGCGGATTTAGGGATTTCTTGAAGGGGGGCGAAAGATAAAAATCATGATGGTAATTTTTTTTTTTTTAATTGAAGGCGAAAAATACATTGAGGTTATTATCACCTCCCTATATGTAAGTGTGAGTGGAAAGTGTTAAAGTCGTAAGTGTAGTGTTGTAAGTGTAAGTGTGTGTTAGACTCGGGTACCGCGAGGGACGTCTAAATCCTCTCAATAGGTGCAGCTAGTCTGCACCACCCTGCGGGGATGATGGTAATAATAATAAGAATAACAATATAAGAAATCAGGTAGATCATTACTTATTAAATTAAATTAAACGTAACATTTTAAATAATAAACAAATATTATTTATAATTATAAAAATTGATTTTTGTTAGGTGTAGAAAATTAACGTTTACGTTATTACAGAATAGTTTTTAAATGAGAAAATACTAATTTTATATAATATTTTATAAAATAAAAAGGTGAACGTAGACCCGTCAATCTATCTTCAGTCATGCGCGATCTTTACAACGTCTTAAGTATACGCAATGTTTAAAAATTACATTATGTTGTTCCAATGGAAATAGGGAGCGTTGAAAGCAGTTTTAGCAATGCCATCATAATTGGATAAGAATATTCATCGCAGTAATCATGTGCTACTAAGCTTCTGTTGCTTGAATTTTTCATAACCAGAACTGTTTTTAGTAGAAAAAATGTCCTTGAAAAGTTTCCATTTCCATTGTGAAAGTTTCCGTACCCAACAGATCAGAGTATTGTTCGCATATAGGCTAAACAGATTTGTGCAGAGCCTCCAAGTCATTCATTTTATCAAGATTCTTTATAGCTTATATATATATATATATATATATATATATATATATATATATATATATATATAATGAACGTGCCTTATGAGTACCTAGTATTGAGTTTATAGGATCGCATGCATTAAATCCAAAATCGGCATAATTTCATAACGAAATAAAATTAATTTAAAAAATGTTAGGCTAAATTCAATAATTATCTCAAGGGTGGTCATAGTAAACTTATTTTTTTTTACAAATCCTCAGGTGAGGGCGTACTGCCCCCCCCTCCCGTCTGGATCCACCACTTCCAGTACTCTAGGCGACCGATAAAAATATTACACAATATACTCTGTTTATAGCACAGAATGTATTGTTATCATTATTATTTTGGAAAATGTAGTAAAACTTAAATTTTCTATTTAACTCTAATTATGTGTATAGAAATTCTCTAATTCAGTAAATTACCCGTATTTAACCTTTTGACAATTCTTCACATAACATGTAGGAGAGCACCGCGTGCGCCACTCACGTGACCGTTACGTGATCGACTTATACGATGAATGGTATTAATGTAATAGTTTTAGAGTGTTTATCTTTCTATCACACTATTTATAGCAACATTCATGCACTCTTTTGGATTTTGTTGACACTGTTTGAAGTGCCATCTCATTCCATAAATGATAGGATCGTTTTACCTTTCGATTATCATCGTTTACTTATGGTAGCAATTACTGTCAGCTGTAGTCGCTGTGCTATAAATAGGTCGTGTCCAGGTTACAATGCCGCCTCGGTGACCTAGTTGATAGCGTACTAGGCTTTCACCCCGAGGACCCGGGTTCGATTCCCGGCCAGGGCTTGGCATTTTCATACGCTATAAATCATCCCATTGTCTGCATTAGCCCAAGTGTGAACAATAGTCGGACGTTACAAAAAAAAAAAAAAAAAAAAAAAAAAAAAAATCGAGATTCAACAGAAATTTTAATTCAGTGAAAACCTAAAGTTACTTTTTAGACTTTTAGGATCCTATAAAAAATACAGCCTATCCATTAAAATCTCTAAAGGGATTTTTTTACTATCACCATGTCTGAATTTTCTGAATATAGCAACAACAAAAACTAATGCTTAGAAAAAGCAACTGCTCTCGTTCTTTAAAAATTATTATTTCTTTTGAACTGATATCAGAAAACGTATGAGCTGCTAAAAACTCTTTGTGTAAAGTCGCCCCACCACATTCGATCAACTAGAAATAGACGTTAATATTATTCAGTGATTTTGGTATTAGCCGTTTTTTAAATTATCTTTTAAAAGTCCCATATATGGTGTTAAATAATAGTCTAAATGGTGGGGAAATCCGATCGTCAAAAATGTATAACCAGCTTGGTGAAACAAGTAACACAAAGTAACAAATATTTTCGGCAATAAAAATAATGCAGAATTAAAATTTAATATTTTAGAAATATGAAAATAGGGTTAAGTATTTTAAAAACTTGGCACATATTGATGAATTTAATGTTAAATAAAAGTAATAAGTAATAAAAAAAAATTAAACTCTAATAAGTTAGAATCGTTGTCATTCGATAGATTTGGTGTATTTCATTTAACCAATATTAAACCTTAAAACAGTTTAATCCATTTTATATTAATAACTTTATATTTTATTATGTAAATTTGAATTTCTTTTTAATGAAAATTGTAGATGTAAATGTTTGATTGCATTTTAAAACTGAAAATATTTAAAACGAACAAATTAATCCATTATGTAATACTACCTACTTATTCTATATTAAACATAGTATAATAGTCACTTTTAGCGTTCGCTAGAACGAAGTTAGTGATTGTCAACTGCTACCCACGGCCGCACAGCTGATACTGTTTTTATTTTCAATGAAATGAATGAATATTATTTGTTACTCAAGATGGCGGATTTTTAATTGGTTGTAGCTTATTGAAATAATGTTTTGAGGTTATTTTATAGCGCTCTTGTTCCACTGTATACTATTTCACACTCGTGAATTACTAACAAAACTAGAAACCAAAATGGGAAATGCAGGTAGTGGTGCAGGAAGAGATCGTCAAAAAATTGGTGATCCTAGTGCTCCGCACTCACCTAGTAAAGAAGACCAGGCTTTTGTATTTGACAAGAAACCTAATAGTAAATTAATATTTCAGTCTTCACACGAAGAGGAAGAACCATATTTTACTAAAGGAGACGACGGTAATGTAAGTAAAATACTAAAGTTTTTCTAAAACATGATTTCAAGGTTCCAGTTTTTATGTTTAGCCCTTCTCTAGATGGCTAGGGCCTATTTCCCTCTGGTTCACTTTAAGTTTATTTAGGATATAACTTATTAAATATAAACATTAAAAATATAATTTTTAAATTTTTTGTATATTTTTAATTCTTCATAAACTTTTAACGCAATCTTGGAATTTATGCGCAGCAAGAATTTTTTATAGAAGTAATGATTTAAATATTTTTTTCTTGTAGTGTGTTCTTTATTATTTTATTAAGAGATATTCAGTCACAGAAGATTATTTTTTTACAATAAATTAAGATTATATACTATTTTGAATAAAACTGTTTTGTGTTATCATTGTGATTGACATTGAATGGAGCGTGTATGATTTCATACGCCAAGTTCACCAATCACATTATCAGTACATTGCTATTTCTTTTGTAGTTTTTTGATACTGTTAAATTAAAACGAATTTGTCTCTTTTTGTGAGTTTATCTTGGAATTATGGATGTGTTGTAATTTTCTAGTAAATCACAGAATTTTCAAGAATCATATTTGTGTTCAAAGTATGACAATATTTGTAAATTGGTAAGGAAATGTTAATGTTCGTTGCAAACGTCATATTTCTGTAAATCATTTCTTAGAATATTTAACAATTTCAATTTCAATTCAAATATGGGACCGACTCACAAAGAATACACCTTTTTTGCAAAGCAATGGCTGCTTTATATCCGACATAACGGTCATTGTTATTAGTAACATTCAAGCAGTAGTACTTTCACGAAATAGTATTTTTTAAATTACTAAGGTAATTTAAAAAAAAGTTTTTAATATTAATTCTGTGAATTAAATAAAGTGTTTTGGTGAGAAAAACATGTTAGAAACTTTTATGTAATGGTAACGGTTAGGTTATGAAGGTTTTTTTCTCACTTTTAAATTTTGTATTATTACAAATGCTAATGAAATAAAGTGTTTTGGCAAAAAATATTTTTAAGAAGTCACAAGTCCTCCTTTTTTTTATAAATTCTTATATTGTGAAGTGGTTAGGTAGGCTACACAATTTTTTTTAAATTATGTAGTTTTATATCTTAATATAAATAATTTCTAAAAGAAACATGTATACTGAACTTGATTCCCCCTAAGATTGTGCATTTTCAGTATGTTATGGTAACCTACAATAGTTATTGACACCGAAATTACATTACTTATTGCATATATTATTACTTTACTTTTCATTACTTTTCTTTTAATTACCTAAAATAGTTTACAACCTTTTTCATGTTCAAGTACATTGTCCTTTCATTATGATTGCCATTTTGTTCCCATGAGTTCTGATAGCTTCAGAACTATATTTTTGCTTTTTGAGAAATACTGTAAAAACTACTTTCTCTGGGCCAGTTATGGATTGAACAATATCACATCAACCGATAGTGGAAAAGTACTCTATTATTAAAGAAATTATCAAGATGACATGCAGAAACATTAAATAGATAACCAGAATTGTACAAACGAGATGGGGTATGTGTGGTCGAGGTGATAGTAACATCATCGAAGCTTGCCACTGAGCCACACACTACTTGAATACTACCATGTAGTCTAATGTCCATTGTATTCATTATGAATTTTGTTTTATTTTTAAGGAAAATGAATTTGGCGCACCTCGTCAAAGGTCTGCTACATTATCGGAAGGCTCAAAATCTGGAGTGACAGACAAAGCATTACCGACAGTGTTCAAGTGGGAGGGAGGTGGTAAAAATGTTCTTATTAGTGGTACGTTTTCTGGTTGGAAAACTCTTCCAATGGTTAAGAGGTGAGAAGTAAGTTATGTATTAAAAACTTTGCTATTTTGTATCTTTTTTTTTTAGTAAAATGTAATTTGTTAATGTAATACCACGTTTTGTTATTGCTTTAAAGCTTAAATTTTGGTAACATAGGCTAAATTTTTTAAAAAATTTTTAAAACTGCCAGCAGTCATACGAGTGGATTAACAAAGTTATAGTTTAAAATTAGAGTGTTGGCTTATAAAAGAAAACTTAAATATGGTATAGCGAAAATTCTTCTTCAAATAATGTATCAGTGAATCAGCAGTAGGGAGGGACCTATATATTATATTATATTTTATTATAGTAAAGATTATTTATTTTGCAGCCATGGTGATTTTGTGACAATTATAGACTTGCCTGAAGGAGAACACCAATACAAGTTTTATGTTGATGGAGAATGGAAACATGACCCAGGAAGTGTAAGTATGTTATACTTTTAACAGGTTAGGTTAATATGTTTAATTTTATACATTTGTGTTTAATTCTTGATCTGGCAAAGCACAGTTGACCAATCGATTGAAAATGTTACCTAAATGGTAAGTGACTAGTTGATACTTTTCACATCAAAAATAATATTATTTTAAATAGTATATATTATTTCATTTTACTTAAGACATTCTAAAGTTTAATTTGTTAATCTGTTATATTGTAACACATAGTAATCATACAATAACATGTAAGTTATGGAAACAGATATGTTAAAATGCAGCATTGTTGATCTGAATATAAAGAAAGCAGTGGAAGTAGGATTTTTGCCTGTTTTGCTATGGTAAATTTTGTTTATGAAAGAAGTAAATTTTATTTGTATAGATCTGTGCTTTTTCTACATACTCCTGTGTTTCAGTTTGGCTCTGCTTTGTCAACAAGCCACAAGGAATTTATTACCAAACAATATTTTCTTATTTCTATTTTTTTTTCAATTTGAGTGAAACCATTAAAAATTATGTGATAAACCTACTACATTGGGAGGTTTGTTTTGACCTGTATCCTATATAAAGTGTAATACTATACTGTAATTATATGTCTCTTTTTATATAAAAACTATTTTTATTTATATATAATCTCTCATAACTACAGGCTACTAAGTTTTACTATCACAAAAGTTCAATTTTTTTAACGTCCGACTATTGTGCACACTTGGGCTAATGCAGACGATGGGATGATTTATAGCGTATGAAAATGCCAAGCCCTGGCTGGGATTTCGGGGTGACATATGAACCTGGGTCCTTGGGGTGAAAGCCTAGTACGCTATCAACTAGGCCACAGAGGCAGCTTAACACAAAAGTTCGAACCAATGAAACTAACCTTAAGAACATTCTTAGGCCATTGATATTCAGCTTTCAAAACGTTGAAGTTCACATTCCAAAAAGTTAAATTGTAACACTGTTCTTAAATAGTTCCAATGCTATTGCAAAATACAGGTTTTTGGCTCAGTATTATCTTAGCAAAAACCACCAAATGTAAAAAAATAAATCACCACCAACTACGAAAATTGATATTATTCAGTAAACTATGTAAGCAAGTGACAGGTTTTTGGTGAAATTCGAAGGTGATTTAACAACTTTTTTTGACTGTAGACTTGGTGGGACACTTTTTACAGTAGTTTTTTTTTGTATTAGGATCATTTTTGTTATAGCAAAATCAATAAATGTTTCAGTTTATTGCAATTGAAAGCTGGGAAAAGTAAACATTGAATTTTATTTTAGTTTTTCTTCAGTATGGTATTATCCAAAAGCCAATTGGATGATATTGGCTAAGTATGTCTGAGAGAATTATTATAATTAATGGCAAACTGAAGCATGGATGATTAAGCATAGATCATAATTTTGTGTTGTTTAAGTATATTAAGAATTAAATTGTAGGTTTTATGTTTCAGAGGATTGTAGACAATGGAATGGGTTCAAAAAACAACTTGGTGACCGTAAAGAAAAGTGACTTTGAGGTATTTCAAGCATTGGCAATGGACAGTGAAAGCGTTAGCTCAAACCAACAGCGTAAGTTGTGAAGCTTGTACACACATCACATGAACCTCTGACCATATAGCCTAAATTTCCTTCTAGATTTTTTCTTATGTTATGAATTTAAAACATAATAAATCAGTAAATGACAATTTCCACAGTATTTAGAGTAATATAAAAACATTTTTGAAGCGAGAAACAAATGTTAGCTTTGGTAAGAGGAAAGAATAGAAACAAGTCTGCCAAATGGAAGAATGTAATAGAAATATGAAACAAATGAGCGAATGAATTCCATCTCTGTATTTATGTCTTTTTCTTTTTCTTCTACCTTTTCGATAACAGTACACACGTTTCATATGAAAATATTGTGTTGCTTTGGTTTCAGTATTTTTCCTTAGTTGAAGAACACATGCATGTTGTCACATTTTATAATACATTCAAAATTAATATAAACGTTTATAATAATTGTTGTTAATATTGCTAGTTTTTAACAACATAACCTAAAACTTATTACAGCTTATCAATGAAATCAGTGAAATCAGCTGATCATTACAAGTTAATACAAGACAACTGATCTTTTACTATAACTACAGTAAATAATATCTAAACTAGATTCATGTATTAAACAAAACAAGATATTTGTAAACATACCTTCAAACTAATTATATTCAGCAAAGATATCATTAACCAAAAAAAACTTTGTTTCTGTCATTAACTTCCTGAGTTCCACATGTCTTTTTTTTAATTATAAATCCAAAATATATACAAAATACATCAAAAAATATATTATACATAATACCATGAAAAAGTTTTATTTTAAAAATCGATTGAAATCATTATACCAGTGGTTATTTTTCAGGAGAATACTCACAAGAAATTCCTGCTAACAGACCATGGGAAAAACCATCAGGGCCTCCAATCTTGCCTCCGCATCTTCTGCAAGTTATCTTGAACAAGGACACACCTTTATCAGTAAGTGTTTTTTTAATTAGGCCTAAATTCCAAATATCAGTCGTAATCAAGTAGTGTTTATTAATTTTATTTTATAGCCACCACTATTTTATTGTTATTTTATCTTAAAATGTATATGTACAGTCACGCGCGTGCACACACACACACACACACACACACACACAATCTATTTATTTTGTTTTATATTTAATTAGGTGTTGATGACAATGTTTTTAACTTTTTGTAGATTCAGTAGTTACTGGTTATTGTGCTCACATTGGGGATGCATATTTTAACGTAATAAATATGGGAAATATGACGCTCACTGGGTTCTGTGGCATGGACTTAACGTCACAGTTTAGGACCTTAATCCGCAAAGCATAAATATTATTTATGCTAAAGGCATTATTTATAAAATACATTAGATGCTTCTTAATGTTTTTTCGTAAATAAATTTTTCCTACATACTGTATTACTCTAGTTCAGTTGAAAACAGTACAATAATAGTATATACACAGTTTGCATAAAATTGCAGGACATAAAAGCTAGCCTACCAAGAATGTAACATTTGCAATCAACTCGATTATCTATGATAGTTGTCGCAATTATTGCACTGACTGTTATATACTGAATACTTACTGTAATTAAATATGATCACTGCACTTGCTTGCTACAGTATAAACTGTACTGATAAAAATTATTGGCATTTGTTTACTATTTATATGTCACATTGAATTTGATGTTAAAGAACTGTCATTTTTTATGTCAACCCTTTAATAATCACATTACTTAGTATATTTTATGATTTACTTCACTACATTCAACAATCTTGTCTCCAGTCGAATTTTAATGTTCAATATAAAATAGTATCAAGTGAAAAAGAACAAAATATTCTTAATAATTTATTTCTACACTTGATAATTTTAAGATACAATGATTTGTGTCTTATTTATCACACAAAATAAATATTTTCTTTAATATTATTCTTATATTTAGAATTTTGCTTTATGGAAGCAAAATTGTGTGATTTTGATAATTAGTTGATATGTATCGTAATAAAGCAATGCTTGAAAATTATTTTAATAGATTTTTGTTGTCGAAACTGTCAGTTTGAGTTATCATTTTCATTAAGTTCGTTAAGAAATGTTGATAATAAATTAATATAGTGAATATATTACAGATTAATATAGTACAGATTTTTTTTAGATAATAAGTTTCTTTTTTTTTGCAAAATGGCTTGGTGAAATGGAACTGAAAGAATAACTTCAACTGTTGAAGAACTTGTTAATGATGTTATTGACATCACATGACCACTTTCCTATGTAAAAAATAAAGTTACACTCAAGGTAGAACACTGAATTTTTGAACTTGTTATAAAATATTATTTTGTAATCACATAGTTCCATACTTGCATAGGGCTTGGCATTTTCATGTGCTATAAATCAGGGGTCTCCAAACTACGGCCCGAGGGCCACATCCGGCCCGCGGACAGATTTTGTCCGGCCCGCGGAGAGCTAGCATACTTGAAAACTCCTTTTAGAGAACATATTTTTTATAGCAAATTAAATTTAGTTTACTGAAGTATTCTAATTTTATGTTGAATAATTATTAATATGACATCTACATTGATATGGTCATGGGCTAACTACTCATAACATTGTTGTAGGCTTATTGTTATTGTTTTTGTGATAAGTTGGATAAAGAAACACAGAATTGTAATGAGTAAAGACATGTATAATATGCAGAAAATTTAACTTCAATATGCAGTGTTGCCGTTTTGCGGATTTTAGTCCGATTTGCAGCCTTTTTTAAACGTTGCATACTTTTTCGGACTTTTTTTCATCAGCGGACTATTCCACTTTTTACCACCAGCAACAATCATAATATGGTTTTGGCCCTCGGAACTTACTGGAGTAATCAGTATGGCCCTAAGGCTGGAAAGTTTTGAGACCCCTGCTTTATACAAATCTGTGTAGGCCTATATCCGCATTGTGTTTTCATTTAACACTTCATTTGCTACAAAACCGAAACTTGATTTACTGGGCTTTCACCTCGAGGATCCGGGTTCGATTCCCGGCCAGGGCTTGGCATTTTCATTCGCTATAAATCATCCCATCGTCTGCATTAGCACAAGTGTGGCACAATAATCGGACGTTAAACACCAAAAAAAATATATAAAAAAATTGAGCTTTAAATAAATAATTATGTGTAAGAAAGTATATAATTTTGTGATACCAATTATGTTTGTTACAGTGCGAACCTACATTGTTACCCGAACCTAATCACGTAATGTTAAACCATCTGTACGCACTGTCCATCAAAGATGGTGTCATGGTATTGAGTGCAACGCACCGATATCGCAAAAAGTATGTTACCACACTTCTCTACAAACCGATTTAAAGTTGCTAGTCTTCTGGGGTGCTACAGGGTGCTCTGAGTGAATTTATGACATGGCTGACAGTTACGAGAATTACAATTCATGGGTTTCAAGTGTATACCGATATTGTCTACTTCATATTTTGTATTTACTGTATACTGTATTTTTGTATTGAATAGTATTTTAATCAGTATTGAAAACAATGCGAGAGACCTTAAAGGTTTTAATTTTGAAAATGCTACAGCATATCTTAAGATTGTTTTCAAGTGTCATAAATTATTTTACTTGTCTGGTCGCAGCACAAAGTGTTGATTAAATCAAGCTATTTGTTGCTCTTTAAGGTACTGAAAGTTTTAATGTGCAATTCAGCAAGTATGAAATATATGTAAAGTAATTCCTAGACATTCGTATGGGTTAGGTTCTGGCCAATCCAGAAAGAGAATTCACAAACATTGAGGCTATCTTCACATATAAGAAGAAAAAAGAAATTGAAACAGGAATATATTTCTTAAGCATTTAAATGTACATCTAACACAACAATTGTCTACATATTATTATTATTGTAGATATCGTACAGATTTTAATACTGGTTAATGCCTGAAAACATAGAAATGTATGATTGTATATTTTTTATGAATTTCTAAATAAAGAAAAAAAACATTGCCTCAATTACACTTAAATTTTAAACTTCTTATCACTTTAATGCGGCGGTTCTTTTATTAAAAGTGTTGGGGCTTTATTAACGTAACTTAATTGTGTTACTCTGATTTTAATTTCATTGCACCACAAAATTTGCTGTACTGGACATAAAGAAGGATTTATTTTAAAAAAAGGTTGTGACGACAGCATCAGCCTTACACATTTTTATGTTCTTAGTGCCAATTGGCTGTAATTATAATTTCTATTATATTAGAAGAACTTATAATGAATATTTAATTTTATTCGTTTTAACATCTGAAACTTCTAATTCTACCATGATTTTATTTAATATTCATTCCTTTCTTGCCTAATTAGTCTATCTATGGTCAAGGTGCTTGATTTTGTAATAAAAATTATTGTAACTTACTGACTGGCATGTGAAAACCAGCTGTATCATGTATTCTTCATTTTTTTATTATGTTATTCTCAATTTCGATTTCACTGCACCACAAAATTTGCCATACCGAATGTACGAAAATACTCATTTAAAAAAAAAAATTGACTTTCCAAGTCAGTTATTTGCAAATGTTGAGTTGTTCAACATTTCTCTGTAATTAAAACTCACGAATGTTAAGGGATTACTGTTCTTTATTTTGACTTGCCTTTTTTGTTAATTGTACAATATTTTGGTAAAATTATGCACAGTAGAGACTTAGGCAGTTTTTAAGATATTTTTACCATTAGCCTACATTTTTTTTTAGTTTTATTTTATAAAAATACTTTTATTACCCGACAATGCCAGCAGTTAACAACATTCAATATGGTTCGCAGTTATTATGTACAAATAGCTTGCTTTAAACCAGCTGAATAATTAACAATTAGGTAATTGTTCACTATTTGGCAGTCAGTATCAGATTTTTTAGTATTGAGATTGTTTATTTTTGCTTTCGAACAACAAATTGACTTTCAAGAGTTGGTTCAACAAAATTGGCCTGTAGGTCTATAAGCAGTGCATTTTATCTCTCGATCATATTACAGGTTAGTGTTGGCTTATTTCAATAATTAGTACAAGAAAACATCTTGCAATAGTTACGACAAAACATTTTTTGTTTAATAATTTTGTAATCATTTCTAAAAATGAACAACTTTTATAATTTTGTTTTACCACAATCAAAAAATTAAAAAATGATTACTTTTTTATAAAACTGTTTTTTTAGAGCTATTAAGATGTGTTTATTTTTGTTTGATAATGAAAGAAAAGGTATGCTGCTTGAAGTGCGTGTTAAAATGACCCGCTAAGGCGAC
This sequence comes from Callitettix versicolor, assembly GCA_022606455.1. Taxonomy (NCBI): domain Eukaryota; kingdom Metazoa; phylum Arthropoda; class Insecta; order Hemiptera; family Cercopidae; genus Callitettix; species Callitettix versicolor. Next base: position 57,013,236 of record CM040187.1, on the reverse strand, counting down.
CGAGACACTAGTTCATAGGTCACCTGGCTGAATTTATCATCATTGTTGCTTATTAAAAACAGATTAACATGTTGAAAAATGCAGGCAAACAACAGAAAATGACAAACTTACTGTATTGCCTTCCACACTATGTTAAGTTAAGTAAGCAAGTCTTCCTAACCTTTTCAACGTAATATGTATAGAAATACAGTACGTTTTTCATCTTTTCTTGTTTTTCTGTCTTTTTAAACACATTAAACATGAAAATATGTTTCTAGGAAGCAAAAATGAATTAGAAACTACTACATATGTATTTCCACTTATACCATGTTAGGTTAAACTGGTATGCATGGAAATACAGTGTTTTTCACCTTTTCTTGTTTTTCCGTGCATTTTGTCTTTGTGTAACATGTGAGTCTGTTGTTAGAAAAAAATATAACATATTTCAATACAAATAAAGTTGCTTATGTCAGCCAAATAGTGAAAGATCATTACATTTCGGTTAGTTAATTAATTTATTACTCCTGTTCAGAATTAATGTGTAAATATTTCTTTGTACAATAAACTAGGCTATTACAAAAGACATCAATGCATTCGAATAAATTATTTCAATGTCTTTTTTTAAATTGTTCAGAATTAATAGCAGATGGCTTAAGTATCCATACAGTACTTTTATTTATTTTTGTTTTTATGGAATTAAAGGAGCTTTTCTCCGTACCCTTGTTTTGAAATAACAGTATGTAGGAAAAGACATTTTCTGCAAAACATAGAAAGTTTTAAAAATTGGTAAGAAAACCGTATTTTTCTAATATAATAGACTGGTAACTAATATTGTACCCCATTCTACCAAACAGAATGCATGGGTTGCTGTATCTAAAAAAACGTTTTTCCTAATTTCTCAAAATGGACAGTTAGGTTTTGATAAAATGTGTAGTGAATTTGAAATTAATAAATTTATGGTTTGTGACTTTTGGCCAAAATCTAAAGAAACCAAAAATAAACTCTGCTGGCAAGTTTTGTTATGTTTTTTACGATTTATTAAAAAACAATAAATATCTTTCATCTGAAATTTATTGTTTTGAGTTAACAATTCTTTATGTATGATTAGAATTTTAGAAAAATCAGGTTTTGAGAAATTAGTCCAAGTGTGATATTTTGTTTTTGTCTGTTGGTTATTTCAGACCGAATTCTATCTGCAATAATGAAATGTGAAAATATTTGTGTAATGTATTTGCACCATTTATTACTTACAGTCTTGCTGTGTAAATTCTAGAGGACCATAATATTGAGCCATTATGCATAAGTAATTATTCTTAATAGACATAGTACGATTAAAGATTGGACTCGTTATTATACTTTAAGGATTTGGTTAGCCAATTAATTTTTTTAAAATATAAAGACACAACACGGAATGAACTAGTCAGTTGTGTTTTCAAACTTCTGTCTAAAGTAGAAATTAATTGTGTAAAAACATAGTAACATATCTAACTTATTTAAAAAAAAAAAACTGTTTCTAAAAACTGTTGAGAAAACCAGGATCAACTTTATTTCTCAAAATTGAATAACCATATTTTGGTCTTAATTGATAATTTATAACTAAAGTAAATGTACCAAATTTTAAATAAGAAAGGATTTTTTATATTTTAAATATAAAATGGGCAGTGGATCACATTGTAAGTTTCTTTATTTCAAATTGGCTAAACCGATTTGAGTTACGAATATATTACTAGTTTTACAAAATTTATTGCTGATTATTTTTATAATTCCAAAATACGACTTTTTTGAGGTAATGAAAAGCTAACATACACAATTTTTATTCAAAAGAAAATTTCTTCCTTTGCGTGTCTTAGTATATTTTAATTGTTAAGTGTTCTCGCACAACCATTTACAATTTTGTTGTTGTTCCAAACGTGCTCAAATCTAAAATGTGAAACACATCAGCTTGACAAAAAACTAATGAATCTACAACAAAATTTGATTAAACCGTTTAGGACTGATTTTGAGAAAATGTTATTGTTCATTTATGTTTTTTTTTACTAAAAAGGTCTTAGTTAAGAACTTGTTCTACGGTATGGGCAAGCTTATTGCCAAACTACGTGTCAAATTTCATTGAAATCTGAATGTTTTTAATCTATGTATATTTTGCGTAGTTAAAAAAAACCAATAAGGAAGAACAAAATATTTACTAAAAATTGTTTATCTACTTGAAAATATAAAATATTTTATTATTGCAACATAGCTACCGGACCATATATTTAAATAATTAAGATTATGATCTATTTCTCCGTCTATTTACTCACCTCATAAAGGGTGTCGCGATTTCGAAATCTTACTGTTTCAACTTCTGGCTATAATACAAAATGTCGTCTCTCTGTCGTTACTGATTAACATTGATGAGCGCACTTCTACTGATGATGACACCACAGTCCAGAATATAACGACGTACAAGTTGCACGTATTGTTTGGCCAAAACCAAATTTTATCGTTTGTATTTTATTCATGTTTAGTGTTTGTGACATGTGTTTTCAATGTTTTGTTTAACTTTGTTATGTCCTCAACAGAGGGATTTGACATTTTGTATTACGACCTGAAGATGACAGTAGGGTTTTGAAATCACAGTAGCCTTTACGAGGTGAGTGAACATACCACTAGATGGAAAAATAGGTCATAATCATAAAATCGTTTAAATTTTAAAATGCCTAAAGTCATAACTAGCATAGTACTGTACTTCTTTTTTATTTTTATGTTTTGAGATATGACTTTTTCTTTTGTTAAGACACTTTAAAATTTCCTTTGATTAATAAAATTACAACTGTTATTAAGAATCAGTTTTGTTGCTCTGAAAATAAATTAACATTCGGACTTTTGAATAATTTGTAGGCAGTCTCTGTGGACAGGTTCTAAACGTAATCACTCATTTTTGCTATAATTTTTTCCCTCAAACAATTTAATTTCTATTTATTTCCTAAAATGTACAGTTGCTGTTTTCCAAAGTTTGCACTTAAATGTAAAAGAAAGTTTTTTAAAAGTTCCAACTTACAGTTAATTCAGCGCTAAAGAAGAATCACTGACAAAATCTAAAGTACTTCACATATTGGTTTTCCTTCAGATTATATTTCTGTTTAAGTGGCCTAACTTTATACCGGTAAAATTTTATTAATCCAGACAATAGAGGAGCACTGTTTTTCTACAATAAAAGTGTAGTTATTTCTTATTTAAATATTCCCTTAATATTATTAAGTACTTAATGTATACATAACAAATATACCCCAGAAGAAATAGGTTAAGTGTATTTTAATGTTTGTTAAATTATATCTTAGGATTTGTATATTTAATATATTAAAGGTTACCCAATACATTGTATGTACGTTACAGATTGTAAATATACTTTGTAATAAATAATGTATTATATACGTTACATTTTTCGTGTAATTTTTGACTAAACCCACCATTGTTTAAAGTACAATTTGCAGACACTCAGATTTGAGGTTTTTTTTGTAACCCTTTGGGCTCACCTACAGCCATTAAAAAAAACTGCGGGCTGCATTCCCGGGAGTGCCGACAGAAGTGAAAACTTGAACAATAACGTTGTGCATTTTTGAATGTTTTGGGAATAATTTCGCACGAATTGTTTTATTTATCAGCAGAAAGTACTGTAAAAAAAAACTGAAGGAAGTAGTATGGGCTACGCACAAGAAATAACATAGAACTCCATGGCAAAAATATATTTTTTGTAGCAGTTATATTTTTTAAAATTATTTATACTATAAAACGTGTCCACAATGGAGGAATAATCCATCCATTGTACAAAAAAGGCGACAAAACGAACTCTGGAAACTACAGAGGAATAATACTATTGGACTGTACCTACAAAGTCTTCTCGAAAATATTACTCCATAAAATACAAGATACACTAGAGCCCAAATTGGGTGATTACCAAGGAGGATTTAGACCCTACAGAAGCTGCTCTGACCAGATAATCACACTTAAATTAATTATGGCAAATTTCAAACTATCAAGCAAACAACTTTTTATATCATTTATCGACTTCGAAAAGGCGTACGACTGCATTCACAGGCCGACATTATTGAAGATTCTAAATAACTATGGACTCCACCCAAAACTCTGACGGAAACGCACCCAAAAGTGAAAATCAGAGGAGAAATCTCTGAATCGTTCCCAATTAAATCCGGGATGAGACAAGGTGACGGACTATCTCCCTTATTGTTCAACGTAGCATTAGATTTCATTATCAATGTATGGAAACAAGAAAACCCGGTTAAAACTAAAATAGGCACAGGGTCTAAGGCCATTAAAACAAACATCATAGGATTTGCAGATGATTTGGCCCTACTTGCCCTTAATCTACAGGAAGCAAGAGAACAAATAATTAACCTTGATAGCATTGTGCAGAAGTTAGGCTTAAGAATTATCATATGAAAAAACAGAGATCATGGCCATGGACCCGCTATGCGTAAATAAAGTGAACATTAACGGAAACACCATAAAGCTCGTGGAATGTTTCAAATATCTAGGAGAAACCATAACATACAATCTAGACGAAAAACCCGCACTACTCAATAGGGTAGCAAAAATTAAAAAAGCCCAGCTACTAACTTGGCCAACATACAAGAAAAAATGTCTGTCAATAAAAACAAAAATACGCCACTACAAATCAGTGGTACTCCCAGAAACATTATATGCCAGTGAAACTTTTTTCCAAATCATAAACAATAAGACGGACCCGATGCTTAAGACAGAGAGAAGGATCATCAGAACGTGTCTCAACAAAAGCTACCGGAAAGACGGGACCTGGAGAATAGCCACCAATGAAACAGTATACAAATATATCGACCCAGTTCTCAGTGTAATGAAAAAACGAAGAATTTCCCACTTCTTTCACATATTAAGAATGCCGGAGGACAGAATCCTGAGACAACTGGTAATGAGAAGCATCAACAGGAAAACACAAGGAATATACATCACACAAGTCCTCAGAGACCTCAGTGAAATAGGACTGAAAATGGATGATGCAACAGACAAATGTAAAATAACACGCATTCTTAAGACTAATAAATTTAAAGTGGATAAACCGAAGAGACACAAGAAGGTAGTGATCACAGATGCCGTCAGGAAGCAACGATCTGATCGAATGAGGGATTATTGGAGAAAAAAATTACAGCCCAATGTTAGGAAGAACTGAAATTTAGACTAAAGTGGTCCCATGAGGCAAAAAAAACGTGTCCAAGTATTTTCGTTGAACTAAGTGGTTGTGTAATTTACAAAGTTCGTTTGTAACGCCTCAGAAATTTGTCTGTCAGCACAAGAGATTGTGCTATGCTCGCATACCACCATAGATATCATCACCAACTATTTGTCAATGATTTGAAATTGTCAGAGTATTTTAATTGTTTTAAAATTGGTTTCCACTGTTACATATAAAATTAAATTCGTCAACAATAGAGCACTTTTGATAAATAAACGATCAGTATCCATGGTAACGTTTGTTTATTCCGAAATAAAATAGTTCAGTTCATTACATTAACAAGACAAATTTATTAAAAAGTTAAATTACAATGGAGAACATGAAAATGGATTTTGAAACAGTGTACAGAAAAAGTTACAAAAGCCTTCCAATAGAACAGTAAATCTGCAGTTATTTATACTTTTAAACTTTTTTTTGTTTGCTAAACTTACAGTATTCTTTATAATGTGATTAAAATTATATGTAAGCTTTAGTGGGCATAGGATTTAAGGTTCTTGAGTTCATAAAAACTGTTTTTTTTATGACGTCATGGAAGCAAATTTCTAATTTGTTTTGCTGTTATTCACCTTTTTTGAAAAACTAATTTCACTATCGTAACCGGAGTTTAAAATCTACACAAATTAACATTTTAAATTTTCAAAATTGATTATAAGAAAATAAACAATGACCGCCGGCCATATTCGTTTATACAGATTTTAGTGCTTGTTAGTGCTTGCTGACTGGCATTAAAAAAAGTGTGATAAAAAAGTTATGATTTTAAAAATTTAAGCGGACGCCATTTTGAATTGGTTAAGTGGATTTTGACGGATAAAGAAATTATTCAAGTTCTTACCAAAATCTGTGGCTAATTTTTAAAAAAACACTAATATGTAGACTGTATACTCGTATAATATGAATAGACCTATAGACTAATACGAGGTGTGTTCAGAAAGTAACGAGAATTTTCATTTTTTGAACAAAATATTTATTTATTCTTCTACATTGATGTTGTCGCCTTCAAAATAGTCCCCATTGGAGATTATGCACTTGTGCCAGCGCTTCTTCCAATCCTCGAAACACTTCTCAAACTCGATCTTTGAGATAGCCTTTAGTTCTTTCAGCGATGCGCTTTTAATGTCATCTACGGCTGTAAAACGACTGCTCTTTAAGGTTCTCTTTATTTTTGGAAATAGGAAAAAGTCACACCGAGCCATGTCTGGCGAATATGGAGGCCGGGGCATATTCGCCGAAACGAAAATCGCCGAGCTCATAAAAACACGTCTAACCTTAGTGGCTGTCACAGACTAAGTCAACAATGAAAACAGCTGAAAGTGTTATCATATTTCAAGGGAATGTATACCAACATAATAAAAAAAATGTTTGACAATCGGACTCTCCAAGCCCGCGAAATTTAAAAATTCTCGTTACTTTCTGAACACACCTCGTATACAAGCATACATTATGTATGCGAAAAATTAACGATCTATCGTTACCGAGGAAAATCCGTTCTACCGTTTCAAAACTGCGGATATTGTAAATATTTAAAAAAACTGTTTTCACCTTACTATATAATAAATGTTATGTTATGTTTTGAACTGTTTTCACCATTAAAAACAGCGTTAAAGTCTACGTAAATAGGCATTTCATAAACATTATAAGTATTGAAGTAAGTCATGACCGCTGCCATAATCGTTTGTGTTGTGTCAAATTAAATCTGAGATTTAAAACGAGAATTTTCGGAAATTTTAATTCGGATTAAGATAGAAAAAAACCAAATTAAAAAAAGTTTATAAAAAGGTTATAAACTACTTTTTTCTTATTTTGAATGGCCGTCACCTTGAAACGGTCAGATGGCTTTTGTGCTAACATACACACAAGCTCAAGTGCTCACATGCGAGCAAGGGCTCTCTCTCTCTCTCTCTCTCTCTCTCTCTCTATATATATATATATATATATATATATATATATATAGAGAGAGAGAGAGAGAGAGAGAGAGAGACTCACGGTATTCTGGAGTACATCGGACACCGTTATTGCCGGATTATCGAAAACAACGTGTTATTGGAAAGGGAAAAATATAGTAAATTAATATGTACGAGGTGTGTTCAGAAAGTAACGAGAATTTTTTAATTTCGCGAGCTTGGAGAGTCCGATTGTCAAACTTTTTTTTTATTATGTTGGTATACATGCCCTTGAAGTATGATAAAACTTTCAGATGTTTTAATTGTTGACTTTGTCTGTGACAGCCACTAAGGTTAGACGTGTTTTTATGAGCTCGGCGATTTTCGTTTGTTAAAAGAAATGGATCAAAGAATTTGTATCAAATTTTGCGTAAAAAATGGAATAAAGTGTAACAAAGTGTGTGAAATGTTAACAAAGGCCTATGGTGAGTCTGCTATGAGTAAAGCAAGAGTTTACGAGTGGTATAAGTGTTTCCAAGAAGGCCGTGAAAACGTTGAAGATGACGAACGCCCTGGACGCCCCAGCACATCAACAACCGATGAAAACGTGGAAAAAGTGAAAGAAATGGTTATGAACAATCGCCGAATCACAATTAGAGAGGTTGCTGATAATGTTGGCATATCGATTGGATCATGTCATTACATTGTTTCCAGTGTTTTGTGTATGAAACGTGTGGCAGTAAAATTCGTTCCAAAATTGTTGAATTTTGAACAAAAACAGCGGCGAATGGAAGTTGCTCAGGAGTCACTAAATGAAGTCAACGACGATGCAGAATTACTGAAACGTATTATAACAGGTGACGAAACATGGGTTTACGTTTACGACGTCGAAACTAAGGCTCAAGCATCCCAGTCTCCACGGGGCGAGGCATTCTGGCTCGCCAAGACCGAAAAAGACTCGACATTTTTTTTATAAATACCTTTGCTCTCCCACGCATTATATCACTAGAAATTGATGTATTTCATGTAAAAACCAGAAAAAAGCGCTTCTTCGATTTCCGGAATCTCGCCGAATTTCATTGTTTGCGTTTACTTGACACACGCTCGGGGGTTGTTGACGTTTGATTATAATTTTTTAAATTTAAAAACATCAATCAAGATCGGTGCCCATTTTAAGGTCCCGATTAAGGCTTTGAATAGGTATTTCAATATAGGGAACCAATGATAATAAATTTTGCAGCACCGCCAAGGCGACATTCACGCCTGACTACAAGGACCCAGTGAGTGGACCGTTCACTTGCTACGTAAAGCCTAGATTTGTGTACGACCAACTGGAGGACATTTCTCAGGTCGAAGATCCCACTAAATGCTACGAAAGGGTGAGTAAGCATACACAATCAATCAGTCGAGAAAGGGCTGTTGGCAAAAACAACTTGCGCAAACTTTGCACAAGTTGCATGTAAATCAGACAGTTCATGTGTGTACCGGTTAGAAAATTGTTTTAAAACCACAGGTCCGACTTTTGACATGCGTATTGATTGCATGCCAAAACATACTTCGGTGACGTACTTGGTAAACGGCCTGGGCGAGAATTTCTCGCGCATGTACGAGAAATTTTCTCCAGCTCCCTCCAACAGTCCAGTGACACAGAAGTCTGCCAGTCTGTCTACAAACTCTTAGTCAAGGAAAAGGAGGGAGCTATGGTGAAAAGGAGGGAGCTCGACCTCTTACTCGCACATTTTCTGTATGTCACACTGGTGTTCTTAACAGGCGTTTTCTAAGCGGTTGATCTGTAGTAACAGTTTGTAGACTCAGACTGGCAGACTTCTGTGTCACTGGACTGTTGGAGGGAGTTGGAGGGGATTTCTCCCTACATGCGCGAGAAATTCTCGCGCAGGCCATTTACTAAGACGCTGGACTATAGCAATTGTTTCTACACGCTTTTCAAGAATCGAGAGCGGTATCTCGTTCTTTGCTATTATACTGTCTATTCTATTGTGATTAGTTGTTTGTAATATTCAATGCATAGATATTTTGTTGAAAATGTCAAAAAGAGAAAGAGCTCCTTGGTGACTTTGTAGAACGGTACTCCATGTATGTGACCTTACCCATAGTGAAATAGTTGCAAAAATCGCAATGCTCACCGCGTAAACGCCGATTTAGATGAGGAGAGTGTCTCATAAGAAGTGTCAAGAATATAAAACAATTTCGTACAGGAAGGCGTATTTGTAGTGATAATTGAGAAGGCGAAAACCAGCTTGGCGCTTCAGACAATCTTTGCGTGGAAGTAGCAACCGAAGATAAATATTTTACAGAGAAATCTTACGTATCAAAAACAAGATTTGAATTCGTTAGACAAGTTCAACACGTGAATACAAAAACAACACAGAGTTATGCGTTAACCGATTTGGAACACGAATTTGGAAATACGCGTAACAAAAAATATTTGGCAACGTGAGAGTGTTTTAAAAAAGTGCTCGGAATTTTCAGAATCCCAATCAGCGCTTTGAGTACGTTTTTAGGTGATTTTTCACCAATTTTTAGAAGAAAACCTTGTTTTTGCAGTTTTGTTTGCTTGTATTCCTTACGCATTTAAGTCTAAGATAAATTTCAATTAATTTTATAACTTCAATCGATTTAAACCTGATTGATTTTGCAATTGTTTTTAATAAACTCACAACAAGAACAAGCACGGAGCTTGAATTCAAATATCGATTGGAACCGTTCCGTAAGAATTTTCGAACGTTTAAAAGGTCAGATGTATTACGTACATTAACAGATATTTCGGAAGCTAGTCGTTTACAGAAAGAGAGAGTTTACCACTTTTCGAGATTCGTCAAGCACTGTTCGATGTTTCTCGAGCAGCAAATCTCGTATTCGATAATCGGACGCTAATTTTATCAAATATGTAAGGAGATAAACCTTTTAAATAGACATTAAGTCAGACAGTACGTTACCAGTTCCTTTAAAATTTAAACAATCACTAGGCGATTCCAGAACAGAAATCTTGTATACGCTATTCGGACGCTAATTTTATCAAATATATAAGGAGATAAACCTTTTAAATAGACATTAAGTCAGACATTACGTTACTAGTTCCTTTAAAATGTAAACAATCACTAGGCGAGTCTAGAACAGAAATTTTGTAATCGCTATTCGGACGCTAATTTTATCAAATATATAAGGAGATAAACTATTAAATTTTAAATAGAGATTAAGTCAGATATTACTTTACCAGTTCCTTTAAAATTTAAACAATTATTAGGCGATTCTAGAACAGAAATCTTGTAATCGCTATTCGGACGCTAATTTTATCAAATATATAAGGAGATAAACTATTAAATTTTAAATAGAGATTAAGTCAGATATTACTTTACCAGTTCCTTTAAAATTTAAACAATTATTAGGCGATTCTAGAACAGAAATCTTGTAATCGCTATTCGGACGCTAATTTTATCAAATATACAAGGAAATAAACCTTTTAAATAGACATTAAGTCAGACATTACGTTACTAGTTCCTTTAAAATGTAAACAATCACTAGGCGATTCTAGAACAGAAATCTTGTAATCGCTATTCGGACGCTAATTTTATCAAATATATAAGGAGATAAACTATTACCTTTTAAATTAAGTCAGACATTACGTTACCAGTTCCTTTAAAATTTAAACAATCATTAGGCGATTCTAGAACAGAAATCTTGTAATCGCTATTCGGACGCTAATTTTATCAAATATATAAGGAGATAAACCTTTTAAATAGACATTAAGTCAGACATTACGTTACCAGTTCCTTTAAAATTTAAACAATCATTAGGCGATTCTAGAACAGAAATCTTGTAATCGCTATTCGGACGCCAATTTTATCAAATATACAAGGAAATAAACCTTTTAAATAGACATTAAGTCAGACATTACGTTACCAGTTCCTTTAAAATGTAAACAATCACTAGGCGATTCTAGAACAGAAATCTTGTATTCGCTATTCGGACGCTAATTTTATCAAATATATAAGGAGATAAACTATTAAATTTTAAATTAAGTCAGACATTACTTTACCAGTTCCTTTAAAATGTAAACAATCACTAGGCGATTCTAGAACATAAATCTTGTAATCGCTATTCGGACACTAATTTTATCAAATATATAAGGAGATGAACTATTAAATTTTAAATAGAGATTAAGTCAGATATTACTTTACCAGTTCCTTTAAAATTTAAGCAATCACTAGGCGATTCTAGAACAGAAATCTTGTATTCTCTATTCGGACGCTAATTTTATCAAATATATAAGGAGATAAACCTATTACCTTTTAAATTAAGTCAGACATTACGTTACCAGTTCCTTTAAAATGTAAACAATCACTAGGCGATTCTAGAACAGAAATCTTGTATTCTCTATTCGGACGCTAATTTTATCAAATATATAAGGAGATAAAACTATTACCTTTTAAATTAAGTCAGACATTACGTTACCAGTTCCTTTAAAATGTAAACAATCACTAGGCGATTCTAGAACAGAAATCTCGTATTCGCTATTCGGACGCTAATTTTATCAAATGTATAAGGAGATAAACCTTTTAAATAGACATTAAGTCAGACATTACGTTACCAGTTCCTTTAAAATGTAAACAATCACTAGGCGAGTCTAGAACAGAAATCTCGTATTCGCTATTCGGACGCTAATTTTATCAAATGTATAAGGAGATAAACCTTTTAAATAGACCTAAAATGTAAACAATCACTAAGCCTTTAAAATGTACCTTTAAAAACCTTTAAAATGTAAACAATCACTAGGCGAGTCTAGAACATAAATCTTATAATCGCTATTCGGACGCTAATTGTATCAAATATATAAGGAGATTGAATATTTATGTTATTCCCTTTTAATTAGACTCAGGTATTAAATTGAGTTTTCTTTACAATGTAAACAATCTACTAGACGATTCTAAAAAAAAATCTCGTAATCGATAATCGAATGTTACTTTATCGAAAGAGAGAAACGTTTTCTCGTGTAAAACTTGGTCGGATAAGTTTTGAATGCTTCTATGCTCCTTGTTGTACAGCTGGCAGACACATACCCTGTGTTCTCCCACCACGTAGTGTCGGAGCCTGACCAGACAGTCATAGAGGCAGAGTGCAGGGATGACACGCGCACGGTATACCAAGTGGAGATTTGTCACATGAGTAAGTATGGAGCGACAATTAAACATTCAATTTGTAAATAAATTGAAATATTTACAACAACCAAATTTTAGTTTAAAACTAAATGGATTTTGCTGGATAAGAACAATCTTGTCCAAGCTATTACTAAAATTAAGTTTCATCCAAATAGGACCACGATTTGGATTTAAGTAGTTCTATCGTGCGAAAATATCAACGTTCTCAAAATTAAGTTAGTATGGACTAGCGAAATATGATCGACGACGGCCAAAGTGATATGTGTGGAAATACTGGTAACGGATAGGGACATATTTTTAAAATCAGCCCACATTCTATAGTGGAAAACTTCTGTCTAGGCTATATCTTACTCCATCTGTGCTGTAAGCATTCTGGAAGTGAAAATTCAGTGCAAAACAGAACAGGCGTAACGTGCTAATCTCGTGTGGATGTTTACAGAAAACGGAATCACTTCCAAAAAGACACTTGCACGACAACGAGTGGTGCTTCCTGAAGACTGGGGGCAGATCCCCCTGACCACGCAGAAGGCTGGGTACCGCAATATTAGAAAACTGGCTACTTGGGACCTTACACCCAAGGCTGTTTTACCCCCAAAATCAAATCTCGATCCTAACAGTAAGTATTTGGTGCGACGTGAGGCCGAGTGGCCACAAAGTACGGAATTAAGCATTCGAAACTTAGCCTATTGTTTCTAATATAAATGCGGCCACTGAACGCGTAACGGAGCCTTCGAAAACTTCGACTCTGTCTAGATCGGTTTTGAAGCTGACTCTACTTCCTCATCACGCCTCCAAAGTTATTATTTCTCGTTACCTACATTACCGTTGCCTAGGGTAAGGTTACTAAACGTAGTATTTCCTAAAATCCGTTAGAGTAGGCGTAAATATTTAGATTTAAAAGATACAAACATGTTCTTTAAACTGACTGAACTACTCTTCCGTTTGCCGTCCGTCTTCATTCCGCTCCGCTATGCTCAGCTTAAGAAATCAATTCTGTTCATTGTGGGAATTTTACCACCAGAACTGAAATTTAAATTTTGTAAATTAGTTGCGTACAGTTACTTTTTATCGGATCTTTTTGATTCATATAACGAGATCATTTTGTAAATATTACGTAATCAAAATTTTTGCTACTTTTCCCAAAAAGTATAATCAATCATCTACTCCCCCATGGTAATTTACCGTAATAAAAGAGGTTTGTATAACTTTTGGGTTATTTTTGAAAAAGTGCTATAAATAAATTTTAAAAATACCGTTATAAACTAAAACAACGTAAAATCGTGCTGAATTCAAACAAAATGTAGTGAAAATATGCTCACTTCACACAAAAAGTTTTATATTTCGGTCATAAAAACACATCCGTAGTAAAACCAATATTTTTTTTTCGGCGAAAAACCGTTAAGGTTATCATCGCCGTCACGCAAAATGAAAGTATAAAAAAATTAACAAAAATTTACTTAAATGAGAAAAAATAACAACAAACTATAACAGTAAAAATAAATTAAACAAAAATTTAAATAACAGGTATGTCTAAATTACAATAACGAATACTTAAGAACTAAATAACAATGAATAATGAATAACATTTAATAAAAATTCGTAAAAGTATGTATAAACATAACAGAGATAAAGTTATTTTAAAAAAATAAGTAAATAAAATAAAACAAGCAATAACAAATATATAAATTAAATTTTATTTAAAAAATTCAGACGATGAAGGAAGTCTAGGACCCGGTCAACAGACGAGGCACAATCTCCCAACATCGTCTGCAAACAGTTGCTCAGACGTAAATTTTGGATACCATCACAATCGAGCAATATATGTTTTATTGTAGTAAAACCAATATAGAAAAGCTGTAAGTGATTAAGCAAGTTTTGTAAATAATATTGGAAAATGGCTGATGACTAACAAGTATTGAGACAGCACAAGTTTGCTGATTCACAGTTGGACTCACGCGGTAAGAATCCAAAACTGGAACACTTTACGTGTACTTGTGGCGAGAATAACTGTGTCTGTAACGGGCACCTTCCGTTTATATATCGATAAAACAATTCTGACTATAAATAACTTAAATAAGTCTAAACAAATATTTTATATCGTGTGATTTGATCTTCTTATCAGTGAAAGAAAGAGAAATTCTTGAAGTAAAAACTGGACAAACCGAATACGAGGGCAAGATCGGGCAGCTGGGACACGATATAGTGACGGACGAATATTACGGACCTCTGGTCGCTTTAAAGAACTGCAAGATCTACGAGGAAATGAAGAAAAAAGACTGCTGAGAGAGCAGTTCAGGTAGCCTATTAATTCCTCTCTTTTCAATGAATTGGTCAATGAAAATTTATCGAAAAAAATAATATTTTAACCTTATTTTGCTTCAAAATACTCTCCTCCTGCATGCACACACTTCTTCCACCGTTCGTACAATTGTTGGAAACACTCCTGAAAACCATTTTTGGAAATTCCGTTTAGTCGCTTCGTTGCATTTTCCATCACCTCTTGCGAATCAGCAAAACGTTATCTTTAATGTCATTTTCAGTCGTGGAAACATTAAAAATCCGCTGTTTCCTTTGCGATCCTCAGAAGACGCGTGATTCTGTTGAACGGAAATCAAAAACACTTACTGAAAAAGGAAAAATTTCGCTTGGACGGAAGCTGGGGTAAAGTGATGTTTCTTTTAATTGCCTTGCCGCCTCGGTGGCCTAGTTGACAGCGTACTGAGGTTTCACCCCGAGGACCAGGGTTCGATTCCCGGCCAGGGCTTGGCATTTTCATACGCTATCGTCTGCATTAGCCCGTGTGCACAATAGTCGGGCGTTAAAGCACTAAAAAAATTTTTTTTTAATTGCCAAGGTTTCATTCACTACAAATTTATTATTGAAGGGAAAACAGTTAACAAAGAACTATACGGAGATCCTGAAACGGCTACGATATGCAGTTGGATGAAAACTACCTGAAAAATGGGCAGGGAACGATATCCACGACTGAAAATAATACTGAAGGGACATCGTTCTGCTGATACGCAAGAAACAATGAAAATGCGATAAAGTGACTAAACGAAATTTTTAAAAATTGCTTTCCGAAGTGTTTCCAACAATTGTATGAACCGAGAAAGAAGTGTATGCAAGAGGAGAGTATTTTGAAGGAAAATAAAGTTAAAATATTTCAATAAATTTTCATTGACCAATTCCGGGAACTTTTTGACTCTAACTCTTAATAGCTTAATTACAAGAACACTAGCGCGCAGCCCTCCAGTAAAGTACAACAAACTAGTGTTTTAGTAACTATAATTTGCTTTTGAGTGAATGTAGAAAGAACAGGAAAATTTAACATTTTTTAGAGTGAAAATTGTTTTCATTGTCGATGTGCTCGCGAGCAGATCACAAGTGGCTTCATGACTGTACCTAAGTTCCATCCGTCACTCTTGGAAGTGAAACGCTCATTCGTGTATTTTCAGAAGACGAGCCAAATACAGTCGAAAGGGCACAAATTTTACTACGCTTCACATATTATTATTATTTCATATTATTACTCTAAGCATCCGATCGGTTTTGTACCAAAAATAAGGATTTGCGTTAGTGAAACTACATATATGGGGTACCTGCAGGATCGTTAGAACACCAGGGAACAACTCTCACGTCTCATGTTTCCATTACAATAAAATACAACAAACGCAAAACCGATAAAATATTTGCAAACAAAATTCCAGGAGCAGTACAAAGTTTCTCAGTGAGAGTGCAGCACAATGCAGGCATACGTGACAAATAATTAACTGTATGTGTACCAAAACAGCTGATTGCTAGAAAACATTGTTGAAAGTAATATTTAAATTACTACTATACCCACGACTTAACTAATTAATGACCGAACTGTTTTGAAAGTAGAACCGTAAAGTCAATCCAGGCCAGTTCTAATATGTAAATGTCATTAAATAAAAGACTCTAGTGAACAGGAAATACTGACATTCAATTATGGATAGCGATTTCATAAAAAATACAATTTCTTTTTCGTTTCTATTGACTGAATCAGATTTCAAAGTAGGATCGGTAAGACAATGTAGGCCAGTTCTAATATGTAAATGCTATTTAATTAAAGACTTTGCTTTTAGTAAACATTAAATACTGTAGCCTAATTAATTTAGGTATGTAATGTAAAATCCAGTTATAGTAGGTTTCATTTGTAAATATTTCAGTGTTACAATATTAGAATTCAAACCTTAATTTTATAGGTTACAGTTTTAAATACGAAAATAGAACAAAGTAAGGCATATTGTATTAAACATCCTAAATATAATGAATAACATGACGGAGTTGTGCTTAGCTTAGCGGAGCTGAACTCCGCTCCGTGCAGCTTTGACTATGTCCTGGTCGGTTTTCAAGCTGACTCCGCTTCCCCCACCACGTTGACCACGCCTATAAACGTGGTTACCTAAGTTACCGTTGCCTAGGTTACTGTTTCTATAATCTGTTAAATTAGGCCTAAATATTTAGACTTAGACGATAACGCGTTCATTAAAATGACTAAAATCCGCTTCTGGTTACCTTTCAACTTCATTCCACTGAACTCCGCTACGATCGTCTCAGCTCAGCTCCTTTCCGCTCCGCATTTGGTGGCCGCCTGACCAAAGACGTTTTCTACAACTGTGAATCTTTTTGTGTTCGGCTTCCGGATCGACTTTCTGTGGTAGTCTACAGTCCGAACAACGAATGAGCAATTCGCGAGCATTGTGTGTTTCCCGCCATTGAATACAAACGTACAGCAGTCATTATAAAGCGTGCTCGAAATCAGCGGCTAAAGTCCAAGTAATTGGATTATCTGCCGCTACGAACGCTGCATGCTGAAAGGACAGAGAGTGGAAACGTTTTGAGAAAGTAGACAGTACTATTTAATTGTATTTAAACACTCTGCCGCAAGATGTCACCAGCAGTGGGTGCTCGCACCATCTCTGTCATAAGGGTTTTCATTTAGTATGTTTTTATGTAATCATGCAGCATAAAATATTTGTTATATAAAGGACAACGAATAATGAGTCAGTAATATTAATTAATAATTATTGACTTGTATTTATTGAATTCCAGCATTTATTTATACATGTTAATACACAATGTACACATTATTTTTTAATTTTAGTGTATTTCAAAATTACGATTTTTTACCATACTTTCTCCAATCACTACGAACGTAAACGCCTTTCAATAGTTCAACGGCAACAATAGTACTGTATATTTTTAGTATTTATGCCATTTAAAATTATTGTACCAACATGACACCATAGTAAAGGTACATTTAAGAACAACAGCTTACGCTATCTGTTAGAGAAATAATGAACTAATACTGTTGAATCTAAAATGTTCATCATATAGGCAGGATAAAAGATGCAAATGTAAAGATGAGTTAAAAAGCATGGATAGCTTTCTAGATGATAATTAAATTTTAATTACATTTTCTGATCAAAATTAATGAATAAGAGCTAAAGACAATTAATGGGGTATTAGATTTTTAGGAATCAAATAATATTTTCGCCCGAATTTAACATGAATTTTAGTTATTAATTATTAAAGGTTACATAAAAACATAACATTTTCAATGTTTTATTAAAACAATTTATATGTAGCCATTAATAACTCATAAATAAAATTGCTTTCATATTAAAAGAGGGTATTATTATCCAATATATTCATGTTCAGCTGGATGGTTAAGACAAATTGCTTCACAACATTTCGGCACAAAAACGGAAAAAAATTCTCTTTGCTCCAAAAATTGAATATTAACAAACGGAACTATCTCTTTTGCGTGATTGAATCGATTTTCCAAAAAAAACAATAACAAATAACATAACACTTAAGAAATTATCGTTTGCAAATATATTGAACCCAACGGCCTTGCATATTATAATAACATTTCCAGGCCTATTATAAACACCTTTTTACATTCAATAAGCGTATTTATGCAATGTAGATTGTTTTTTCAAATAGTGTTTTTTTTAAATAGGCCTATGTTTTTCTTTTATTACATACCTTGTTATTAAAATAACATGTATTCATCCGCGGAAAATAATTTTTTTAAGTATTACTTATGATTTTAAACCTTTTTTTAACGGAACTACATTGTAAAATAATTGGTGTTACATTGCATGGAACGTACTAGATTTACTACACCGTCTTACTGCTCATGCGCGTTATCACATTTTAATGGGCGTTACTTAATACTTACTTTGTTCTTTTTTGTAGTGAAAACCTTGTTAAAATGGCATCCGTTTAATTCAATTGGTTTTTCACCCAACAACCGTGTTAGTTAGGTTGTATTTTTTTTTAATAAAGGTTTTTTTATCGTTTTAGCGATCAAAAACACGCTAGCTAATTTCGAGAGGCTATAATGTTGCGAATTTTGAGGTTCCAAGCTTTTAAATTTTTGATTATTGCTTTTAGGCAAGTAATAAAGTGGTTTAGCGAAAAAAAATTACCCAAAAACCTACTGCATATTCACCCAATAAAGTTAGAGCCTATGCTGGTTATAAGAAGTTCATATTTACAAACACAAAGCTCTCAAATAAAAAAAAAATTCGTGTTGCACTTGAGGTAGTGCCGACAGAAGTGAAAACTGCTATATGTTATGCTCGTTAAATAATTTAAACAAATTTAGAAAATACACATTTAAAAAAAAACAAAAACAATAAACATAACCTAAATTGATATGATATTGAAGCAACAGCTGTTGTGCGAAATCAGCTGTTTAGTCTACCAACATAAAAGACTTCAAGTCTACCAATATAAAAGAATTATATATATAAAACTGTAAGATATGCGTTATGGAATCAAGCGCGACGCGAAAGCAAATGTTTATAGCCATGTTTTGTCAACCGCGACCATAAAAGTTTTCACTTCAAAAAAATATGTCTAAAAAAATCTAGTTCGAAAGACAATCGAAAAAACCGGAAAAATAGACAAGTAGAAGAACTTGAGTAAAAAAAATATCTGAAAATCGGATTAAATATTTTGCATAAATTTTGGTATTTACATCAACATTCATTGCAGCGACTTTCAAATAACACTGTTGTAATAAATTTACAATTCATGATAAAATCGCAAAAGAAACACTGATAAGTTCTTTTTTTCAATCACGTCTATCCAGAATTTTTATCTACTGTTTTCTTTTTTTAGGAAAAACCAATGAATTCGGATTTCTCAGTTCTGAGTCAAGGATATAAAAGATTTCGACTGCAAAGGACTTAATGATAAAATTTAACGGTATCAATGTATTTTGTATTTCGAGTCAAATCAGTTGGTATCATATTATTCCATTATATTTTTATGTTTATATATATTGTAGGAGTATATTAGATACATATTAAAATAAGTGAAGTGCCTTATTTGTATTTTTTAAATTAAGTTATTAAGCTATGTAGCACAGAGTAAATGGATGCATTCAAACTCAGTTTGTTTCATCAACAAAATAATAATTGTTGATAATTTAAGAGAGTCTTAAAACTTAATATAAGGACTTATATAATTGTTGTACCGTCTAATAGCGTAATATTAACAATATATAATACAGTTATTATTATATTTAGTTTTTTAACTCTGTTATCACCCCCGCGCTAGTAATTTTGAGGTTATGCTGGTGTTTTTTATTTTTTTTTAACTTTCTGTAGTTTCAGCAATTTTATATTTGTATTATTACTAATGGACATGTAACAAAGCGTTTTAGTTAGGTTCTTAAATCATTTTTTAAAAAGTTCCTACTGTTTTTATTGTAAATTTATTGATCGTTAAACAAAGTACTGGTTGTCAGTCGCGAGGAACAAATCGCGAAATAAGTTTGTCTCTGAAATAAATTGTAAACACACCTCAAAATGAAAAAAGGTTTTACAGATTTTAGTGAAACAAAAATAACGTTTAACAAAATTACAAAATATTTAATGAAAATAAAAAAGTACAGTTTATATAATATTTGTACCATTCAGTGATAAATATTAGTCTACTTTTTATCTGACAGAAATCTAATATTTCAAGCATGTTTCAAATCGCTACCTTATTTCATGCAAGTAGTAATTTTCAAAAAATTGCCATGGCGACAATTTTTGGCCCACAACAAATTTCTTTTATCATGCTATTCAGAATAGTGTATAGTAAAAAAATAAATAAAAATATCAGTTCTCGGATAAAGATGGTCACGTTATTCTTTACAATTAAGGCCCACGGAATGTTTTTCTAACCTTATTTTAGCAACGTTCAATACAATAAAAGTTATTTATGTAGTGTAGGTTGTTTTTTTCAAATAGTGATTTTTGAATATTTTTTTGTTTTATTTTATACTTTATTATCTAGTGAACACGTATTCATCCGCGGAATTTTTTTTTTAAGATTACTTACGATCTTAAACAGTTTTTCAAGTAACTATAAGTCCTATTGTGACATCTTCGTAAGTTTTTTTTATCGTTTTAGCGATAAAAACATGTTACCTACAGAATAACTAGTTTAATTAAATACATTTTTTATCCAAAGCCGTGTCAGTTAGGTTATCGAGTATTATTATTATTAAAGTGTTTTATGACGCAACAACCGTGTTAGTTCGGTTCACTGCCCAACAACCGTGTAAGTTAGGTTTGGATTCTTTGTTTAAAAAAAAAACGTGTTTTATCATCCAGAAACTATGTTAGTTAGGTTTACCACCCAACAACCGTGTTAGTTAGGTTTGGAGTATTTTTTAAATAAGGGTGTTTTTAATACCCAATAACAGTGTTAGTTAGGTTCACCATCCCAAACCCAAGTCAATTAGGTTATTGAGTACATTTTTAAAAAAAGGTTTTATCGTTTTAGCGATTAAAGAAAATGTTACCTACTTTCACGCGGTAGCAATTTTGAGGTTATGCGGGTCATTTTTATTCCGATTTTTATCGTAATTCCCGTGCTTCCTGCGCTTTCAGATTTTGGAATATTACTTTTGGGCAAGTAATAGAGCGTTTAGTGAAAAAATTATTGAAAACAACCCACACCTACCAAGTTTTCAAAGTCTAAAACTACTTAGGCTATATCAAATAAAATAATTTTAAAAAACGAACAAAAGATTTATCATTTATCTCATACAGAAATAGCCGCCACGGTGGCCCAGGCGGCTTGCTTCTTAATAGTAGACTAAATAGTTAATAACAAAATACATTGTTAAGTAGTTTTAAACAATAATTAATTTAAGGGCAAAGTCCACCACAAACACAATGTCACTTAGGCTAAGCAGCCGCCTCGGTGGCCTAGTTGATTGCGTACTGGGCTTTCACCCCGAGGACCCGGGTTCGATTCCCGGCCCAGGGCTTGGCATTTTCATACGCTATAAATCATCCCATCGTCTGCATTAGCCCAAGTGTGCACAATAGTCGGACGTTAAACACCAAAAAATCATACAGAAATATCGCTATTCTTCGGTCTATGTTTAGTCTAATAATATGTCGCTGACTATAATCATCGATTTATGTCATTAACTATTTTAGGTTTGAAAAGCAAAGCTAGAAACCATTGTCAATATGAATAAGTCCTACAACAAATGTCTAATAATTAAATCAATAATGTATAAAAAAATACAATGAAAATGTTTAGTTTTCGTATTTAGCCGCCTCGGTGGCCTAGTGGATACCGTACTAGGCTTTCACCCCGAGGACC
>CM040187.1:56913780-56988780 GCA_022606455.1 Callitettix versicolor | reverse complement strand
CATTAAGGACCATTCTCTTCCCTTTAATCTCACATAAGAAGAAAAGAAAAGGAGGAAGGTAGGGGGATAATAAGAGTCCTTGATTCAAGGCCTTTACTGAAGGCGAAGGCCTTAAGTCTCATTAAGTTCATTAATGCTGGGTCATTAAGTTCTCTTCTCTTCCTCTGGATCTCAAAGAAAAAGAGAAGGCTATAGAGATTTGATTCAAGGCCTTTACTTAAAACGAAGTTAAGACCATTAAGTTCTATTCTCTTCCCCTTAATGTCAAAGAAGAAGATGAAGAAGATGAAGAAGAAGAAGAAAAAGAAGAAGAAGAAGAGAGAGAGAGAAAGATATATTTGATTAAAGGCCTTTACTTAAAGCAAAATTAGGGCCATTAGGTCCTCTTCTCTTCCCTTTAAAATCAATGAAAGAGAGATAGAGAAAGAGAGAAAGGCAGAGAAAGGGGGGCTTTAAATACAAGCAAAAAATAGCCTTTAGTTTATTCCTGCCTTAATAATTCTGGTTGGGAAGCTATGAAGACCGAAAAATCTGCAGTTTTGTATATCTGGTAAGTGAAAGATTTTACAATTCTGTAAGTTAGGCTGCGTATCATTGTCGCAGATGTGTAGAATCACAATGAACTGAACTATCCACCTATCCGCCGGTAAAGTACGTCTAGCGTTAAAACGGTAGATTAAACAATTTGTAAGGTATTTTATGTTCTCATCCTAACGGGTGAGTTAAAATTCTCCCCAGCAATACTCTCTCTCTCTCTCTCTCTCTCTCTCTCTCTCTCTCTCTCTATATATATATATATATATATATATATATATATATATATATATATATATATATATATAGGCTACGAAGTATAAAGTTCTATCACGAAAAAAATCTACTATGAAATTTTTATGGACCTACCCGTTTTCAGGTTCAGTGACCCAAAAATTTGGTTTGACTTAGATGTCTGTCCGTCTGTGTGTCTGTACACATTGTTGGAAAAGGCTAAACTAATTAACCGATTTTGATGAAATTAGCATATAGGTCTGATTTATCTTAAAGGATATATGTTGCAACATCTTAGTTTATTTTTTTTTACTTTTGTAATTTTTTTGAATAAAGCGAGTGTTGCTTGTAAGAACTTAACTACTTTGTTAAAAGAACAACAGATTAAAACAAATGTAAAACTCTCTGGAGAGAATGCAAGCGCATAGAGAAAGTAAAATGGCGGACAAAGACGTCCAATTGCAGTTCGACCACAAGAAAACCGCGGCCACAGACCTCCGGGTTTTTGTTCACTTTTATTCTCTAAGAAATAGAAAAGTGTGTCAGTATGAAGTGTCACTTCAATTCTTTTATAGCGCATCCATTATTTCAGTTCGGGGAAGGAAGATTTATTTTTTTGGTGTTTAACGTCCGACTATTGTGCACACTTGGGCTAATGCAGACGATGGGATGAAAATGCCAAGCCCTCGCCGGGAATCGAACCGGGTTCTCGGGGTGAAAGCCTAGTACGCTATCCACTAGGCCACCGAGGCGGTTCGGGGAAGGACGAACGAAGAGCATTTAAATATAATTCATTACGGTAGGTGGTCCAAGAAATGATTTAATATTTAATGTTTAAGGCGAAAGTTAAACACATTTCGTAATTGTAAGCTAGCAGAAATGTTCGTGAATGTTCGTCTGGTTTCGTAAATATTCGCTTAGCCCTCTGTTCATGTAGTAGTAGCAAGACCGAAGAAATTATTAGAAACATATAAGGCTCCAGGGAGAACAAGGACATTTTTATCGTGTTTTAGGGTTGGTTTTGATGTTGGATTTTGCGAGACGCGTGATACGAGGAACACGTATATATTGATACATAACTGTATATTTTGCGCTTTTAAAATATAACAGTAAAAGATCAGTTGTTTTATATTAATTTTTAAAGATCAGCTGATTTTATTGAACAGCTGATTGACTACAATATATTTTAGGTTATGTTGTTAAGAATTAGCTATGTTAATTTGTCGTTTATATTAATTCGTAACGATCAGCTGATTTCATTGAACAGCTGATAAGGTACAAGTTTCAGGTTATGTTGTTAAAAATTAGCTATGTTAATTTGTTGTGTTTTCGAACAAATTATCGCAATTAAAATAAAAAAGGAAGAGAAAACGCGATACGCAATTTTTATTTTTGGTTTAATAACAGAAATGTTTATTACTACTTTAGGTATATAATTAAAGTAAAACCAATTTTAGAGAATTTCCATTGACGACATGATCTACGTAAGCGGCCATTATGGTAACCCGGGACCTTCAAATGAGCACCGATTCTAACCTCAAGATCACTTTTTCAGGGGGTTATTAACATTTCCGTTTTGATTGAAACGTGGCACAAAAATCGATTATGGTTATAACTTTGACGATTTTGTTAACCAGCGAAATTCATCAAACAGTTTCAAAATGACTGCCACTTCAAATGTTTCAAAATTTATAAAATGTTTGTCTTACATTTTTTTGTTGAAAAACAGATTTTACCATCGTAATCAGCGTTAAAAATTGTATAAATTACCATTTTGAATTTCCGAAATCCGTTGAAATTAAGAAATCTTTTGACGGCGAAATCAAGGTTCACTTTCACATTGTAGTGCTTATTATGACGACGAAATACGAATTTCAAAAAGGGTAATATAAAGAAAAATACTTTTTGGAAATTCGATCCTATGACGTCAGCAAGACAGCTGCATACCGCATATTAAAGCTTTAACTGCTTGTTAACTTTATTGTTTATTAAGCCTAAATAATTATTAGGACTAATTATCGAAAATTCAAAACAAAATTAGATTATTGCTTTACAAATTCACGAGGTATTTTGCAAATGATTTTGTTGATCTAACGATCCTAATTCGCTTCAAATCAATCAAAAGCATTTAATATAATCGTTGCAATGTATTTGCCAAGTATGTGCAACATTAGGACGAAATTGAAAAATTTCAGTTATTGAACTAAAAATAAAAATCATGTATTATGTTTTCTCTTGATTTTTTTATTTTAATTACGATAATTTGTTCGAAAACACGACGAATTAACATAGCTAGTTTTTAACAACATAACCTTAAATTTATTATAGCCTATCAGGTGTTCAGTGAAATCAGCTGATCGTTACGAATTAATATAAAAACTGATCTTTTAGTAAACTACCAAAATTAAATTAACGATTCATTTCATATATTTTAATCGGTCAAACTTCTACTTTGTTTCCGTAGTGTAGTGGTTATCGCGTGTGCCTCACACGCGCAGATCCCCGGTTCGATCCCGGGCGTAAACACAGACATTTTTAATTGTAATTAATTTAATATGAGACTTGCGACTAAATTTAGGCCTATATCAATATAGACATATTCCTCTCATCATGCTTCCCGCAAAATCCGATATCAAAACCTAACCTAAAACATGATACATGTTAAAAAGCAACTTTCATCAGCTTAAAAAATAACATTATAAAATTTTGTAAATGACTATCTCTTTTTTTTGTCTTTTAATTTGTTTCGATATTGATAAAAACTTATAGACTATATAATTTGTAGTTTTTATGTTAAAGTTATGTTAAATAGAGCCAGTTTTAAAAACTAGGCATGTAAAGAAATCAAGTGATTTTTTTGTCTAAATTAGAGTACATTTTTACACTCATTTTCTGTCTCCAACAAGATGAGCTAGTCAGTGCATTGTCGGAACTTACTGAAGGCACCAACCTGCTGAATGAGTACTTAAAAGGTTTAGTTGCACTATAGGTCCTTCGATCTCAGTGTCTGTTGCTTCATAATCCCTTCCTCTAAAGTCGTGCCTTGTATCTCGTATAATCTAATCTAATATATTAAAGTAAGTGTACCATTTTGTCTTTTACTCTGTTTACCAGTAGCTTCTCTAACGACGATCGCTTCTTTTATACCGTATGAAAATGCCAAGCTCTAGCCGGGTTCGATTCCCGGCCAGGGCTTGGCATTTTCATATGCTAACACCAAAAAAAAGCGCTTCTCAGCGTGAAGTTGCTGTTAAATATTATTGTGACTACGCAGGGGAAATGTCGCTATCTTTAGCCAATATCCATTCGGGCGGCCGTCTTAGCAAGGCCCAGACTAACATCTTGAAATAAACATCGATATTGACCTCCGCATTATTTTTTGATAGGGATGTGAGGGAAATTTTAATCCGATTTTTGTCGACCAAACAGTAGCTTGGAAAAATTCTTTACCCAGAAAAATCCGTTCAACAGTTTCAAAATGGCGGCAACCTCGGATCTTTAAAATATCATAACTATTTGTCTTAAATTGAAAAAAAATCTAACTTTACCATCAAACCTGCCATTGTACGTTAGCCTTACATGTGTGGAGGGCTCTATGTGAGCGGACATAACTACCCTAGCTACTCATGTTCCCATGGGTAAGAATATAAGTGCTGTAGAACGAGTGAGAAACCATCGAACAACAAAAAGCTGGTCAAATGCGGCACAACCTTCGTAAGTAAAGAGAAATTGAAAGGCAACTACAAGTACTACAATAATGAATTGGGAAGTCACCAATTGACTTTATAAACCATCTGTACGCATTGTCCATCAAAGATGGTGTCATGGTATTGACTGCAACACACCGATATCGCAAAAAATGTATTACCACACTTCTCTACAAACCGATTTAAAGTTGCTAGTCTTCTGGGGCACAACCTTCGTAAGGGGGAGAAATTGAAAGGCATCTACAAGTACTTCAATAATGAATTGGGAAGTCACCAATTGACTTTATGAAGAGACTAATACTGGAGAAGACTGCTGCAACTGAGCAGCTCAGGAATATAGCGTTAAGGGGGCGTAGTAAATCTACAAGGTCGCAGTGCAGTAACCTAGAAAGTCATTCAATCATTCGAGAAAATTTTGACGGCTATCATGGTTCACTTTCGTATTTCTAATGTAATTTAAAAGTTAAAAATGCTAATGTATGCAGACTTTAATGCTGATTATGAAGGTGAATTCAGTAATTTAAAAAATTAAGACAAAAGAATTGCATTATTACAACACAGCCACCGGACCACATATTTAAATAATTAGGATTTATTCCGTCTAGTGATCTTTTTTACTCACTTCGTAAAGGTGGTTTCGAAACCTTACTGATTCATCTTCAGGTTTTAATACAAAATGTCAAATCCCTCTGTCGAGGTCGTCACAAAGTTAAACAAGACATTGAAAACACACGTCATAAAACACTGAACAGAATTACACGATTACTAAAACTCACAACGATAAAATTTGGTTTGGCTAAACACTATGTGCAACTATGTAGTTACATTCCGGAAAGTAACCACTGCAGTCCGGAATGTAACGACATAGCAGTTGCACGTAGAGGCTGATCAAAACAAATTTTATCGTTGTGAGTTTTAGTAAAAATCGTGTAATTGTGTTTAGTGTTTGTGACTTGTGTATTCAATGTCTTGTTTAACTTTGTGACGACCTCGACAGAGGGATCTGACATTTTGTATCCGCCCTAAAGATGAATCAGTAAGGTTCGAAACCGTGTTAGTCTTTACGAGAAGAGTAAAAAAGACCTCTAGACGGCAAAAAATATGTCATAATCCTAATTATTAAAAAAGAATTACTTTTGGAAATTCGCTTTATCACATCAGCGAGACAGCTGCGTGCCGCGATTGTCTTC
The DNA here is from genome assembly GCA_022606455.1 of Callitettix versicolor. Taxonomy (NCBI): domain Eukaryota; kingdom Metazoa; phylum Arthropoda; class Insecta; order Hemiptera; family Cercopidae; genus Callitettix; species Callitettix versicolor. The sequence continues at coordinate 56,983,115 of CM040187.1, read as the reverse complement.
CCACAATAAACAACAATGTGCCAACATGAACATTGTGAACATACTCTTATTTATTGATATATTTTTTAACGTTTGTTTTTTAATCTGTATGTTTTATTAGTAGAGAATTTCATTTACTGTATATGCAGAAATTAAAAATTTGGTTCCAGGTGCACTGTCCAGTTAAACGGCCATTTTTGATTCAAAATGTCACCAAAGAATTTGTTCTGGAAACAGACGATCAGGCATTTTTTCTATCGTATTTCAAATATCAAAGTTAATGCATTACACAGTCATATGTTTGACCTAACGAGTCTCTCATATTTGATTTGTGTGTGTTTGATTTGTTACGCAGTTTTGGCCAAACCCATTGACCGATTGTTTTGAAATTTGGTACGAATGTACCATATATAAAACCTGAACGACACTATATTGTAATAAAAACACTATATCAAAATATAAAAATACCATTATTAAGTAACAATTTTAAAAACGAAGTACCTATAGCCTAAGTGAGGATAGGGAATAACGTAATCCCTTATTCAACCATGGTGTACACCAGTTTCTCATGATACACCTTATTCACCATGGTGTACACCAGTTTCTCATGGTACACCTTATTCACCATGGTGTACACCAGTAAACCTACGAAGTGCTCCTGTTTTCCAGAATACGATAACGGAGTCTCTGACGATGTTCGTTAACTTGGTCCTTCTGCAGGACATCTGGAAGATGTAGTCTATGAGCTCATAGACCTTCTCATAGACCTTTAGACCTTCTGCTCTAATCTGTAGGTATCGATAAGCTAAGTTGAGGCAAATAAAGCTCTAATTACAAGACCAAGAGTCACCTAAGTTGTGGGTTCCAGGAGATCCACAGCGTAATGGGGAATGAAGAGGCAGATCGGTGTGCCAGAATAGTACCTGAAAGATCTTACATTGACCCAGAACCTATACACCACTAAAAATAAACGGACAGAAGTACAATCACCATTACGAAAAGCATTATCTATTTAACTGTAGTTGAACACCCTGCTGCAAGATGTCACCATCAGCGAGCGCTCACAAAGCTCTCATAAGGCTTATTATTCTAGTACGTATATTCAATGCCTATAATCTAACACGCAGTGGGTTTCTACAGAACAGCAAAGGTCTTGGGAAATAGGATGCTTGCAGATCCAGCTAGATCCCTTACAGGCGAAGCCTTTAGGCTGAACAGGACGGATCTGCGGAGGGTAACGGGGTTCTGACGGGTCACTGGACATTCTGCAGTCATTTACATAAAATGGGTTTTCATATGACAAATATTTTGTGTAGGAAATGTGGTACAGCTGAGGAAACAGCTCAAGACATAATTTTTGACTGTTCAGCTTTGAACAGAAAACAATTTGAATGTCTAGGCACTGCGCAGTTGGGGGAAACGGTGTTTTTTTTTGTGTTTAACGTCCGACTATTGTGAATACTTGGGCTAATGCAGACGATGGGATGATTTATAGCGTATGACAATGCCAAGTCCTCGCCGGGAATCGAACCCGGGTCCTCGGGGTGAAAGCCTAGTACGCTATCCACTAGGCCACCGAGGCGGCTAAACGATGGAAACGATGGAATAGAGCACCATCATTCGAAGAATCTCAAGTTCTCTAAAGACCTGAGTTTGAATCTGTAGACAGAATGCACAATAAGCTGTATATCTGAGTGGCAAAAGCAAGATCATGGAAGTCCTGTCCCATCTGGAAAAAAGTCATCTACCACGTGTCACCTCCATCGTTAATCACTTGAAGGTTGAACTTACACCCAATTTAGTACACTTTGAACTTAAAACTTTTAACCGCTTCACCATGACTAATTATGACGGTTTTTGTTATAAATTAATTGGGAAATCATGTGAAGTGAAGTTGGCCGCACCTTTCCTTACAAATATATGATTTTCCAGCTTAAAATTTACATATTTCTGTAAATAGTTAATTAAAAAATGTATTTTATCGCTTGATATTTTTTTGAATTCTAATTAGCTTATTGATTAATAATTTATATTTAACTTCGTAAGAAAATCGATTATCAAAGTTTTAAAAATTTATTATCGTCAATAAAAAGGAGAAGTTAGAGAATTAGAAACTGTAACATATTTTCAATCTATAAATTTATCATTTTAGTGACGAATTTTTCATTATTTTCTTCAAAAAAATCTACGATCTTGGGAATTCGGGACAAACAATATTTGTAAAATTTATTTTTCCAATGATAACATTGTTGACTAATTTTGTAACATGAGAATTGACGAAAGGGCTTAATCACGACTATTCGTTGAAGGATTAACAAGGATGACAAATGGAATGGAGTGAAAGGGCCTTGAAATGTTTATCCAAAGTTATCCAATAAATGTTTCTTTTAATATGTTTTTTATTAAATAAATTAAAACGTATATATATTTACAAAAAAAACAATAATAAAATAAATAAACTCAACGCTAATTAAAAACTAATACGTTACAGCTGAAACTTCAGAACCATAACACAAACTAACAGTAAAATTTAAAAACCACAAATATAACTTAAAAAAAACATCACTGGCACAATTTCGCTCCTAGCGGAACTTTGACCAACTAGTAATAAATAACCTTAAACTGCGTGAATATGTACAAAGCTTTAAAAATTACGTATTTTAAAAAAATATTTTACAAAAGAATGGTAACTTAACAGTAAATAAAAACTAATATACTAATTAAAAATAATGCTGTTTTTTGTACAATTGTGTGGAAATCGGTTTGCCGGTGTTTGAAATTAAGCGAGCTCATTTGTTATTTGTAAAAATATTTGATTTAAGCACATTATGTTTAGAAGTTAGATTCCACGGACCTTTGATATTAAGGTTTTGGGATTTGTATTGAATGTAAAATTTGTAACGAAATACTTTGAGTCAGTCAGTCAGTCAGTGAATACGAGTAACTTTATAAGATTTTTATAGTTGGCAGACTTGTTCGAGCGTTCGCTGAAATGTAAGCTGTAAAATTGTAAATTTTCTCGCAATAATTTATTTTGTTTCACATGATAAAAAGTTGTTTCAAATAATGTTAAAATTGTTTTGGAAAACTGAAAATAAATACACTCGTCTCGAAAACTTTTTGAACTAGTATTTTTAGTTTGTGCGGTTGTACGGCTACATCTGTTTGTCACGGAAAAATATCATTAATTTGTAACACTAACCTAATAAATAATAAAGTCAGTATAAAAAAATACAACAATATAAAATTAAAATATCAGTAACTGAACACTTTCATAGAAAAAGAAAAGCAATAAACGTTTTATGAAATTCTACCCAATCTTCCGCTTATTCCGAAATTATTCTATATGATAAAAAAAATAGCACATGGTTCCGCAGGAAGAATTTTATGAAGCACTTTAAAAATACGAAAATGAGGCTGTATTTTTCATCTTAAAACGTTTTGTAGCAATAGACGGCTGTTTGAGAGCTGTGAAAAAGTTAGTGTAAGGTTTTGAACGGTGTGAATTGTAATATTTGCAGGAAACGCTCGTAGTTCAGTCAGTAGCAGAGCTGGTAGTTGTTCGGATCTCAACATTAATTTGCAGGTTCGAATCTAGTTGCTACCTTTAGCTTTTTTCGTATGTTTTCAATGAGTGACGTGGTTTTTTTAATAATAATAATATAATTATTATAATAACACTTATAATAATAATATAATTGGCAAATATAAGAACTTTATCATATTACACTGAAAGCACATATTTTCGACAACTGCCTGTAGTCACAAGAGCTGCCGTTTTAGATCTCTTTGGTAGGTGAGATTGAATGCTATCAGTGCTACTGAGAACACTGTTCTTGGCACTTCGCAGTGAGTAGGTGTGATTGCTCTTCAGTAGAGGTGAGACTGTGAATGCTATCACTGCTACTGAGAACGCTGTTCTTGGCACTGAGAAGTGAGCAGGTGTGATTGCTCTTCAAAAGAGGTGAGACTGTGAATGCTATCACTGCTACTGAGAACACTGTTCTTGGCACTGAGCAGTGAGCAGGTGTGATTGCTCTTCAATAGAGGTGAAACTGTGAAGGCTATTACTGCTACTGATAACACTGTTCTTGGCACTGGGCAGTGAGCAGGTGTGATTGCTCTTCAATAGAGGTGAGACTGTGAAGGCTATTACTGCTACTGATAACACTGTTCTTGGCACTGGGCAGTGAGCAGGTGCGATTGCTCTTCAATAGAGGTGAGACTGTGAATGCTATCACTGCTACTGAGAACGCTGTTCTTGGCACTGAGAAGTGAGCAGGTGTGATTGCTCTTCAAAAGAGGTGAGACTGTGAATGCTATCACTGCTACTGAGAACGCTGTTCTTGGCACTGAGCAGTGAGCAGGTGTGATTGCTCTTCAATAGAGGTGAGACTGTGAATGCTATCACTGCTACTGAGAAGAATGTTCTTGGCACTGAGCAGTGAGCAGGTGTGATTGCTCTTCAATAGAGGTGAGACTGTGAATGCTATCACTGCTACTGAGAAGAATGTTCTTGGCACTGAGCAGTGAGCAGGTGTGATTGCTATTCAATAGAGGTGAGACTGTGAATGCTATCACTGCTACTGAGAAGAATGTTCTTGGCACTGAGCAGTGAGCAGGTGTGATTGCTCTTCAAAAGAGGTGAGACTGTGAATGCTATCACTGCTACTGAGAACGCTGTTCTTGGCACTGAGCAGTGAGCAGGTGTGATTGCTCTTCAATAGAGGTGAGACTGTGAATCCTATCACTGCTACTGAGAACACTGTTCTTAGCACTGAGCAGTGAGCAGCTATGACTGCTCTTCAATAGAGGTGAGACTGTGAATGATATTACTGCTACTGAGAACACTGTTCTTGGCACTGGACAGTGAGCAGGTGTAATTGCTCTTCAATAGAGATGAGACTGTGAATGATATCACTGCTACTGAGAACACTGTTCTTGGCACTGAGCAGTGAGCAGCTATGACTGTTCTTCAATAGTGATGAGACTGAATGATATTACTGCTACTTAGAACACTGTACTTGGCACTGAGCAGTGAGCAGTTTGATTGCTCTTCAATAGAGGTGAGACTGTGAATGCTATTACTGCTACTGAGAACACTGTTCTTGGCACTGAGCAGTGAGCAGTTGTGACTGCTCTTCAATAGAGGTGAGACTGTGAATGCTATCACTGCTACTGAGAACGCTGTTCTTGGCAGTGAGAAGTGAGCAGGTGTGATTGTTCTTCAATAGAGGTGAAACTGACTGATATTACTGCTACTGAGAACACTGTTCTTGGCACTGAGCAGTGAGCAGTTGTGCTCTTTAACTATCTTGTTCTTTGCTCACTGTTGTGTGCTCTTTGTTTTACAAGGAAATTCACGCACGCAAAGCGATAATAAAAGAATACTGAAAATTACGTGAAATAAAAGTTAACCTATTATTGATATTTATAAATGAAAAACATTTTGTTAATTTTACTGTAACTAATATGATTAAGGAGTGTTTTGTTTTATCTAAATATATCAAATGCTTTTTTCTACTTTTATCAATTGATCATAGATGCTTAACTAATGATTTAAAAAATATTTATGTATCTTACTTTATGAATTTGAAAATTTATATTTGTTAAATTTTTTATTTATTTTTGCTTCACATAAACTACTGTGAAAATCATCTAAAAGAATGTTCCTATTATTTTGATTAGACTATTATTCTGTTAATTATTATGTTAGGTACGGTAGCTTATAATTTTTTATATATTTTTTTCACAATAATAAATTGTCGGCACTTATTGTAATAATTTTATAATATACTCTATTTTTATTTTAAAATGTAATAATACGTATTTTCCGTAAGAAATTCACCAGCGTAAAAAGCAGCACTGAGCAGTGAGCACATCAACACGTTGTCTTATTAGTAAATTGTTCTCTAAACTGTGATTAAATCACTGCTACTATTCACTCCTAACAGGAAAACGCTCTTAAGCCCACCTCTTAGCTCTTAGCTATGAGACAGAAAACGTTTCCCTGTGACCCACTTCATTTTCCTTTGCTTTCATTTAGTTACATATTTATCCACCAGCAGCACTGGCGTGTCTTTCCAATGCACTTTTAACAGGTGATCTTCATTTGTTACTATAAAACATATGTTTTAAGTAGACCTATTTACTTGCTCAAAACGGCTAATGAAAGTGTTTGTAGTACGCTAGATAAGTTATTAAACAAAGCTGCAAAAATAACGGGCAAGTTATTAACAGAAACATCGAGAAATAGATACAAAGATGAATACAGCAAGTTTTGTTAGCGGTGCAAAGTTAGGCCATAAAAAATGTGTTTTGCTTATTGAGTTATTTTGCAATAACATGTAAAGATATCTACAACTCGCATCTGAAGTGCCTTTCCAGCGATTCTTCGTGAAACATAATCACGTACCGTAAAGGCTACTCTCGATGCAAATTTAAATACAAAAATAAAGGAATACCAATCAAATAAAATTTGAAAAATATATTAACGCAATGTAGTTTTCCAAAAGACGTTTGAGGACCTTTGTTAAATATTTTGGTGCACAAAGGAAATAATTATTATTAAAAAAATTCACAAATTTATTCACGTATTGTTTTTTTTTCTAGAAAATCCGGTCCAAAAATATGACATTGTTTGCGCTTCTTTTTTTTCGATTTATTTCTAAACCGTATTTTTTTTTAATTTTAAACTCAGTAACCTATCTTGGATTACAGTTCAGATTTCAACCCAACTCAAAATCAGATAAACCAATTTTTAAAAATTTAAACAAATTCTTTGTTTTTTTTTCTCTTATCAACAAGTTGAGATCCAGATTTTTGTAGGAATACTTTTACATACTGAAGAACTATATTTGAGCGAAATGAGACAGGTTTTGAGGAAAGTATTTGTTTGTTAATTTCTAAAGTTTTTTTTTTCATTTAAGGGCTCAAACATGAACTCAAAATAAAGGCAAACGAAATCTTGGTTTTACGAAACAGACGGAAAAACAATGGAGCCGAAACTACTTTTTTTACTTAACGAATTGACAACTCTTAGATCTAGTGATATCTTAAGAATACTCTGAATATGAACTTTAAAAAATGACATTCATTCTGAAGTTGAATGTCCACAGCGCCCCCCAAATGAAGATGTTCTTGTAGGTTCTACCGTAAATGGTTACTTGAAGATCATCTGTTAATTGTGTGAAAGTAATAATTCGTTGCGTTAACAGTCTTTAGAACATATTCTGTTTAACAGTCTAGTCTTCAATTGATCTTGAAAATCTTGGTAGTAAAAAGCCAGCGATATGTGAAGAGTAAAGAGATGAATTTGCCAAACTACGTAAAAAGAAAAACCACTTGTGACGAGCAGAAATTCAAACCTCTCTCATAACCTAACAGTGCACCTATTACCCTAAATTGAAAGTTTAAAAAAAACATAGTCATTCTGCCGGAACCAGTACTCTCTGATCAACCTTTTTATGTGAAATGAATTTAATGCTAAGTTAATTACTAAATTTTGATCAATAATTTTTGATCGATTTCTTGAGATCTCAGCAACTGCATTGCCAAGCGGTCTGTACTAAACGCATCTCTTATACTGAAACACGTTCTTCGGCCTTTCTTTTCAACTATTCAAAGATGTCAGAATCTGCCCAATACCCGAACCATCGACGCCCGCACTGTCCACGTAATCTTTAACCAATACCTCTATAGCTTCATCCACGGGGATAAAATCCTCGTACTCTACTTGCCTAGTCTTCCTCCTCTGTCTCTCCCCCACGTCGTTGCTGTCCTGTACAGGTATACCGGAGATCTTGTCTAACTTAGAAGCACCGTAAGTCTTCACTTTAGAGTGTCCTTGGATTATCAGATACATTGGTCCTCTTAAAGGTTCTGCCGGTTGTTTGTAGTGCGAGAAGAGAGGATCGGTAGTCAGAGAAGACTGAGAGGTGACGGTGGTGGTAGGATAAGTCGAAGATGAACTAGGTGGAATGGTTGTAGCCATCTCGTTCTGTAGCAGAAGTTGTAAGAAGGACGAAGCTACGGAGTCTTTAGACTTTATCTCGATCATGGGTGATATCTCTTTGTGGATTTTCACAGTAGTAGGAGAAGTGATTGTGGTAGCCTCCGGAATGATCTCTGTGGTGAACTCTGTGGAACTACTAGTAGCGAGTGTAGCGAGCTGCGTCTTACCCGCGTCCCATGTTGTGGTGTACTGTAAGTACTCCGAGGGAGTCATCGAGTGAGAGTACAACTGAGGCTTTCCAGGAGGCGGAGGCACCAGCATGGTTTGTGGAGGACGCTGCGGCCTGATGTAGAAATTGTTCAGCGGGATGTATTGGGTGCGCACCCGGGTTTGATACTTATCCATATAATGATCGAAGTGGTCTCGCCTGGAATCAGCTTGCGGCGACTTCCGTGCTTCCTGTTTAGGAGTTGTTTTTTTCTGCGCTGACACGCCTAGTAGGAGGACTTCCTGCGGCGTTGTGGATAAGGGAGGATCCGGTGTCCTTGCTGCAGGACCTTCCCAGTAGTGGACAGGGTCTACTTTCGGAGGAAAGTACACGTAGGTAGGGTCATTCTTCAGAGGATCACCGCTGCCGAGAGGAGTCCACTTGTCGTACTCCATCCTTGGTGAAACGAGCCCTCGACTTTTATCCTCAACATCTGCAACAGTAATATTTAATGTAAGAAAATATAAATTATTAGGTAGCCTATACACAGAATGTGGTTTCTAAAAACAAACACTAACTCAGTAATGTCTTCATTTTGTAAACTTAAAAATAACAGCTGGAAACATTTTACTGTTATAAAAACCCCGAAATTGTTTTACTATTCAGTAATTTTACCTTTTAAACATTTAATTTTTTGAAAAACGTGTAAAGTGCTTTGTTAACCCTCAATAATTGATAGAGATGACTGCAAGAGCAACATACTAACTTTAGATCTCTAAGTTTCAAATTATGATAGAGATACGTCATAAGAATGCCAAAATAATTTAAAGGGAGAAGTTAATGAAGGTAGAAGTGTTGCCAAAAGACAATTCATTTTGCAGCACACAATGGTAACAAAATGTCATGTTGAGAAAATTTTTGCAAAATTTTAACCTCCCATTTTCGTGTGGTGTTTCCACTTTCTTATGGTTAACAAATCCTTTTGTTAGTGGCCAGATGTTTGAGTTCCGTCCCACCATTTTGTAAAAAAGTTTCGAAACGGGATATTTTCATATAAAATAGTAACTTTCTTCATTTTGTTTTATAAAACCAGTCATGTGACAAGTTTTTCAGTTTATAACCGAGTTCTCCGAAATGTATCGACAAAGAAACGCAGTGTCTGTCCGAACGTTCTTCGTCTGAAATTGATTTCCGGTGATTTCCATCGGACCAGTCTTCGTCTGAAATTGATTTCCGGTGATTTCCATCGGACCAGTCTTCTCACTAGCGTTACGATCGAACAAGGCCGCGTCAAAGAAAGCCGCACCGGAAAAAGACTTTTAGAAAAATCCCCGCAAAGACGAAACAAGTGAAACACACACTTCCGGTAAAATCGAGTGGCTAGGTTTAACCTAAAAATCCAATTGTCACTTTAGTTTGATAGTTAAGTCCTTAGATGGCTTAGTGTGTCAGGAGGATTCCTTATAGAGAGCCTTGTCCAAGACGCTGGTAACATACTAAGTGACCAGGACCTGCCTCAATGTATCCTACGTGTCCTGCATCCTTCGCGCGCGGCCTCCACAACTCACGACTTGTAACAAGTCACTTTGCCGCCTGAGGATGTCTCGAAAATTTCGAAACGTACAACGCCGTCGTGAAGTACCTGACTGAACTGGGTATAGTGGTAAATAATAGTGGTGCAGGGTCGTTGCACAAACTCTTTCACACTCAATTTAGTTCGTTCCAGTAATTTTCAATGGCACCGAGCGGGAAGTAATAAACCCTTCTGTTTTGCTTTAGCCTTTATTTTTTTTTTTTAATTTTCAAATCTAATATTATTTTTAACGCTTAAAATACGTTTTCTATCTTCCTTATTTTATAAAATAATAATTACAATTTAAATACTGTATTATAGCCTACACTCGAGAACTAATTAATATGGATTAAGATGGTTGATCTGTTCAATCAAATCAAAGCATTCAAATCAAGCAATTCAAATCAAAGCAATGATGAGTGCTTAAAATATTGCTTACAACACGCCAAATCTTATTCAGAAAATTCTGCCAAAGTTGTAACGGGTTACGCACAATTATATATGTCTAAAAGTTTATATTGTTGCTTATCCAATAAATTCTAAAAAATGAGTTACAGACGCACATAACTATAAAAGTCATGTAAATTTGGTTTTCACTTTTTGTGTTCATGGTGCAACACTGATTATAATCATACGATAAAATGACCTGCAGCTGACAATATTAGGCTAAGAAATCAACTGAAACAATTTTTTAAAATAAATATTTCCCTTACGAACATACTGTACATTTATTGCTTTATAAAATACATCTGGATATATGATTCCAATAGCAAGCAAATGGAAGGCAAGGACGAGGGATAGGCCGCCAAACGGTCAATGCCTCCTAGTTTCTTTTAAAATTACATATAATACTTTTTGCATCATCCATTTTACTGCTTTGTATTTATACGAGAGCATAAATGTCATAAAATTAAAATATGTATTTTATATCGATCAGGAAATTGTAACCGGAAGAAAAAAGTTGACATGCAACCGGATATAGGAACCAAAATGTTGCCCTATTTCTAAATAAAAAGTGTTGATGTAAACATATTATATTTGGGAAATATTATTTTACTTTAGAAGTCGTCAAAGAGCTGTTTTATTGGCACGGTACTGAAGCATGCCAAAACGTAATCGATTCGCCAGAGGGAAATTTTGGAATCAACAATGTAGTACCGACATTAAGGGCAGCTTCCACCAAACAAATAAAAAATATGTACATACAATTGGTGCGCATGTAGTTCGAAAAAATGTATTACTTGACAGTTCAAGAAAACGTTGGTGGAAAGTTTACAACAGAAAATTTTTAAAATGGGTGTAAAAATTTTGCACCGCGGACAATATTTTTCGATCGAATTTTCTTTGTTTTGAAACGAAAGTAATGAAACACGTGTTTCAGCGCACCTAATTCATCCCCTGAAATAATAAAAATTTTATAAAAGGGGTACAAACGTTCGCATTGGGGAATAATATTTTTTAAAGGACTTTATGAATCTTACAAAAATTATTCCAAAGCACAAATTATGAAACACGATTTCGGCATTTTCCATAATTCATCCCGTAAAGGGGTGATAAAAGTTTGTATCTGGTTAAAAAAATAATTCAGATTTTTTTTGAAAAAACATAAATAAATTAATACACAAAAAAATGGAACTTGTGTGTGTGTGTGTGTGTGTGTGTGTGTGTGTGTGTGTGTGTGTGTGTGTGTGTGTGTGTGTGTGTGTGTGTGTGTGTGTGTGTGTGTGTGTGTGTGTGTGAGAGAGAGAGAGAGAGAGAGAGAGAGAGGGCAAAATTATTTACAAATACAATTTTTAACCTTAAAAAATTATCTAGAGATTAAGATCAGCGCTCATTCATGTCTCGAGTCTACATTTTACCGTGAACTTCCCTCTCCTCTCTCTCTCTCTCTCTCTCTCTCTCTCTCTCTCGCTCTGTCTCTCACATTATTATAGAATTTCATTAAAAACTGTCGCAAATTCAAGACAGCTGTCAAAGAGCTGTCCCAAATACGATAAAATCTTATATTTTACACATTCTGAAGTATACACATCCACTCTCGCAATACAAGTTTAAACTTCGCAGCCTGTACTTCACGGGAAAACCAAAACAATAAATGGCCGGCTTTACCAGCCTCGTATTGCACAGCTTGCATTTTTGCTGAACTATGTGTGTCGCGGAGTAATTGTCACGGAGCGACCTCCATATTATCAACACGCACTGGGTAAAGATAACATTGACAAAGTAACTGACCCGCTGTAAACCTATATAGTGAGTTCCTCGTAGATTAAAAATACCACCAGCTAACAACTATATCTTGGTTCTTGAAAACTATTCTGAGGATGTTACCAACATTTTCTAAATTTACAATTTCTTTATTAGCTTCATTAAGAGTTCGTATCGATAATTAACACTACTAGTTCAAAGAACAGTAAACCTCGCATTGCATTCTTAATATACAGATGAAGAATAATATACAACGCGATAATATACAGCGCGATAATAAACAGCGCAATAATATACAGCGCAATAATATACAGCGCGATAATATACAACGCAATAATAAACAACGCAATAATATACAGCGCAATAATATACAGCGCAATAATACACAGCGCAAAAATATACAGCGCAATAATATACAGCGCGATAATATACAACGCAATAATATACAACGCGATAATAAACAACGCAATAATATACAGAGCAATAATACACAGCGCTATAATATACAACGCAATAATAAACAACGCAATAATATACAGCGCAATAATATACAGGGCGATAATATACAACTCAATAATATACAGCGCAATAATATACAGCGCGATAATATACAACGCAATAATATACAGCGCAATAATATACAGCGCGATAATAAACAACGCAATAATATACAGCGCAATAATATACAGCGCGATAATATACAGCGCGATAATATACAACGCAATAATATACAGCGCAATAATATACATCGCGATAATATACAACGCAATAATATACATCGCGATAATATACATCGCGATAATATACAACGCAATAATATAAAGCGCAATAATATACAGCGCGATAATAAACAACGCAATAATATACAGCGCAATAATATACAGCGCGATAATAAACAACGCAATAATATACAGCGCAATAATATACAGCGCGATAATATACAACGCAATAATATACAGCGCAATAATATACAGCGCAATAATATACAGCGCGATAATATACAGCGCGATAATATACAGCGCGATAATATACAGCGCGATAATATACAGCGCGATAATATACAACGCAAAAATATACAACGCAATAATATACAGCGCAATAATATACAGCGCGATAATAAACAACGCAATAATATACATCGCAATAATAAACAGCGCAATAATATACAGCGCAATAATATATAGCGCAATAATATACAGCGCAATAATATACTGCGCGATAATATACAACGCAATAATAAACAACGCAATAATATACAGCACAATAATAAACAGCGCAATAATAAACAGCGCGATAATATACAGCGCAATAATATACAGCGCAATAATATACAGCGCAATAATACACAGCGCAAAAATATACAGCGCAATAATATACAGCGCGATAATATACAACGCAATAATATACAACGCAATAATATACAACGCGATAATAAACAACGCAATAATATACAGAGCAATAATACACAGCGCGATAATATACAACGCAATAATATACAGCGCAATAATATACAACGCGATAATATACAACGCAATAATAAACAACGCAATAATATACAGCGCAATAATAAACAGCGCAATAATATACAGCGCAAAAATATACAGCGCGATAATATACAGCGCGATAATATACAACGCGATAATATACAACGCAATAATATACAGCGCAATAATATACAGCGCAATAATATACAGCGCGATAATATACAGCGCGATAATATACAGCGCGATAATATACAGCGCGATAATATACAGCGCGATAATATACAACGCAATAATATACAGCGCAATAATATACAGCGCAATAATATACAGCGCAATAATATACAGCGCGATAATATACAGAGCGATAATATACAGCGCGATAATATACAACGCAAAAATATACAGCGCGATAATATACAGCTCGATAATATACAGCGCGATAATATACAGCGCGATAATATACAACGCAATAATATACAGCGCAATAATATACAGCGCAATAATATACAGCGCAATAATATACTGCGCGATAATATACAACGCAATAATAAACAACGCAATAATATACAGCGTAATAATAAACAGCGCAATAATACACAGCGCGATAATACACATTTTTTTTGTGTTTAACGTCCGACTATTAAACACCAAAAAAAAAACGATAATATACAGCGCGATAATATACAACGCAATAATATACAGCGCAATAATAAACAGCGCAAAATACACAGCGCGATAATATACAGCGCGATAATATACAGCGCAATAATAAACAGCGCAAAATACACAGCGCGATAATATACAGCGCGATAATATACAACGCAATAATAAACAGCGCATTAATAAACAGCGCGATAATATACAGCGCGATAATATACAGCGCGATAATATACAACGCAATAATATACAGCGCATTAATAAACAGCGCGATAATATAGAGCGCAATAATATACAACGCAATAATAAACAGCGCGATAATATACAGCGCGATAATATACAGCGCGATAATATACAGCGCGATAATATTCAACGCAATAATAAACAGCGCATTAATAAACAGCGCGATAATATACAGCGCAATAATATACAACGCAATAATAAACAGCGCAATAATAAACAGCGTAATAATATACAGCGCGATAATACACAGCGCAATAATATACAGCGCAATAATATCAGGGCAATAATATACAGCGCGATAATATACAGCGCGCTCCACGACCTTTTTCGTAACCTTTTCCGTCAATTTAACCATTAACCGTAATATTTACGAAAAATGTTACTGGACCAAGTTAATTGCAAATTGTATACTATTTCTCCTTGAAGCGCTCAAAATTATGACGGTTTATCTTCATCCAGTATTGCAGAAAATAACCAGCAACTACACTCTCAACGTTGAATCAGAGCCCGCCATCTTGAAACGGAAGTGAACGGGAAAAATATTACACACGTCTTTCGGGCTTCATGTAATGTACTTTCGTACCAAATTTCAAAACAATCAACAAATGCGTTTGATAAAAATTGCGTGCACTCGACATCGTTAAATTAGAAGCCGCCATGTTGAAACGGAAGTGAAGAGGAAACAAATATTACACAAGTCTTTTTCACTTTATACAAAGTATCTTCGTACCTAATTTCAAAACAATCGGTTCATGCGTTTGGCTAAAACTGCGTATACTAGTTATTGTAAATCAAAGGCCGCCATCTTGAAACGAAAGTGAATGAGAAAAGTTTTTACACATACATATTTCGGGCTTTACACAAGGTACCTCACTACCAATTTTAAAACACTCGATCAACGCGTTTGACCAAAACTGCGTAATAAACACATAAACTAAATTCCAAACTGTCGAATCGAAACGGAGACCTCGCGGAATAGAATTGGCTCAATGTGATCCACATACGTTTAAGCTAGAATCTACGCAAAATCCTCTAGATAATAAAATTAAGGTGGGTCGAATTTGTATACGTTTGTTAGTGGAAATTAGCCTAATTTGTTTCGATTATCTCGAAAATTCGATGTGTCAGTCTTTTCGACTGACTTATCGACTTCAATTGTTCGATTAGTTTCAAATAATGCCGATATATTTGTAAAATCGATCTTTTTCAAAGATAATCTTTTCGATTAATTGATTTACGACTGGGATGGCAAGAGCGTCTGGTCATTAGGTATTTTCCGCTACCTCAATTCAGTTTATCCTACAGAGAAATGTTCAAAAAAAATTTATAAAATTTACTTTTTGAAATTCGCTTCCATCACGTCAGCAAAACAGCTGAGATCATTTATTTCTTATGGCGGTTACACAGCTGATTCCAAAAGTATCTCGTGGGAAGGTTGAAAATATCTAGTTGTAAATGTGCAACGCGGAGAGACAGTTCATTATGTTCCAAACAGTTTGGCACATTGTGTCCTCATTTCAGCTGCAAGACCAAAAACTGTCCGTGTTTCAGAAATTGCGCATGCGCAGTACTACGAAATTCGTTGTGACGACTTTTTTCTTGGAAATTGTAAAAAGTTGTGTAATATAAAAGTACTAGAATGATAATTATTATGGAAGATACGTGATTACTCGCTGCTGGTGGCATCTTGCGGCAGATTGTTCAACTACACTTAAATAGATAATAGTATTGTCTATTTTCGCAAACGTCTTTTCACTTGTCCTTGCAGCTAGCAGCGTTCGTAGCGGCATATATTTCAATTACTGTATTTGGGTTTTAGGCTCTGATATTAAGTAAGCTTTTTATAACAGTGGCTGAACTAGTCAGTTTATATTCTATAAGATATAACCTAACCTGAACAATACTGACAGATATGGTTTTAAAACTTGTTAAGTTATAATTTACAGGGTCAGTCAAATTTGTCGGGACACCCAATAACATTGTAGTGTATTAGTGAAGAAAACCCACAATCATGACATATTTGTAACGCATAGAGTTACACTTGTACATTTTTGTACATTTTTGGGCAACTTTGGCTCCGCCCCCCCAAATTAGAAGTTTTGGAGCAGATCAAAACATTTAAGTATAAACCTGTAACGATTGAAACCTCGTTTAAAGGGCCAAACTGGACGTTTTTATCTAAACCCTATCCCAAATATTGACCAATTAACTTAATTCTAAATTTTTCTTAGAAAAACATTTTTAATTTCCAAAAATTCAATGTAATATGCGTTTGTTCACTTAACTTTATTGTACGAGGTGTGTTCAGAAAGTAAGAATTTTTAAATTTCTCGGGCTTGGAGAGTCCGATTGTCAAACATTTTTTTTATAATGTTGGTATACATGTCCTTGAAGTATGATAAAACTTTCAGTTGTTTTCATTGTTGACTTTGTCTGTCACAGCCACTAAGGTTAGACGTGTTTTTATCAGCTCGGCGATTTTCGTTTATTAAAAGAAATGGATCAAAGAATTTGTATAACATTTTGCGTACAAAATGGAATAAAGTGTAACAAAGTGTGTGAAATGTTAACAAAGGTGAGTGTGCTATGAGTAAAGCAAGAGTTTACGAGTGGTATAAGCGTTTCCAAGAAGGCCGTAAAGACGTTGAAGATGACGAACCAGCACATCAACAACCGTGGAAAAAGTGAAAGAAATGGTTATGAACAATCGCCGAATCAAAATTGGAGAGATCGCTGATGATGTTAGCATATCGATTGGATCATGTCATAACATTGTTTTCAATGTTTTGTGTATGAAACGTGTGGCAGCCAAATTCGTTCCAAAATTGTTGAATTTTGAACAAAAACAGCGGCGAATGGAAGTTGCTCAGGAGTCACTAAATGAAGTCAACGACGATGCAGAATTACTGGAACGTATTATAACAGGTGACGAAACATGGGTTTACGGATATGAAGTCGAAACTAAGGCTCAATCATCCCAGTGGAGGCATTCTGGCTCGCCAAGACCGAAAAAGGTTCGACAAGTGCGGTCGAACGTGAAGTTTATGCTCACTTGTTCTTTGATATTAATGACATAGTGCATCATGAATTCCTGCCACCAGGTGAAACGGTCAATAAGGAGTACTACCTACAAGTTCAACGCCGTTTGCGTGAAGCAATCCGAAAAAAAAACGCCCGGATCTGTGGAAAAACAATTCATTGCTTTTGCACCACGATAATGTACCAGACTTCATAAATTTACAGATCACACTTCATTGCTTGTTCGTGAATTTTTGGCCAAAAACAATACTGTAACGATGCCCCAGCCTCCATATTCGCCAGACATGGCTCCGTGTGACTTTTTCCTATTTCCAAAAATAAAGAAAACCTTAAAGGGTCGTCGTTTTACAGCCGTAGATGACATTAAAAGCGCATCGCTGAAAGAACTAAAGGCTATCTCAAAGATCGAGTTTGAGAAGTGTTTCGAGGATTGGAAGAAGCGCTGGCACAAGTGCATAATCTCCAATGGGGACAATTTTGAAGGCGACAACATCAATGTAGAAGAATAAATAAATATTTTGTTCAAAAAATTAAAATTCTCGTTACTTTCTGAACACACCTCGTATGTAATAACCAAAAATGGTTTTACTTCGGTCAATAATTAGTCAGAAAACGAAGAGATTCCAAAAATAATCAGCCACTGCTAAGATTTAAATGTTCAATCTGTTTACGCTGCTTTGAGTTTCCGTGCAGACTAAAGTTCAAAATTTAAGTTTTTCATTAGATTGGCTTTTTTCAGTTGTCGCCATTTTGAGTAGAACTGAGATATAGAACTCTAATTCGCGCTGTTCTTTGTATTTTAACAATACCTTGAAATTGAAGTATCACCCGGCATTTAAAATGTTGAATGTGCTCTCAAAACTGGAGATGGTACCAGAAATATTTAAGGGGATATGGAATAACAAATATTTTTTAATCGTCGAGGTAGGCCTACATGTTATAACAGACAAAAATCAGAAATTTTGTAATATTCGGAAACTTGTCAGTGTGAAAAAACTCTACATAACATCTTACCCACCAAATAAAGCTATTACTAACCTAGATCTACTATCCCCAACTTAAGAGGAAATAAATTGTTTGTGTTTATATTTTTAAGTGCTTTCTATAAAGTACTTTCTAAGTACTCTCTATACTTCCTATACAGTACATTTTTAATGGTTTTACACACTACATTATTTTTTGTAATGTTGGCAAACTTGCAATTAATATTATTAGTAATTGCAATTATTAGTATTGTTGTTTTCATACAGCCTGTAGGCCTACTTGATCACGTGAAATATCACACGCGCGCACATATATACACACGCACGCACGCACACACACGCGCACGCACACCAATAGTTAATTTTTTCAATGGAAATTCGCCAATTATATGTATATGAATATTGTTAGAAATAGCTTTACCGCTATTGATCAGGACTTGCACAAATATAGCTTTTACGAACCCAAATTAAATGTGGTGTTTATCTGCCCGTTACGGAAGCTACCGGTAAAAGCTTCCTGGAAGCTGGCGTGTTATAAAGGTTATGGTTACAGACCATCGGTGACCAGTACAAACGCTTGTGACGTAGCCTATTTATTAAAAGTTGCAACGCTAAACTGAACAGTCCTGCGCGGGAAGGTAGGATCGAGCAGTTGACAAAGCTGCCGCGCAGGAACCGGTCGGCACCGCGGGACGCCGTTTTATAAGTTATATTTTTACAGTGCCGGTATCTACATGAGGTCCCGTTTTGTACATATGTCAAAGGTCGTGATTTCTTCTTCCTCTTCATTTATCTGATATTTTTCGTCGTAAAACTTTCTACGGGCACAGTCAGTAAAACTCCCGACATGAATTCGGATTCACGGATATCTGATGTTATTCTTTTCGGCTGTCCCGCGCCCCTTTAACGTACAAACGGTGAGTAGGTAGTTTACAAATTTGGTCGCTTTACGTGTTCGGGAGCCTATCGGGGAAAACCTCGCAATACCTTTCTTAAAAACAGAATATTTTCAAAAATTAGCAACAAGAAAGCCATGGATAAAAATAAAATATAACAGAAAGTCGAGTTGGAAGTAACATTTGTCATATAAAACTTGGTGTCTTATTTTCAGAAAAATCAAGATGGTGGAATAATTCCATTTTGTATATTCCAGCATATAACAAATTTAATAGGAAGTGATTAAAATATGCTATGTTGTCAAATAAAAGGTTACAAAAACAATTTTATTTCGAAAGTAGGCGTGGGTGAGATAGAGAGGAGAGAGAGAGAGAGAGAGAGAGAGAGAGAGAGAGATTTTTTTTGTGTTTAACGTCCGACTATTGTGCACACTTGGGCTAATGCAGACGATGTGATGATTTATAGCGTATGAAAATGCCAAGCCCTAGCCGGGAATCGAACCCGGGTCCTCGGGGTGAAATCCCAGTAAGCTAACAACTAGGCCACCGAGGCGGCTAGAGAGATAGAGATAGAGAGGGAGAGAGAGAGAGAGAGAGAGAGAGAGAGAGAGAGAGAAAGAGAGAGCAGAAGAAAGACAGAGAAGGAGAGAAAGTAGGAGAAAGGGGGAGAGAGAGAAGGAGGAGAGAAAGGGAGAAAGAGAAAGAGGGACAAAGAAAAGAAGGGGAGAATAGAGAAAGAGATAGAGCTAGATACGGAGAGAACAGGGAGAGAGAGAAAGACAAATAAAGGTCGAAGGGAGAGGATTACGGACAGAGAAAGGAACAGTAGAGAGAATGAGAAAAGGATAGCTGAAAGGAAAAGGGAGATGAATAGAAAGAGCGAGAGGAACAAAGAGAAAGAGAGAAGGGATATAGGCCTACAATATATATAAAACAGTAAGTTCTTGTTATTTCAAAGAAATACTTATAATGACTGAAATTTGTTCAATATTTAATAAACGATCCATGAATCGCATAGGCCAGATAGAAAAGCTTGAAATAACGGAAAGGAAAATCTTAAGAAAAATTATAGGAACAAAATTTCAGAATAATAAGGTAGTATATATAAGAAATGAAGCTCTCTACAAGAAAATTGAAAAACTGTCAGATACTATGAGAAAAAGGAGAATAAATTTTTACGGCCATCTTCTTAGAATGAACTCTAATAGATTAACGAAACAAGTGTTTGATTTTTTCCATAATCGTAAAACAAAACCGAACTGGTTTAAAGAAATTGAAAAAGACCTAATAGAATTAAAAATTACAGAAAATTCACTGTTTGACCAAACTGCTAAGATAAGTACCAAAGACGAAAGAATAAGATTCCAAGATAAAACCAAAATAAAACCTAAACCTATCATTTCAGAAGAGGAGAGGAAAAGAAGATCAGAAAGAATGAAGAGCTACTGGGAACAAAGAAGAGTGCAGCGCGCAAGAAATGATTAATTCAGCGTACCCCAAAGAGGGTGAAACGAAAAGAAGAAGAAACGATTATGAAAAATTAACCGATTATTCAGTTTTTGTGGATAGCTTCCGAAACATTTTTTTTTTTGGAAAGTGATCTGTCTACACGTTTTTTTTGGACATTGTGAATTATTGCGTTAAATTTGATCAAAATCAAAGTCAGTTTTGTCAAAGATGTCTTTATAACAAACATTCATACAAATTTCAAAAAATGGCGCCCGGACCGGAGAAACAACCAATTTTCATAGAAAACAGTCAATTTTATTGTAGCTAGAACTGATCAAACTCATACAGACACGCACAAACACTTTTTTGACTTGTTTGAAGATGCTCTGAGAAAATATGACTAAAACAAATATATATATATATATATATAATGGCCGCCATCTTGCAAGGCATTATCAGCTTCTATTCAAGTCAAGTTTGAAGCGTATCAGACCAAAATTGCTAACGCTAAATTAAAACGAAAACAAGTATGCTTATGTACAGACATTAGGTAAAAATATTATTTACCCCAGAATGATTGCATTTTCCTTCCGTTACAATACGGAACATGAAGTTCGGTTCAGCCTGTATTAAGTAAGTGTAAGTTTAATTTGTAAAACTGGCAAATTGAGAGAGCGCTCTGCCCCCATCGCAGGCCTCCATTTCTTTCGCCGCGACTTTAGGGTACACACACGTGCAAAACCATTCCATCGGCTTCTTGGCGGTAAAAATTTAGCACGTTCACATACTTATTGAATTTGATTTTGTCGCGTGACTGTACTTGATTTTGAGTTTAAATTTGATGGTTCGCTGACACGTGATCTTGTTTTATTCTTGTATTACTTTATCGCTATTTTTTTAATACTTGCACGTACACTACAACTACCTTCATTGGTTAATCAGCAGTTTATTTTGTAAATAAGTAATTATAACAGTTTATAAGGTTATTGCCCAATGTTACAGCATTACACCTAGAGTGCAACACTATGAACATTAAACCAACTCAAAATGCTTCAGTCTCACTAGCTCTGCGTTGTCAAGCAGCTGAAGTACTTCAACATTTCGATGATGACAGGAGTCGAAACTCATGTTTTCTGGCTTGCTTTTATATTTCGACTTCAACTAGTTCGATCTTCAAGTCCGTGTGAATGGTATTACTGACGTACCAAGGAGCTTTCTCTATAGCCCTTAGTGCTTTATTTTGAAAAAAATAAATAATTTTAATAATGCAGCCCCAAAGCTGTATACCATATAACCGTACTGGTTTCAGCACTTGGTTGTATAACAGCACTTTGTTATGTATTGACAATGTATCTTCCAATCAGTCAGTGAATATTCTTCAGCTGGATGGTTGTTTGCGTTTTTTCTTAACGTGTTCCTCGGCGTCAAGGGTCATACCAAGATATTTTGCACTACTAGCATATGGCGATTAATATATACTGGCCTATAATAATATTTCCTACCTGTATAATTCACATGTAAAGATTTGGTCTCATTAAGCTTGATGCACCATTTTTTTAGTCCAAGAAGTTTTATGATCAGCTGTTTTGTAATTTATTTTTGTTATCTACAACATCTCCCCCCTCAACAGCTAAGATAACCTTGTCATAAGCAAAAGTGGCAATCATGACGTTACTGTCTTGAGGCAGATCATACAGAACCTTGAGTCACTCCAGCTTTGATGTTCCTTAACTGTGAATATTCAGATTCGATCCTCTAATAAATCTATCCGTTAAAAATGACTTTTAATTGACTGAATTTTTATGCAAGTATAACTTTTAATTTATCATTGAGACCAACATGCCAAACTTTCTTGTCACTGTATGAAGTTATGTTTATAAAAAAATAAAATATTAAATGTGAAAGACCACACAAGAAGGAAGACAAAATTTCTTTGACTATATTTATTTTTATTAATCCTTACATTACTATTATCATAATAATTATTATTTGTGCTTTCTCGCTCGGATATATTTTGGTTCTTCTTCAGAAAATATCCGGTTTCTTATGAAATTCACGAATGAGTTTTTCACCTACTAGAGTAATGGATCATCATCCTGAAAAAACTGTGATCGTTGCACCCAAAAAAGTTTTCTTTTCAAAATATTGCCATCGCAAAAATCGACCCTGACAGTTTCATGCTTCTCTATCACCTGAGTCTACAATTATAGTTTTATTTGGCTCTCTCTCTCTCTTTCTCTCTCTCTTTTTTCTCTCTCTCTCTCTCCCCGCAGGGCGGTGCAATCTAGCTGCACCTATTGAGAGGATTTAGATGTCCCTCGCGTCTAACACACACTTACACTTACAACATTACACTTACGACTTTAACACTTTACTCTCACACTTACATTTAGGGAGGCAATCATAGCCTCAATGTGCTTTTCGCCTTAAAATAACAACAAAATTTCTCTCTCTCACTCACTCACTCACTCTCTCTCTCTCTCTCTCTCTCTCTCTCTCTCTCTCTCTCTCGATAGTGTGCCCACCGATGGAGAATAAACTAATTCACCCGTTCGATAAAATTTGGCGTGTCGATTTAAATTGTCATATCTCTGATCATTTTTTTTTTAAATTGGCGGATCCAGGGGGGCTGGAAAAGCTGCAGCCCTCTCACCTTTGGAATTAGAATCAATTTGAAGAAATATGAATTTATTATTTACCTAAGTAAGTAAAATATAGCCTGCCTGTGTATCACTGGCTGTATGGACACTGCACCAACGGCAGCCATGGAGATCATTCTTGGATTTCCCCCTATTGACCTTTTTGTCATGGGGGAGGCACGTAAAGCAGCTTACAGACTGCAGGGTGGTGGTGGCTGACTGCCCTTTATTTATGGGTATGCTAGAATCACGACAAGATCTTTGAACCAATATTGATGATGGGGCCTGATCAGATGGTTAAACGGCACATAGTATCTAGACCCTTTGATATCAACTTGGCCTTTGAGGGGAGAGATCGTGTGTTGGAAAAACCTGGAGATATAGTATGGTATACAGATGGCTCCAAGACAAAGTCAGGTACTGGTGCTGGGGTGTACGGTCTGAGACCGGGGTTAAAGAAAGTAATTACCCTGGGACAGCATACAACAGTATTTCAGGCTGAAGTGATGGCCATTAATGACTGTGCTCGGGAGAACTTGGACCGGAGCTTCAAGAAGGCACGTATTCATATTCATACTGATAGTCAGGCAGTAATAAAAGCACTTGCGGGTCCTGTAATACAGACCAAGCTGGTCTGGGAGTGTTGGAAAAACCTTGACGTTCTATCCCGGGATAACCGGGTAACTCTTCACTGGGTTTCGGGGCATAGGGGAGTTGAGAGTAATGAGGAGGCAGACCGACACGCTGGACTTGGATCTGCATATGAGTTTATTGGACCTGAGCCGGCTTTAGGGATTTCTCTATCGTTAGCCAGGTCCACTATTAATGGGTGGATTACATGTCAACACCAGGTAAGATGGGATAACCTTCATGGGAATTCCCATAGTAAACGTCTCTTAAACAAAGTTCCTTCTGGAGGAATCAAAGGGGCAGCACATCTGTCCTGGGCAGAGCACAACTCAGGAGGATCATGGGGCTTATAACAGGTTACTGTGGTCTGAGGGTGCACATGAACAGGATAGGTGTATACCACGGAGAAACCGTGTGTAGATTGTGCAGGAATGAGGAGGAAACTGCAGGTTACATAATTTATGATTGTGAGGCTGTTGCTAGTAGGAGGCTAGGGGTTTTTGGTTTCCAAGACCCTAGGGATCTTCAGCAGAATGAGCTAGTCGATTGGTTGTTGGAACTTATTAGGGGCACAACTTGCTTAACTAGGTATTTTAAGAGGTTGCACAATAGGTCAATCGATCGCAATGCCTGGGGTTGAGGAAGGGATACTTCCTCTAGTATATAATCTTAATCTTAATCTTAAGTAAAATAAAAATGCCGACTATTTGTATAATTTTCCTCTTTATATTAAAACCTGCATGCACCGGTACAGCGGGACAGGTAAAATTTAGCCTTGAAGAGAAAGGGGAGAAGAAGGAATAAGTAAGCGCATCCATTGGTTAGTCCGGACATGAGTGTGAACAGAGAAATGGCTGACAAAATCGACCCAAATAAAACTGTTGAGGAATTCGCAAGTTGAAAAAAAGAAAGTTTGACTTCGTTACCTGCACGAAGTGTGTTCAGAAAGTAACGAGAATTTTAATTTTTTGAACAAAATATTTATTTATTCTTCTACATTGATGTTGTCGCCTTCAAAATAGTACCCATTGGAGATTATGCACTTGTGCCAGCGCTTCTTCCAATCCTCAAAACACTTCTCAAACTCAATCTTTGATATAGCCTTTAGTTCTTTCAGCGATGCGCTTTTAATGTCATCTAAGGCTGTAAAACGACGGCCCTTTAAGGTTCTCTTTATTTTTGTAAATAGGAAAATATCACACGGAGCCATGTCTGGCGAAGATGGAGGCTGGGGAATCGTTACAGTACTGTTTTTGGCCAAAAATTCACGAACAAGCAATGAAGTGTGAGCTTGTGCATTATCGTGTTGCAAAAGACATGAATTGTTTTTCCACTGATCCCGGTGTTTTTTTCGGATTGCTTCACGCAAACGGCGTTGAACTTGTAGGTGGTACTCCTTATTGACCATTTCACCTGGTGACAGGAATTCATAATGCACTATTCCATTAGTATCTAAGAACACATTAAGCATAACTTTCACGTTCGACTGCACTTGTCGAGCCTTTTTCGGACTTGGCGAGCCAGAATGCCTCCACTGGGATGATTAAGCCTTAGTTTCGACGTCATATCTGTAAACCTAAGTTTCGTCACCTGTTATAATACGTTTCAGTAATTCTGCATCGTCGTTGACTTCATTTAGTGACTCCTGAGCAACTTCCATTCGCCGCTTTTTTGTTCAAAATTCAACAATTTTGAAACGAATTTTGCTGATACCCGTTTCATACACAAAACATCGGAAACAAAGTCAAGACATAATCCAATCGATATGACAACATCATCAGCGACCTCTCTAATTGTGATTCGGCGATTGTTCATAACCATTTCTTTCACTTTTTCCACGTTTTCATCGGTTGCTGGGGCGTCCAGGGCATTCGTCATCTTCAACGTCTTCACGGCCTTCTTGGAAACGCTTATACCACTCGTAAACTCTTGCTTTACTCATAACAGACTCGCCATAGGCCTTTGTTAACATTCCCCACACTTTGTTACACTTTATTCCATTTTTTACGCAAAATGTTATACAAATTCTTTGATCCATTTCTTTTAACAAACGAAAATCGCCGAGCTGATAAAAACACGTCTAACCTTAGTGGCTGTCACAGACAAAGTCAACAATGAAAACAGCTGAAAGTTTTATCATACTTCAAGGGCATATATATACCAATATAATAAAAAAAATGTTTGACAATCGGACTCTCCAAGCCCGCGAAATTTAAAAATTCTCGTTTCTTTCTGAACACACCTCGTGTATTTAATGTATTCCATGTGACAGGGACTCTCCAAAACAAACCTATGTGTACTACAGTAAATAATAATTTTTGAAGATTTTATCTTAAAGATTTAATCTTAAATATTTAATTTATTACCCTGAAGTAGATATAGCTGATCAAGAACGTACTAGACCCATTGGAATTATTGTATATGCGCCTATTGGAATATTATAATAATATATTCACAGTTGCCGGGTTTATCCTCGGGTCAGCCCCCTCCCTTTGGATGCGCCCATGAGTCAGTGAAGCAAATTTAATATAAAAAATAGAAAATTCTAGAGTAATCGTGTTCTCTGACCCCAGCCGGCTAATGTTTTTTTTAATGCATACATATTCTCAAGCTATGTATTTGCTTAGTTTGATTGCCTGAGTGCATCATTCACGCCTATTTTGAATAATAAAATGCACTTAGTTTATTTTTAACCAGCATTTGAATTCCTTCCTGGAAGAAGGTTTCCGACCTGGTGTTCAGAAAATTTTGCACCTTTTTGGCCTGTTTATCAGATCGACAATAATTTCCTCGAAACTGTTCTTTAGTGGGCCGAAAAGATGGAAATCGCTTGTAACCAGGTTTGGGTTATGGATGGTGGTCCAGCAGCTGATGAAGGTTGTGTTTCTAGCCGTATGAGATCGAGCAAAATTACGCCTTTTCAAAGGTTACCACGTCTTTTGGTTTTGATATTTGATTTCAATAAACGCAGTAACTCACATTAGCGGTCACCATTTATTGTTTGACCTTTAAGTTTGAAGTCAACCAAAATTGGACCTTCCATATCCCAGAATATCGTCATAACCTTTCCTGCAGACAGCTGAGTTATGAACTTTTTTGCTTGGGGAGATGAAGGATGTTTCCGCGCTAAAATTTGTCGCTTACTCTCTGGTTCAAAATGATGAACCCACATCTCATCAATGTTTACTATTCGCTTAAGAAATGAATTTCCTTCTTCTTCGTAATGTTCCAAATGCTTCTGGGAAATTTTGAAATGATTGTCTTCGTGGCTGCTGATAAATTGACTTATAACCACTTTTCGAAAGTTTAAAGAATCGTGAATGATTGAAAATGCTGAGCCACGGCTTACATTCAACTCACTTGCAATATTTTCAACTTTAATTCGTCGATTATTGATAATAATTTGTTTAACTCCTTCAATATTGTCATTAGTCTTTGAAGTGGAAGGCCTACCAACCGCCGTTTATCATACAGAAAAATCCTACCACTTTTAAAGCGATCAATCCATTCGTAGATCTTGCTTCCGCTCAAACAACTCTCCATATTGCTGCTGCATTCGACAAATAATGTCTGCTGGTTTCACACCTTCTGACTTTAGGTAACGTATCCTGTTCACATTTCTCCCTTGGTGCAATCAGAAAAAGGAGAACTCATTTTATACAGTCTTTTAAGCACAATCACAATGAAACAATACTTTCAATGAACAGCTGATAGACGTTATGAATTATAGCAGAACAATCAGTGCTGACATTATGTGATTCGGAGGGAAATTAAAGTTTCCCTTTACTTTTTGACTTGACCTCTTATGTTTATAAAATCAAAAGTTTGTCCGAAATATTAATATTTAACGTTGGTTAACAAAGTTGTCAAAGCTGTTACACCAAAATCTATTTTTGTACCAGCTTTGAATGAAATCGGACCAAAATTGCAAACCTGAGCGTTTTAATATATTTAAAACTTTTAAATTATATTTGCCACTGTCAAATTAATTTTTTGTAATTTAAACGAATTTTGAAAATATAAATTGTTAAAGATATATATGTTGTTTGTATGAGTATAAATATAGTTTGTCTTAAACCACAGCTTGGATTGTCATGAAATTTTGTAGAAATACACTTTAGATACTGGATCATGTTTTTTGCTAATTTTCATTAGAAAAAAGCTATTGAAGCAGCCATCATGGTAAGACCCAAACCGGGAATCTTGAAACTAGCGATTCTAACCTGTAGTATCTTTTTGAGCATTTATATATGATACCATCCTTCACCTCAAAGAAAGGTGAGCTCTTCTTCCTATAAAATATACCAAATCTGTTACTGTGTACTATAACTTGATTTTTTTAAAATAAATAAATCACAGATATTTCAAAAAATCTATGAGAATAAGACACAATATTTTTCGTCCGTTGCTATATTTTAACACTGAACTATTTTTGAAAGTAAGATTTCACTATCGTAATCACCATTAGGAATTTAATTATATCATTTTAAATTTTCAAAATTCTTTGAAATTACAAAAAATAATTTGACAGTGGTACATACGATTTGAAAGTGACAATTAGTTAACAGTTTTGAATTGGTGGCCATTTCAACATTTTAAATAATCATACAAATTTTATGATTTTGAAAGTCTGATTTCACCACCGTAATCAGCGTTAAAACTGCGTAAATTAGCCTTTAATTTTCAAAATCCGATGAAACTGAAATGTTTTAACGATGGTCAGGGATCATTTTCGTATTTTCAATGTAATTTGAAAGTTTAAAATGCTAATAAATAATAATAATAATAATAATAATAATAATAAATAATAATAATTAATATATATTAATGCCGATTATGATGGTGAGATCGGAATTTCAAAAGGATAAGACGAAGAAAAATACTTCTGTAAATTTACTTCTATCACATCATCGAGACGACTTTGTGCCGGAATATTTGCAATTTTTGAAAAAAAACAATTTTAATTTAAGGTCTTCAGCATAAAATCTTTAACACGTTTACTTAATCTATATAAAATAAATATACGTATATTTATACGTTATACGTTATAGTCCAGAATTGAAATCTAAACTACAGCGTGGATTGTCATAAAATTTTCCAATAATACACTTTAGATATTGAATCAAGCTTTTTGCAATTTCAATCTTGAAATTAAAGCAATAATTGTTTAATGAACGCAGTAGTATATGGGTAGGTGATAGTGGTGGGGAATAAAACACCAAACTGCTTTTCTATACACGACAAACGAACTGTTTTTTCAAACGGAAACAAGCAGTTTGATTTGGACTGATTTATGATTCGTTAATTTTTTTTTTTTTTGTGTTTAACGTCCGACTATTGTTATGATTTGTTAAACAAGGAACGGACTGTTCTATTCGAACGTTGCCGCAAGCGCTAAAACTGTTTTCCTGCTAACTGCTTTTCTTCTACCTGCTTTTTCCCTTTATTCCAAAGTTGCTTGTTGCTTGTAGTGAAGTAAGAACTGTTTGATCAATGTCAACGTTTATCTCTATTTTGTTGCGAGTTGAAGTAACAACCTCTCACATTTTGTAGATACAGAGCCTAATTTTATTCAAACATATTTTTTATATTTATTATCAATCGTCAATATTTTTCAATCAACTAAAAATATTCTAAATCGTTTGCATTTTAGTAAATATGCAAAGGACTATTTAATTTTTAAGTAAAAAAAAGAATGCTTCTATTAGAAATTTATTGCATTTTGTAAATATAAAATAACATAATTATTACGTTTTGAGAATGTAATTTAATTATTACTACACTTATAAAGATTATTTTTATCCTTTCTAAATGCTTTATACCCAAAAACAATTTAAGGACATGGTGGTAATGGGAATGAAAAAGTAGTCTTGGAAAACTGAACGTATGTGCTTTATGTTTTAGCTGCTAATACAACTTTGAGTTTCAGTTTTCTTAACCTGTTTTTTCCAACTGTTTTAAAAAGCAGCTTGTTTCCTCAACAAACAGTTTATTGACGTTTTGTAAAAATAGCAGAAACGCCCACCTCTAGTAGGTGGCAGTATCTTACAGCCCTTTATGATCTGCCTGAACGTCTCTGCTATCGATCGTTCTATGACTATTGTATTTATAGATAATTCGATCTATTGTTTGTTGGATTTACCATAACTTCAACATTTGTCAGTGACGTTAACGATACATATTAAAATATCGAGCGAAGTACGGGTATTCACGTAGTATAACCTATAAATCGTAGTGTCTCCTTTGACTGAAGTAAAAATATAAACTATATGGATTGTTATAAAATTTTGCATAAGTATACTTTGCTTACTGAGTCAGGTTTTTTTACAAATTATTTCATCAAACTGAAATAATAATTCCTTAATTAATTCAATAATTATTGCTGTATATAGACCGGCAAAATCACAGTGCCCTCTATGGTATGTCTGAATTACTATGTTATTGGTTTATCTATGGTATTCACAGATTATTCAATAATGTTCATTTCATAACCTCAACTCTTTTCATTATCTACACATGTTAAACGTGATATCTACATTTACTTTTTTCAAATATTTAAAACTACCACATTTAACAGAAATGCTGTTTCATTTTTGTAACAGTTTTGAAAAGTTTTAACACGGTAAAGAGAAAAATTCCGTACAACCGTTTCGATATTGCGGTCATAACAAATCTTTTTTCTTTAAACCTGATTTCGCTAACGAGGTCAGAGATTGTTCATAAATTGGAATTTTTAATTTTATCGAATTTAAGAAAATATCTGATTCCGCATTTGGATATAATTTTATTATTTCTAACGCAGAACGCAGCGCTGATTATGATGGTGAAATCAATGTTTTTCAAAAAAGTACACGAAAAATATTATCGTTGAAAATTCTGTTCTATAGAGCGTTTTTTTTTTAGTGAATTTCCTTTGGAAAAATAAGTTATTGGAGCGGCCACCATGGTAAAAGCCACACTGGAGATCTTGAAATGAGCTCTGGTCCTGACCTAGATCAAATTTTGAGGTGTGTTGAAAATTTTCTGAATATGTATCAGTTTGTTAACTGATTTTCGTTAACCAGCAAAATTTTTTTAACATTTACAAAATGGCTGTCATTTAAAATCCTAAAAGATTCATAACTTTTTTGTCTTTAATATTTTTTTTATCCCGATCTCACCATTGCAATCAGCGTTGAAAACCGCGTAAATTAGCGTTTTCAATTTCCAAAATCCGTTGAAATTAAGAATTGTTTTTTGACGGCTGTCAGGGTTCAGTAAATTTAACTAACACCTTGACTACTATCATTACGTTTGTGTCTACTTACCTGTCTGTGTGTCCCCCGTGACCGCCGCTCCTCCACACCGCAACACACTGATGATAGCGGTCACTGCGACCGCCGCGCTCAGCGAGTACCTCATCCTCATCCTCCTCTACTGTCCTGTCTGCAACACGACCAAGTCACTTTGATAAACCGCCTTCGTGCATCGCGCTATCCTATCCTATCCGAGCCGAACCACTTTCTTGTGGCGGAGATGAAATGAATGGAGATGTAAGAGGGGAAGGGGCAAAGAGGGGAGGCACAAACAGGTTCCCATACAACTAGCTCTTTGAAATCGAAAAGGATTGATCTTCGTGGCTTTGTCTACTCGCGGTGTTTTCCCACAGTCTTATTTTTGGACCGGTCTGGATTTGTTATTTATTTTATGAAATGTACAGTATGTCCCGAAAATCGGTTTAACTATAAACTTTTTAACAATACACGAATTTTTGTTAAGGAATCATATCTTGGTATATATAGAGAATTATTATTGGGAAATGAAAAACTTCCAGGTTTATTATTCATTAATCATTATTATTGTCATTGCCATTAACATTACCATATACATTACCGTTACCGTCACCGTCATAGTCATTATCATTGCCATTACAATTACCATTTACATTACCGTTACCTTCACCGTCACCGCCACTGTCACGTCATTACCATTGCTATTACCATTGCCATTGCCATTACCATTACCATTTACATTACCGTTACCGTCACCGTCATCGTCATTATCATTACCATTACCATTAAAATTACCGTCACCGTCACCGCCACCGCCACTGCCACGTCATTATCATTGCTGTTACCATTGTCATTATCATTGCCATTGCCACTGCCACTGCCGTTACCATTACCAATACCATTACCAGTAACGTTATCTTTATCTCTATCTCTATCTCTACCTATATCTATATCTATATCTATATCTATATCTATATCTATATCTATATCTATATCTATATCTATATCTATATCTATATCTATATCTCTATCTATATCTATATCTATATCTACATCTCTATATTTATCGTTATCGTTATCGTTATCGTTATCATTATCATTATCATTATCATCATCATCATTATTATTGTTGTTGTTGTTGTTGTTATTACCATTATATCACAGACAATTAGGTAATTATCATAGGTATTATTATTAGTATCATAGGTAATCAACGTCAGGTTGAGAACCTTGAGGTGCAGAGTTCACATACGCAACCGACTGATCTACGGCTTGTTAAAGGACCAGCGAGCCCTATACGTTTCTGTTATGGTGCTTAACTTCCATACTTTGTGCCAGTTAGACTAATGAGGACGAGGGATCAGCGTTCACGGTAAGGGAAGAGCAACGGAAGTAACTGCGGCTAGAATTAAGAATATTAAGGTGCCCAGTACAGAGACGTAGCAGACTGACCGATGCTTTAGCCATATCGATCACCGAGTTTCCAGAAACGTTCAAATAGTAGGCCTAGAACTTGAATCGTTACGGTGTAAATGAAGTAAAAACAAAATTAATATTTATCATTACCAAGGCTGTAGGCATGTAACTACATCCACTATTTACAAGGGTGTGTTTATTTTGCATAATCTACGCCGTGTTCCAAACAATTACAATTAAAAAACCTGTATTACATTAAAATTATAGATGTCATCTCGTTGACGTGATGGAAACAAATTTCCAAACTTATTTTAAAATATACCGTCGTACATAGTATTAAAAATCTGCGTTTATTACTACTTTAACTATTAAATTACACTGGAAATACGAAAACTGGCCGCCGTTTTTCAACTTTTCGATTTCAATTTCAAAAAATTGTGAAAATTCAAAACAACTAACGTATGTTGTTTTTAACACCGATTACTATGGGGTAAATCAGGTTTGCAAACATTTAAAACAAAAAAGGTTTAAAATTTTTAGAGCTTTGAAATGGCAGCCATATTGAAATTAAACTAGTTTTTCTGGTTAACGTAAAATTGCAGACCGGCCAGAGAATTTAGCTTTTCTGATTTTGACAAATCGAGCTGGCATAGAACGTGTTGGCCGTCACGGTTACGCAGTCTGATTTCATATTCGAGCTGTCGTATTTACAAAAATCGATTCATCAAATTTTGGTTATGGAACTTAGCCAAAGTACTATATTCGAAATAAAATAATTTAATCCACAAGAAACTTTCAACTTTCGTTCGTGATGCGATGTCAAGCAAGCGTATAATCTTTTAATATGTCTATGGAACTTTGATCATCGGCAGCTAGAATGATTGATGACGTCACACAGCTTGCAACCGGTTTTGTCTTCTACTGCGCATGCGTGATACGATGATGTCATCTGTTAATAGCGTAAACACGAACATAAACATCCCTAATTACCGAAACATATGTAGGATTTCAAACATTTTGATTTGAGATGACGAAGAAAAACTGAAATCGATTTTGTGGGCACTTAGGCTCAACACATTTCAACTGAAAATTTTGCGTATTAGAAGACAATTGGATTTACAGATAATCAATTCAAAAAATAATAAATAATAATAACAGCCCGCATTGTTTAACGAAACGTGATAGCGGAACTCGTGTGGTCGACGCGGCTAAAGCACCGGTCAGTCTGCTGCGCCTCTGAACTGCGCATCTTAAGTTTCTTAGTTCTAGCCGTAGTTACTCCCGTTGCATTTCCCTTACCGTTAACGCTGATCCCTAGTCCGATCAGCGACGAGCGAAGTTCCAGTAAATAACAATAATACAAAATTTGTTATCGTGCTCTTATTTTTAAAATCACATTTAACCATTATAACTGCAATTAAAATATGCTAATTCGATGGATTTTTTTTTTACGTCCGACTATTGTGCACACTTGGGCTGATGCCCAAGTGGGATGGGATGATTTATAGCGTATGAAAATGACAAGTCCTCGCCGGGAATCGAACCCGGGTCCTCGGGGTGAAAGCCTAGTACGCTATCCACTAGGCCATCGAGGTGACTAATTCGATGGAATATGAAAATTAATATTTTTTATTGAGATCGATCATCAGTAAATTACTGTTGCCTTGAACCACTTGCGGATCCAGGGGACTGGAGGGGCTGCAGCCTTCCCTTGAAATTTAAATTAATTTGAAGAAAAATGAATTTATTAATTATCTAATTAAGTAAAATAAAAATGCCAACTACTGGTATAATTTTGCACTTTGTTAAAACGGTGGCTTCTGAACCTGTATGAACAAGTCCAGTGGGACAGGTTAAAGTTTAACTTATCCTTGACGTGAAAGGGGGGAAGAAGAAATAAGTAGGCGCACACATTTGTTAGTCAGGACACAAGTGTGAAGAGAGAAATGGCAGATAAAATCGACAAAAAAAATTGTTGATGAATTCGCGAAGTTGAAAATAGTTAGACATGAAGTGTATTATTATGAATTAAAACACTGAACTTAGTAAAAATGATTATAAAATGTATTTTTATTTATTCCTTTTAACATTTTAATTTATATTAATTTCTATATTATTTTTATGTATTCCATGTGACAGAGACTATTCCAAAATAAACCTATGTGTGCTGCAATAAATAACCTATTTTTTTAGGTTTTATCATAAAGATATAATTTTTTACCCTGAAGTAGACGGAATTATTGTACATGTTCATGAAACTATTGGAAATTATAATCATATTTTATGAGCTACCGGGTTTATCCTTGGGTCAGCCATCACTGGATCGTAATTGACCAAAAGCAATGAATGATTGTTTGGAAATTTCATACGAAAGTATCTTGTACTAGCATTACCCGTCGCGGCTTCGCCCACGAAACTTAAACTGTTTCAGTAATGTAATAATTTAGAAACGTAAAAAAATATATTAATAAAAGCGTGATCATCTAAACTCGTGATTATTTTACAGTGAATATGAAAAAATATTATAACCTGAATATGTTGTTTTATTGTCTTCAAACGTGTTACATTCGAATTTAAGTAAATCTGATCAAGAATATTTTTGTCCAATACAAACAGTTATATCTATTCTATATTTTTGTCCTTTTAGGGGATGAATTCGGGGGAAAATACTGAATTGCGTGTATCATAATTTGTATTTTAAAATATTTTGTTTACTTTTAAGAAAATTTGATAAAAAATATTTTTCTCCAATGCAAACACTCTTTTTCCTCCCATGATAACTCTTTTTCCATTTTTATTCTTTTAAGGGATGAATTAAGAAAAATGTTGAAATATGTGTTTCATAGCATATTTCTAGAATATAAGATAAAAATATTTTTTCAATACTAAATTGTACCTCTTTTTTATATTTTATACCTTCTTTCAATCACTTTAGGGGATGCGTTTTGGGGAAAAGGTGAAAAATATATTTCATTACTTATACTTAAGAGTGACTATGTTACGTTTTAAGAAGGTCAGATGAAAAACATATTTTTCCAATAAAAATTGTTGTACATCATGTTTACCTCTTTAGGGATTGCATACTGGAAAATCGTTTTTCAGTGCACCCCTTTTTCAGTGCATCTCGACAATGTTGTAAGAAGGTACCCTGAAAATTTCAAGTCTCTAGCTATAATAGTATTGGATGTACGTTGATTATTAAATTTGGACTGGGTAAGTAGTTTAATGGCGTCAAAATCATATTTTTGCAAAATCCTTTATTAGTGCACCTTGACATTGTTGTAAGAATGTACCTTGAAAATTTCAAGTCTCTAGCTATAATAGTATTGGCTGTACGTTGTTTATTAAATTTGGACTGGGTAAGTAGTTTAATGGAGTTAAAATCAATTTTTTGCAAAATTAGTACGCGCTTACATATTAAAACGAAGGTATCCTCAAAATTTCAAGTCTCTAGGTTTTATAGTTTGGGCTGTACGTTGATCAGTCAGTCAGTCAGGACATTGCCTTTTATATACATAGATAACGCCCAAAAGGACGTGTCACATTGTTTTGATTCAAATCCATTAAAGATATCGGCTTTTGACTTAACGATGATGAATATAATTGTTAGTTATTTAATGTAATACTGGCTGAATATGAGCCGTCCTATCATGATTTTGACTATTTTACTGAGAAAGAGCATAAAATTCCCATTTTAGTTGGTCCAGTAACATTTTTCGTAAATATTACGGTTACCACTATGTTCAGTATAATTATCTGCCTTCCCTAGCTTCGTCAATTCTACTTTCGTTGACGCGTTTCGGAGAACCTCCATCTTCAAAAACTATATCTATACTGGTCACCAATATTATGGCCCGTCCTATTTATATCTAAATATGATGAGCCATAATATTAGTGACCAGTATAGATATAGTTTTTGAAGATGAAAGTTCTCCGAAACGCGTCAACAAAGAAGAATTGACGAAGATATGGAAGGCAGATCATTATACTGAACATAGTGATAATAATCGTAGCAGAAAAGAAGAAGAATATAAAAAGAATTACGGTTACCGGTTAAATTGGCGGAAAACGTTACGTGCGCTTCAATGCGTGGTGTAGTGACCAGACAATGAAGTTATACTTTAAGGGAAGTTCTTTGAACTACTGGAGACTCGGTGGACGATGTGGCTACATCACCGGTCAGTCTACTGCGTCTGTGAACTGCGCACATTAAGGTTCTTAGTTCTAGCCGCAATTATCCCGTTGCTTTTCTCTTATCATTTTTGTTGGCGACTTATGGTTTCTTGATCACATTAGTCTTAAGTTTTTTCTTCTTTGACCGCTCAGGAATTTGTCCTGAATGTTTGATCGTAGTTTTGAAATACTTTAACATATACCTAGGCATCTAGGCTTATCTTCTGTTGCATGTTTAGTTTTTAGGTATTTGAGAACTCGAGTTGATCCATACTCCCGAAGCTTCGTGTTTGTTTTTATATAAACAATATGAAATGTCCGAATAAACTGTAAGAATAACTTACGTTTTAATGGTAACTGTAATGGTTAAATCATAAGAAAACAAACACGTAAGATTCTGGGGTGCTGCCATTTTGAAATTGTTGATCAGATTTTGCTGGATTCAAGATTTCTGACTGATTGCTACAAATTTCTGTCAGCAAACTATCGGTAAAAAAAGCAAAACCTTATCGTTTGTTGCAATCTAAGTGTTTTGATTTCTCAAAATAGGTTTAACAAATTCTGATCGATTTTAAATAGCTAAAAAATTAACAAAAAACCGTTAGTTTACTCTAAAATTGGAATAACGTGTTTTTAAGTCAGGTGTTATGTTGTAGTGGGAATGTAGTGTGCAATGATCATGCCTTCTCTCAACCACGCCGATAAATAATCAGTTTTTTGTTTCTTTTTTTAGTTGTTTTCTTTTCTCTCCTTTCAGCTATGCTTAGATTGATTTTTTTAATGATTTTTTTTTTTGTGTTTAACGTCCGACTATTGTGCACACTTGGGCTAATGCAGACAATGGGATGATTTATAGCGTATGAAAATGCCAAGCCCTGGCCGGGAATCGAACCCGGGTCCTCGGGGTGAAAGCCCAGTACGCTATCAACTAGGCCACCGAGGCGGCTTTTTTTTAATGAATGTTATAATGTATTTATATTTACGGAATGCTTTTATTATTACGAATTTTACAGTAAAAATAATTCTTTTTTTTAATTATAATTGCACTTTTTTATGTATTTATTGTTTTTGGGTGAAACAAATAAAATAAATAATCACTGCACGCAGCTGTCTCGCTTACATGGTAGAAGCAGGTTTTCAAAATTATTTTTGTCATTATCAATTTTTGAAATTGTGATTTCACCATCATAATGAGCATTGAAATCTGCACGAATTAGCATTTTAAACGTTTAAATTACATTTGAAACAAAAAAATTAACCACTTTCGAATTCAATTTCGTAATTTAACGGATTTTCGTAATTCGAAATATCAAATTTACGCAGTTTGTAGCGCCGATTACGGTGGTGAAATCGGATTTTCAAAACATTTTGAAGTAAGAAATTTATGAATTTTTAAAGTTTTAAAATGTTTTTTTTACTGTTTTACAGTTTCAACAAATAAAACATTTTGAAACTGTTGAACGAATTTTGCTGGTTTACGAACTTTTTTTCATTATTTTATTTTAAGGCGAAAAGCACGTTGAGGCTATTATCGCTTCCCTAAATGTAAGTGTGAGAGTAAAGTGTTAAAGCCGTAAGTGTAGTGTTGTAAGTGTAAGTGTGTGTTAGACTCGGGTGCCGCGAGGGACGTCTAAATCCTCTCAATAGGTGCAGATAGTCTGCATTACCCTGCTGGGCGGTTTACGAACTTGCCCAAGCTATTACCATAATAGATTTTAGCGCCAAGTTTCAATCGAATAGGACCAAAATTGCAAAGTGATGTAGAGGTCAGGATCAGCGCTCATTTTAAGGTACCGGGCCTGGGTATTACCATGATAACTTTTTTTTTATTTTATTTTACGCTACAACTAAATAATAAAACTTATCTAGCAGCTTAAATCTAATAACAGTTAACTATTTGGCGGAATTTAGTCCACTGATTTAAGTCCACCAGATATCCACTACGGGAAACAAAGTATCATCACTGCACTAAATCTACAGGCTTGGTTCTCTTAAGTCTCCTTATTACCCTGTTGGTACTTGAGATCTGGAGCACTGCTGGATTTTCATGATTAATAAGCTTCTTTAAATGCTTAATTGCTGTAATTTTAATTTCCTCATTTACTGTGTTCATCTTTAAATCTCTGTGGATGTCATCATTCCTAATATACCAAGGGGCGTTAACAATTCCACGTAGCACCTTGTTTTGGAAGTTTAACCATGATAACTACTCAAAAAAAATACTTTATTTTTTCTAAGGAATTCAAAAATGTACAGTACTAACAACTTCGTAAATTATAATACGTTTAGTCGCCTCGGTGGCCTAGTTGATAGCGTACCAGGCTTTCACCCCGAGGACCCGGGTTTGATTCCCGGCCAGGGCTTGGCATTTTCATACGCTATAAATCATCCCATCGTCTGCATTAGCCCAAGTGTGCACAATAGTCAGACGTTATGAAAAAAAAAAAAAAAAAAAAAAATATATATATATATTTACATATCACTGGAGGTTAAACGTATTATATATATATATATATATATATATATATATATATACGTTTAACCTCCAGTGATATGTACAGACACAGTCAGCACAGGTAAAGAAATTTTTCGCTAAAAGAACACGAGACATCTGACAAAATATAAAAATTGTTAAGTCGTACAATCGCCAATAAGAAAGTAAATAACACTGCCCTCTCATAAGAGGTGTCCGCTAAAGAGAGGTTCCATTAAACACAAAACGTGTTCTACAGGATCGATGCACACTTCATGGTCAAGGGTGAAGCGGCTACGACAGCTAACAAGAATTCAGTCGCTGGGCAGTTTGTTTAACATTATTCTTAGAGCTTACAGGTTAGGATGGATGTTGGAAGGAAAGTGTTTATCGCTGGCCGCAGAGGCTGGAGGCAAGATAGGCGCGCCGAGCAGTCTGCACAGGACCAGTACAGTCCCTCGCAAAAGCCGGCCTAGGTCTAGCGGGCGCTCAATGCGTCAGGCCTAGAGATGGGCGATATTTCGCTGACTGTGACTTTGCCACAGGTACTTTTATCACAGTTAACAACAGTGACGAATACCTGTGACTCAGTAGAAAATATATTGGCGGCAGTACGTACTGGATTTGTCATCAGTCACTGCTCGCTTGTGCTGCGATCTTGCGGAGATATTAGCCTTGTTCCCATGACCCGTGGCTTGACGAGTGTACTCGCAGACTTCTGATCTGCCATGGTCTGTCGAATTCCGACCGCAAGCCGTTCCTATGGCGCGGAAAGACCTGTGCCTTGGCGAATCTCGAGCGACCACTAGTCGCTCGTTGCGTTTATGTTTTTTTTAATTTAATTTTTTTTTTTGAAGTGCATACTTTTTTGGCAGACTTGACTGTTTACCTTTTTTGGACAGTGGATTTTCCGTCATGCCAGAATCTTCAATCTAAAATTGAGTACGTAAGAATGCTAATACCCCACACACGCACGCACACACACACACACACACACACACACACACACACACACACACACACACACACACACAAGTAGACTTGAAATGACTACTTCTAAACAGCTGATTTCCTGATACCTAGATTTGGAGATAGACTACAGAAATAAAATGTAAAAGTTAGTTTTTACAACAGTTTCAACCATATAGGGGGGTAGCATTTTGAGAAACTTGTGCAACTCTAAAATCCTAAAACAAAGTTTTGTACGAAATTTCAGCCCTTAACGATTTTTGGATCAGGAACTACAGGTGATAGAATGTAAAGTTCCTTTTCCACCGAATTTTAACCATTTAGGGGTGGAATTTTATAAAACCCATTTCCCCACCCCAACGTAACTACTATTTGTTTACGAAATACTTGTTTCAGAACAAAGTTTAAACTGAGGCCATTCCATACGTTTTAATAGCATTAAAAAACATTAAAAGTTAGTAAATATGTCT
The DNA here is from genome assembly GCA_022606455.1 of Callitettix versicolor. Classification (NCBI taxonomy): domain Eukaryota; kingdom Metazoa; phylum Arthropoda; class Insecta; order Hemiptera; family Cercopidae; genus Callitettix; species Callitettix versicolor. The sequence continues at coordinate 56,942,404 of CM040187.1, read as the reverse complement.
AAAAAGAATTTGTACAAAGCAATAATGCTTGACATTTTTATAAACCCAACTCTTTTCGTTTAAATTAATCTCGAAATTTAAATTCGTTTGTCAAAGCGATTTTGGTTCTTTTTCGAAACAATAAAAACGCATAAAACAAAGATTGTATAAGCAAATTTTTGTCACCAGAAATTTGTGAAAATGGTGGTCAATTTTACAATTTCGAATTGTTGACTTTTATTTCTCATTAACAATTACCAAGTCCATACAAACTTTGTTTTTTGCGTATTTTCATTGGAAAATGAGTCATCATGCATCATATCTGTCCTAGGACTCGGTGATTGATTTAGCTGATCCGCTTCAAGGTCGTAGTTTCTAGACGCATTTACTGCCATAAACTTTACACTTTCCGTTGACCGATCCCTCGCTCTCATTAGTCCACCTATCACAAAGTAAGGAATCGCAACTGGTCACAAGAATCCGGACATTTTCAAGATCCGTTAATATTTCATTTTCATGTTTATGAATTCTCTGTTTGTATTTACGTGTACGCACTTTATGGTTCAAAATATTTGGAAAAAATATGACGCAGAAATTGATTTTGTTAATAGCTTGGACAAGTTTGACTTCCGGTAATATCTGTTCAACCGTTTTCTTAGCGGTCTTTGAAAAGCTTGAACGAATGAATATTAGAAGCTATAAGCGTACTGCGACTTTTATAGATCTTCATCCATAAATGGATAAGATGAGACTTTGTGCTCATCTTCATCCATTCCTGAGACTCTCAGTTACAGTATCTTCTCCAGTTTTAGCCTCTTCATGAAATCCAGGCCTTGGAGAGGATTCAATGGGTAGATCCCCTACTTTTAATTGGTCTCCCAGAATACTAGCTCATCTCGTACCAGCAGAATACAGTTTACCAGCACGTGATAGGGAGTTTCTACTTCCTTCCCACAGTATCTGCAAGTTGGATCTTCTAATAAGCCAAGATTCCTAAGATTTATTAAGGGTGCCATGTAAGGAAGACCGTCAGAAGTCTTAGCTTATTTTTACTAAAGCAGATACAGATATTTGCTTTTCTCCTGTCAAAGTTTCAGAGGAGCTCATTGGCTCGCCTTAAACCTCGCTTATCATTCCAGTGCTAGAGCCTCTTCTTCCTCTCTAAACTTCATCCTGAAGTAGCTGTTTTCATGTCCGCAAAACGGTTCTAGTCCTATACGTTTTTTTAATTATTAGATGGCCTAAACTTCTATTGATCCTGGTTTTGCCGCTCAGCTATTTAGCTTATTGTGCAACTTCGTCCATAGGTTCAACCTTCGTAATCCAACCTCAGGTTTTTAGAGAACAGTGAGATATTTTGGATAGTGTTACCCTGTTCTATCGTCTGTCCCCCACTCCAGAGAGTGCCTAGGGGTTCAAATCGCTTTCTGTCCAAGCCTGTACTGTCAAAAAGTATGGTGTTTCCTCAGCTTTACCACATTTCCTACACAAAAGATTTGTCATATGAAAACCCATTTTGTGTAGATTACTACGGAACGTCCAGTGTCCCGTCAGAAGCCTCGTTAGCCTCCGCAGATCCGTTCTGTTCAGCCTAAGGGTCTCGCCTGTGAGGGTTCTAGTTGGACCAACAAGCGATATAGTTGAATCTGGGATCTAGTTGGGGTCTCTTTTATTGTACAAGACCGTTCATTCTCTCCCAAGACATTTGGTGTTCCTTAGAAACCCATTGGCAAACATACCTGCGTGCTAGATGATGCGGTATAATCTGCGTTCGTAACCTTTTAACACCAGTTTCCGACGAACCGCCAAATGATTCAGCACCAAATCTTCCTTTACCCCAGAGGGTCCGGCTTCTTTTGAATGCCCAAATTTATCGTGTTGCTTATCCTTTCAAGCCAGACTCCTTCTTTTAAGATAATGCGAAGGCTTCTTAAACCCTTTTCTTTCGTAGTTGACCAATGGAAAACCGTACCTTCGATACAGCTCCCTGTCCTGTCTGACGTTACCATCTTTCAGATTAAGCAGGACATCCTCCTCCATGGATGACAGATCGTCTATGCTTAATTTGTCAAGAGCATGCATTCGCATTCGATCCTAGGTCTGCACTCCAGTGGAATACTTTTGGTCCGGCCCACACTCCCCTTGATTCCTTAGTTCTTGTTTTTAGTTCGATTCGACCATACAATTCCCACGAGTACCAGGTTTCTAATAGTCTATTAATTCAGTGACCCGTTTAAAGCAATAAGGAGCAAATTCTACTAGGTTCCTCCTTGTGCCCAGTAGGCCCCGTTAAAGACACTGAATATGCCTCCGGTGTCATTCAGCCTTCGGCATGGACCGCACACCTTGGCTTAGGGCACCCCTCCTCTTAGTTCGTCCAGGCATTGGTTTCCAGTTCAGGTTAGCCTTGCCTAAAGACCGGACCCTCAAAACGGTTTTTTTAAGGGACCCAATAAGTTCTGTAACTTGGGTCGATGGCTAAAAAAGTTCTGTAACTTGGGTCGATGGCTAAAAAAGTTCTGTAAGTTGGGTCGATGCCTAAACACGTTCTGTAAGTTGGGTCGATGCCTATGTCATTGCCAGCTCGTCTGCTTTCTCGTCTCAGGATTTTAAAAGCTTAAAAACGTCATAACTTTTTACCTTACATTTTTTTTAAAAAAAAACTTGACGTCACCATCAAAATCAGCAACAGTTGGCATTATAAATTTTCAAATTTTATTAAAACTTTTAAATGCCGATTTATGCAGATATCATAGCTGATTAACTAAATGTTCAACAAAAAACCTGTAAGATGCGTAGTATATACCGTTATTAAATTTTATTATTTTTTTTAGAATTTCGTTTACGACCCACCAGCGAAAATACCACATTTACCGAAAATACCACGTTTATTTTAAATTAATAAATATGATACTTTAAAAGGCGCGCATTTTGGAGGAATTTAAATTATTCTTTCAATCATTCTAGCATATAGATTACGTGTATGTTGTAAACTAGAAATACGTTAAACCTTTTTTGCACTAAAAGACGTATCAGTGCCTTCAAACAGACATTTCGTAGAACAACGTTTTTTTAAGCTTGCAATCTTAAAGCAAATTTTCGCACGATGTCTATACTTTCTCTAGATCTACATTATAAACTATCTACAGGAAAGTAAAAACGCCTTCAAACTTAAGAGTGTATGGATACTATCGGTCATACTGAACGTATTCCTTACAAGAATAATATTAAGACACATTAGCAAAAAATGCGAAGTAAAAATTTTAAAAATGTGGTACACCTTCCCACATAAAATTCCTTTAAAATATCATATCAAACATAATTATCACCAAAAGCGAAGTACTCTTAATATTTAATTAACATTAGAGTTAAAGGAAATAGATTCAATATAGCCTATAATTAACATTAGAGTTAAAGGAAATAGATTCAATATAGCCTATCCGACAGCGCCCACAGCCTCTTAAATCAACCTGTGCAAATTAATTTAAACTCCGGGCTACACACACAAGCTGCGGCCGAAACCATCGTTTCCTCTCTACACCGGAAGTAGTGTGCGCGTAAAAAAAACGGCCCAAAAACCCGAGTGCCTCGCCCAAGTGGGTCAGCGGAGGTATGTACCGCGGGCCGAAATTCCTGCCGCCCGATCCACAAATCACATTTTCAATTAGGACCCGCTTTTCGTTTTCTTTTTTTTTGTAATGTTTTTTAAACTTTGCCGACGGTGGTGGGTTCCGAAAGTAATGGCGGATGAATTAGGCATACTCGTTGCGCATGCGCGCGTGTTTGTTTAGCTGTCGTCAGGTTATCAGCTGTTCACTTCTCTACACTAGGCCGTTTCCAGAGGAAGTTGTTTCAATTGAAAAATGCTATGTAAATTTTAACAACGTTCCATTACGTTTTGAAGCTAAATAAAAAAATATATATAACACATTTTTTGAAACAAATTATTGTTTATTGAACGAAAAGTGGAAAATACAATGGTGTGAGAAACACAACCCGTAGAGGGCCGCGATGATAGGCTGATGGATAAACCGCACTCCAAGAAATCATTGGCGCTCTCAGACAAGAACATCTTCGAAAGAGGTTCGCTAAGTGGGCAGTAGGGATCCGGTGTAGAGGGGAACTTAGAAAAACCATGGAAGGTAATGCGGTAACTGTCTTTTAAGGATTTATCTGTACAGGGTAAAATCTTATACCACGGACAAACCGTGCATAGATTATTTAGAATGGATAAAAAACCACAGGTCACGTAATTAACCTAGCGAAGCGAGTTCCCTGTTCCAACTCGATCATTCGGTAACCGCATTTGTTTGTTACGCAGTTTTGACCAAACTCATTAATCGATTGTTTTGAAATTTGACAAGAAGGTACCCTGCATAAAGCCCGAACGAGTATGTATTCGATTTTCCCTATTCACATCCGTTTCAAAATGGCGGCCTCACGATAACGCTCGTAACTTTGTCCACCAATTTAACCAGTAACCGTAATATTACACAGAATATTACAGAACCAACTTCATTGCAAATTGTCTACTCTTTCTCTACGAAATGTTCAAAATTATGATAGGTCTTGCCGTTCAGCCAGTATTACAGGAAATAACCAGCAACTATATTCTCAACGATGAATCAGAAGTAAATGGGAAATATCTTATACACACTATTTTCGAGCTTGATGTACCTTCCAAGTATAAAGTATACATCAAACAATCGGCCAATGCGTTCGAATAAAACTGCGTACACTCGTTATCGTTAAATCAGAGGCTGCCATCTTGAAACGGAAATAAATAGGTAAGAATGTTTCACAAACGTCATTTGGGCTATACACAAGATATAATTTCGTACAAATTTTCAAAACGTTTCATTTGGTCAAAACCGCGTAACAAGCACAAATCAAATGTCGAACGGTCGAATTGAAATATACACATTGCTAAGTTCGGTAATGAAATTTTAAATTAAGCATTTTTGCAACCTTCCCCAGTTTTCTGAATCAATTAACTACATATTAAAAAAAATGTATGGTATATGGTAGGTTTATATAAAGCAAACCAAAACACTGCCACTCAGATAGTTCGTTCCTCCTTTGGTGAGCTTAAAAAACCATTTTGAAGTCGTATTAGTTAGGTTTATATAAAAACCGAAACACTGCCACTATGATAGTTCGTTGATCCTTTGGTGAGTTAACGAAAACCATTTTGAAGTAGTATGAGTTAGGTTTATATAAAGCAAACCAAAACACTGCCACTGAGATAGTTCGTTGATCCTTTGGTGAACTAACAAAAACCATTTTGAAGTCGTATGAGTTAGGTTTATATAAAGCAAACCAAAAAACAGCCACTGAGATAGTTCGTTGATCATTTGATGAACTAACGAAAACCATATTGAAGTCGTATGAGTTACGTTTATAAAAAGCAAACCTAAATACTGCCACTGTGATAGTTCGTTGATCCTTTGGTGAGCTAAAAAAACCATTTTGAAGTAGTATGAGTTAGGTTTATATAAAGGAAACCAAAACACTGCTACTGAGATAGTTCGTTGATCCTTTGGTGAGCTAAAAAAACCATTTTGAAGTAGTATGAGTTAGGTTTATATAAAGCAAACCAAAACACTGCCACTGAGATAGTTCGTTGATCCTTTGGTGAGCTAAGCAAAACCATGTTAAAGTCGTATGAGTTAGGTTTATATAAAGCAAACCAAAACATTGCCACTGTGATAGTTCGTTGATCCTTTGGTGAGCTAAGCAAAACCATGTTGAAGTCGTATGAGTTAGGTTTATATAAAGCAAACCAAAAACTGCCACTGAGATAGTTTCTTGATCCTTTGATGAACTAACGAAAACCATTTTGAAGTCGTATGAGATAGGTTTATATAGAGAAAACCAAAACACTGCCACTAAGATAGTTCGTTGATCCTTTGATGAACTAATGAAGTCGTATGAGTTAGGTTTATATAAAGCAAACCAAAACACTGCCACTGTGATAGTTCGTTGATCCTTTGGTGAGCTAAAAAAACCATTTTGAAGTAGTATGAGTTAGGTTTATATAAAGCAAACCAAAACACTGCCACTGGGATAGTTTTTTGATCCTTTGGTGAGCCACAAAAACCATTTTGAAGTAGTATTAGTTAGGTTTATATAAAGCAAACCAAAACACTGCCACTGAGATAGTTCGTTGATTCTTTGGTGAAATAACGAAAACCATATGGAAGTCGTATGAGTTAGGTTTATATAAAGCAAACCAAAACACTGCCACTGAGATAGTTCGTTAATCCTTTGATGAACTAACGAAAACCATATTGAAGTCGTATGAGTTAGGTTTATATAAAGCAAACCAAAACACTGCCACTGAGATAGTTCGTTGATCCTTTGGTGAACTAACGAAAACCATTTTGAAGTCGTATGAGTTAGGTTTATATAAAGCAAACCAAAACACTGCCACTGAGATAGTTCGTTGATCCTTTGGTGAACTAACGAAAACCATTTTGAAGTCGTATGAGTTAGGTTTATATAAAGCAAACCAAAACACAGCCACTGAGATAGTTCGTTGATCCTTTGGTGAGTTAACGAAAACCATTTTGAAGTCGTATGAGTTAGGTTTATATAAAGGAAACCAAAACACTGCCACTGAGATAGTTCGTTGATCCTTTGGTGAGTTAACGAAAACCATTTTGAAGTCGTATGAGTTAGGTTTATATAAATGAAACCAAAACACTGCCACTGAGATAGTTCGTTGATCCTTTGGTGAACTAACGAAAACCATTTTGAAGTCGTATGAGTTAGGTTTATATAAAGCAAACCAAAACACAGCCACTGAGATAGTTCGTTGATCCTTTGGTGAGTTAACGAAAACCATTTTGAAGTCGTATGAGTTAGGTTTATATAAAGGAAACCAAAACACAGCCACTGAGATAGTTCGTTGATCCTTTGGTGAGTTAACGAAAACCATTTTGAAGTCGTATGAGTTAGGTTTATATAAAGGAAACCAAAACACTGCCACTGAGATAGTTCGTTGATCCTTTGGTGAGTTAACGAAAACCATTTTGAAGTCGTATCAGTTAGGTTTATATAAAGCAAACCAAAACACTGCCACTGAGATAGTTCGTTGATCCTTTGGTGAACTAACGAAAACCATTTTGAAGTCGTATGAGTTAGGTTTATATAAAGGAAACCAAAACACTGCCACTGAGATAGTTCGTTGATCCTTTGGTGAACTAACGAAAACCATTTTGAAGTCGTATGAGTTAGGTTTATATAAAGCAAACCAAAACACTGCCACTGAGATAGTTCGTTGATCCTTTGGTGAACTAACGAAAACCATTTTGAAGTCGTATGAGTTAGGTTTATATAAAGGAAACCAAAACACTGCTACTGAGATAGTTCGTTGATCCTTTGGTGAGCTAAGCAAAACCATGTTGAAGTCGTATCAGTTAGGTTTATATAAAGGAAACCAAAACACTGCCACTGTGATAGTTCGTTGATCCTTTGGTGAGCTAAGCAAAACCATGTTGAAGTCGTATGAATTAGGTTTATATAAAGTAAACCAAAACACTGCTACTGAGATAGTTCGTTGATCCTTTGGTGAGCTAACGAAAACCATTTTGAAGTCGTATGAGTTAGGTTTATATAAAAACCGAAACACTGCCACTGAGATAGTTCGTTGATCCTTTGGTGAGCTAAAAAAACCATTTTGAAGTCGTATGAGTTAGGTTTATATAAAGCAAACCAAAACACAGCCACTGAGATAGTTCGTTGATCCTTTGGTGAGTTAACGAAAACCATTTTGAAGTCGTATGAATAGATCATAGCATATAAAAAATAGGCCTACATCATCATTTTTCTCTAAAACGTCTGACATAAGAATCTCCAAAACCTATCCATCTACTAAGATTAAGTCTTGTTCATCCAGTTATATCTTGTTAGTTGGATGATTACCATCGGGTTAAAACACGTCCTATACTTCTTTCCTCTGTCCGAGGTCTACACTCGGTTATTCAAGTCCATACGTCGTCACCCTAGGTCCATTTCATTTTGGTTTTTCTGTCGGCTACGTATTCTTTGGATTTCTTTGTTTGTCTCCAAGCGTTCTTAGCGATATTAGTAAAATTTCGTAATTTCTCTTTTTAGGATCCAAGTTTGAGTTCCGTATATCGTAACATTATTGAACAAATGTTCTGGTTTTTAGTGTATTCGGGAGATTGGTAGGAAAACCAATTCATATTTCACTTGGGGGGGCAAGGACTCCAAAAATTCTGTATTAGGTTGGAAGGGAACAGAGGTTGAAATACCACACAGGATACCGTAAGTGGTAAAGGGGTCCCCCATAAATATTGTGACGATAAAGCGAAAATATTATGGTTAAATGTTCTAAACGTAAATGTAATTTTACTTTTATGAGATCAGTTTAATCGAAAATAAAAATAGTTACAGAAGAAATTGTCTACATGTGTCATGTTTTAGGGCTTGTTTTGATGTTGGATTTTGCGGGACGCGTGATGCGAGGAACAAGTTTATATTGAACATATAACAGTATATTTTGCGCGTCGCAAGTCTCATATTAAAATAATTGTAACTAAAAATATCTGTTTTGAACCGGGATCCTTGCGCGTGTGACAAGCGGTAACCACTACACTATGAAGAAATTCGACCAATTTAAGTATACGAAATGAATCGTTAATTTAATTTTGGTAGTTTAAAAGATCAGCTGTTTTATATTGATTTGTAAAGATCACCAGTAAAACAGGTGACAGGCTGTAATAAGTTTCAGGTTATGTTGTTAAAAACTACGTTAATTTTTCGTGTTTTCGAACAAATTATCGTAACTAAAATAAAAAAAAGAAAGAGAAAACACGATATATTATTGTTATTTTTAGTTCCATAACAGAAATTTCTTATGTCTACATTATTTAGAGTGAACTATTTGTTACAGTTATTTAATAATACGAGGGCTATTCAGAAAGTAGATTACGTTTTTGGATAAAAAAAAAAACTAAGTACAGGAAAAAAATTTTATTATATACATTTGAAAGAGGAACTAAAATACTATTTTTCGACATAATCGCCAAACAAATTTAGACATTTGTCATATCGGTGAACTAGCTTTGAAATTCCCGTGTCGTAGAATTCCGCCGCCTGTGACGCCAGCCAGTCAGTCACGCCCGTGAGGGACAGGAAAGGTGTTCTTCTGGTTGACTTCCTAGAACGTGGAGCAACCATAAACTCAGAAAGGTATTGCCAAACATTACGAAACTTAAGACGAGTTATCCAGAACAAGCGGAGAGGAAAACTGAGTGCAAAAGTGTTGTTTTGCACGACAATGCCCGCCCTCACACGGCAAATCGAACAAAAGACGTCTTGACGGCCTTCAAGTGGGAGATTTTCCCTCATCCACCCTACAGTCCGGACCTGGCACCTAGTGATTTCCACTTATTCCCGAAGATGAAGACTTGGCTTGCAACACAGCGCTTCGATGACGACGCAGATCTCCGCGCGGGCGTGACTGACTGGCTGGCGTCACAGGCGGCGGAATTCTACGACACGGGAATTTCAAAGCTAGTTCACCGATATGACAAATGTCTAAATTTGTTTGGCGATTATGTCGAAAAATAGTATTTTAGTTCCTCTTTCAAATGTATATAATAAAATTTTTTTCCTGTACTTAGTTTTTTTTTTATCCAAAAACGTAATCTACTTTCTGAATAGCCCTCGTAGTTTGGATTTGTAGTAAGTAGTTTGAAAAATTATCGATACAGACCATGTTTTAATGCTTCAAGTGAAGATTTTGAATTTTTCCTAATTCTTGTGAGGCGACGCCCGCAAGCCCTCTGGAAGTTGGGAAAAAGACGTTTAAGCTAACTATACAGGCCTATTGTTCTTGTCTTTTTATAAATTTCAATGACAAGGTAAACTGAATTTTACATTTAACAAAAAAAATTTTGGTTTCGTGTAATAGGCAGGAATGGTTTTGAATTTACAAGTAGGCCTAAGTACTCGTATTATTAATGGCTAAAAGGGGTTTTGCAAGCAAAAAATTTACTGTTAATTAATCTGAGTTTCTATAATTAACTAATTAATTATAATTAGTTTACTAATTAATTAGTTATAACTGAATAACTATAATTAAATGTTATAGTGCTCGAAGTTCTGGAGTTGTGTATTATTGTACTTGAATAAATCGTAATAATCTCTGTGTATAAGTAAATGGCCTATATATATATATATATATATATATATATATATATATATATATATATATATATATATATATATATAGGTTACGTGAAAATGAATATAGTAATTATATTGTTACACTTTAATATTACATTTGTATGGCTGCCCTGCTGGAAACAAGGAAATACACAGCCTCCTTGTGGCTGTTCTCCAGTTTTGTTTGTCATTCAATTATTATTTTCGTTTGTTGTAAACTTGCCTTTAATTTTAAAAACGAATAACTAGCAGTTCAAAGAACAGCAGACCTTGCAGTATATTCTTAATAGGCCTATACAGAGCGCTCCACGACAGGGTTCGTAATTTTTTCCACCAATTTGAACCGGTAACCGTAATATTTACGAAATATATTTATGCGCTTTCCATTTTATGCGCTTTCTCAATGAAACGATTAAAATTATGTTACATCTTTCCATTATCTAAAAGTTCCAGATCTACACTGTAACTACACTTTCAACATTAAAAGGGTAATCTCGAAAAATCTTACTTTATACAAAGTACCTTATACCAAATTTCAAAACAATCGGCCAATACGTTTGATTAAAATTGCGTACACTACCCATCGTTAAATTAGAGGCTGCCATCTTGAAACGGAAGTAAATAAGAAAAAACGTTACAACTGCTAATTTCGGCTTTATACGAGATTGTTTACTAAATTTCAAAACAATCGGCCAATGCGTTTTGACTAAAATTGCGTACACTCGTTATTGCAAATCAAAGACTGCCCATCTTCAAACAGAAGTGAACGGGCAAAAGTCTTAAATATACATTTTTCGGCTTTATACAAGATACCTTCGTACCGAACGCATTAAACAGTCGGTCAATGCGTTTGACCGAAAGTGCAAACGCACTTATTTATTACGCACTCTTTATTGTAAATAAGAGGACGCCATCTTGAAACAGACGTGGATGGGAAAAAATCCTACAAACACTCTTTCGGGCTTTATATAAGGTACCTTCGCACCGAATTTGAAAACATCGGTCAATGCGTTTGGCCGGAAGTGCAGCACTCGTTATTGTAAATAAGAGGACGCCATCTTGAAACAGACGTGGATGGGAAAAAATCCTACAAACACTCTTTCGGGCTTTATATAAGGTACCTTCGCACCGAATTTGAAAACATCGGTCAATGCGTTTGGCCGGAAGTGCAGCACTCGTTATTGTAAATAAGAGGACGCCATCTTGAAACAGACGTGGATGGGAAAAAATCCTACACACACTCTTTCTGGCTTTATATTAGGTACCTTTGTACTGAATTTGAAAACATCGGTCAATGCGTTTGGCCGGAAGTGCAGCACTCGTTATTGTAAATAAGAGGACGCCATCTTGAAACAGACGTGGATGGGAAAAAATCGCACACACACAATTTCGGGCTTTATATAAGGTACCTTCGCACCGAATTTGAAAACATCGGTCAATGCGTTTGGCCGGAAGTGCAGCACTCGTTATTGTAAATAAGAGGACGCCATCTTGAAACAGACGTGGATGGGAAAAAATCCTACACACACTCTTTCTGGCTTTATATTAGGTACCTTTGTACTGAATTTGAAAACATCGGTCAATGCGTTTGGCCGGAAGTGCAGCACTCGTTATTGTAAATAAGAGGACGCCATCTTGAAACAGACGTGGATGGGAAAAAATCGCACACACACAATTTCGGGCTTTATATAAGGTACCTTCGTACCGAACGCATTGAACAGTCGGTCAATGCGTTTGGCCGAAAGTGCTTGCACTTGTTATTGTAAATAAGAAGACGCCATCTTGAAACAAACCAAATGCCTAACGTCGAGTTGAAACAGAGGGCTCGGTCAAATTTACTTGTGTACGTACTTTTAAAAAGTGTAAATTTCATTTTTTTTTCTTTGAAATGCTGCAAAACAAGACAGCAATGTTCTAGTTACTGAAACGTCCGCAGCGGCGCTCCGCTCACCGTTAGTTTTTGATTTACGTGCGTGTACAAATAAACGGGCGGCAAATTATGTACGCCATTATTAAATCCGGCATTACAGCATTCTGGTGTGTCGTATGGCTGGCAATGGAATGCCGCGCCACTACTTCTGTCCGAGTAGCAGTATTTACATGGTTAGCGAATATTATAATACAGTATTGTGGTGGTCCGACGGCAAGCTGGGTGGCCAGTGGACACGTAAGACGCAAATAATTACGGTAGCCCGCGCAACTGTCTCGCTGACGTGATGGAAACGAATTTCCAACAGATTCTTTGTTACCTTTTATTTTCTTTAATCTAATTCACCGTCACAATTAATCTGCACAAATTAGCATTGAATATTTGAAAATTAAATTGAAGTTTTAAAATTTTAATTTATAAAAAGTGTGTGTGTGTGTGTGTGTGCGCGCGCGCGCGCGCGTGCGTGTTTAGCATGCTTACGTCCACAATTTTGGACCGATTTTATTCAAACTTGGCATAAAAATCGATGGTAATAGCCTTAACAATTTCGTTAATCAGGAAAATTCGTTCAACAGTTTCAAAATGTCAGCCATTTGAAATATTTTAAAACTCATTACTTTTGGGTGTTACATTTTTGGTCTTACGCAGCGTTAAAAACTGCCTCACAAACGTTTTGAATTTTCAAAATTCGTTAAAATTAAAAAAATTGTTGACGGCAGTCAAGTTTATCGTCGTATTTTCAATGCATTTCGAAAGTTTAAAATCCTAATAAATCCTAATTCAATGCCGACCATTAAGAGTTTTGTACAAGGAACGATAAAGAAAAATACTTTTGGAAATTCGCTTCTATCACGTCAGCGAGATACCTGCGTGCCGCGATTATTTCGGATTTGGATGACTGCATTTTGGATTCTGCTGGTTAACGAACGTTAAACCAAAAATTTATCTCAAACGGGACTACAATTGTGAACGCTGCAGTAGAAACGTTTTAATAGCTACCAAAAATTAGGTTCCCAATCGGTATCGGTTTGAATCTGACCATGGAATTAATTGGGTCTATTGGAAATTCGCTAATTAACAATAATTGGGACTTGAATTTTGCGGGATTCTGTTTACAAAAACGAGAGGAGGCTTTTGTGGATTTGGGGGGGGGGTTTATAAGTACTGATAATAAACTTGAAGATTTTTAAACACATTTTGTAATATTCTAAATATAGTTAAATTTTTTACGTCATTATTCGTCTCGCAACAAACCCCAAACCCACTAATAAAGCAACTGCTGAATTACTGCACCACTATATTATTAACGTTTTGATTTTACATGCTTAGTCAAATGTAAGGCGTCTTCACTCCAATTATAACACCGGACACAAATATTTAGTAAAATGTTTTTTGCTAGAGTAGTTGAAAAACTTTAACTTTTAAAATTGAATAACCTAAAAGTATTTTAAAAACATCATCATGTCTTACTAATTACTCAAATCATAGACGTTTCCTTAAAAAAACATCGGATAGCCTAGGAAGGCTTTAAAACTTGCTGTTTGGATACGTTTCCAGTTTAGGACATCCGGTACTGGTAAACCCTCCCCCTATTTGACCACATATAGGGAATTGGATGAGTGAAATATTTCTTTTTTGTTCAAAAATTGTAAACAATTTTAAACAAGTTTCTAACTTACTAAACTATCTCTTGTGCTGCGCCCGCTGTGACGTAATAGAGGCATGAAGCTTTGATGGTTCTGTCACAATTTCTTTCATTTAAATAATCGCAACCAATTTCTTACACAATGTAAACTTCTCTTGCCGTATAGGCTGCTGACGTTTGCGCTTTATAGTATAGTAATTAATAGTGAAATGAGCAAGCTGTTAAAAATATTTGTGTGACGCGAAAACATAACCTCAAAATATATCTTTTTAATAAAACAGCTGATTAAATAAATGTGACACACGTAATATGCTTTTTTTGATAAAACTTCGACAAATACGTGAACAAGAAATTATTTTCAAAGTTTTATCAAATATCTTTGATAGTATAGTATGCCCCTAATAATTACGATGATTAAATAATTAAAAAATATATCTTGCCGGTCGCATGCAATTTTTTTACAATTTTATTATATTTTACACGACTGCAGTTTGCCAGAAAGTTTCCGAATCGATTTCGTTGACAAGATGGGATCAATACGTTTTGCTTCGGTATTTAAGGACCAAGAAGTCTATAACTTTCTCAGTTAGTCACATTATAGTTTTACTATCGGAATATTTACCGACAGCAAAAATTCACGCGACGCTACCCTAACCTTCCTCCGCGCAACGAAATAATCCCTCCTCATCGCTTCCAAGTATTCCTCCAAGAAATATTTGTTTGTATTTTTGCCAAGCAGCATGGGCGCGTCTGGGTTGAGTCTAATTGATTACTGAGAAATACTCAGGGACATTCTTCAGCGTCTCGTCGCGCCGTGCAGACCGAATAGTTTGCATACGCGCGCGCGCAGCAAACCGACCTGCCTCACTGGGCGGACAAAGTTTCCAAGTTCCCCAAAAATCTCCCTCGTCCGCCTTCGTGTAATTTTAACAGCTCCGAGTTGAGATATTTGTCGATCGGTAGGGCCTACGTCTGCGACCGGTTGTTAAGTGAAATAAATTGGCCGCGCCAAGTGAAGTGCGGACCTCGCAATGAATCAGCGCCGCCAACAGACCGACACAAATTATCCCTACAACGAAATGACATCGACACACATAATGTATGGTGCAGTAAATTAGGGCAGAGGAAGTGAGTTATGTAAGGCTTGCTTTAATTGGTGATAATTGCAGGCAGCGGTGCGCGATCTAACCTAACCGCGCGTTCAAGTCTCTGTCACCGTGGGATTGTTTAGGGTCACAAGGTTTTAGTTAATCGTATGTCCCCCTCAGCTTTGCTAAGATTTTATAAGTTTTTAGCTTGTTTGAAAATCCCCGAAACGTTTTTAGGCAGCCTAAAAGTATTACATTTGTTTTCTTCTTATTTTTAAAGAGAAAGAGAAAGAGAGAGAGAGAGAGAGAGAGAGAGAGAGAGAGAGAGAGAGGGGAGGGTGTTGTTTTGAAAAAATAAATAATGGGCATACCAGCTCAGTCCAATGAAAATACCATACCACTGGTCTCTCATACCACACAATCCATCATATGAGGATTTTTGAGATGGAGGACGTATTAAGACTCAAGATCAAACTTACGCGCCTCCACGTGGTGCAGGGTGGTAAAGCATTGATGCTGGCCTGTAAAAAGGTAATGGTATCAATACGGCTGCAGCGTAAGACGCATCCCTATCCCAAGTTAAGGCGGAACAGCATACGTCAAAGGTTACTTGACTAAGGGGGAGCTAGTATGCGAACTCTGGATACCAGGCGACCTGCAGTTTTAATGTAGCCTTGCCTATGTATGCGGAGCTCTGCACGGATGGACTTATTTTCTCTAGCATTGTAATGAAGTGATTTAAATCCTAATTTAATTAAGTTGAGATAAGCTAAGTGAACAAACTTGATAATCTCTAATGTACAGATATGTCCTAAACAAACAAGATAACATCTTACCCCACTATCAGCCGCAATACCCCACCAACAGAACCAGGGTATATAAGCAGCTGCACAGCGCTCCAGAAGGCAGTTGGGCTCCTCCAGCCCAAACCCTCCCTACCTACCCATCCTAGTGCGGTACCGGCGTGTTGAGCCGACTGCACATCCGTGGACTATACCGGCGTGCTGAGCCGATAGTCATTCCTTCCTTGGGGTTATACCGGCGTGCTGAGCCGATAGCCTCCTCCGACCCGAACTCTACCCACCTACCGACCTATCCTAGTGCGGTACCGGCGTGTTGAGCCGACTGCACATCCGTGGACTATACCGGCGTGTTGAGCCGATAGTCATTCCTTCCTTGGGGTTATACCGGCGTGCTGAGCCGATAGCCTCCTCCGACCCGAACTCTACCCACCTGCCGACCTATCCTAGTGCGGTACCGGCGTGTTGAGCCGACTGCACATCCGTGGACTATACCGGCGTGTTGAGCCGATAGTCATTCCTTCCTTGGGGTTATACCGGCGTGCTGAGCCGATAGCCTCCTCCGACCCGAACTCTACCCACCTGCCGACCCATCCTAGTGCGGTACCGGCGTGTTGAGCCGACTGCACATCCGTGGACTATACCGGCGTGTTGAGCCGATAGTCATTCCTTCCTTGGGGTTATACCGGCGTGCTGAGCCGATAACCTCCTCCGACTCGAACTCTACCCACCTACCGACCCATCCTAGTGCGGTACCGGCGTGTTGAGCCGACTGCACATCCGTAGACTATACCGGCGTGCTGAGCCGATAGTCATTCCTTCCTTGGGGTTATACCGGCGTGCTGAGCCGATAACCTCCTCCGACCCGAACTCTACCCACCTACCGACCCATCCTAGTGCGGTACCGGCGTGTTGAGCCGACTGCACATCCGTGGACTATACCGGCGTGCTGAGCCGATAGTCATTCCTTCCTTGGGGTTATACCGGCGTGCTGAGCCGATAACCTCCTCCGACCCGAACTCTACCCACCTACCGACCCATCCTAGTGCGGTACCGGCGTGTTGAGCCGACTGCACATCCGTGGACTATACCGGCGTGCTGAGCCGATAGTCATTCCTTCCTTGGGGTTATACCGGCGTGCTGAGCCGATAACCTCCTCCGACCCGAACTCTACCCACCTACCGACCCATCCTAGTGCGGTACCGGCGTGTTGAGCCGACTGCACATCCGTGGACTATA
Organism: Callitettix versicolor; assembly: GCA_022606455.1. Taxonomy (NCBI): domain Eukaryota; kingdom Metazoa; phylum Arthropoda; class Insecta; order Hemiptera; family Cercopidae; genus Callitettix; species Callitettix versicolor. The sequence continues at coordinate 56,925,526 of CM040187.1, read as the reverse complement.
CCGGCGTGCTGAGCCGATAGTCATTCCTTCCTTGGGGTTATACCGGCGTGCTGAGCCGATAACCTCCTCCGACCCGAACTCTACCCACCTACCGACCCATCCTAGTGCGGTACCGGCGTGTTGAGCCGACTGCACATCCGTGGACTATACCGGCGTGCTGAGCCGATAGTCATTCCTTCCTTGGGGTTATACCGGCGTGCTGAGCCGATAACCTCCTCCGACCCGAACTCTACCCACCTACCGACCCATCCTAGTGCGGTACCGGCGTGTTGAGCCGACTGCACATCCGTGGACTATACCGGCGTGCTGAGCCGATAGTCATTCCTTCCTTGGGGTTATACCGGCGTGCTGAGCCGATAGCCTCCTCCGACCCGAACTCTACCCACCTGCCGACCCATCCTAGTGCGGTACCGGCGTGTTGAGCCGACTGCACATCCGTGGACTATACCGGCGTGCTGAGCCGATAGTCATTCCTTCCTTGGGGTTATACCGGCGTGCTGAGCCGATAGCCTCCTCCGACCCGAACTCTACCCACCTGCCGACCCATCCTAGTGCGGTACCGGCGTGTTGAGCCGACCGTACATCCGTGGACTATACCGGCGTGTTGAGCCGATAGTCATTCCTTCCTTGGGGTTATACCGGCGTGCTGAGCCGATAACCTCCTCCGACCCGAACTCTACCCACCTACCGACCCATCCTAGTGCAGTACCGGCGTGTTGAGCCGACTGCACATCCGTGGACTATACCGGCGTGCTGAGCCGATAGTCATTCCTTCCTTGGGGTTATACCGGCGTGCTGAGCCGATAGCCTCCTCCGACCCGAACTCTACCCACCTGCCGACCCATCCTAGTGCGGTACCGGCGTGTTGAGCCGACTGCACATCCGTGGACTATACCGGCGTGCTGAGCCGATAGTCATTCCTTCCTTGGGGTTATACCGGCGTGCTGAGCCGATAGCCTCCTCCGACCCGAACTCTACCCACCTGCCGACCCATCCTAGTGCGGTACCGGCGTGTTGAGCCGACCGTACATCCGTGGACTATACCGGCGTGTTGAGCCGATAGTCATTCCTTCCTTGGGGTTATACCGGCGTGCTGAGCCGATAGCCTCCTCCGACCCGAACTCTACCCACCTGCCGACCCATCCTAGTGCGGTACCGGCGTGTTGAGCCGACCGTACATCCGTGGACTATACCGGCGTGCTGAGTCGATAGTCATTCCTTCCTTGGAGTTATACCGGCGTGTTGAACCGATAACCTATTCAGTTCCTCTCCTATCTCCATGCCGTAACGCCACATCAGGCTGTCGACTTCCGGTTCCGAAGAACAGCAAATTGAGCCGACCAGGTCTATGCGAGTTCAGGGTCAAGAGTTAAGCAACGACGTGTGGTGTGAGCTACTCTTCCGCTCGAGAAGTTCAACGCAGATCGCCCGACAGTCAGCAGTTTCCGGGTTCAGCGGTAACAGTGTTCAGCGAACGAAATAGAAGAAAGTGTTATAACAAAAAGTGTTCAGTGGCAAATAGAAGAAAAAAACAATACAAAGATTTATGTTTATAGTAAATTAAATAAATAAAGAAAATTTAAACCAAAAACTGCAGCTCTAATATAATAGAACCCACTCCAAAGAGTGTATCTGGGTCGAAGGTGCGCTTAAAGAGATTTAAAGCATCTTAGACTCTGTAAGCAGGTGAACTGCGTTACAGTAGAAATTGGCGCCCGAACAGGGACTGTTGTCAGAGAACAGTTATTTGAAAATCAGTGGAAAACCGTATACAAAACAGAAGACAAGGAACAAGAAAAGAAAAAAAAAACCCTATAGATTGAGAGTGAAGACTGGCCACACAGTTCTACAGGATGGCTAGTTCGAAAAAGTTGGACGACGTGGAGTCAGGACTACCTCCGCCTGTAAATGAGGATGGAACTGAGGAAGACCCTACAAGTACAGACATACGTGTTGGATGGGTTTATAAACTAAACAAGGCAGAATTAACAGAAGAACTCAGAAAATTTAAGTTGAATACCGAAGGTAATGTGAAGGATTACCGAAGAAGACTGGTTTGCTTCCTAAGAGGTGGCTTCAAAGAAGACATGATGAATCAGACAGAAACCGCAGAAGAACAGTTAGTGACAAAACAAGTATCTTATCTCGCATCAGGAATAGCCAACAACGGGTCTATTTGTTCTTTGGTCAGAAAATGGAACCTACATTATGATGGAGGAAAAGACGTGATCCTGTTTTTGGAAAGATTATCGGAGTTGAAGACCGCATACAATGTGAATGAAGAGCAACTTCTGCAATCATTACCAGAGTTATTGAAGGGGAAGGCTCTTTTATGGTACCGAAATACAAAAAACTGGTGGACTTCATGGAAACAGTTTATGAGAGATTTTGAATTGCAATACCTACCGTATCAGTATAGAGAAAATTTGGACCTTGAAATCCAAAACCGAACACAGGGTGAGAAGGAATTATTTAAAGACTACGTAGTTGCTATACAGACTTTAATACGGCGACATGGAGGTTACAGTCAACAACAAGAATACCAACGAATTTATCGGAACATGTTGCCAGAATATAAGTTATATGGACTCCGTAGCAACATAAGCAGTTTGGCAGAATTGAGACAGGCAGCAAGTGAGTATGAAGACATCAAGCAAAATATGGATTCCTACAAACCTCCTAAAAACGCTGCTCAGTCTTATTTTCCTGAGGTATCATACCAGCCAGCAAGCCAAAGGAAATTTCCAGTCAAGGTTTTATCAACTATTACAAACCAGCAGAAACAGTATCAGGATCACGACTCGAAAATTGCCAACAGGCAGACATATAAGAAGTATCACACAGAGAATGAACGAATTCAGTGTTGGAATTGTTATGAGTTTGGTCATTTTGCAAGTAATTGCTTACAACCAAAGAAGGACAGATGCCGATTCTGCAGGATGGACGGAAAGACCATGACATGTAAATGTTTACAAGCGGGAAACTACCGAAGGACGTCGAGAAAATGGGACAATCGAAGTCCGACTCAGGAAAGGTCCCCAAAATTAAAGTTTCAGAAGACAGAAAATAATATTGATGAAGAGAATAGAATGTTTCTTCACATCAAGATACAAAATCACACATTCAAGGCATTATTGGATTCCGGAGCTTGTAAGACCTACATTAGCCAACAAGCCAGCAACAAACTGCAACAAGACCAAATGAAAGCGAAAACGGTGCAGCAAGTAGCTCAATTAGCGAATGGATCAATAGTGCCTATAACTAAAGAATATGAATTACCGTGTGTAATTGATGGAAATCAGAAAACAATAACCGCATTGGTACTACCTGGACTTAGCTCAGAAATAGTTCTTGGAATTGATATGATGACAAAATGGGGAATTACAGTCCATTTTAATACAAAAACGGTTACATGGACCAACTTAAAGAAGACAGTCAGTGAAAATAAATGCAGTAGCAGACAACCAGTGACGAAGAGTGCTCTTCCAACTATAAAACCACTAACAGCATCAGAAGAATGCAAAATACAGCGATTTCCCGAGGAAGAAATACCAAAGTTTTCCGGTTTTAGGAACGCTACGAGTATAGTAGAACATAAATTAAAGCTAAAACCCGCATCAGTACCAATATATTATTCAAGAAATCCAGTGAGTCAAGACTCGGAAACAATAGCCGGGATTAAACAAATGGAAGAAGGGGCTGGTACGACAAAATGTGGATAAAAGTAAAGACAGATCCGAGCAAATACGAAAATTTCAGAATTGTGGAGGATAAACTAATGAAACACGTGTGGAATAACGTGGGACATAACAATGAAAACACAACTTCTGCTTGGAAAATGTGCGTACCAAAAGTACAAAGATATGATGTTATGATAGAAAATCACAGCATCCCGACAGCCGGTCATATGGGGATAATAAAAACTTATGACCGAATCGCCAGATATTATTATTGGCCAGGAATGTTTAGAGATACAGCAAGATTCGTTCGCCGTTGTAAAACATGTCAAAAGTTTAAGTTTGACCAACAGCGTCCAGCAGGGAAAATAATCAATCATGACCCACTTAGGCCAGGAAAGCCAGAAGTAAAAACACCTACAAAGAAACAAAGAGGCCGAGATAAGACCTCTTCATTACTGGTGACAACAAAAATTTCAGCTTCTGGAGAAATATGGAAGCCAACAGTCCAGTTGGATCAACCACCTTCTCCAGCGCACTCCATAGCATTACTTTCTACAGTATCAACACCAGAAGAATTGACACTATCACAAGAAAGTCTACTACTAGAATCACCTTCCAGATGCGATCAACAGCAAGACAGGCAACAGCACCGGAAAGAGGAGATTTTGGAAATCCAGACCGACAAAGACTTACGAGACAATAATGAAGAGACAACATACACAAACCAGGTTCAGGATATAGCAGTAGTTCGGAAGAAACCAAGACGAAAATATAGACTACGACAAGACGGGAAAGTGACCCGATTCTGGCAGGCAGCAGAATAATAACCGTAATGTTTTGTAAAAAGTGCTTAGTGCAAGAATTTACTTTTTATAAAAAAGGATATTTTTTAGTTAGAAAGACTCTTTTCTTTTTCATGGTTTTCTTTATTCCCCGAAGAAAGGAGGGGATGTAATGAAGTGATTTAAATCCTAATTTAATTAAGTTGAGATAAGCTAAGTGAACAAACTTGATAATCTCTAATGTACAGATATGTCCTAAACAAACAAGATAACATCTTACCCCACTATCAGCCGCAATACCCCACCAACAGAACCAGGGTATATAAGCAGCTGCACAGCGCTCCAGAAGGCAGTTGGGCTCCTCCAGCCCAAACCCTCCCTACCTACCCATCCTAGTGCGGTACCGGCGTGTTGAGCCGACTGCACATCCGTGGACTATACCGGCGTGCTGAGCCGATAGTCATTCCTTCCTTGGGGTTATACCGGCGTGCTGAGCCGATAGCCTCCTCCGACCCGAACTCTACCCACCTACCGACCTATCCTAGTGCGGTACCGGCGTGTTGAGCCGACTGCACATCCGTGGACTATACCGGCGTGTTGAGCCGATAGTCATTCCTTCCTTGGGGTTATACCGGCGTGCTGAGCCGATAGCCTCCTCCGACCCGAACTCTACCCACCTGCCGACCTATCCTAGTGCGGTACCGGCGTGTTGAGCCGACTGCACATCCGTGGACTATACCGGCGTGTTGAGCCGATAGTCATTCCTTCCTTGGGGTTATACCGGCGTGCTGAGCCGATAGCCTCCTCCGACCCGAACTCTACCCACCTGCCGACCCATCCTAGTGCGGTACCGGCGTGTTGAGCCGACTGCACATCCGTGGACTATACCGGCGTGTTGAGCCGATAGTCATTCCTTCCTTGGGGTTATACCGGCGTGCTGAGCCGATAACCTCCTCCGACTCGAACTCTACCCACCTACCGACCCATCCTAGTGCGGTACCGGCGTGTTGAGCCGACTGCACATCCGTGGACTATACCGGCGTGCCGGCGATGTCATTCCTTCCTTGGGGTTATACCGGCGTGCTGAGCCGATAGACCCGAACTCACCCACCTACCGACCCATCCTAGTGCGGTACCGGCGTGTTGAGCCGACTGCACATTATATACCGGCGTGCTGAGCCGATAGTCATTCCTTCCTTGGGGTTATACCGGCGTGCTGAGCCGATAACCTCCTCCGACCCGAACTCTACCCACCTACCGACCCATCCTAGTGCGGTACCGGCGTGTTGAGCCGACTGCACATCCGTGGACTATACCGGCGTGCTGAGCCGATAGTCATTCCTTCCTTGGGGTTATACCGGCGTGCTGAGCCGATAACCTCCTCCGACCCGAACTCTACCCACCTACCGACCCATCCTAGTGCGGTACCGGCGTGTTGAGCCGACTGCACATCCGTGGACTATACCGGCGTGCTGAGCCGATAGTCATTCCTTCCTTGGGGTTATACCGGCGTGCTGAGCCGATAACCTCCTCCGACCCGAACTCTACCCACCTACCGACCCATCCTAGTGCGGTACCGGCGTGTTGAGCCGACTGCACATCCGTGGACTATACCGGCGTGCTGAGCCGATAGTCATTCCTTCCTTGGGGTTATACCGGCGTGCTGAGCCGATAACCTCCTCCGACCCGAACTCTACCCACCTACCGACCCATCCTAGTGCGGTACCGGCGTGTTGAGCCGACTGCACATCCGTGGACTATACCGGCGTGCTGAGCCGATAGTCATTCCTTCCTTGGGGTTATACCGGCGTGCTGAGCCGATAACCTCCTCCGACCCGAACTCTACCCACCTACCGACCCATCCTAGTGCGGTACCGGCGTGTTGAGCCGACTGCACATCCGTGGACTATACCGGCGTGCTGAGCCGATAGTCATTCCTTCCTTGGGGTTATACCGGCGTGCTGAGCCGATAACCTCCTCCGACCCGAACTCTACCCACCTACCGACCCATCCTAGTGCGGTACCGGCGTGTTGAGCCGACTGCACATCCGTGGACTATACCGGCGTGCTGAGCCGATAGTCATTCCTTCCTTGGGGTTATACCGGCGTGCTGAGCCGATAGCCTCCTCCGACCCGAACTCTACCCACCTGCCGACCCATCCTAGTGCGGTACCGGCGTGTTGAGCCGACTGCACATCCGTGGACTATACCGGCGTGCTGAGCCGATAGTCATTCCTTCCTTGGGGTTATACCGGCGTGCTGAGCCGATAGCCTCCTCCGACCCGAACTCTACCCACCTGCCGACCCATCCTAGTGCGGTACCGGCGTGTTGAGCCGACCGTACATCCGTGGACTATACCGGCGTGTTGAGCCGATAGTCATTCCTTCCTTGGGGTTATACCGGCGTGCTGAGCCGATAACCTCCTCCGACCCGAACTCTACCCACCTACCGACCCATCCTAGTGCAGTACCGGCGTGTTGAGCCGACTGCACATCCGTGACTATACCGGCGTGCTGAGCCGATAGTCATTCCTTCCTTGGGGTTATACCGGCGTGCTGAGCCGATAGCCTCCTCCGACCCGAACTCTACCCACCTGCCGACCCATCCTAGTGCGGTACCGGCGTGTTGAGCCGACTGCACATCCGTGGACTATACCGGCGTGCTGAGCCGATAGTCATTCCTTCCTTGGGGTTATACCGGCGTGCTGAGCCGATAGCCTCCTCCGACCCGAACTCTACCCACCTGCCGACCCATCCTAGTGCGGTACCGGCGTGTTGAGCCGACCGTACATCCGTGGACTATACCGGCGTGTTGAGCCGATAGTCATTCCTTCCTTGGGGTTATACCGGCGTGCTGAGCCGATAGCCTCCTCCGACCCGAACTCTACCCACCTGCCGACCCATCCTAGTGCGGTACCGGCGTGTTGAGCCGACCGTACATCCGTGGACTATACCGGCGTGCTGAGTCGATAGTCATTCCTTCCTTGGAGTTATACCGGCGTGTTGAACCGATAACCTATTCAGTTCCTCTCCTATCTCCATGCCGTAACGCCACATCAGGCTGTCGACTTCCGGTTCCGAAGAACAGCAAATTGAGCCGACCAGGTCTATGCGAGTTCAGGGTCAAGAGTTAAGCAACGACGTGTGGTGTGAGCTACTCTTCCGCTCGAGAAGTTCAACGCAGATCGCCCGACAGTCAGCAGTTTCCGGGTTCAGCGGTAACAGTGTTCAGCGAACGAAATAGAAGAAAGTGTTATAACAAAAAGTGTTCAGTGGCAAATAGAAGAAAAAAACAATACAAAGATTTATGTTTATAGTAAATTAAATAAATAAAGAAAATTTAAACCAAAAACTGCAGCTCTAATATAATAGAACCCACTCCAAAGAGTGTATCTGGGTCGAAGGTGCGCTTAAAGAGATTTAAAGCATCTTAGACTCTGTAAGCAGGTGAACTGCGTTACAGCATGGGACCTTAAATGGACACTGAAAAAAGGAAAATCATAACTGTATACCCTGGGGGACCTGCCGGATTGTGGATTTGGAGCAGATTGTGGTGATGCTGGGCAGACCCACTTTACCTGAGACCAATGAGAGTTATAAAATTCCTAAAGGGTACGTTCATGAGGAACGTAAGGACATGAGAAACAAGATTTTAGAAACGGTGGAACCTGGAGGTGTATCCCCTGTGAAATCCAACAGGAGCGAATTGCAGAAGACAATGGGGTTGCTGGACAGACCCAGTTGGCCTGCTATCGAAGAAGTGAGAGTTGGATGTAACTCTAACCAAAATGGCTGTCAAACGTCTATCGGGAAGGCGCCGAATGAAAAGGTGGAATGCGGTAATGCAGGGGCTTCCATCTGGAAGAAAAAAACGTATGGTAATCAGTTCGTGAGGGGGGTGAGAAAATTAAATTCTGGGGTCAATAAATCGAGCTGTTTCCTCACATCCTAAGCGGCTGAAATATGATAGGAGTGACCCCGAGGCTGAAACAGGAAAAAACTTGAGATTGGTAACTGAGCTGGCAGGAAATCGCACTTCAACATTGGAGAATTGCCAGATGGAGATATTCTGAGAGCCGTTAAAGGGGTCATTGTACCGAGTAACCTCCCAGAGGTAGTTCTGTCTCAAAAATAGGCGGAGTTGATTTAGGAGATCATTCTGAGCGAGTTGTTGTCACTTGAGGATGATGGCTCTGCAACCAAGTTCCTTATTTCTCTTTATGAGAATGAGGCAATCTTGATTATCTATGCATATGATAGAGCCAAACAGTTGCTCTATCAATTATATGTATTTACTTATAAGTCGGACATGATGATCAAACAGTCCCTAGGATGTCAAGATGACATTTGAGAAAGAAGATCGCGTGGTGGGAAACTCTGAAGACCTGGTATAAAACCGTTTATGACTAGCGGTGAAGAAAGTAGATGACCTAGGACAGTACACAGCAGTATTTCAGACAGAATTAATGACCATTACTGACTGTGTTCGGGAGAATTTGAGACGGACCTTCAAGAAGGCTGCATGTAAGATAGTCATGCAGCAATTAAAGCACTTGCTGGTCCTTTAGTTCAGTCTAAGCTGGTCTTGGAATGTTAGGAGAACCTCAACACTCTGTCTCTAGGTAACCGGGTTATTCTTCTCTGTGTTTCTGGGCATAAGGGGATTGAGGATAATGAAGAGGCAAACCGACTGGCTGTACTGGTATCTGCATCTGAGTTTATCGGACACGAGCCGGCTTTAAGGATCTCTATGTCTCTGACCGATCAATAGATAAATAAAACAACACACCAGGCAAAAATGGGATAACATTCATGGTCATTCCCACAGCAAACGCCTTTTAAGAAAGTTCTCACAAGAGGAACTTAGAGGGGCTGTTGATAACTTGGGCAAAGCACAAATTCATTGAACTTATTACAGGGCACTGTTGTCTGAAGGTACACAAGAACAGGTTAGGAATTTACCTGTTAATTTACCTTAAGATTGTGAGGCTCTTGGCAACAGGAGGCTAAAGACTTTTCAAGACCCTGAGGACCTCCAACAAGATGAGCTAATCAGTGGATTGCTGTGACCTATTAAGGACACCAGTTTGCTGAACTATGACTTTTTTAGATTTAATTGCAGAATTGAAATAATCTGATCTCATTTTGTAAAGAATGATAAAATCCCTCGTGACGGAATAATCTCTCAGGATCCGTGCTCATAACAATGATCGGGTCTTACCGTGATGGCCGCTACAAGAGCCCGTTTTCAAATGGAAACTTATTAATAAAATAATGTCAAATATCCTCACATGACCAGTTTCTAGAACATTTGCAAATCTACAGTGTATTTTATACATTGCAAACACTTCGGTTTCTTAAACTCACGCAAATATACAATGAAGCGTACTTCACGTAAACAAGACAAGTATTTAGACTTCCGCAAACAAACCGTCCTCAACGTACTGCATTTCATAAACACCCTATTATGTACAAGAAAGATTTACAAATTGGATCTACTGTTGTACGTACGTGACTATACAAACATGCAATTTGCTATGCAAAGTACAGTCGGGTTAGATACAATAGTGACTTTGATAAGAACAGTTAATTTTTAATTAAGGGTTTTGTTTTTCAATGCCCGCAACTGTTTCCGGTCAAACTGTTCTTAACAGGTTGCGCGGTATGGTGAATGTAGTCAGGTGTGTATGGTTTTAAAATATTTTCTTTTAATTTCACTTAAAACGGTTCGGCACACAAATATAGTAACTGCAAAAGCTGGCGATACCTATAACTAGGGCTCGGATCTTCATTTATTTTAAAACAAAAAATATTTATATATATATATATATAAAAGGCAATGTCCTGACTGACTGACTGATCAACGTACAGCCCAAACTATAAAACCTAGAGACTTGAAATTTTGAGGATACCTTCGCTTTAATATGTAAGCGCGTACTAAGAAAGGATTTTGCAAAAAATTTATTTTAACTCCATTAAACCATTTACCCAGTCCAAATTTAATAAACAACGTACAGCCAATACTATTATAGCTAGAGACGTGAAATTGTTTTAAGCCAAGGTACATTTTTAAAACAATGTCAAGGTGCACTAATAAAGGATTTCATAAAAATTTGATTTTAACACCATTAAACTACTAACCCGGTCCAAATTTAATAAACAACGTACAGCCAATACTATTATAGCTAGAGACGTGAAATTTTTTAAGCCAAGGTACATTTTTAAAACAATGTCAAGGTGCACTAATAAAGGATTTCATAAAAATTTGATTTTAACACCATTAAACTACTAACCCAGTCCAAATTTATTAAACAACGTACAGCAATTATAGCTAGAGACTTGAAATTTTCAATATTTTCAGCTAGAGCACTGAAAAAGGGGCGCACTGAAAAACGATTTTCCAGTATGCAACCCCTAAAGAGGTAAGCATGAGGTACAACAATTTTTTTTGGAAAAAATATATTTTTCATCTGACCTTCTTAAAACGTAAGATAGTCACTCTTAAGTATAAGTAATGAAATATATTTTTCACCAAAACGCATCCCCTAAAGAGATTGAAAGAAGGTACAAAATATAAAAAAGTGGTACAATTTTGTATTGAAAAAAAAATTTTATCTTATATTCTAGAAATATGCTATGAAACACATATTTCAACATTTTTTTGAATTCATACCTTAAAAGAATAAAAATGGAAAAAGAGTTATCATGGAAGAAAAAAGAGTGTTTGCATTGGAGAAAAATATTTTTTATCAAATCTTCTTAAAAGTAAACAAAACATTTTAAAACACAAATTATGATACACGCAATTCAGTATTTTCCCCCGAATTCATCCCCTAAAAGGACAAAAATATAGAATAGGTATAAATGTTTGTATTGGACAAAAATATTTTTGATCAGATTTTCTTAAATTCGAATGGAACACGTTTGAAGACAATAAAACAACATATTCAGGTTATAATATTTTTTCATATTTACTGTAAAATAATCACGAGTTTAAAAAATCACGCTTATATTAATATATTTTTTATGTTTCTAAATTATTATGTTACTGAAACAGTTTAAGTTTTTGGGCGAAGCCGCGATGGGTAATGCTAGTAATATTTAAGAAACAAGATGGAATATTTATTTGAAACGCAATATATTTACTAACCTTTTCAGTACAAAAAACTCAACAAATGATACAACTTACAATGACCTATTTTATATTAAAAAATCATTTGTTGACTCTGCATATAAATGTGTTTTTAACGCTCGAAACGTTTTCGATTATCTCGAAACAAAGCT
>CM040187.1:56883780-56908780 GCA_022606455.1 Callitettix versicolor | reverse complement strand
TGCTATTGTACTTGTATTGGTTTTAAAACAGTCCGCAAACGTTCACTGATTATTAAGAAAATTATAAGTTTTTTGTATTAATCACAAAATCTGATGATTTAAGCCACTGTTGGGATTGTGGTTAGTATTAAAGAAATATCATTCAACTAGTTTTTAAAGCTTACAAATACGTTACCAGATATTATTTTGTTACTTTCTATGAACTGAGTTTCGTTGAATATTGAATAAAATGAATGTTGTAGCGCAATTTCAATGTGGTATATTTGTTTGATTGATGCTTAATTATCTCTTTTTTTTAATATTGAACTTCTCTGTTCAAAAGCTTGGACCAAAACAATATAAATTCACAATTGCTTCCTTGCTGTTTTCTCCTTCTTCTACTCTTTTTTCTGTTCCTCTACAAAACTATTGGTTCTTTTTTATTCTAATTATAGATTGATCAGTCATAGAATTCATTATTTTATGTGAAAGTATCTTAAGATTAAATAAATAGTTACAATATTCTCTTTATTTGTTTCACCCAACTTTGGGGTACACCAAATCAATCACTTGTTAATGTTCTGTGCCTTCCTCGTAGCCTCCTATTGCTTCATTCGTTGTGATCTTGCTTTTCTTTTTTCGTCAGAGATTTGGATCGTTCGCTTGGATTTGACTTTGCCTTGGAACCGTAGTTTTTTGTTCTTGTTTATTGTTTTGGCTGTTAGTTACAATATTATTATGAATATGATATTTAACTGAATACGAACTGCGAATAAAAAAGGGCTATTGGTGTTTTCTTTTTTTAAGGTGAGTGCAGGGTTCGATGATTTATGATACGCTACCCTGAGATGATTAGATATATTTATCTATAATTGTAATTTCTGTATCGTTCGTAGACCACTAATCTAATTTACTGATTCTGATAAAATTTAGCTTATAAGCCCCGTGTAGCAATAATTTCATGGATTATTTTTTAATTTTTTTCAAGAAATGAAAGCATTTGAAACTCTTTTTTGTTCAAAAACAAATTTTCTCAAGATCAGTTCTAACGATTTTGATCGAATTTTGTTCGAGTGTATTCCATAAGTACATAAATATTTGCTACATCCATTATGTACATTGCGGGAGCTATTGAAAAAAAAACTGAAAAATCATGTAAAGTTTTCATAATCGGTTTATCTGGTATTTCTCAAATTTTAATCGTACACGAAATTTTATAATTCAAATCACTTTATCAGATTAAATTTTTTTTAAATTACGTTCTGCGACTAAATTGGATAATCCCAAAACACAAATTGTGATTGCCGTTGGGATTTTTTTTTTAACTTTGGATATGTAAATAAGTTTAATTTCAAGTATGGTATATTGACTTGAGTTATGATTTTTCTTGAGATTAAATTTTGAGCGGAATCTGATACGTATGTGAGAAATTATTTCGATTTTCCTGCTCCTTTGACCTGGTCTTGTGTTGCAAATAAGAAACTTTGTGTAGGTCTAATGTTTAGGACCATTTATTTTTTAAATGATAAAATAAAATATCAAGTAACCTGCAAAACTTCCACGACAGATAATTAGTTCTACTATACGGGTAGAGAAGTAGCTTTACCCCACAAGCCGGATAGAGCTGTAGATTTCTTCTACAATCAGGGTAGAGCAGTAGTTTCGCTCTATAATAGGGGTAGATCAATAGCTTCGTTCTAAAATCCGGGTAGAGCAGTAGTTTCGCTCTATAATAGGGGTAGATCAATAGTTTCGTTCTACAATCCGGGTAGAGCAGTAGCTTTCCCCCCACAAGCCGGATAGAGCTGTAGATTTCTTCTACAATCAGGGTAGAGCAGTAGTTTCGCAATGATTGTAGACTTGGTTCAATCACTTTATGGATTTACGATCAAACTGTTGTTGGTTAGGTCCTGTAGAACAAAACCTCGGCACAATGTATCTTCTAAAAACATTTATGTAAAACGTATACAGAATATACGTATATAGAAATATGTATTCACGCGCGCGCGCGAACACACACACACGATTTAATTTAAACTTCTAATTAATTAAATTCTAAATTAATTCTAAATTAACTGAATTCTATTAAATTAAGTTCTAATTAATAATGCAGTCCAATGTAGACGATGACTGCATTGGAAAACTAAAATGGCAGAATCATTTTAGAATTCCTGCCAACAATTAATCGGGGTAGATCAATAGCTTCGTTCTAAAATCCGGGTAGAGCAGTAGTTTCGCTCTATAATCGGGGTAGATAAATAGCTTCATTCTACAATCCGGGTAGAGCAGTAGTTTCGCTCTATAATCGGGGTAGATAAATAGCTTCGTTCTACAATCCGAGTAGAGCAGTAGTTTCGTTCTACAATCCGGGTAGAGCAGTAGTTTCGCTCTATAATCGGGGTAGATAAATAGCTTCATTCTACAATCCGGGTAGAGCAGTAGTTTCGCTCTATAATCGGGGTAGATAAATAGCTTCGTTCTACAATCCGAGTAGAGCAGTAGTTTCGTTCTACAATCGGGGTAGATCAATTGCTTCGTTCTACAATCCGGATAGATCAATAGCTTCGTTCTACAATCCGGATAGATCAATAGCTTCGTTCTACAATCCGGATAGATCAATAGTTTTGTTCTACAATCCGGATAGATCAATAGTTTTGTTCTACAATCCGGATAGATCAATAGTTTCGTTCTACAATCCGGATAGATCAATAGTTTTGTTCTACAATCCGGATAGATCAATAGTTTTGTTCTACAATCCGGATAGATCAATAGTTTCGTTCTACAATCCAGATAGATCAATAGTTTCGTTCTACAATCCGGATAGCTCAGTCGGTGTAATCGGCCTGTACTCAGGTTCCAAAGTAATTCTTACCGTTGTTTTTACATCTTTTATGTTAGTCCCCTCTTTTTATTAGTTTAAATGGCATAAAATAAAAACCTTAAACTACCAAAACATCGCAATCCCGGCCTTTACTCCATGAAAGAAGAGTGTCCGAAAGATCTAAGAAGCGCCAATTTTATCAGGATCGTATCGTTCCGTCGTTCCGGGTTGCTGTCGATAGTTTGGCACCGAATTGAGGAAATAACCTAGTTTTAGCCTAGAAAAGGTATTTGGTCGTCGTGCGCGTTACGATGGCAGAATGTTAATGCACGACGCATGCATCGCTGCCAAAAAGTACCTCTCCTAAACTCACTGTCCGAAATAGTGGAAATTAAATTTGGCATTAACAAAAACTGTTTTTGTGATAATAAAAATACCCGATTTTACTACAGAAAATATAGATTTGTTGAAAAGGTTCCTCCTTTTAGAAGTTTTTGTAAATTTATTTTTGTTTTTAATTTCGATAGCCTAAGAATTTTTTAATCGATACAATTACGTTCGCGATTTTCCATTGAAAAATGATCGGCCATCATGGTGAGACATATACTGAACCTAAAATACGTTATGATTCTGATTTTTGAATACTTTCCCCTATCGTTAAATATACACACATATTATATGTACATCTATATCTATATATATATGTTTGTGTGTGTGTGTGTGTGTGTGTGTGTGTGTGTGTGTGTGTGTGTGTGTGTGTGTGTGTGTGTGAGTGAGTTCAAAAAAATAATATTAACAGGAAAACAAGTACTTAGACTCTTCTCTTTCCCTTTTTATATTTTATATTAAATATTTTTTATTAACTATCTTTAGAACGGCTCAACCGATTGAGCTGAATTTTTTTACCATAATTACTAATATACAGAAGTAGTTACAAAAAAAAGCAACTGGATCCAATAAACAGTTTTAAAATTATGGTTTTAAAACTTGTAAATAAAAACAACTAAAAAGTAGTAATTTTTTGTAGAAAAATCTAGTGAATTGTTGTACTTCTCTTAATTTCCTATTTAATTGTGTAATTATCAAAACTATCAATCAAAAGGTAACTGTAAAACTGCATTTATTAGTGTATATAACTGGGAGAGGTAGCCGGTGAAAATGGCGACTGCTGCTTATTTCCAGAACCGTAACTGTAAACCCATGTCTCGTCACCGGTTACAATTTTGGAGATGAAGCTGGAGTTTTCTACTCAATTTTCTAGTCCTGCCATTCTGCCTCGATCTCCTCAATTGTGTCAAAACGACGCCTTTCAATTTGCAAATTTATTTTGGGGAACAGAAAAAAGTCGCACGTGGCGACGTCAGGCGAATAGGGTGGCTGGGGAATCACTTTTTTGGAAGCCAAAAATTCCGAACGGCTAGCGAGGGATCGCAGGCACGCTGTCGTGGTGCAGAACCCAGCTGTGTGCCTAATGCTCTCATGTAGCCGCTTCAAAACTTCACAATAAAACTTTCCATTTACAGTTTGGCCAGGGAGGACAAATTTCTCGTGGTAAATGCCTTTGATGTCAAAAAGAAATAACAAGGACTTCACGTTGCTGCGAACTTAACGTCCTTTTTTTGGCTGCGGTGAAGATGGCGACGACTGCTGCTTAGTTTCAGGGTCACAACCGTAAACCAATATCTCATCACCGGTCACGATATTGTAGATGAAGCTGTGGTTATCTTTTTCTGCAGTTTTCACTTCAGTGCAGACAACTACGCGGTGATCTTTTTGGTCACTGCTCAGCACTCATGGTACAAATTTTGCAGCAGTACGTCTCATGCCCAAATTGTCTGACAAGATGCATTGCACGGACCTGTACGACATTCGTACGATCGTACAAACGTTATGGATTGTCTGTCTGCTATCTGCAACAATAGCCTGTCGTACTTCCGCGATGTTCTCCGGTGTTGTACTTGTCGATGGTTGTCCTGAACACTCATCGTGTCGGCAGACGTTCTTCTATCCTTGAAGCGTTTGTACCACAAAAAAGTTTTACTTTGACTCATAGCACCTTCACAAAATGCTTTCACAAGCACGTGGCGAGGTCAGGCGAATAAGGATCTACTGATGGGGAATCAAAAAATTCCGAACGACTAGCAATGTATGCACAGTCTCGGTACAAATGTTGCAGCAATGCGTCTCATCAAATCGTCTGTTAAGATGCGTTGCACGGACCTGTACGACATTCGTACGATCGTACAAACGTTATGGATTGTCCGTCTGCTATCTGCAACAATAGCCTGTCGTACTTCCACGATGTTTTCTAGTGTTTTAGTAGTCGATGGTCGTCCAAAACACTCATCGTTGTCGGCAGATGTTTGTTCATCCTTGAAGGGTTTGTACCACAAAATGAAAATTTATTTTGATTCATAGTACTGTCACCAAATGCTTCCACAAGCACGCGATGGATTTCTGCAGCAGAAATTCGATGCAGGTTCTTTGCTACTTAAAATCTGTCGTTTACACAAGTTTAAAAAAATCGCCGCAACACTAAAACACAACGTTACACAAACGCACGAAACTCACGCGGCTTCTCACCGTCACAGCTGTTGGCACACTATTCGCCCACTCTACCGGCAGAAGGTTAGCCTATACCACAAACGGTTCGCGCGCAGAATTCAAATTCCCCGAACTTTTTGGTAGCTCTTTGTATCTACGGTCATTTGTTGTAGAATACCATACCGCTCTCTACAATGCAGCACACTTGGATAATCCTCATCGCTCACTCATCGTTCGATAGTTTTTACTAACAATACCATTCGATAGTCAATTGAATGACTTTTTTTAATGTACTCTGGGAGTGTTTTGTAAAAATTACCGTTTTTCGCAAGTCCAGACATTGCTTGTTCTACACCTCAATGCGAAGATACGAAATGATTAAGCAACTTTAAATTGTAATTGTAATTGTAATTAGACTTACAAACAAATAGTAATTAGTTTAATTGCAATTGTAGTGTAGAGCCTCTAAAGTACCGTTAATGGTAGCGTTTATAGACCTAATAAAAGGCAGCAGACAAGAACTGACTTTAGATTTCCAAATGCCAACAAGAAAATCAAAACGTGGTCAACCGAATGAAACCATAATAATCGCAGCAAGAAGTTGTCCGGTTAACGAGATAGAAGCGAATTTCATTGAGTATTTTTCTTTGTCTTATCATTTTTTTACAACACTGATTGCTCTATCATAATCAGCATTAAAATCTGCGTATATTAGCATTTTTAACTTCAAATTAAATACATACGAAAATTTAATCCTGACCGCCGTCAAAAGTTTTTAAATTTCTACGGATTTTAAAAATTCAAATACAAATTCACGCAGTTTTTAACGCTGATTACGATGGTGAAATCAGATTTTAAAAAGCCTTGAAGGTAGAAATGTTATGAATTCTTAAAGATACCATTTTGAAACTGTTGAACGAATTTTTCTGGTTAACAAACTTGTATAATCAGTTGCAAAAATTGATTGTTACGCCAAATTTGAATCAAATCGGACTTAAATTGCGTAAGTGAATATGCTAAAACACACACACACACACACACACACACACACACACACACACACACTTTGAAATGTCTGAAGAGCGTTTAATACTTCAAATCTTCTTCATTTTCTTCATTAAGGATCCCAAGAAGTTCGTTTCTGTTCCGGAATAAAATTAAATAGTCTAGATTTTTGTTTAATGTCATTTCAAATTTTCTGTTTTCTTCTCCGATTTTACCTGGACTTGATTTGAGCTCCAAACAGAATGACAGTATTGGCTCCAAAGTACTTGTGAGAGCAACGTTCTTTTTCCAAGTTTTCAATTATCGTTGAGATCTCTTTAAATTAGAAGTTATATAAACAAGTTATTTTTTTAGTGTTTTTAATTTTAGTTCTGAAGGAATGAATGCATTTCATTACTCATTTCCCTTTTTTGACTTGACATCTGTAGGCCTATGATTAGCTTTAACATCGGTTCATTGGAAAATTGTATTTCCATTTATATTCTTCTTGTCTTCTTTCTACATTATTTCTTTAGAAAGAGAATTAGAAAATATTGAATTATATTTAGACCATTAGGCCCGTGCGTCCTTTCGCAGTCAATGGGAAAAAGAAACGAAAAATATACAACAATATATAGCAAGAAGTTATATATTGATGAAATATATGTATGGCCTATTAGATAATATGGCAATCATAACTTTCCTTGTTGGTACACGAACGAAAAGCAAAAAGGTAGGACTTTTTTTACGAAATCGTTATCCGTAATTGAACGTAAAAAACACGAATTCTATACATAAAATAATTAAAGTAATATTATTGGCTGGTATTTAATTACTATAATGCAATAATTTTTAATTGAAAAATTGTATTTCAAGATTACTGTACATATCTTCCTAAATAAAATAGCTATGTAAGCCTATTACTTCTTGTCAAAATGAACTTCTGTTAAAATAGACGTTATAATTATATTTAAAACTTGTATGATCTGTTAATAAAGCAATGCCATTCATTATATTTAGGTTATTTAATGCGATATGCCTTAATTTATTCTTTCGTATTTAAAACTGTAACCTATAAATTTAACGACTGAATTCTAACGTTTTTCCTTATTGAAATATTTACAAATGAAACCTACAATAACCGGATTTTACACTATGTACCTAAATTAGGCTACAGTTTTTCTGTTTACTAAAAGCAGAGTCTAATATTTAACATTTGCACATTATAACTGGCCTACATTGTCTCAAAGAGTCTACTTTCTTACTATTCGGTCAATAATTATTTAAGTCTTGGATACAGTAATAATTTAAATATTACTTTCAACAATGTTTTTTAACAATCAGCTGTTTTTGGTACACACACAATTATTTGTCACTTAAGCCTGCACTGTGCTGCACTCTCACGGGAACACTTTATACTGCGCCTGGAATTTTTTGTTTACAGATCTTTTATCGGTTTTATTTTCTAGTAAAGCCTTAAAATGGAAAAGTATGATGCGTGGAAGTTCCCTGGTATGTATCCTGTAGTACTCCATATATGTAGTTTCAATAACGCAGGTCCTTACTTTCGGTACAAAACCGATCGGATGCTTGGCGTATTAATATATAAAAGATGTTTATTTATTTTCAAAAATCGCAAAGTATTCGATTAAATACAGATCCGGTCCCTAGTTGCGACGTACTACCAACTAATATTGAATGAACTGTTCCTGTTACCACAGACTGGCAACAATAACGACCCCAGCATTAAAGAGAGCACCGCCGAGTATTCCCACTGGTTCCTGCGAGCAATAAATTTGATTTCGGTTGCGCCGGACTCTGCGGTACTTAATTGAATAATACCTCCTCGAGCAGGGAGATGCTATCTCAAGGCGGCCACGTCTACGCTCGTGACTCTGCGAGGTCCTCTAAGTTCTGTTCCCACACTGTCTCCCGCGCATCCGTGCCTCCCCTCAGTACTGTACTGACCGTTCAGACTAAATATAACCGCGCACACACAATGGTATCGGCCGAGCGCACTAACCTTTCGCAAATTCACAGCGTGCAAAAATATCGTTGCAGTAACTTTCTCACGGTCAATTAAGTTATTTAAAAAAGGCACTAAGTAGTTTTTTTACGGATTAATTTTAAAGGTTCCAAATTAAAAATTACACTTTAGAGTTATCCGTACGTACAGATACACCGTATGCAATAAAAAATGACTCGCAAGTTTTACGGTCCAATTAAGAACTAATCTAGAGGTTCAAATATTGGCAAGCGTTGCCAACCTTTCTTGTCGTTGCCAACACAGCGATGCAGACTGGACATAAATTGGGACTTACAAGACACGAAACTGTTCGCAAATAACATTAAAACAAAAACGAAATTCCCTGTTGCTAATTTTTTTCAACTTCGTTGATTTTTTTAACGAGAATTCGGAAATCCTTGCGAGAATCGTACAAGTCGAACCAAAATATTTTGGTAAATTTGTACGTGTTCCAATAGGAGCTGTCTAACTGACGTGATGGAAGCAAATTTCCTATAATATTTCCTTACGTGCTCATTTTGAAAACCCGTTTTCACAAATGTAATCAACGTTAAAATCTGCGCATATTAGAATTTCTAGCTATAAAACTATATTCGAAAATACAAAAAATGAACCCTGACCTCAAAATAAATCTATTTTTTTTAATATTTAATGCAAAATTGAAAAACGCTAATTAGTGTAGACTTTAACCGCTGACTATGTACGGTGAAATTACAATCCGACAAAAATTATGTTTTTTATGATTTGAAAAGGCCGCCATTTTGAAACTGTTGAACGAATTCTGCTGCGTAACAAACTTGTCCAAGCTGTTATCAAAATCGATTTGAATCAAATAGCATTAAATTTGCGATCGTAATCGTGCTAAAACACACACACACACACACACACACACACACATATATATATATATATATATATATATATATATATATATATATATATATGTAAAGCCTGTAATGAGAAAGTGACAAAAGATAAACTCTAGCTTCCATATTTTTTCACACCCTTTATGTTTACCAATGTGAAAGTGCACTACTAAGGCACCGTTGTTAGATGTTAATAAGGCGAGCCTAAATTAACTGGGTTAACTTTGTTTACCGGTCAATGTTTACTTTGGTTAACCGTCACTCCGAGGAGGACTGAAGCCAAGACTCTATTCGAAAAACACCCTGGGTCACATTTAGCGTAACAGAAATAAATTATAAAAACAGACTGCTTAGGAACTCTCTGAACCGGCTTTGGGTCAAGTCTAACAGATAATTCCAAAAAAAACCCCTAATTAATTTGAGCGGACCACCTCATAAAAGAAAAAATCGCGGCACGTAGCTGTCTCTCAAAAATGACGACAAAGAATTATCAAAAATATTTTTTTCATTTTTTTTTATATTCAAATTACGTTTTTAATATAAAAATTAACTCCGACCAACGTAGATATATTTTCGTTTTTCAGTAGAATTTGAAAATTTTTAACGCTGATTTACGTAGATTTTAATGCTTAACACGACAGTCAAATCGGATTTTCAAAAACTATAAGCAGCCCCCTAAAACGGGGGCTAACGGCTATGGCGCATGCCCCCTAAAAAAATCCAGTTTCCTCCCTCAAAACTTGATAAGTTTCTATAAGTTACTACTTTCAGTGGCAAAAAGATCTATAACTACTGTCTTTTATTTTTTGCTCGATCGATTTTTTAGGAGAAAAAAATTAAAATAACAAAATATCAAATTTTATGTTTTATCCTATAATATACTAAATACACTTCATTAGTTTCGAACAAAATACTTAATATATTTGATTTTTTGCAGTTTTAAAGTTTGAATACAGATAATAATAACATGAAGATTAGTGAAACTATAAAACTACTATTAAAAAATCTATTGTTTGGAATATTGTAAGAGTCGATGTGTGGAACTGTTCGGAATTTGGAATGAGTAAATATCTGGAATATTGTGTAAGTCATTTTGTAGAATTTTTCGAAATATTGTACGAGTCAATGTGTGGAACTGTTCGGAATTTGGAATGATTAAATATCTGATATATTGAGTATCATTTCGTAGAATTTTTCAAAATATTGTACGAGTCAATGTGTGGAACTGTTCGGAATTTGGAATGATTAAATATTTGGTATATTGAGTATCATTTTGTAGAATTTTTCGAAATATTGTACGAGTCAATGTGTGGAACTGTTCGGAATTTGGAATTATTACATATGTGGTATATTGTGTGTCATTTTGTAGAATTTTTCGAAATATTGTACGAGTCAATGTGTGGAACTGTTAGGAATTTGGAATGATTAAATATCTGGATTATTGAGTTTTGGATTTGTAGAATTTTTCGAAATATTGTACAAGTCAATGTGTGGAACTGTTCGGAATTTGAAATGATTAAATATTTGGTATATTGAGTATCATTTTGTAGAATTTTTCGAAATATTGTACGAGTCAATGTGTGGAACTGTTCGGAATTTGGAATTATTACATATGTGGTATATTGTGTGTCATTTTGTAGAATTTTTCGAAATATTGTACGAGTCAATGTGTGGAACTGTTAGGAATTTGGAATGATTAAATATCTGGATTATTGTGTAAGTCTTTTTGTAGAATTTTTCGAATATTGTACGAGTCAATGTGTAGAACTGTTCGGAACATCTATTACAATATTTGTTTTTAAATGTTCGCAATTTACACACACCCTTAATCTTTATATATATATATATATATATATATATATATATATATATATATATATATATATATATATACACACACACACGAGGTATGTTCAGAAAGTAACGAGAATTTTCAAAATTTTGGAGAGTCAGATTGTCAAACATTTTTTTTATTATGTTGGTATACATGCCCTTGAAGTATGATAAAACTTTCAGCTGTTTTTATTATTGACTTTGTCTGTGACAAGCACTAATGTATCAAATTTTGCGTAAAAAATGGAATAAAGTGTAACAAAATGTGGGAAATGTTAACAAAGGCCTATGGTGAGTCAGCTATGAGTAAAGCAAGAGTTTACGAGTGGTATAAGCGTTTCCAAGAAGGCTGTGAAGACGTTGAAGATGACGAACACCCTGGACGCCCTAGCACATCAACAACCGATAAAAACGTGGAAAAAGTGAAAGAAATGGTTATGAACAATCGCCGAATCACAATTAGAGAGGTCGCTGATGATGTTTGCATATCGAATGGATCATGTCATAACATTGATTCCAATGTTTTGTGTATGAAACACGTGGCAGCAAAATTCGTTCCTAAATTGTTGACTTTTGAACAAAAACAGCGGTGAATGGAAGTTGCTCAGGAGTCACTAAATGAAGTTAATGACGATGCAGAATTACTGAAACGTATTATAACAGGTGACGAAACATGGGTTTACTGATATAACGTCGAAACTAAGGCTCAATCATCCCAGTGGAGGCATTCTGGCTCGCCAAGACCGAAAAAGGCTCGACAAATACGGTCGAACGTGAAGGTTATGCTCACTGTGTTCTTCGATATTAATGGCATAGTGCATCATGAATTCCTGCCACCAGGTGAAACGGTCAATAAGGAGTACTAACTACAACTTCAACGCCGTTTGCATGAAGCAATCCGAAAAAAACGCCCGGATCTGTGGAAAAACAATTTATGGCTTTTGCACCACGATAATGCACCAGCTCACACTTCATCGTTTGTTCGTGAATTTTTGGCCAAAAACAGTACTGTAACGATGCCCCAGCCTCCATATTCAGCAGACATTGCTCCGTGTGACTTTTTCCTATTTCCAAAAATAAAGAGAACCTTAAAGGGCCGTCGTTTTGCAGCCGTAGATGACATTAAAAGCGCATCGCTGAAAGAACTAAAGGCTATCTCAAAGATCGAGTTTGAAAAGTGTTTCGAGGATTGGAAGAAGCGCTGGCACAAGTGCATAATCTCCAATGGGGACTATTTTGAAGGCGACAACATCAATGTAGAAGAATAAATAAATATTTTGTTCAAAAAATTAAAATTTCGTTACTTTCTGAACGTGTATATATATATATATATATATATATATATATATATATATATATATATATATATTCTGGAATAATTGTATGCTTTTATGGACTTCTTAAAATGTGTTCTAGATGTTAAGAAATGTGCTGATATCACGTTCACAGGTTTGCGTACATAACGTGTGTTACAAGAAGTAATTTTCTAATGTAACTCCTTTCCTTTCCATGCCACTCCGCACTTTCCGAACCCACCCAGAAAGCCAAAGTTACTGGGAACACAGAGTAGAGAAACGCGTGGGCACAGGCTGCACTGGAGTTGGAGATGTACTACAAATAGAAACGTAGAAGTGGATGTCATGTATCGATTAGTGAGCCTGGTGTGAGGTGAGGTGTTTTATCGATACCTAACCTAACCTGTTTTACTTATAACTGTCATTGGTGTAGGCTCCACACTATTTACATAGTGAACTGCTGGGAGATGGGCAACAGGCATTGGTCAGTGACGTTAAGCTGACGTTGGAGAAAGTATAGGAGCCGTGAAATGAACGCAGTAAGGCCTACGTGTTCAAGTTGTATGTTACGTGGTTGAAAGCGTTTTTTAATAGTAGCGGCAGCCTTTTTACGATGTGATCCAACCCAATATTGTGCTAAATTTATTTTATTTATTCACTATTAAAACTAAGTTTACGTTTACAATACACGAAAAACTTGGACAGAAACCGTATCTTAATAAGAGTTAAAATAAACGCAACAAAAGACAATACACAAACTTACTCCATAATACCCGGTTAAGAAACTATAGTAAAAAAAGACAGCTGAGGCAGCTGAAATGAGCATCTGATGAGTTTAGCGATCCGGCAGTACCTCTAGCTCATACTATCCTCATTCGTCTATTCAAGACACACACACACGCGCGCGCGCGCGCGCACCACACACACACACACACACACACACACACGCATACATACACACACACACGCGCGCGCGCACGCATACATACACACACGCACAAACGCAAAAGCGCACACACTCGCGCTCACACGCGCACACACACACACACGCACGCAAACATACACACGCACGCAAACACACACACACGCGCATACATACACATACACACGCAAACATACACACACACACGCGCGCAAACATACACACACACGCACGCACACACGCGCGCGCGCAAACATACACACACGCGCGCATACATACACATACACACGCAAACATACATACACACGCGCAAACATACACACGCACGCGCGCACACACACACGCGCGCGCACACACACGCACACGCACACACACTCGCGTGCGCACACACACACACACACACACACACACACACACACACACACACACACACACTTTCTACTCTACACAGCTTGGCTTGGCTATCTCTAAAATGTAAAGCGACCCGTGCTGACGATGTCAATGATACCGGCCTAATATTATACAAAACGGACACCTGGCAACTTCCTAGTGTACCTAGTCTTGCGCATGCACGTGTGGCTCTGTGTGGGCCACTGACGGATCCAGTGGGCGCTGAGGGGAAAATATGAGTTTATTAGTTAAGGTACAAGGGCAGGTTAAAGTTTAACTTATCCTTGAAGAGAAAGGGAGAACAAGGAATAAATAAGCGCACGTTTGTTAGTGAGGACACGAGTGTGAACAGAGAAGTAGCAGACAAAATTGTTGATGAATTCGCAAGTTGAAAAAAGAAAGTTAGACTTCGTTAAGTGAAGTGAATTGTCAGTGAACTTAGTGAAAATGTTTATAAAATACACTTTTAATTATTTCTTTTAAAATTTTGATTTATATTAATTTCTATTTTAATTTTATGCACTCCATATGATAAAAGATTCTCCAAAACAAACCGTTTGTAATACAATAAATAACAATTTTTAAAAAAATATTTTATCATAAACATTTTAAGGCAGATCTGTAGGGAAACCATCACAATAAAACATATATTGCTCGATTGTGATGGTTTCCAAAATGTGCGTGTTATGTGTGGTCTGAGCAACTGTTTGCAGACGATGTTGGGAGATAGTGCCTCGGCCGTTGACCGGGTCCTATACTTCCTTCATCGTCTGAATTTTTTAAATAAAAATTAATTTATATATTTGTTAATGCTTGTTGTGGGGCCCCTTTACAGCCCTTAAAAGTTTGTTTATATTTGCTATTTATTAATTTATTTTTAAGTTGTTTTTATTTTGTTAATTAGTTTTAGGAACGTTAATATTTCTTTTATTTGTCTTGTTATTGTTGTACGGCCAACATACAGCCTACAATAACTTTGTGTGTATGTTGTTTTAAGATTTATGTTATTGTTAATTATTTTTAAGAAAGTATCTATTTATAGTTGTTATTGTATTTTGTATTGTTATTGTTTTGTTTGTTGTTTTTGTAATGTCTTAAATTTTTATCTGACTTTTTTCTTAGTTTTGAAAAATTGTATTAAATAACTAATATCTCGCCTCGGCGATGATAACCTTAAAGGTTTTTCGCCGGGAAAAAAAGAAAAAAAATTAAGGCAGATCTAGTTGAAGTAGATCAAGAATTTACCTCGACCCATATGGAATTATTGCACATGTGCATGACATTACTGTAAATTGTAATAATATTTTATGAGTTACCGTGTATATCCTTGGATCACCCTCCCTCTCCATTTTTAAACTGGCTGGTTCCGCTCATGGCTGGCGGACATAATTTCCCCAGCTGCACATGTTCCCATGATAACAGTCAAGAGTAAGGGGGAGAAATTGAAAGGCAATTTAGGAGAGCAAGCATCTGCAAGTACCACAGTAATGAATTGGGAAGTCACCAATTGAAGAGTAGGACTGGAGAAGGTGCTGCAAATGAGCATCTCAGGAATTAAGGGGCACAATAGATCTACAAGGTCGTAATGCAATAATAACTTTAAAAAGTCATTTATATCGTAAAAAAAAGAAAAATCACCAGATTTTTTTAATTTTAATTCTGGTTATTCAGTATATGAAAAATAATAACACGAATCAGTATACCAAATTCGAAATTTTAAAAAAATATGGTTTGAGAGTGAATCGAAAAAAACAAATCCGACTTCGGGTAACATTAATTTTTTCCCAATTTGCTCCCGAACTGAAAGTTATATTTAACTCTTTCAAAATTTGCTGCGCTGTAAATCTCCAGTCCACATAGTTGTGGACTACAAGATTGAGCAAAATTTGATCAAAATCATTACAGCCGATTTTCAACAGACTTTCACCAAAAGATATTAGCTATCTTTTAGCAAACCTCACTTTTGTGAACATATAAAAAAATTATTTTTTTTAAGGTGAAAAGCACATCAAAGTTATTATCGCCCAAACACAATTACTAGAGGAAAAAGACGATAAAACTTAACACTACTTACAAACTAGATAACCTTTCTAACAAGAATAAATAATTTAAAATCAAAACAAAATAAAGGTGGACTGTAGAGTGGCGCTAATCAAAGAAAACAGACAAAATAAATATTATGAAGTACGAACAATTATGTAAAACTAGGTAACAAAAATGTAAACAATGAAAAAATTAATACCATAGAAACTGTAATAATATTAAAAATCATAATTGTTTAAATACTAATATACAAAATTAAATAAAAGCGTATATAATAAAAAAAGGTTAAATATGTTGGTATATAGGCCTATCCAAGCGCCTTAGAAAGGCTAAAAACGCCGATTTTTAATAGACATTTACCAAAAGATAGCTAAACTAACCTCACTTTTGTAAAAATTTTAAAAAATGATTCCCAGGTAAGAGCAAACCAGACCTAAATGCCAAATTTCATCAAAATCAGTCAATTAATTTACAAAACCGCAGAGGTCAGTCTTGCCATTTTTTCGAATTGCTTTTAAAACGTTTTCTTTTAATATAAAATTCGTTACAATTACTTAAATAATTATAATTTATTAGACCTGTGTAGATACACGAAATTCGTTCACAAACTGATGAACATGTAGCGCCGGATATTTCAGTTTTTTCAACAAATAACCGATTTTTTTATGCAAATATAGTTACATTACAGCAAAAATCTGTATACCGAATTTTTGGGAATCCCAATTTTTTTAAATATTTTTTTTTTACCAAAACGTTCTTCAAAAAAAGTTATTTATGAAATAAGAAATATTCAAACAACGTGGATATACGCGGGTAAATTTCATGAAAATTTGTCAATTGGTTTAGTTTCCAGTGATTGACACATAAAAAGGACAGATTTCCAAGTAAGAACCACTTATTATGTATTCAGGAGACCTGAGAACGTGAATATCATCAAAATATTTAGACCCGTTTTGTCCCAATTAATAAATTTCGGGAACTTGGAACACTGACTATAAACAGACTGTCGTCTGCATTAACCCAAGTGTGCACAATAGTCGGACGTTAAACACAAAAAAAAAATAAAATAAAATAAAAATAAACAGACTAAAAGTATCAGCGACCATTACAAAAAGCGTGCTCGATACTAACGGCTAAAGTCCAAGTAATTGGACTATCTGCCTCTACGAACGCTGTAAGGGCAGGGAGGAGGACACTTTTAATAAAATACACAGCATTATTATCTGTTTTGTGTAGTTGAACATTTTGCCGCAAGGTGCCACCAGCAGAGAGCGCTCACGTATCTCTCATAAGAGTTATATATGTTTTCTTTGTTATTTTAAGGCGAAGAGCACATCGAGATTATTATAGCCTCCCTAAATGTAAGTGTGAGTGTAAAGTGTTAAAGTCGTAAGTGTAGTGTTGTAAGTGTAAGTGAGTGTTAGACTCGGGTACCGCGAGGGATGTCTAAATCCTCTCAATAGGTGCAGCTAGTCAATATAAAACAGGAAAGCTGTGCATTGGAATGGTTCCACCTGAGTGCAGCAGAACAGTCTTACAGAGAATCAAATTATGAAGTAAAGTACAATCTCTCTATTGCGCATCTCTCTATAACGAAAATCTCTCTATAACGGCAAAATGTGTCAATTCCAATTCCTAAAGTAAATACATGTATTGTAACGTCCTATATTGAGTCAGTTGCAGTACTATTAAAGAAGGTAATT
This sequence comes from Callitettix versicolor, assembly GCA_022606455.1. Taxonomy (NCBI): domain Eukaryota; kingdom Metazoa; phylum Arthropoda; class Insecta; order Hemiptera; family Cercopidae; genus Callitettix; species Callitettix versicolor. The sequence continues at coordinate 56,891,374 of CM040187.1, read as the reverse complement.
TGTTTTATGACTTACTTCGCAGGTTAGGTGTTAGAAGCAAGAAAAAGGTAAATTATTTAATGCAAATTATACTTTATTTACCTGCTTGAATTAAACAAATTACAAAAATTAGTTTAAATAAGTCGAGTTTTAGAGAAATCTGTATTACAAACACCAGCAGAAGCAATGTCCACGTCCATTTTTCAAAATTCAAAACTCGACTGATTTTCGCATGGACGCGCAATATTACTGTCAACACGTTCCTGACACATATTATTATGTATCAACAAAGTGTTGACTTATGGTTCCTGGGCTTTGTTTCACGAAAGTCACAAGTTCACAATTGCAAGCACCTGTAATAACAATTTCACAAGTACAAACATTTTTATCGCTTGTGAAAAAAGCTACAAGTGATTAAATAAAGTTACAAGTCCACAGTAACAATTATTTGTATTCTTCTTTGTACTTTTGAGGTTATGTTACTGTATAATAATGAATTGTTAGTTTAATTAATTAAGAATAGCACTTAATGAAGGAACGGTAGGCCTGAAGGGCATTTTGGAGTAAATTACATAATTTTTATAAAATAACACGTTAATAGATGACAAAATTGAATAAATTGAAAGTATTGGGTTTAGATATTGTGCCAACCAATAAAGAGAAAGCTTATACGATACGAGCATTTATACAAGGAATACCTTTTGGCCGTATTATGTAGCCTGTTAAAAGTACTTTTATATAAAATACTTTGTAGTATCAAAATCAAGACGAAATATAACAGATATTTCAAAACTGTTTATATTATTATTATTGTTTAACAAATTAATAATTATTAACACTATTTAACAAATTATCGTACATTACAATAACGTAGGCTATATTTTGTAACATATAGGCTTCATTTTTAATCACGAAATAATTCTTCTTTTTGATATACGAGGTGTGTTCAGAAAGTAAAGTGAATTTTTAAATTTCGCGGGCTTGGAGAGTCCAATTGTCAAACATTTTTTTTATTATGTTGATATACATGCCCTTGAAGTATGATAAAACTTTAATACTTGACGTTTTCATTGTTGACTTTGTCTGTAACAGCCACTACGGTTAGACGTGTTTTTATGAGCTCGCGAATTTCGTTTGTTAAAAGAAATGGATCAAAGAATTTGTATCAAATTTTGCGTAAAAATTGGAATAAAGTTTAACAAAGTTTGTGAAATGTTAACAAAGGCGTATGATGAGTCTGCTATGAGTAAAGCAAGAGTTTACAAGTGGTATAAGCGTTTCCAAGAAGGCCATGAAGACACTGAAGATAACAAACGCCCTGGACGCCCCAGCACACAAACAACAGATGTAAACGTGGAAAAAGTGAAAGAAATGGTTACGAACAATCGCCGAATCACAATTAGAGAGGTCGCTGATGATGTTGGCATATCGATTGGATCATATCATGACATTGATTCCAATGTTTTGTGTATGAAACGCGTGGCAGCAAAATTCGTTCCAAAATTGTTGAATTTTGAACAAAAACAGCGGCGAATGGAAGTTGCTCAGGAGTCACTAAATGAAGTTAACGACAATGCAGAATTACTGAAACGTATTATAACAGGTGACGAAACATGGATTTACGGATATGACGTCGAAACTAAGGCTCAATCATCCCAGTGGAGGCATTCTGGCTCGCCAAGTCCGAAAAAGGCTCGACAAGTGCAGTCGAACGTGAAGGTTATGCTCACTGTGTTCTTCGATATTAATGGCATCATGAATTCCTGCCATCAGGTGAAACGGTCAATAAGGAGTACTTCCTACAAGTTCAACGCCGTTTGCGTGAAGCAATCCGAAAAAAAAGGCCGGATCTGTGGAAAAACAATTCATGGCTTTTGCTCCACGATATGCACCAGCTCACACTTCATTGCTTGTTCGTGAATTTTTGACCAAAAACAGTACTGTAACAATGCTCCAGCCTCCATATTCGCCAGACATGGCTCCGTGTGACTTTTTCCTATTTCCAAAAATAAAGAGAACCTTAAAGGGAAGTCGTTTTACAGCCGTAGATGACATTAAAAGCACATCGCTGAAAGAACTAAAGGCTATCTCAAAGATCGAGTTTGAGAAGTGTTTCGAGGATTCGAATGAGAGCTGGTACAAGTGCATAATCTCCAATGGGGACTATTTTGAAGGCGACAATATCAATGTAGAAGAATAAATAAATATTTTGTTCAAAAAATTAAAATTCTCGTTACTTTCTGAACACACCTCGTAGAAGAACCATACTTAAAAATTTATAAGAACTAAAAAAAAATATAAAACAATAACACAAACTGTTTCTTAAGTCTGGTTGAAGAATAGGCCTACATGTTTTTTATTAACAATTAACACCGTCAAATTACAGCGAAATAAAATTAAATGATAGCACAATAAAGTTACCCAACTCTGAAGTGGGTTAAATTTTGTTGGTTTCACCAGTGTGAACTGTTTGTAACTTCTGCAAAATGTTAATGTTACAAGTGTTAAACTGTAAAAGGCAGTGAATTAGTTAAAATTCACCGGTTACTACAAGTCTTGTAACTTTTGTCTGTAAAACACACGTAACTGCTACTTTTCAAAAGTTAAATTTTACTGGTGAATATGTAACTTGTAACTTCCGTGAAACACGATCCTGGTGTACACTAGGTCTACAAACGACAACATAATTATTTCTAAAACTGCGAGCACCAGGCTATAGCATTCACTTTAGGAACTCCGTTAAACACTGAATCATGGTAACAGGCCTAACACCGTTAACTAATTGAACGATTTAGAGTGGGATTCGGGGATCAAAAAAATATTTCTGAAGCTTTTTTCCAGTCAGAAATTTATTATAAATCAATTGTACTCATAATCGGCTTAAAGAATTTTATAAAAATTTGCTCAGTAATTGTCCATAAGTACTAAACAATTCGATAACCCAATCTAACCTAACCTAACAAATTTCGGTTCTAAAAAACGAAAATGAAAAATCGCTATTTTGAATATTTTTTTCAGATTTTGCTCAAAATAAGGTCATTATAATACCATACCAGCTCGAGTAAATAATAAACCCTTAACGCCGTCGTGTTTGTTTCGTCTTTCTACCGACAAACCGATTTTGAGAAACTATCTTTTGTGCGATTCCAAACCGCGTTTAAATTAACTGAGTTTGAGGAAGTTTGTGCAATGTTTTTACACCATTTATTTACCTGGATAATGTCTGCGTGTGCGTGCGCACAAAAACTGAAACCAAACGACTGATTTCGATTAATTTGGATATAAGAATATATTATTAAAATTTGCCTGCATTTCGGTGCGTTTGTTTTTAATTTTTTAAAATTTAGTTTTCATATCCTTTTTGTCTCAAATCCAACTAAATGTTATTTTTTTAAAATCAGCATTCATTTTAATCTAATTTAACTTTAAAATATTACTTATAAGTATTTACAGTTATCTTTCACAACAACAATTTTTTGTAGGATTTTTTTCAAAATATCAGTCATACATAAAGATTCGCTATTCAGTGTTTGTTAAATTCAATTACAAAGTAAATTTACAGCTAGAAATGAAGTATCGAAAGGACTAAAATAAACACTGATTTTCATTTTTTTTTTAATTTTTCTCTCTAATCGCTATTTCAAATTTTATGCAGCTTTCTTTATAACAAATTATTAAATATCAAAACATCGTGCAGTTTTTTGTTGCCAACACGTTATATTTCATCCCTTCATATTTGTACTCCCCCTATTTTGGAAATAAAAGTGTAGCAGTAAGCCTTATTTTTTTAGTTTTAAGCTGTAATATTAATGAAAGCCAAGTTTCTAAAATTATTTACCGTTTATTCGCTAAAGGGTTTACCGTTTATTCGCTGTTACACACTACATACTGAAACGTCTAACTTTCGTGATCACCCAGTTGTAATCGTTGACAACATAAAGGTTTAAAGTAAAAGTTTAAAACAATATACAGTCATATTTTCATAATTCACCCCCACCCTTTTCAAAAGTAAGCACATATGTAGGGAAGGAAGGGTAGCCACAAGGGATACAAACACTGTATTTATTTAATGTTTGCTAAGTTTATAACTACCATTTTAAAACAAAATACAAACAAATCTATAATTTAACCAAAGTTATTAAAAATTTCAAAATTTTAAATAGCCAATGGATGTTAAGTATTTTGTGTTCAAAATTAAGAATATAAAAGAAATCGTCATCCATCCCATTTTAAACAAAATACATCCAGTTATGGTTGTAATTGTATTTCGAGGTTAAGTTAACTAAACGCTCACCTGATTATTTACCAGCTGACGTTATGTTAGGTTATGTCCACATCTGTTCGAAACCAACACACTTTACCTACTGCAAGACTACAACTGCGCTATCTCGCGGTGTCTCGCGCTCCTCGCTCCTTAGCCCCGCCTACTTTGATGACGTATGGCCCATTCATGTCCCTTTCTACCGGGATATTATCTACAATAGCCGACTATGACCTCTTTTCCGATTTGTTTTATGAAATCACTCATTCATTACTGTACAGTGTGTGACGGAATTTACGTGTCGAATGCGCGCGCGTTTCCTGTAAAATAAAATTAATTCATTGTTGTAGTATGTAGACGATTTTATGTACATACACCGTTAGCAACATTGAATAACAAGATTTTAAAAACAATAGTCTAAGATGCGCTATCGGTTTTGAAAATACCTCCTCCCCTAATCTTAATCAGCCCCCACTCTATGACAATCACTTTTCTCGAAAATCAAAGCTCACAGATACAATTCGGAGGCTACCGACAAAAAACCAAAAATCGGTTAAATTTTTCAAAATAGGTTCATGCTATTTTGCTCAAATTTTGATAAAAGACCTACGGCTCTAGAGTAAATTTCTTTTATTTCAAATTGGTTACAATGATTTAATTTACGAATTTCCATAAGTGACCAAAATTTGAGTTAAATCTGAAAACTCAATTTTGAGAACTTCTGGCAATTTTTCATTTTTTTCCGGATAGATCCCGAAATCGATTTTTGAAGCGAAGCTTTTAATGTTAGCTTTGGCGAGAGGAATGAGTAGAAAAAATGTATTCCTAACCCTTAACCTGTATCCTGAAATGAACGAGCAAACGAATTTCGTTCCTTTATTTCTGTCTCTTTCTTTTTCTTCCTACTTTTCGATAAAAGGACACGCGTATTATATAAAAACGTTGTGTTGCTTTGGTTTCAGTATTTTGCCTTAATACTGCCTTAATATTTTATCTTAACTTCCAGTGGAGTCTCCATTATTGTTACGACAAGCCTTATTACTTTTTTATATATGTATATGTTGTATATGCTGTTTGTTATTATATTGAATCGCCTCGGTACTGTTGTTGATAGCGTACAACAACACTTTCACTCCGAGGACCCGGGTTCGATTCCCGGCCAGGGCTTGGCATTTTCATACGCTATAAATCATCCCATTGTCTGCATTAGCCCAAGTATGCACAATAGTTGGACGTAAACACCAAAAAAAAAAAAAAAAAAAAAAAAAAAAAAAAAAAAATTAAAAAAAATAATAAAATTAATTGACGAAGACGTGCCCGTTATAACAGTTTATAATACATTCGAAATTAATATAAACGTTTTTTAATAATTGTTGTTAATATTGCTAGTTTTTACAACATAACCTAAAACGTAGCCAATCAGCTGTTCAACGAAATCAGCTGATTGTTACTAATTAATATAAAACAGCTGATCTTTTTACTATAACTACAGTGAACAATATCTAAGCTAGATTCACGTATTTATTTATTTAAACAATACAAGATATTTGTAAACATATCATCAAACTAATTATGTATTCAGCAAAGACGTAATTACAAAAGCTTCGCTTCTGTCAGTAGTTCACCGAGTTCAACACGTGTACCTCTTTTAGAGATATAGAGAGCCATTTCTAAACAAAAACTTCCTACTGTACTTGCAGATTTACATAACTTGCAAGTACTTGTATAGGTTATATCAGTTCAGGGACAGTTAGTGAGTATATAGGTTATGTTTTGTTTATCTTCACACATATAGGCTACTCCGTCAGACAATAAAATTGTAGTCACACATGTAACTAAGAGAGAGTCAGAACAAACGGGATATTTGGAATAGACTATGTTATTTCTACTGTTATGTTAGTTATAACATCTAGCTAGGCCTGTACGAATATCACTTATTCAAAGGTTTCACTTTTTTTGGCATTTATTTAATCGGTAAACTACCATTTCAAAACAACTCAATCGTAACCTATCAGTATATATAGGCCTAACCTATAAAAATAGTTTTGGGTTTGGTTATAATATTTATGCTACCATATAATAGAAGTTACGTACGGTATACATTGAAACAGATCGTGTACTCAGTAGTAGCCTATAATTTAAGAATAAATAGTAAAAATATGCTAGGGCCTATATTTTAGTGCTTAACCTTCAAATACTTACGTAGCTTAAATTAGTTCAGGGTAAAGTTAGTAAATATATAGGTTATGTTTTAGTAAATATATAGGTTATGTTTTGTTTGCCTTCACGAATATGAAAGTGAACACCTCATGCACTGTAATAAAGAATTATGAAGATAAAAATAAAGTACTTTCAAAAATAAAATAAATGAAGAACAGACAAAAATAAAAGTACTTTCATAGGAACGAAACACTTTCAGTAGCCTAAAACATTTTACTGAACTGTTAAATGAACAGCGGTTAATAGTAAAGAATAGCGTGACCACCGCTATCCGAAATTTTATATTATTTAAGAAAATATTAGTTTTTCTCAATATTATGGTGGAAAATGTTTTGAGAACTCGAAAATTGTAGCCGTAGCGATGTATCGAAAATAGCTCTTTTTGTTTGAAACGTTAAATTTTTTAAGATTTACACAGATTCTTTTGGTAACTTTAAAGAACGCTGTTAGTTAGGTTTTCACGCAAATCTACTGTCTTACAAAACCGTGATAGTTTGTATTGTTTTCATTGGAAATGTATTAATTATGAAACAAGGAACCAGTTGGCCGTCACAGGGCCAACATAAAACAAGATGGTCCCTGAAATAAACAACACACATCAAAATGAATAAAAAAAGTTTTACAAATTTTGGTGAAATTTAAAAAAATGTTTAATAACATTTTTTAAATATAGCTTGTGTAATTATTTTTATTCAGCGATGAATCTTACGTTTTATCTTACGCAAAGAAAGAAATTTCAAAAATTCGCTACGGCGATAATTTTTGAGTTCCCACAAAAAATATTTCACCATAATATATTTTTTTAAATGTTGTTATTGAACCAAAAATAAAGATTATGTATCATGTTTTCTCTTCCTTTTTCAATTCCTATTAGTTCACACTCTCCCTATACGTATTTTTATATCTTGTTCAAATTTTCAATCGTTAATAAAATACTTTCTATTCATCCACTCAAGTTCAAATACATTTTTTTGAACTAGTATTGGATGACGCTTGATGTTAATACAGTTTTTTTCAAATAGTAATTCATTAAGTTTAATTAATTAATTATAGTTTTAAATGGGAGAAAAAAAATTCTCTTATTTTTTTTTTTTAACACGGCAAATTAACATAGTTGGTTTTTAACAACATAAC
>CM040187.1:56843780-56876280 GCA_022606455.1 Callitettix versicolor | reverse complement strand
TAATTTTTTGGTAGTTGCATTAAAGGATCAGTTATTTTATATTAATTCGTAAAGATCAGCTGATTTCATTGAACAGCTGATAGGCTATAATAAGTTTTAGGTTATGTTGTTAAAAAATAGCTATGTTAATTTATCGTGTTTTCGAACAAATCATTGTAATTAAAATTAAAAAAGAAAATAAAAACGTGAACATGATTTTTATTTTTAGTTCAGTAATAGAATGTTTTACAGTAATTATTTGAAATATTTTACTAGTTTTATATGAAGTGCATTATTAGTATTATAGGACTATACAATGGCCTGCAAACAGCGTTGCAGCAGATTAGGCCTACACGCAGTAAAAGTTCTGAAAGCTTCTTGAAAGCTAAGTCCTGAGCACGTTGCACTCTTATCATCTGAAATATTAACGGTCGAAGAAAGTGGCAAGGTCACGCGCTTCCTCTTCCTTCCATTGTTGTCAGCGACATTTCACTTTCGGAAAAGGAGCCACATGCAAATCAGACGATTGTTTTCGCTCCCAAAACAAACATTTCACGCAGTTTAGAAACGCGGACCATTTCACTTGCTAATTGCGTAGTCGCATGTTCGGCTCTTGTCGGCAACCCGAGTGTTGCCGAACTCTAAACAAACGCTCAGAGGAGGACATACAATACAGTCTTTAGTAATTTAATTTAATTTAAGGTCATTCAGTTACAGGTAGGGGAAGGTAAAGTTTTAATAATCAATGCACGCAGCTGTCTCGCTGACGTAGTGGAAAAGAACTGCCACTTGCTTGAATCCAATAGGGGGTGCAGACTAGCTGCACCTATTGAGAGGATTTAGACGTCCCTCACGGTACCCGAGTCTAACACTCACGTACACTTATAACACACTAAACTAACGACTTTAACACTTCACACTCATACTTAAATTTAGGGAAGCGATAATAGCCTCAATGTGCTTTTCGCTTTTAAAAAAATAAATAATAATAGAGGTCTACAAAAGCTCAAATGAAAGGTCTTGAACTTTAATTTTGATAGCTGTGTGGCAACATTTTTTTTTAGTTCACGTAAAATCCAATATGGCGGCCAAAACCACGTGACTTTTGAATTTTTGCGTCAAAACATTAAAAAAAAACTGTTTGAGTATCATTGAGGTCTATGTATGTATGGGGGGGGGGTTTCTGGGGACGCTGATCTCAAAACCGAAGTCAGATTTGTAAAATACTAGATTGCTGATCCAATATGGCTTATGATAATTTTAAAAATGAACCGAGATATCAGGTGATCGATCAGCTCTACTTCAAAACCCACTACGTACAAAATTTCAGCGGAACCAGATGTGTTCTCAAAAATTGATAGACCACATTGAATCCTTCTTTCTGACTTACAAAACTGACTTCAGATTCTCCATCAACAACTTCAGAAAACCTCACACACCAAATTTGTCGTGAATTTCTGAAAATCGCAATTTCTGACCATTAATTGTGGGGTTAAAAAAAAATGTAACCTCAATTTTGACGGAGATAAATTGAAGCTCCTTTTGGAATTCCGATTTCACCATCATACCAGGATTAAAATCTCTATATAATAGTATTTTACACTATCTAATTACATTGAACCCTGACCGTCGTAAGAATTTTTTTTAATTTCAAAGAAATTTATAAATTAAAAAGCGCTTATATATGCAGTTTTTAACGCTGATTACGACAGTGAAATCAGATTTTCAAAATATTTTAAACAAAGAGTTTACAAATTTTGAAATACTTGAAATTGACCACCATTTTGAAACTGTTGAACGAATTTATCTGGTTCAAAGATCTTTCCAAGCTATCAAGCTATAAACAGAATCGATTTTTGTGCCAAGTATGTTTAGGTTTGACACTTCCTTTTCGCAATCATAATCAATGTTAAAATTTTCATAAATGAGCATTTTAAAGGTTAAACTTACTTTTAAATTTTTAAATGCTAATTTGTGCAGATTTTAAAGTTAATCGTGTTGGTGAATTAGATTAGCCTACAGAAAATACAAATCGACAAAGAATTTGTTGGAAATCCGTTTCCATCACGTCAGCGAGACAGTTGCGCGGCCTGCCGTAATTATTACCGTGCTGGCTGCTTCAATAGCGTATTTTAACGTGTATCGTGTTTTAGGGCTGGTTGTTACGTCTGATTTTGCGGAACGCGTGATGCGTGAAACATACTTATATTGATTTATAACAGTATGTTTTGTTCGTAGAAAGTCGTATTAAATGAATTATAATTAAAAATTACTGTTTCCATCCGGGATCGAACCGAGAACCTTGCCCGCATCATGACCACTACACTACGGAAACTTCGAAGAAGTTTGAGCGATTTAAGTATAAGAAATGAATCGTTAATTTAATTTTAGTAGTTGTATTAAAAGATCAGTTCTTTTATACAGATTCGTAAAGAACAGCTGATTTCATTAAACAGCTGATAGGCTATAATAAGTTTCAGTTTATGTTGTTAAAAACTAGCTATGTTAATTTGTCCTTTGTATTAATTCGTAACGATCAGGTGATTTCATTGAACAGCTGATCAGCTATAATAAATTTCAGGTTATGTTGTTAAAAAGTAGCTATGTTAATTTATCGTTTGTATTGATTCATAACGATCAGCTGATTTCATTGAACGGCTGATCAACTATAATAAATTTCAAGTTTTGTTGTTAAAAACTAGCAATGTTAATTTGTCGTTTGTATTGATTCGTAACGATCAGCTGATTTCATTGAACAGCTGATAGGCTATAATAAGTTTCAGGTTATGTTGTTAAAAACTAGCTATGCTAATTTATCGTGCTTTCGAACAATTATCGTAATTAAAATGAAAAAGAAAAGAAAACGTGATATATGATTTTTATTTTTGGTTTACTAACTATTTTTTTTAATATAAATTCGCTAAAATTGAACCAGATTCTGTATGCGGTTTCTAATCTCCATTATGTTTTAAAGTTATTGCATTTAAATGTTCCCACATTCGAAGTGGCAAGTTACCACGCTCATTGTCGCAATTTTTTTTATTCATATTTTAACATCTACCTTGTGGACAAGTTCGTTAACTAACAAAATTCTTTTAACAGTTTTAAAATGGCGACCATTTCAAATATTTAAAGATTCGTAACTCTTTTGTTTTCAATTTTTCTTTTAATCTGATTACACCATCATAATCACAGTTAAGTTCCCCGCAGGGGGGTGCAGACTAGCTGCACCTATTGAGGGGATTTAGACGTCCCTCGCGGTACCCGAGTCTAACGCTCACTTGCACTTACAACACTACACTTATGACTTTAACACTTTGCACTCACACTTACATTTAGGGAGGCGATAATAGCCCTTAAAATAACAAAATAACACAGTTAAGAACTACATAAATTAGAATTTTAAAATTAATAAAATCTGTTGAAATTTAAATTTAAGAAATTTAATTTTTACGGTGGTCAGAGTTAGTTGTTGTATTTACAATGAAAGTGTTAAGTGTTAATATATACAGATTTTAATGCTGATGAATATGATGAAATCATAATTTTGAAAAGGGCAAGATTACGAATTTTTGGAATTTCGCTTTTATCACGTCAACGAAACAGCTGCATGTAGCGATCATTATATTTTAAAATGTATTTTACATTAAAAAAAAATATGTAATTCATTAGTCGATATTCGGTAAAATATATAAAATTAAACATTGATAAGAAAACACGATGTAAGTGTACCTTATCAGATTTTTAAAATTAGGGGATCCATTTACAAGAGGAGAAATGCAATAAACAATAAACCTGCTACAGACATTGTTTTAAAGAACTTTTCATATAAAATATAAATTTGTAGTCTACTCTAATACAAATTAAGACTTTTTAATTTTGTATCAATTAAAAAACTTCATTTTTTTAAACACAAATTTAAAATTTCAAAAAAATTTCACCAATTTGGTTCAAACTCATTGATCACGCGTTAAAAACAAATTATCTAAACAGAAATCACCAAGTGGTAATAGTTCCCCGCCAAGTCCGCAATTAAAAAACTTGTTAAATCACCTTTGAACTCAGTCAAAAACCAGTTCAGATTAAGAAGTTTACTGAACAGCGATTTACTTAAATGTACTTATTTTTGGGGTTTTTATGTAAAAGGCATCTTTTGCAAACAGAACGAATAAAACGAGTCATTTTTTATCAAAATCGTTCCAGTAGTAGCGGCAGTGTTGAAGAAGTCAGGTTAAAAGTGTCATTTTCAGTTCGTTTTTCTACGCTTTACCTCTATCGATTTTCAAGTTTTTGTAAAAAATTCTCACCCCTTTGTCATATATCTTAAGGGAATATGAATTATGCCAATTCTATAAAAGTTTTTGCTTTTTTAAGTTACGGATACGTGAAAAGTGCCTCCAGTATATATACTATGCGGAGTGGGTCATTTGCGTGGCGGAACGCTGCCGCATTCCTCGATAGATTCTTTGATTGTTAAATTAAGCCAATTGTAGTACCGTACGTTTCACATCATAGAACAAACTACAACTTTATTTTTAAAAATAATTCAGATTTTAAAAAGTATTTAACACTAAAACGTTATGAATTTCTTATAGTGTTTGAATGGCCGTCATTTTTAAATTGTTCTTTCTTAAATTGTTCTTAAATTGATCTTCTTTCGTTCATTGTCAATCTGGAAATATTTTCAATAATAAAAATTTACCCACACGAAAATACATCGTACTGTTTTTAGTCACTTAGTTGGTAATAGTTTTAAATAATCCTTCGAAGCAGCACCAAACCAGTATTATAAATGATGCAGATGGTTGGTAACATTGCCGCGAGATGGCAGCACGCAACGGTTTTGATTGGAAAATATGAATTTTATTTATTTACTTTTCAAAAAATATGTAGTATTTACTATGATTACAATAATATTTATTTTGTAATTAATTACTTAAATATATTTTAATGTTACGCATCAATCTTCGCGCGGAAATTAAAATAGGTTTAGGAAACAGAAAAAATAACCTAATTTCTCAAAATCGTTTAATCAAATTTAGGTCATAATTAATTTTTTAACTAGAGTCGGTGAAAAGGTGTGTTTACCAATGTATTTTTTAAAAATATTAAAACCAAGAACATTTTTATGTATTTATATTAAGACATTTAAATTCCTTTTGAATAATTACGATACAAATAACATTACTGTTTTCCGAGTGTTTGTTGGTTCATTTTACACAAGAATTGTCGTAGGCTTGAGGCTTTTGTTTGTTTGGATGTTTGAGATTGTACTGATTGAAATTCGATTAGAACGTTTCAACAAAACAAATTCTGTTTTGCTTTTTTCATTGTAGAAAAGCACAGGCTATAGAAAATACTGTGATCGTGGAAAAATCAATTTGGTTTTCAAGCACTCGAACCAAAAAAGGTAGTTTTACTTGACTGTCTAGCCAGACGTGTATTGTCGCTGTAACGTACGCATTTTTAGAAAGTAAACACAAGGTGCTTAAAATGTAGTTTACACAATTATCGAGTTTTAAAATACTCGGGTTTTGTCAAAATAAACTTTAAGATTTTTCTGAAAGTCTGTTAGCATACGGTCATTAAGTACTTAAACTGCATTTATGGGACGTTATTTCACCTAAAACGCCGGACAAGAAAAATCATTAGATTTTGGTATCATAGACTAAAGAGATTCATAATTGAACTGTCATTGAATATAAATGTATGATAACCCTTATGACAATATGTGAGCAACCGCTGTTGGTGGCAGAATATTCAACTGCAGTTAAATAAATAATATTTGCAGCTTGCAGCGTTCGTAGCGGCGGATAATGCAATTACTTGGACTTTAGCTGATATTGAGCACGCTTTTAATAATGGTGGTTTTATTTCTAGTCCCCCGCAGGGGGTGCAGGCTAGCTACACCTATTGAGAGGATGTAGACGTCCCTCGCGGTATCCGAGTCTAACACACACGCACGCACGCACGCACGCACGCACGCACACACACACACACACACACACACACACACACACACACACACACACACACACACACACACACACACACACAATACTACACTTACGACTTTAACACTTTACATTCACACTTACATTTAGGGAGGCGGTAATAGCCTCGATGTGCTTCTCGCCTTTATACATAAAAAAAAAATGCCGCCTCGGTGGTCTAGTGTATAGCGTACTGGGTTTTCACCCCGAGGACCCGGGTTTGATTCCCGGCCAGGGCTTGGCATTTTCATACGCTATAGATCATCCCATCATCTGCATTAGCCCAAGTGTGCACAATAGTCAGACGATAAAAAAAAAAAATTAATATTTCTAGTCCGTTTATATTCAACGACTCAGTGTACCAAATGCATCACGTGACTTAGAAACACAGCAAGTCAACTCCGGTTGGTTTTTTGGTGAATAAAAAATAGTTTCATGATCAAAGAATTTATACAAAATACGTATGAAAAATTCACTAATAATTCAATGAATAATCGTATTTATTGTCTGTCATTTTTGTAATTTATTTTTCAACTCACGTGACCTGCTTACCAAATATTTTGAGTAAACTTGAACTTTGTTCACCGGTTTCACTTTTCCTCACTCTTCAAAGACATATAAATAAGAAGTTTTAACAAGACTTATTTGTACAAGTTTACTGTAAGATGAATCGAATTATACAGTATTTCCTTGTCAAATAACGTGCATTGTATGTATTAGTAATCTAGTACGTTTATTTAAAACATAACTTTAAGTGAACACTGTACACAATAATTAAAGCACAGGTGAATGTTTGTCAGAACTGGCGGTAATTTTTTGTTTTCGATATTTCAGTTGGCAACATCTTGCTTTTTAAGTTACCGCATAACGTCAATGTATTTTTGTACCTAGATTTTTTTTTACGTCCGACTATTGTGCACACTTGGGCTAATGCAGTGATGATTTAGCGTATGAAAATGCCAAGCCCTGGCCGGGAATCAAACCCGGGTCCTCGGGGCGAAAGCCAGTACGCTATCAACTAGGCAACGAGGCGGCTCCTAGATATTATATAGCCTACTGTGTTTGAACCATAAATTTTGTAATTTAGTTACTTTTAAATACTATTGTAGGAATTTTTTTTAGCAATTCGTGTTAAAATTTTTCTTTTCGAGAAAATTTTTGCGCTCGGTTTCTTTCTTTTGAAAAAGTACTGCTTTTCTCTCTAGTTGCACGAAATTGTTTTTTCGTTTTTTTAAAAAAAAACACTCCATAACCGTAGGGAAGTTATAGCGTTTCATAATTCGAACATTAAATAAATAAAACCAATCAAGCCGCCTCGGTGGCCTAGTGGATAGCGTACTAGGCTTTCACCCCGAGGACCCGGGTTCGATTCCCGGCCAGGGCTTGGCATTTTCATACGCATATCATCCCATCGTCTGCATTAGCCCAAGTGTGCACAATAGTCGGACGCTAAACACCAAAAAACATAAAATAAATCACAAGCCGCCTCGGTGGCCTAGTGTATAGCGTACTAGGCTTTCACCCCGAGGACCCGGGTTCGATTCCCGGCCAGGGCTTGGCATTTTCATACGCTATAAATCATCCCATCGTCTGCATTAGCCCAAGTGTGCACAATAGTCGGACGCTAAACACCAAAAAACATAAAATAAATCACAAGCCGCCTCGGTGGCCTAGTGTATAGCGTACTAGGCTTTCACTCCGAGGACCCGGGTTCGATTCCCGGCCAGGGCTTGGCATTTTCATACGCTATAAATCATCCCATCGTCTGCATTAGCCCAAGTGTGCACAATAGTCGGACGCTAAACACCAAAAAACATAAAATAAATCACAAGCCGCCTCGGTGGCCTAGTGTATAGCGTACTAGGCTTTCACTCCGAGGACCCGGGTTCGATTCCCGGCCAGGGCTTGGCATTTTCATACGCTATAAATCATCCCATCGTCTGCATTAGCCCAAGTGTGCACAATAGTCGGACGTTAAACTCAAAAAAATAATAATAAAACCAATTACGGTACGAACAAATTACGCTTTTTAAACAAGGCACTTCAAAAACGGATCGATACACTAGAACTATCGATTTCTTTGGTCCATTAAACTATAAATATGTGTTTCAGTGTGTACAACAAGAAAATAAAAATAACGTAAGCTCAACAATCCCCTGTTCTTGATACAGCGCGTTCTTTTTCCGTTTTGTTTAACAAATTAGGCCAGGCCACGAGGGCACAAAAGTAGCCCGAAATAAACGCATTTTGTCACATTCTGTTTATCAATTTGTCTTTTCAATCGCAGCCGGCGCGCTTTGCTCACAGTAAACACGTTGATTTTTGTTGATTCTATTTGCTTTGATTCCCGAATTGTAACGCCCGAGCCCTTGCTACAGATGAAGCTCGTCTCGATATGCTTGTATTATACTGTAAACAGTAGTAACGACGGCGTAGTTGTAAACACCGCCTATAGAGTGCAGTGCGGTCAGCTGTCACTTGTCACGTGTTGTCCCGATAATGACTTATCACGCACTCAACTGTCTGGGTGACAGCACGTATTTCCCAAAACTAACATAGTATCACGTAACGAACAATTCGATTCGAGAAAATCGAACGCGCGGAATAGAAATGTTACAAAAGTTCTTCACGCGGCATTCCGTTCGTATGTTTTGAAAATGCAGTATTTTAAACGTATTAGAACTTTGTATGAAAACATTTTTTTTTTTTGGTGTTTAACGTCCGACTATTGTGCACACTTGGGCTAATTCAGACGATGGGATGATTTATAGCGTATGAAAATGCCAAACCCTGGCCGGGAATCGAACCCGGGTCCTCGGGGTGAAAGCCCAGTACGCTATCAACTAGGCCACCGAGGCGGCTTGTATGAAGACAACTGAACATTTACAAAAATCTTGAAAATTTCCATTGTTTTCAATAAGTAGGTGTATTTTCCCATACCACAAAAACCATTTTTTTTATTGTTTTTAAGGCACTTTTGCAAAAAACCAATAAAAGCGTTAATAACCGCGATTTCCCTGACGTGATGGAAGCGAATTTTCAAATCGTTTTGCCGTAATTTCCATTGTTTTCAATAGGTAGGTGTATTTTCCCCTACCACAAAACCATTTTTTTATTGTTTTTAAGGCACTTTTGCAAAAAACCAATAAAAGAGTTAATAACCGCGGCTTCCCTGACGTGATGGAAGCGAATTTTCAAATCGTTTTGCCGTAATTTCCATTGTTTTCAATAGGTAGGTGTATTTTCCCATACCCCAGAACCATTTTGTATTGTTTTTAAGACATTTTTTGTAAAAACCATTAAAAAGAGTTAATAACCGCGGTTTCCCTGACGTGATGGAAGCGAATTTTCAAATCGTTTTGCCGTAACCTTTTTTTTGAAACTATGTTTCACCATCACGAACACTAATGACGTCATAAAATTTTTTAATGGCATTGAAAATACAAAAAATTAATCCTGATCGACGTCAAATTAAATTTCTTAATTATTTTAAATGGGTTTTGAAAATCCAAAATTCTAAATTTTGCAGTTTTTAAACGCTGATTACGACGGTGAAATTAGATTAAAAAAAAAACAAAATAGACAAAAATATTATGGGTTTTTAATGATTTGAAATGGCCGCCATTTAGAAACTACTGAACGAATTTATGTACATTTTAACCGCCCCTGAAAACAGGGCAATCTAGATAGTGATCTATATTGGTCAGGGTCTTACCATGATGACGAACCAATATTTCATTTCCCATTGCAAATTCGCTAATAACTGTACAGTCTATTTGATCATATATATTATTTCTCGAATAAGCCTACCATTCGTGCAGGCATAAATGAGTTATCTTTAGAAAGATTTTTTAACCGGCTTTTGACAATACAAAACCATTTTGCGCTACAACTTACTGTTTGTGGAAAATGTTAACACAAATTACATTTTAACTGTTACAAGCAAAACGGCATCATGGCTCGCTTGCGCATGCGCGGTATCACAATTAGACAATATTTTGCATATTTTACGAAACTAACGTATTAATCACGAATAGGGAATCCTATTACAAATGCCACTTTTTTTCATAACATGCTTAAAACAACTTTAATATTTACATAAAAGTCATTAAACGTATCCCCTACCGTATCGTACAAGTCGGGACAAGCATTTCGAATATCAATCGCATGTTTTTGACAATGTTTTTACACAAATATATTTGTCATTTCTCCTTCCATCGTGCAATCTATTGTTGATGTTAATACGGACATCATAAAATATGAAGTACAATTATAATGTCAAAATATAGTTAGAGGTTATCATATCAAGCATGCCTTTTCAATTGACTAGAAGACAGTTAGCTATTAAAATTACGTTTGCTATCACTATAAACAAGCCGCAGATACCAACACTTCAAAAAGTAGGATTGTATTTACCAAATGCCGTCTTTATTCACGGACAATTAAATGTAGCCTTTTCAAGGGTACTAAATCAACTAACATGTTTGTATCCATTAAAGAAAATGAAATACACAAACTACAAGAAGATTCATTCTTATAAATATCATTTACAACGAGGTATTGTAATGCCCTGTAAAAATTGCTATTAAAAACAATTATCTGTATTGAAATGTACAGACTCATACATTTTTGATTATTTAAAACCAATCGCTTTTCAACTTATTTTTTAAACGTTTCCCTTCCTTCCAACTGCCGCCCTCACCTCAACAACTTGGCCTTACTCTTATTCAAAAGGCTGTGTTTACTTAAAAATTTCGCACGGCCTCCTGGTTAAATTGAAAGTATGTAGGCCCTAATGTGAGGGGAACCACTCAAAATCATATATATATATATTCTTGAACCAGGGCAGCATTTAGGAGCTCGGCACTTGTTGGCACTTTTGCCATCAGCGATTTCCCCTACCCCTAAGTAATTCGCCTCTTTTAACATATATTATGTTTTAGGGCAGGTTTTTATGTTGGATTTTACTTAGGTACCTCACTGTACCTAAGTACCAAAAGGGGTTCTCGGTAGAGGTGGGCGTTTCTGCTATTTTTACAAAACGTCAACAAACTGTTGAGGAAAAAAGCTGCTTTTTTTAAAAACAGTTGGAAAAAACAGGTTTGGAAAACTGAAACTCAAAGTTGTATTAGCAGCTAAAACATAAAGCACATAAGTTCAGTTTTCTAAGACTACTTTTTCATTCCCACTGCCACCATGTCCTTAACTGTTTTTGGGTATAAAGCATTTAGAAAGGATAAAAATAATCCTTACAAGTGTAGTAACAATTAAATTACATTATCAAAACGTAATAATTATGTAAGCCATTTTATGTACAAAATGCGATGAATTTCTAATAGAAGCATTCTTTTTTTACTTAAAAACTAAATAGTCCTTTGCATATTTACCGAAATGCAAACGATTTAGAATATTTTTAGTTGATTAAAAAATATTGATGATTGATAAAAAATATGTTTAAATAAAATTAGGCTCTGCATCTACAAAATGTGAGAGGTTGTTACTACAACTTGCAACAAAATAGAGATAAACGTTGACATCGACCAAACAGTTCTTACTTCACTACAAGCAACAAGCAACTTTGAAATAAAGGGAAAAAGCATAAAAGCAGGTAGAAGAAAAGCAGTTAGCAGGAAAGCAGGAAACGCTTGCGGCAACGTTCGAATAGAACGTAGGTGTGGTAGTGCGGAAAGCCGTTCCTTGTTTAAAAAATCATAAACCAGTCGAAATCCAACTGCTTGTTTCCGTTTGAAAAAGCAGTTTGTTTGTTGTTTATAGAAAAGCAGTTTTTTTAACAGTTTGGTGTTTTCTGCCCCACCACTAGTTCTTGGAGACTTTTTAAAGACATAGAATTTATATCCAGGTTAATATATTAACACTAATTAAATAAAGTTTCACGTTATTTAAATTTGATTAATACTGAAGGAAGCAAGGCAGTTATTACAGCGAATTAATTTTATAAAAAAACGTTGCAATTTTCTAAATATTGTATTATAACCTACATCAAGTGTATAGTTTGTTTGCACTGTGACCTCTTGAGCCAAGATTGCTTTCAGCTATATATATATATATATATATATATATATATATATATATATATATATATATATATATATATATATATATATATATATATATATATATATATATATATATATATATATGTGTGTGTGTGTGTGTGTCAATGTGAATATGTGTTATTAAAAAGTTATGTGTTCGAAGCTACTGATATAATAAGACCACATGACAACACCGCATCCTCCGCTACTGTTCTACGGCCAGTGGTCTAGATCAGCTGTTCACAAACCTCTTTGTCATGGGGCCTGAAATTTTTTTCACAACCCACAATAACCTACATGTATATTTACTGTATTGGAAGAAACAGAACCACTAAAAATAAACGGAAATAAAAAAATCTTTATATTTTGTTTGTGTCTAATAACTACACTTCATCAGAAGAAAAGAGAAAATGGTGTAAAAGTTAATAAAAGAATTTGAACTTACTTATTCATCCTTTATCTTTCTTCTGACGAAGTGTAATTATTGTAGACGAAATTTGAAGAGCTTTTTATTTCATTTTATTTTTCAAACTCAACCTCCTCCTCCTCCTCCTTCTTTTCTTTCTCCTTCTCCTCTTCCTTCTTTTTCTATTATTACTACTTCTTCTCCTCCTCCTCCTCCTTCTCCTGCTGCTTCCCTCCTCCTCCTTCTAATCCTCCTTCTTTTTCTTCTCCTTCTCATCTTCCTTTTTTTCTACTACTAATATTTCTCCTCCTCCTCCTTATTCTCCTCCTCCTTCTCCTTCTCTTACTCCTCCTCCTCCTACTACTACTCCTTCTCTTTCTCCTCCTTCTCCTTTTCTAACCCCTCGTCCTTTTTCTCCCCTCCTTCTTCTCCCCGCCTCCTTTCCTCCTCCTTCTTTTCCTTCTCCTTCTCCTCTTCCTTCTTTTCTTCTACTACTACTACTTCTCCTCCTCCGTCTTCTCCTTATTCTCCCCTCCTTCTCCTTATTCTCCCCTCCTTCCCCTTATTCTCCTCCTCCTCTTACTACTCCTTCTCCTTCTACTCCTATTTTCTCACCTCATACTCCTACTTTTCCTCCTCCTCCTCCTCCTCCTCCTCCTTTTCCTACTCCTCCTCCTTCTCCCCTCCTCCCCTCCTCCTCCCATCCTCCTCCTCCTCCTTCTTCTTCTTCTTCTTATTCTTCTTCTTCTTCTTCTTCTATCAGGCGGTCAAATACCCTTCGTAAAATCAGCCACATAAGCTTATTGCGCTCGTAAGGTCCTACAAATACTTTCCAAAAGTCCCGCAAACTCCAGGAGGTCCCGTGTGATGATCAGCCCTTTTGTCACGATTCCAAGGATACTGTTTCGTTCCTGCTCCAAAGACTCACATTTCAGAAGCAGTTGACAGTGAAGCACTTTTAGTGAAATTATAGAACATATATCTTGAGATATGATCAATTATCTACAATTTTTGCAATCTAGAGTACACTTAAAAAACTTTAAGCCGTCTGCCATCCCGCGATCCACCAGAATTGCTCCAACGACCCACTAGTGAGACTAAATATAAGCAAACCTCTAAATTTTGGAACACTATCAGATCCATCTCGTAAAAGAATAATGATATTAACGATCCAAAGCTTAAAGTTAGTTAAGTTAGTCAGGTAACATAAGATGAAACATATTTTTTTTTAATTTTGTTATACCGTGTATAAATTTTCATACACAAGTGCCTGAGCCAAAATATCAAGACAAATGGCCAGTGTTTCGGCGCATTACACAAACAGACATACAAACAAGCACTTTAAGCACACCCTGTACACAAACGTGTAACTAAGCACTACGGACGAAGCGCGCCACGATGCAGATTAGCCACGGTGGGCGTGTTCTATCACACCACGTGATCTCGCTGCTTGTTGTATTAATACAGATCGTTAGCCTATTGTCACCGACATTTCTGCAACGTTATGAATAAGGGCTGCTGTTGGGGGTAGCTACCCTCTTCACTTCACTTCACTTGAACGTATTTATTGTACATTACCGACAACCTCTTCCCCTTCTGTAGTTCGAGTTTTGTTTTTAATAGACATATTTTCCCTTATTCAGCGGCGAACTGTGACCTTACAGCTGTTTTATGCATCCTAAATCTCCCTCCCGTAATTTCCAACAGAATGTTCACCATCTTTAAACAGATCTAACAATATCTACTTTGTATAAAAAAATACAAAGATCAGTTACCGACAGAAGCGAACCTTTTGTTAATAATATCGTTGCTGAATATATAATTAGTTTGAAGACATGTTTACAAATATCTTGTTTTGTTTAAATAAATACGTGAACCTAGCTTAGATATAATTTACTGTAGTTATAGTAAAACATCTGTTGTTATATATTAATTCGTAACGATCAGCTGATTTCATTAAACAGCTAATAGGCTCTAATAAGTTTCAGGTTATGTTGTTAAAAACTAGCAATATTAACAACAATTATTACAAACGTTTATATTAATTTCGAATGTATTGTAAACGGTTACAACGTGCATGTGTTCTTCAACTAAGGAAAAATACCGAAACCTTTGCAACACGACGTTTTCATGTAATACGCGTGTATTATTTTAAAGATATGTTTACAAATATCTTGTTTTGTTTAAATAAATAAGTACGTGAACCTAGCTTAGATATTATTTACTGTAGTTATAGTAAAAGATCAGCTGTTTTATATTAATTTGTAACGATCAGCTGATTTCATTAAACAGCTAATAGGCTATAATAAGTTTCAGGTTATGTTGTTAAAAACTAGCAATATTAACAACAATTATTACAAACGTTTATATTAATTTCGAATGTATTGTAAACTGTTACAACGTGCACGTGTTCTTCAACTAAGGAAAAATACCGAAACCTTTGCAACACGACGTTTTCATGTAATACGCGTGTATTATTTTAAAGATATGTTTACAAATATCTTGTTTTGTTTAAATAAATAAATACGTGAACCTAGCTTAGATATTATTTACTGTAGTTATAGTAAAAGATCAGCTGTTTTATATTAATTCGTAACGATCAGCTGATTTTATTAAACAGCTGATAGGCTATAATAAGTTTCAGGTTATGTTGTTAAAAACTAGCAATATTAACAACAATTATTACAAACGTTTATATTAATTTCGAATGTATTGTAAACTGTTACAACGTGCACGTGTTCTTCAACTAAGGAAAAATACCGAAACCTTTGCAACACGACGTTTTCATGTAATACGCGTGTATTATTTTAAAGATATGTTTACAAATATCTTGTTTTGTTTAAATAAATAAATACGTGAACCTAGCTTAGATATTATTTACTGTAGTTATAGTAAAAGATCAGCTGTTTTATATTAATTCGTAACGATCAGCTGATTTCATTAAACAGCTGATAGGCTATAATAAGTTTCAGGTTATGTTGTTAAAAACTAGCAATATTAACAACAATTGTTGTAAACGTTTATATTAATTTCGAATGTATTGTAAACGGTTACAACGTGCACGTGTTCCTTAATTAAGGAAGAATTCCGAAACTAAAGTAACACAACGTTCTCATGTAATACGCGTGTACTGTTATCGAAAAGGAGGAAGAAGAAGAGACAGAAATAGAGACGAAATTCGTTTGCTCGTTCGTTTCGTATTTCCTTACATTCTTCCATTTGACAAACTCTTTTCTATTCACTCCTCTAGCCAAAGCTCACTCTAAATGCTTCGTTTCAAAATGTAAAAATCAACCGAGTTCCAAGACTTAAGGGTCAAATGCAGAAGTGATCTTGTGACCTTTTAAAAATGTCATTTACACAGTAAGTTTTGGAAAAATTGGAACAGGCATGTTTCGCCGTTCTATAAATGTAACAGTTTTTAAAGTAATTTATGTGCAAATTGTATTTACTAAGCAGTTAAACTTCATAACTTTACGAAAAATGAAAAACAGTCGTGAAAAAAAATCGATCTTCATATTTTGATGGATTTATCCGTTTTGATATTTTCCGATTTGAAACCGAATTTCACTCAATTATCGTTAAGAGGTCTACAAACAAAATTTATTAGTCCCGTATATCGAGGCACGCAACTGTCTCGCTGACGAGATCTTTCCTTTTTTTCGTAACTCGAAATTCACCATCGTAAACTGTATTAACGTCTGCACGTATTCGTATTTTAAACTTTCAAATTGCCCCGAAAACGAACCCTGACCGCCGTCAAGAAGTAAATTTCTTAATTTCAACGGATTTTGAAAATTGAAAACGCTTATTTTTGCAGTTTTTAACGTTGATTACAACAGTGCGATAAGATTTTCGAAAATGGGCCGTGTAAGACAAAAATACGTCACATTTCAAAGATTCAACCATTTTGAAACTGTTGAATGAATTTCGCTGGTAACGAACTTGTTCAAGCTATTATAAAAATCTATTTTTGTGCCAAGTTTGTATCAAATCAGCGTACTAACACATACACACATCCGCGCGCGCGTTTGGATATTTATGTATATATATGTACGCACACACGCGCGCGCGCACACACACACACACACACACACACACACACACACACACACACACACACACACACACACACAGTGTCTCTACGAAGAGGTTTACGCATTTGATTTGATCCTTCATTATTTTCTCAATCCTCCATTGATCATTTGAACGTAAGTTACCGCAACGGTTAAGATTTACTTGCAACAGCACTGGGTAAGTACCACGATGGCTACACCAACAGTTTACCTTAGTGTCTCTGTTGCGCGGAGAAACACCGGAATCGATTGAAGCAACTGACGGCGTGGATCAAAGATAGCGATGAAAGTGACTGTGTGAAGGTACGATCAGTGTTTTGAAAACACAGACACCGAGTTGGCTTGTCCGTCAATCTATGCTGCGGGGGCTCTGCATCTGTGCTTTGATTGTAGAGACCTCTCGCGGCGGCTACTTTAAACATTGGTTTTCAGAATTACGAAGTTACCGAGAAAAACGGGATGAAACAAATTCACGTTCGATTTACTTTAGGCGCCCCGGTGAAGATAAGCGACGGAAGTGGGCGGGAAGTGTTTTGTAAATTGGTTAGAATTCATTTCTAAATACTTTCGTCCAAACAAGCGCTAAACCCAGTGAGAAACCACACTTATCTAGGCCACGTTGGTCAATTACATCTATAACGATCTCTCAAAAACCATCTTCATTTGCTTATTTGATGATCTCTCCAAAATGGTATGGAAAAGTTGTCTGCAAAATGAGTTTTTAATATAATAGCCATTGCCATTCCTTTATTCTTATCCCTCGTCCTCGTAAACCTAAAACAATGAATACAATCTATAGATTCTGCTACATTTTAAATGTTTAGTAAATCGTTTAGTAAAACGATAAATGCCACATTTCGATAATTTTTTCTTTAAGTTTCAGTCACAACGCTTTCATTATTTACAAACAGTTTATTAACATACAGTGTTAGTCAAAAGTATCGTGACACCCGAATAACTTTTTATATTATTAATGGAGAAAAATTAAATGCATGAAATGATTATTTATAGGGCATAAAGATGTACTTTTTATTTTTAGTACATGTAGTATGGGGTAACTTTGCCTCAGCTGCCAAAATTGCAGATTTTGGAGGCCGAGACAAAGTTGACTCATGCACTAAAATGTACATCTTTATGTCTTCTAAACACTTCATAAGTTTGGTTTTCCTCCATAAATAAACAAGAAAAGTATGAGTCACGACAACATTTGACCAATCCTGTACATTAATATAACTTATTGTTCAATGACAGAACCGATGATGACGGGCGGGAAGAGGTTCGTTACTTGTTTGCAAATATAAAAAGTTTACCCCGTAGTCATAATTTCCCAAACAGTATGGTAGGATTTGGAGAGGGAGAGAGAGAAAGGCAGACAGACAGACAGCGTGAAAGAGAGAGAGAGACAGCGAATGCCATCACCCCTATATCTGTCTCACTCTGAGCAACAAGTTTAGAAAAAAAACATGCAGCGCTGCCTATCGGCGAGAGACCCAAGTAGCGTTGTCGGCTGACTTTTTCAGGTAAGAATTGTCCTTTTTATAGATTCTGTATTCATTGCCTAAAACCAAGTGGGTAATTGGGGCTGCAGTAATAAAAGTACAGTACTTTATCGAGTGTGAAATGAGTTGATAGGACAAACATGTCAGGACGAGAATATTGTTGGGAAATGTGAGTAGAATGTATGTAGGTGTGTGTGTGTGTGTGTGTGTGTGTGTGCGCGCGCGCGCGCGCATTTGTACGTACACGTATAGATGTATATATTATATTGAGTATTTACTGGTTAGTGACATTTCATTTGGCATCAAAGTTTTTTTATATGTATGTAACGTGCATTTCTGTATGTAGCGATTTATTTATTTACATTTGTACAATCAAGCTTTGCCTTGGAGGTCTAAGCTTTACTTTTCATTATGTTAGTTTACATTAGAGATAATACTATCTGTGAAATATTGCTATATGTGAAAACTGCTACTGCTACTTTTCAATATCTGTTAAATTAAACTGTGAATAACTGTGAACTGTGAAATAACGTCTTGGCTGATCTGTTGTGTAGCTAATGTTTCTTCATATAGGCAATTTTTCACAGTTCACAGTTAGTGTGTAGATAGGTAGGACCAAACTGTGAACGCATTACGGTTGAACAGATTTCAGATATTTCAGTTCACAGTTAGTAACAGTTGAACTCAGCCATTCACTGTTAGATAAATCTGTGAAATTTGACTATCTGTGAAGAAGTAGCAGTTCTGTGATATCGTTACCATCTCTAGTTTACACTGTATTCTTTTGATTTGTTTAGTTCTGATACTGCACACTAGGAGTTATTCTATATAAATCTAATATTTAGGCCTATAAGTTTTATAAAAAAGAGTACAGGTGGCGCTAGTTTAGAACGTCAAGCCTATGCGTATGTTATTATTATTAGTTGTGATGTATTGTTAATCTCATTCATGTAAAAATTTGTATGATAATATTATATGAGAAACAATGTTCACTTATTATTATGTTGAGTATAATGATCTGCCTTACCTAGCTTCGTCAATTTTACTTTTGTTGACGCGTTTCGGAGAACCTTCATCTTCAAAAACTATATCTATACTGGTTACCAATATTATGGCCCGTCCTATTTATAATTTTCTATCTCCACCTCTTACCCGTCCTCTATTCAACACGTGTACATTAAACCTGACTGCTCGCTTCTGATTGGCTCCTTTCAAACTTTCTCTTCAACGGTCGTCCTTCCTGTTAATTTTTGAAAATTTTTAGATTTTTAAACGTAATATCTGCTTGCGACGATATCTGTTCATTTATTATGTTTTCTTCCTTTAATTTAGATTTAAAAATTTCTAAGTTCTCTAAAATGTTCATACGTCTTCCTTTTTTTGCTATATGTAGTACTTTCATGGAGTTTTCTATTTCTCGAGGTATGTGTCCCTCTTTTATTAAATGTGAAGCATAATTTGAATCATTTTTGCAGAATTTGATTTAAAGAGCCAATCAGAAGCGAGCACGTCAGGTTTAATGTACACGTGTTGAATAGGTGTTGAATGTACGAGGTGGAGATAGTATAAATAGGACGGGCCATAATATTGGTGACAAGTATAGATATAGTTTTTGAAGATTGGGGTTCTCCGAAACGCGTCTACAAAAGTAGAATTGACGAAGCTAGGGAAGGCAGATCATTATACTCAACATAGTGACAATAATCCTAGCAGAAAAGAAAAAGAATATAAAAGGAATTTCACTTATTATCATTATTATTATGTCCATATTAATAGACAAGTATTCATAAGCATTGCCGGATACAACTCACCAATCGGTAGGCGGACTCGTAGATTGAAGACCCACGTAGATGAAGAGATAATTTTAACTCTGATTGAGGCAACAACGAGAAAAGAATAATCCTTTGGCGCACAATGAAGAATGAAGAAGAAAAGATAACGCAAGCTCTCCTTTGTCCACGTTTTTCTAACCTAAAAAAAGTACAAATGCAATCAATGCGAACACTGACATTACATACTAGTTTTTCCAAACACATGATACTCACCGTAGGATGCATAAAAAAATGAAAATAATTTGAAGCGTAACAATGGTTTCGCGACCCGCTAATAATGTCACGACAATAAATTTCGATATTCATATAGTCAAGCGAAGGCCTAAACTAAAAAATATTTTTTTTACGAATCCTAAATACCAAAACGGAGAGAAAGCTAACCGGCAAGCTAGAGGTATATAACGAAACGTTGATGGGAGAAAAAGTGTCAATTTGTTTGTCGTAATCGCCGTCAGAGAGCCTTTGCTGTCAATTAAACAAAAACACGGCCGCGCCGCGTCAATTTGCGGTGCGCAGTGCTGACGTCACGTTTTTATCCGCCATTTTGTTATTTAGTAACAAAGCGAATCTTGGGATGTGCCGAATAATGCCAGATGTTTGTTTTGTTAAAACTTTGGATAGTTTTAAAGGCATCGGATGTGTTGGAGAACGCATAAACGGAATGTAAACGGAGAAAATTATGTAACTATTTTTATAATTGCTGCAATACGAAACTAAGGAAAATAATGTAGAGGGTATGACGCATTTTTATTTTCAAAATTAAACAATAAATAAATTGTACATAAACAATTGTACATATTTTGTTTTATTTTCGCTTAAATTATTAAAACAAAAATGAAATAAACCCCTTCAGCAGCTAAACTGTAGTGACATATTTTCCAGAAAAATCCTTTGAACGTTGGGTAGCTTAAGGCCGGTCGGCCAACAAATGCTGAGCGGCATGTGGATGAACGATAACAGGAAGCGGAGTTCAGTCATTTTAAAGAACGCATTTGTATCTTTTAAATCTAAATATTTAGGCCTACTGCAACGGAACTACTATGTTTAAAATCCGTAACCTAGGCAACGATAATATTACGTTAAATGGCGTCGTCAAGTGGTGGGAGAAGTGGTCAACTTCAAATCCGAACCTAGACAGAGTCGAAGGTACGCTGAGCGAAGCCTTGCGACGATACTTGACTCCGATCAGCTCCGTCACGCTTTCAGTGGCCGCTTTTACATTAGAAACAATAGGTTAGGTTTTGGATGCGTAGTGAACTCTGCTCCGCATTTGGTGGCCATCCGACCCAAAACTTATTTGAGTTATGATTCTTCCGCAAGGCTGCTGCGGCTTTTGGTTTGCTTTCTTTACTATAGTTTCCACTTTCTTCTGAATTCTGCGCGATCTATCCATGCCCTTAAACATAATTTCCCTCCACATCTTGAATCCGCTAAGAACTCTACTTTTTTCTTCTTATACCGTTTTTTGTATAATCGTTTGAATGGGTTACCTTTTGTGATTTTTTATTTATGATCAAAATCTGGTTTTGTAGAATGTCGTTAATTAGGCCTGAGTATTCAATTTCAGCTGAAATTGATCAAAAAAGGTTGAATCGATTTTGAGTGAATGAATTTTTATTAATTGTTGCTTTAGTTTCGAAGTTCACTAAACGGAACAAAACATCGACAAACATCGGAACAAAACGGAACAAAACATCGACGAACATCAGAACAAAATATCGACGAACATCGGAACAAAACGAAACAAAACATCGAAGAACATCGGAACAAAATATCGACGAACATCGGAACAAAACGAAACAAAAAATCGAAGAACATCAGAACAAAACGGAACAAAACATCGACGAACATCGGAACAAAACAATGACGAACGTCGGAACAAAACGGAACAAAACATCGACGAACATCGGAACAAAACGAAACAAAACATCGACGAACATCGGAACAAAAAATCGAAGAACATCGGAACGAAACGGAACAAAACATCGACGAACATCGGAACAAAACAATGACGAACGTCGGAACAAAACGGAACAAAACATCGAGTGTCACAAAAACACTAAGAGAGCAGTAGCTTTCCCATAACTCTGCTACAGAACTCCTGAGCTTCCATCGCTACCTTCACAGCTTGTACCTGTCACAGCAAGACAGTTGTCGACGTCGACGCGTGACACAGCTGCACGCGCGTGCACCAACAGATGTAGCATCAAATAAACCAATAACATTTCTTTGTAACAGTTCTTTTTCTATTTGAGATCGACTCATTTACTAGCGGATAAATAGACTCCCCGCAGCGATGCTAGCGCCGCGTGTGGTAACATACAACAACTAAACTTACACACTTCTACCGACAGAAAAAATACACTAACACACAAACAAACAGCGTCCACAGCTGGGTGCCAAATTATAATAACATGTATTTCCGATTGCGCCGATGCGGGGCTTTGAAACTGTTTTTTCTGTTTGTTTCCGCCCCCCGGCTTTCGGATAATTGACCCGTTGTCCAATTTGGAAACGCACCCTTGTACTTGCGATAATCCGCTGCACTCGACCCATTCACAAGGGTCGAGAGGGCGGGTTATGTAACTTGTAAATCATTTTATTATGTAAACACGTTTTTATCTGGCTTAGGTTTGTTCGGCCAAACAGCAAACTCCAAAAACTGATTTGGAAAAGAAGTTAGGAAAGTGCCTGAAAATATGGCAGTGCATTAGTTGCTGATTAGAAATACTCACGGTTCCCAGTTATCTCGCTGACGTGATCGAAGCGAATTTTCAAAACGTAACATCACAGCACGTAACAATATTTTTTTATAATTTTACTCATTAAAAAAACTAATTTCACCATCATAATCAGCATTAAAATCTGCATATATGGAACATGGTCTGTTTTCGAACTTTCAATGGGATTTTAAAATTTAAAATGAAATTCCACAATCAAAAAGTGTTAAGATAAAACAGTTATGATTTCTTGCAATAGCTTAAACGGTTGAGTGGGATTTCGCTGAGTATGAACAAATGAATTTATAGAGACCCTACTATTACACTGAAGCCTTTGTAGATCTGTTGTGTTCCTTTCTATATTCCAGAGATGTTCGGCTATTCCAACCCTATTATCTACATAAAGTCTAGGATTTTGAGAGAATTCAAGGTAGATTCCCCACTTCTGATTGGTGACTTCCCAATCCGCTTGCAGATACTTGCTCTGCTAATTCCCCTTCAATTTTTCCTTTTCTCTTGACCCCTATAAAGGAAGTTCTCCATTTGGCCAACTTTTTCTTT
Source organism: Callitettix versicolor (assembly GCA_022606455.1). Lineage (NCBI taxonomy): Eukaryota > Metazoa > Arthropoda > Insecta > Hemiptera > Cercopidae > Callitettix > Callitettix versicolor. The sequence continues at coordinate 56,853,158 of CM040187.1, read as the reverse complement.
TGCGGTGAGATTCCGCTCATTTATTTCACATTTTTAGTTATGCTGTTCCCACAAGTAACTAGAGAAATGGGTAAGGCAAGGTACATTGATACCCAGGCATCCTATATATATATATATATATATATATATATATATATATATATATATATATATATATAGGGAAAAGCAACTGCGGCTCGAACTAAGAACCTGTAAGAACTAAGGGTGCTTTACCTCCTTCGACAAACGAGCCCCCCACCCAGTGGTAGAATGCTCACCTTCCGAAGATAAGCGTTGGAAAAGTCTCCAAACGACAGTTTTTTTACATTTAGTTGAATTCATAATTCTTCAAATAAGATTTACTGGAAGATAAGCGCTGAAAACGTCTCCAAACGACAGTTTTTTTACATTTAGTTGAATTCATAATTCTTCAAATAAGATTTACTGGAAGTAAGAGTTGAAAACGTCTCCAAACGACAGTTTTTTTACATTTAGTTGAATTCATAATTCTTCAAATAAGATTTACTGGAAGATAAGCGTTGGAAAATTCTCCAAACGACAGTTTTTTTACATTTAGTTGAATTCATAATTCTTCAAATAAGATTTACTGGAAGATAAGCGTTGAAAACGTCTCCAAACGACAGTTTTTTTACATTTAGTTGAATTCATAATACTTCAAATAAGATTTACTGGAAGATAAGCGTTGGAAAAGTCTCCAAACGACAGTTTTTTTACATTTAGTTGAATTCATAATTCTTCAAATAAGATTTACTGGAAGATAAGCGTTGAAAACGTCTCCAAACGACAGTTTTTTTACATTTAGTTGAATTCATAATTCTTCAAATAAGATTTACTGGAAGATAAGCGTTGAAAACGTCTCCAAACGACAGTTTTTTTACATTTAGTTGAATTCATAATTCTTCAAATAAGATTTACTGGAAGATAAGCGTTGAAAACGTCTCCAAACGACAGTTTTTTTACATTTAGTTGAATTCATAATTTTTAAAATAAGATTTACTGGAAGATAAGCGTTGAAAACGTCTCCAAACGACAGTTTTTTTACATTTAGTTGAATTCATAATACTTCAAATAAGATTTACTGGAAGATAAGCGTTGGAAAAGTCTCCAAACGACAGTTTTTTTACATTTAGTTGAATTCATAATTCTTCAAATAAGATTTACTGGAAGATAAGCGTTGAAAACGTCTCCAAACGACAGTTTTTTTACATTTAGTTGAATTCATAATACTTCAAATAAGATTTACTGGAAGATAAGCGTTGGAAAAGTCTCCAAACGACAGTTTTTTTACATTTAGTTGAATTCATAATTCTTCAAATAAGATTTACTGGAAGATAAGCGTTGAAAACATCTCCAAACGACAGTTTTTTTACATTTAGTTGAATTCATAATACTTCAAATAAGATTTACTGGAAGATAAGCGTTGGAAAAGTCTCCAAACGACAGTTTTTTTACATTTAGTTGAATTCATAATACTTCAAATAAGATTTACTGGAAGATAAGCGTTGAAAACGTCTCCAAACGACAGTTTTTTTACATTTAGTTGAATTCATAATACTTCAAATAAGATTTACTGGAAGATAAGCGTTGGAAAAGTCTCCAAACGACAGTTTTTTTTACATTTAGTTGAATTCATAATACTTCAAATAAGATTTACTGGAAGATAAGCGTTGGAAAAGTCTCCAAACGACAGTTTTTTTACATTTAGTTGAATTCATAATTCTTCAAATAAGATTTACTGGAAGATAAGCGTTGGAAAAGTCTCCAAACGACAGTTTTTTCAAATTTAGTTGTGCTCATAATTCTTCAAATATGGTTAGATGTGAGAAAATCATTGGAAAAAGCCCATAACTGTAAATTGATACATTTACTAAAGCTTATCAATATTCAAATATGATAAAAGGACTTAGTAGTCGAGGTGCTAAAACACATTTTAGTCTGCTGCGTCTCTGAACTGCGCACCCGCTGTTCTTTTTATCACGCCGATCTCGAGTACTCATTAGTTTAACTGGCATAAAATTTAGACATGGTCAAAAGGTTTTCCTGATTTTTACTGAGAACTCTTTAACCGGATTTGTCGGGGAAATATGTGGATGTTAAAAATGGTTCGTAATATATTTTGCACAATTTATATGTTTATTTAATTAAAAAAAAACAATAATAAAATTGTCGAACAAATCAACAGTGCATAAACCCGCTTGAACGTACGATACGAATATTTCATTACGTTTTGGTTCTAGCAGTTTTGTTTATTAGTTTGGAATATTGAGTCGCGGTTGTCAAATTGAAATCATTACAAACACACGCTCCACTTACGTCCACGTTGGAACGAATTTGATTACGGGATTTTTTTTTTTTTTTTTGTTTAACGTCCGACTATTGTGCACACTTGGGCTAATGCAGACGATTGATTACGGGAAGTATACATATTCTATTATTTTTGTTAACACAACTTTACGTGAGGCGTTCGGATTGTAATAACGCGGTTTAAGCTCTTTTGCGTATTACAATCGTATTTATTCGTATTTATTCAACAGAACAATTTTTAATCCAACAATGATTTCGTTAAATAATCATCGAAATGGCAGTAAATTAGGGGTACATACGTGCTACTCGCAACTTGTTCGCATAGTGCCAACAAACTTGAATTACATCATGCGATAGAACATTTATAATATAAATACAAAAATAAGCTATGGCCAGTTTTTGTGTAATAAATGAAATACGGTAGTGAGATTAAATTGCAAAAAAGTTTAGGGTATAGAAGTAATTAATTTTTTTTTAATGGTTGCCATTTTGAAACAGTTAAATGATTTTCTCCGGGTAAAAAATTCTATTATTTAAAATCTATTATGCCTACTCAACACTAAATACTCGGAAAATATTTTTCAGTGTTTAATCAAATACCGTATTTTCATCTTTTTAATTTCATTTTGTGTTCTAGCAGTCGTGTTTTTTTATTACGCTATACGTGTTGGATTAACTAGCCCACTTATTGCTGTAATCTCTGTTGAAAGCCACGAACCACAACTCGAAAGATGATTAACTTATAAAAATATTTACAAATTATGAAAACTGTTTCCTCCGAGTTTTTCTGTTCGGAATTATGCGAACAAACCAAATATTTACGCCCTCAGTTAGAGCCTCCTTGACGTTTCAGCAACAAGTAAACACATTGCAAACGATTGTTTGCCGCTTGTTGAATCACAGGCGTAAATAACGTAAACCATCAACGGCCGAACATTTTAGGAATGTTTGTCTGTCCGTCCGCGGAGTCATTCGCAATACCGGTGGGGGCGTGCGCTGTGTTAGATCCCTGTACAAACATCGCGATGTTTTCTATTTGGCGCAAATTCGGTTTTCAAACGTCAAAAACAAAACAATTAATTATTATTTCACCATCATAAACAGCATTAAAATGTGCATTTTGTTAGTATTTTAAACTTTCAAATTGCGTTGATAACATGAACCCTGACCGCCGTCAAGTTAAAAGTTTTTAATTTTAGCAGATTAGGTTAGGTTAGGTTAGGTTAGGATTCTGAAAAACCAAAATGCTAATTTATGCAGTTTTTAACGCGAATTACGATGGTGAAAATCAGATTTTTATTTAAAAAATTGAAGACAAAAATAACAAACAAAAATAACCGCCATATGAAATTGTTGAAATTTTGATTGTTAACTAACTTGTCCAACCTAAGAACAGCTCTTGTTTCAAAGTCACGGTTCTGGGTTTTATCTCGCTTTTCCATTTGTTTTCCTTTGTAGGGGTTAACAGTGGCTCTATGGCCCCCGACAAGCTTTTTGTGTACCACTATCACTTCGCCTTAAACCGACTCCAGTGCCTTTAATGAGCTCCAGAATCTTGTGTAAGCTGTCCTGGTTGAACTCCTGATCTGGTTGCTGAGCTCCAAAAAGTCTTCTTCTTTTGGCCTCCAGGACCTCGCAATCAAGGAGTATGTGTGCTTCGGTTTCAACACCTCTCACAAACGACACTCGGACAAGATTTGTAACCATTCCACCTTATGTAAATAGTCCCGGATGTGGCCGTGTCCGGTGATCATTGTAACGACCTGCTTCAGTGACAGTTAAACTGAACAAGTGTCTGTCAGTACAGGGTCTGGTCCCGAGAGAAGGTGTTTCTCCAATCTTTAACCAGAGAATTGTCTCTATCGTTTGATGTGTTCATCCCTAACCCATTTCCTTACTGCTCCTCTCGCAGTTGTGCTTTTCCGTTACTTAAAGCATAACGAAAGTTATTTTGATGAAATTTCGCACAGATGACGTTCAAAATAAAGGAGAATACTGTATATATAATTACTATATACATTTTTTATCATTTAAGATTTTTCGTAAATAGGCATATTTCCAAAACTGTGAAGAAACTGGTTAAAATAAATTTTGAGTTCCCAGAAGCTCCGTTAAGGAGAGCATGCAGCCGTGAGGTTCAAAAGAACATTTTTTTTATTATTTTAAAAAAGTCACCGTTTTTTACTGTTTAAGAAAATATATGAATAGTTATATTTACTTTAATTTACTAGTTATACGCCAAAAAATTATATTAATTGTCTTGAACTTGTAAATTAATCAACCGACGAAAATCCGCGCCACGAGTGTTGCCCTCCTGGTAGTGAGACATGGTGCAAGTTCAACATAGCCAAAGAACCATTGATGGAAGCCATTAAACCTATTTTTTAGAACCTATTATTCTACTGAAACCTGTCTTTATGGAGTCTTCTTACGTACCCATTTTAGTTACGTACCCATAACGAAACGCGGAATTTTCGGTCATTTTGTCGATACGTACCAAACCGGATTGTTTTTCAAACAAATTGGCACCAATTCGTTTTGCTATGGTTGTTAACAACTGTATTCTACATAAATATAACCAAAATTTGTCGTCTATACAACATAGGAACTGAGTTACACGACCTAGTTTCTGCTTACTGACACCTAAACAACCACACTAAAAATCCCTGTACTTCTCTCCCGGGCCTGAAAATGGCCGTGGCCTGCGAAACCTAATTCACTCCCGTCAGCCAAGACTCACTCCCGACTGTTTCGCAGTACCCGCGTATCTCAGATCTCTATTCGGGCCTAATTCACTTCTGCCCAGGCACTACTGCCGGAGCATCACATCGCGTCTCCCGTGCACAAAGCTGCATTCTGATTGGTGCGTTCTTTCTCCCATTTTAGCAATAGAATTCTGAGGAATTATGATGACAGGGAATGGCACGAAGGCCTCCTATACAAACTAGCTCACAGCCCTATACCTCCATGCTATGTCCACTTAATTCGATCGTACCTCGACAACAGATGGTTCCAGGTGTCTATCGACGGTACACTCTCTACGCCCAGAATTATTACGACTGGCGTGCCTCAAGATCAGTCCTAGGTTCGTTGTTGTATAACTTGTACACTAACGGTATGCCTGTCCACGAACCTGTGTCACTGCGGCTCTTCGCCGACAACTCCATGTTCTACTATTCAACAGTAAATCTCGAGCTTGGGACCCAAATTGTTCAACGTCAGTTGTACTTACTTGAGCCATGGTTTCGTAGGTGGAGAATTGCAGTAAACGCAGATAAAACAGAAGCCATCGCCTTCACGAACAAACGTCACCCCAAAACAGTACTTCATCTCAACAATACTCCCATTGCATGGAAACCCAAAGTCAGATATTTAGGTATCTTGCTTGACAAACGACTGACTTTTGCCCCACATGTCAAGCAAACGTTAGGCAAAGCTTCTGCGGCTCGCGGCAAGCTTTTTCCTGTTCTTGCGAACAAAAGCCCTATACCCCTAAAAATCAGGCTGACTATGTATAAAATGTACATCAGACCCATTCTTACCTATGCAGCTCCGGCTTGGTACGCACTTATCTCTAACTCTCGAAGGAAACGGCTGGAATCCTTCCAAAACCGCTCCCTCCGTTTACTGACCGAATCTCCGTGGTTCGTCAGGAACGAAATCATACGCCATGGCCTTAAAGTCCTCACACTCAAGGAATATTCCCTCAATCTATCACGAAAACTAGCATCGCGAGCAGAGGCTCCAAACACGCGCATCTGTCAGCCATTGTGACAGATCCCGCTCCCCCGCTACGATACAGAAAAAGGCCTCTGTGTCTAGTCCACGAACCCCCATGAAGTGACTCATGTGAAAATCACATAGTCACTCTTCTTCAAACCATGCATTCCTAAAATCCAAGCCCAAACCACATCTTCATTTCTCACCTAGACAAGACGCAATAAAGCCATGAACATCTCACATATTGTAAATGTTTTTAACAGAAACAAGATGTTACAGGGGAATACTTCTCTCGCCACTGGACAAGTTGTTTGACGGAACATCGACGAAGACCATCCACTGCACTACAACAACCTAGCAGCCTACCAACAGCACAACTTGCTCGGGAGGAAATAGGAGGGATCCGGCCAACAAGCAACACCAAGGGAAGTTATTTCACAGTCCTCGCCAGCCTACGACCGACCTGGTGATCGCCTAGACTACTTCTACTTTCTCCCGCAGGCTACAACAAATTGTTGCAGTCGAGTATAAGAAAGTCCGATGTTTGCTAATTTTATTACTTTATTAGCAGAAAAGTTGAATAGTGTAAACTGTAACTACGGGCCAAATTCTATCAAAATTCAGTGACACACACACACACACACACACACACACACACACACACACACACACACACACACACACACACACACACACACACACACACACACACACACACACACATGCCACATCCCTTCAACGTTTATCGTGTAGGCTACAGTCGTACAACAGTTAGTTCATGCGATAAGTGTAATTAAATAATTAAGGGCAAGTGAATTGATGTGTTAAAGAAAGTTAGGTTAGGATTTAGATGCGGGCAAACTGACGGCTATCAACCAATTACAGTTATACAGTGTAGTAGTGCCACAACTCACTTGATTAGAGGGAATCGAGTCTTGAGAACGTCGCGTTAAACGATACTCAAGGCAGTGGCTGTGGGTTTCGGCTTCCAGTTTAAACATTTACAGCTAAACGATTTATTTATTGGAAAGTGATATCTGAAACAACACGTGTTTAATATCATCAGCTGGTGTAATATTTTATATTTAACATTTGAAATTGCGTTGAAAATACAAAAATGTACCATAATTTTCAAATCAATTTTTTTTAGCGGAATTCAATGGGACGATGAGCTATTATATCATCAACATGGTATGATCCAGAGTCGGAACCTTTAAATAAGCACCGATCCTAACCTCTAGACCACTTTTTTAGGGGTTGCTAAAATGTTATGTACATAAGTATGTATTAGTTAGCTCACGTCTGCAATATTAGTCCGCGTTATTAAAAATTTGACACAAAAATTGCTTTTCGTAATAAATGTTACAGTTTTGTTAAGCAGCAAAAATTCTTTAATAGGTGTTGCCGGTAAAATGGGCTAACAATACTCTGTGAATTAGTGTGCCAACAGCTGTGGCAGCGAGAGGCCGCGATCTTGAATTCGTGCGTTTGTGTAACGTTATGTTTTAGTGTTGCGACGACTTGTAAAAATTTTAGACAACAAATTTTAAGAAGCAAAAAACCTGCATCAAATTTTGCTTCAAGCTGAAAAAACTGCTGCAAAAATCCATCGCGCGCTTGTGAACTCATAACATTTGGTGACAATGCTATGAGTGAAAGTGAAACTTCTTTGTGGTACAAACGCTTCAAGGATGGACGAACGTTTGCCTACGACAATGAGCGTTCAGGACAACCATCGCCAAGCACAACAACGGGAAACATCGCGAAGGTGCAAGAGGCTATTGTTGTAGATCATAGACGAACAATTCGTGAAGTTTGTGCAATCGTACGAATGTACAGGTCTGTGCAACGCATCTTAACAGACGATTTGATGAGACGCATTGCTGCAAAATTTGTACCGAGACTGTGCATACATTGCTAGTCGTTCGGAATTTTTTGATTCCCCATCAGTAGATCCTTATTCGCCTGACCTCTCCACGTGCTTGTGAAAGCATTTTGTGAAGGTGCTATGAGTCAAAGTAAAACTTCTTTGTGGTACAAATGCTTCAAAGATAGAAGAACGTCTGCCGACAACGATGAGTGTTCAGGACAACCATCGACAAGCACAATACCAGACAACATTGCGTAAGTACGACAGGATATTGTTGCAGATAGCAGACAGACAATCCATAACGTTTGTACGATCGTACGGATGTCGTACAGGTTCGTGCAATGCATATTGTCAGACAATTTGGGCATGAGACGTACTGCTGCAAAATTTGTACCATGAGTGCTGAGCAGCGACCAAAATGATGACCGCGTAGCTGTCTGCACTGAAGTGAAAACTGCAGAGAAAGAGAACCACAGCTTCATCTCCAATGTCATAACCGATGATGAGACATGGGTTTACGGTTATGACCCTGAAACTAAGCACCAGTCGTCGCCATCTTCACCGCAGCCAAAAAAAGGACGTTAAGTTCGCAGCAACGTGAAGTCCATGATATTTCTTTTTGACATCAAAGGCATTTACCACGAGAAATTTGTCCTTCCTGGCCAAACTGTAAATGGAAAGTTTTATTGTGAAGTTTTGAAGCGGCTACATGAGAGCATTAGGCACACAGCTGGGTTCTGCACCACGACAGCGCGCCTGCGATCCCCTCGCTAGCCGTTCGGAATTTTTGGCTTCCAAAAATGTAACTCCCAGCCACCCTATTTGCCTGACGTCGCCACGTGCGACTTTTTCTGTTCCCCAAAATAAATTTGCAAATTGAAAAGCGCCGTTTTGACACAATTGAGGAGATCGAGGCAGAATCGCAGGACGTATACGTATGTGTAGGCCATTTATTCGTATATACAAGTACATAAAACACAAAACATTTTTTAGGATTTCTCAAAACATTATCTAGAAGTAAGGATACTGTTCAGGATACTGATACTTATCAGGATATTATAAGTATTGAAGTACGCCTCCAATAAGTATTGGAAAATTGTAATTGCTCTTTCTTAAAAAAAAAAAATTATTTAAACTGCTGTGTACATAATTTATTTATTATTTAATAGAATAGAAAAATAATTATAAGGGATTATAAAACCCCAGGCACTGCTATCAATAGACCTATTGTTCATCTGAACATCTTCAGTACTATAGTTCTACCGAAGTCTGGTTCCATTAGTAAGTACCTACAATCCACTGACTAGCTCATCCTGCTGGAGGTCCTTAGGGTTCTGGAAACCAAAAGCCTTCTGCTAGCAAGAGCCTCAAAATCATGAATTTTATCCTGAAGTTTCTCTTTCTTCACTGCATAATCTAAACACTGTTTCTCCGTGGTACACACCTGTCCTGTTTATGTGCGCCCTCAGACCACAGTGTCCAAT
>CM040187.1:56828780-56836280 GCA_022606455.1 Callitettix versicolor | reverse complement strand
AATGCTGAATTATTTGTATCATAATTTGTTTTTTACAATATTTTGTTTACTTTTAAAGAAAAGCCGATAAAAATATTTTTCTCCAATGAAAACACTCTTTTTCTACAATTATACCCCTTTTTTACATTGCTATTCTTTTATGGAATGAATTCGATAAAATTTTTAAATGTGTGTTTCATTATTTGTGTTTCATAGCATATTTCTAGAATATACGATCCAAAACAAATATTTTTTCAATGCAAAATTGTATACCTCTTTTTTACATTTTCTACCCCTTTCAATCTTTTTAGGGGATGAGTTTTGGGAAATGGTGAAAAATATATTTCATTACTTATATTACTTATATTAAGAGTGACTATGTTACGTTTTAAGAAGGTCAGACGAAAAATATATTTTTCCAATAAAAATTGGTGTACCTCATTTTTACCTCTTTAGGGGTTGAATACTAGAAAATCGTTTTTCAGTGCACCCCTGCATGTGGTGGTAACCCTGAAAATTTCAAATCTTTAGCTATTATAGTCTAGCCTATACTTTGATTATTAAAGTTGGACAGGATAAGTAGTTTAATGGCGTTAAAATCAAAGTTTTGCAAAACCCTCCCTTAGTGCACTTCGACATTGCTGTAAGAAGGTGCCCTGAAAATTTCAAGTCTCTAGCTATAATAGTCTCGGCTGTACATTGATTAATAAAATTGGACTGGGTAAGTAGTTTAATGGCATTAAAATCAAATATCTCCAAAATCCTTTCTTAGTGCACCTTGACATTGTTGTAAGAAGGTACCCTTAAAATGTCGTCTTTAGCTATAAAAGCCTTGGCTTGATTATTAAATTTGGACTGGGTAAGTAATTTAATAGAGTTAAAATCAAATTTTACAAAATCCTTTCTTAGTGCACGCCTATATAGTAACATAAATGAACATGAATGTAAATGAAAATTTCAAGTGGCTAGCTAAAATAGTTTTGGCTCTGCTTTTATTATGAATCAGTCAGTCAGTCAGTCAGTCAGGACTTCTTCTTTTATTATTATTATTATTTGCGTATAGACCCTGTTGGATCACGCAAAGCACTCCGACTCATGTTTTGTTCCTTCTAATCCTACACACCTCCCTCATCCTGTCCCCATGGATCCTCCTCCGCTCCTCCGTCCATTTTACCCCTGCTCTCTTTGGGACTTTTTCTTTTATATATTAAGATTTTATATTTTTTTATGATTGAAAATTGTATTTACATCGAAATAAGTAGCGTTAAAGCCTGCATAAATGAACATTTTCAGTGTTTAATTCCATTTAAACTAAAATGAACGCAAAGGCGGTCAGGGATTCTATTCGAGTTTTTCAATATAATTTATAAGTATAAAATGATAATATACAGACATTAATGTTGATTATTATGGCGAAATTATAAGTTAACTAAAGTTTTGGTTAAGTAAATATTGTTAAAAATTTCCTTCACATCAGCTGTGGTCATTATAGTGAACCCACGAGACTTTCCCAGTTATTGGGGAAAAGACACGAATAATATACAATATAAATACTTGTATTTAAGGATTCCTGCACATATCTTCCTAAGTAAAACAGTTGCAAAAGCATGCAGGCTTACTATTTCTTGTAAGTATGAACTTATGTTAAAATAGACGTTATAGTTATATTTCCTTAATATTTGTATGACCTGTTAATGAAGTAATATCATTAATTATATTTAGGTTATTTAATGCTATAGGCCTTACTTTGTTCTATTTTCGTATTTAAAACTATAACCTATAAAATTAATGACTGAATTCTAACATTGTACCTTACTGAAATATTACATATGAAACTTACCATAACCGGAGTTTAACATTACTAAAAGGAAAATATTTTATTTAATAACATGTACATAGTAGATTGTCTTACCTATTTTACTTTCAAAACTGATTCGGCCAATAATTATTTAATAAGTCTTTCATGCAGTAATAATTTAAATATTAACTTTTAACAGTCAGCTGTTTTGGTACACACACAATTATTTCTGTCACATATGCCTGCATTGTGCTGCACTCTCACGGGGACACTTTACACTGCTCCTGAAATTTTTCTTACAGAATTTTTATCGATTTTGTTCTTTGTAAAGCATTAAAATTTAACAGTATTAGGAGTGAGAGTTCCCTGGTGTTCTGACGAATCTGTACGCACCTCATAACGCAGTTTCAATAACGCAGGTCGTCATTTTTAGTAAAAAACCGAACGGAATGCTTAGCGTAATAATATATAAAATATATTAGTACCAAACATTGCTAAGTTATATTAGTGTACGCCAAATAAAAGCAGATAACACTTTGAATGTTCCTTGAAGAAGGTGTCTGTGTGCCCCGCTTAGTAAAGTATTGACAACAAACACGATGGACCTTTGTTTGGTGGAAGACAAAAGGAAACCGAGTAAAACAATAACAAGGAAGTGACTGTAAGACAAAAGGAAGAGCTGAGGATGAAGGCTTCCCTCTTAGCGTCGAGTGCAAGCGGGAGTATCGATGTCACAAGCCCGGGCGCTTTGAAACTTTATAAAAATAAACGGAAAATACGAAATTTGGCAAGTGCTTCAAACCAAAAAACTTAATATCATTATCCCCAAAACCAAAAATGAACAGTATCAGATCGCATAATATTGATTTAGCATATCAAAAAATACATGATAAAAAGAGTTATGGTTTTTAAAGATTTCAAATAGCCGCCATTTTGAAACTGTTAAAGAAAATTGTCTGTTTTACAGACTAACAAACTTGTCCAAGCAGTTAGTGAAATCGATTTTTATGTCAAACGTAAATCAAATAATAGCAATATTCAAACGATTGAATACATTCACAAATTGTATGTAATCAAAATACCAGAAGCAGTATAAAGTGTCCCTGTGAGAGTGCAGCACGATGCAGGCATATGTGACAAAAAATTGTGTGTACCAAAACAGTTGATTTCTAAAATAACATCGTTGAAAGTAAAATACTCTGCTTTTAGTAAACAGTAAATACTGTAGCCTAACTTGGTAGGTATTTTAAAATTCGGTTATGATAGGTTTCATTTGGAAATATTTCAGTAAGGTAAAATGTTAAAATTCAGTCATTAATTTTATAAGTTATAGTTTGTACACATTCACATGCGCGCGGGATCAGCGCTAATTTCGAAATCCGAGGAGGGGAATGATTGCTTAACTTTGAGGACGAGAGATCAGCGTTCTCAGCAATGTACACTAATGGACACTGGGTTTTTTTTTGTTACCTTTCGACAGTTTTCATAGTTACACTATGCAATACCAAATTAAACGAGCTAAAGAAATTACGCCTTTTATAAAAAATTACTTTTTTAGTAATTTCCATTCAAAAATTTTCAAAAGGTCGCCATTTTGAAACGGGTCATTAGTATAGTTGATTTTTTTAAACTTGGTCTTTACTTAGTAATAATCAGTATGGTACAATTAATAACAATGATAAGTATAATGCAAAATTTTAAATCAATCGTTAAAAATATTCTAGTAAACCATTAAATTATTTAGTAAAAGTAATACAAGATGACGGATATGTGAAAAAGGAATCGTTTCCGGACGTATAGGAACATTTTCTTAACTTTGACTCATATAACCACCTCGTGACTGACTGCGCATTAGCGGAACACCCTGTATAGTTATGCTTTCTACTCGGACGACCAGTAGGATATTTAAATAATAAATTGAACATTCAAGGGGCAAACATAATCTAGACACAATTAAATGCTAACTGGTAATTCTGTGACGCATGAACTCCTCCAGTTCCCAAGGCAATGGTGCTACCACTGTACCGCGGTCCTTCCGGCCGATTACCACCCTCCACCCTACCCGCCCAGGGGTGGTTTATTGTTCACACTTTGCTGCAGGGGGTAACCTCCTTCAGTATTGTTTTCAAATATTTCCTCATTGATTCCAAATAGTCCTCGATCGGTTTTCCGTTCAGTGAATTCCAAAATAGAAACTATTCTGCGCTCACGACATGAGTCCGGAACGTAATTTGAGGTCTTTGTGCCGTGTGATCCCGGGCGTGAATAAGCGAAAACCGATTTTCTGAGTAAATCGTTGCACGAATGCGGTGGAACGGTCTGCAGATAAAAAAACATTTTTAAGGAAACGCCATCAATTGTACATTGTTGTAAACTAAACGACCTTGAGCAAAACCTGATAACCAAATTTTAAGAAAACAATCTAATTTGCAGTCTTTTTTGTGATAACTCTGGAACCTCCAATTGCTTAGGAAAGTTTTAATATCACACGTTTAGTGTTAGCGCCTTCACGACAGCGTCCATTTTACAAGGGATGTCCTAAAATATATAAGGGGATGTATAAAATATTTAAAACCTAAACCATCAAAAAATAATTATATAATTTTTTGCATATAAATGGCTTTTGTTTACTTGTAAAATCAATAAAATATTTCATTATTGCAACATAGCCACCGAACCACATATTCAAATAATTAGGATTATGACCTATTCTACCCGTCAGTGGTCTATCCACTCACCTCATAAAGGCTACCAAGGTTTCGAAACTCTACCGTTTCATCTTCAGGCCGTTATAAAAAATGTTAAATCCCTCTGTCGAGGTCGTCACAAAGTCAAACAAAACATTAAAACATACATCACAAACACTGAGCACAAATACACGTTTAAAATATTCACCATAAAATTCAGCTTGGCCAAGCTACATACATTCCGGACTAACGACGTACGAATGTAACGAGTCCGGAATGTAACGACGTACGAGTCGCGTATGTAGCTTGGCCACATGCCACTCGTACGTCGTTACATTCCGGACTCATATTAATAATTTTCTAAATGACTTCCTGTGGGTTTTTTTACCTGTGAGTCACGACGCGCTTACATTAGACCAGAATATTAAAGGAAGGAATTATAAAAAACACAGGCACTGCGATCGAGACAGACCTATTGGGCAACTAAAGTACTAGTTCAGTAGATTGGTGACCTTAGTAAGTTCCAATAATCCACTTACTAGCTTATCCTGCTGAAGATCCCTAAGGTATTGGAAACAAGAAAACCTTAGTCTCCTGCAAGCAAGTAACTTGAAACCATAAATTATGTGTCCTGCAGTTTCCTCCTGTTCATGTGCACCCTCAGACCACAGTGTCCTGTAATGAGCGCCATGGTTTTAATGATTTGTGAACTTGCTATGGAAATGCTCATGACGGTTGTCCCATCACGCCTGGTGTTACTTGTGTGTCCACCTGTTGATAGCAGACCCGGTGATCGTGAGGGAGATCCTGTAGTCGGCTCGGGTCCGATAAACTCCAGCCGATGCTGATTCCAGTCCAGCCTTTTGCTGGACCTAGTACAGGCAACTTATCTTTGTAATATATATATATATATATATATATATATATATATATATATATATAGCCGCCTTGGTGGCCTAGTTGATAGCGCACTGGGCTTTCACCCCGAGGACCCGGGTTTGATTCCCGGCCAGGGCTTGGCATTTTCAAACGCTATAAATCATCCCATCGTCTGCATTAGACCAAGTGTGCACAATAGTCGGCGTTAAAAAAAAAATATATATATATATATATATATATATAGGTCTATATATATATATATATATATATATATATATATATATATATATATATATATATATATACATTTCTTATTTCGATGAAATTTCCCTGGAGTGAACTTGATTTTTATTCGTGTTAGATAATGATCTGAATCAATGTATGCACCCCTACGGACTTGGATGTCATGTATCTCTTTTTGTACTGAGTATGAGATCGCCACATGGTCTATTTGGAATTCGCCCATCTGCTGTATAGGTGATCGCCATGTCTTCTATTTTCGTGGTGATTTTCTGAGTGATGTTGACATGATTTTCAAGTTGTTTTGCTGGCATAGCTCAATAAGCCTTATTCCATTCTTTTGGATTTTGAAGGAAGAACGCAAAATCTTGAGGAAGATCCTTGGTCCAAGATTAACAGAAGATGGATACAGGTTGCACTCCCGGAAGACCACAGAGAAGATATCGAACCTGGCAACAGATATCAGAAGAAGGAGGCTTCGGTTCTATGGACACATCAGTAGACTCCCAACAACGAGACTTGCCAACAGAATCCTTAAGTATGTACAAGGTGTCAAATCAACAACGTCGTGGATCGCACAAGTCAGAATAGACCTACATGACGCAGGAATAGACTCAACAGATGTTGAAGATAGGCACGCATACAGGAGAAAGATGCTCGGTTGGAAGGTCCCATAGAATGAAATCCCAAAGAGAGCAGAGGTAAAATGGACGGAGGAGCGGAAGAGGATCAATGGGGACAGGATGAGGGAGGTGTGGAGGATTAGAAGGAACAAGACATGAGTCGGAGTGCTTTGCGTGATCCAGCAGGGTCTATGCGCAGATAATAATATATAAATATATATATATATATATATATATATATATATATATATATATATATGAAATGATTTTGTTCAAAATAAATGTTTTTACAATTTTTAAAAACTTAATAAATTAATAGTGTAAAAAAAATAATAGGGAAAACCTTTAGATGTTTTCACAGTAGTCTACGTAAAGAAAAAGTAAATACAAAAAAGTTTACAAATATAAATCTTCGAATACTTACAATAAGGAATATAAATAACAATTTGTATGATTTTTTCAATCATTAGTTTAACACATGAAACTATGATCAATTAATAAAAGCTTTTCGTCTATTTAACTAAAAAAACGTAAAACAAAAGGCCTTAATTATTATAATATAATAAACAATATGTTATTAACTAATAAACACAAATAATAGGCTAACTTTTATTTCACGTAATTTTCAGTATTCTTTTATTACCGCTTTGCGCGTGTAAATTCCTTGTAAAACAAAGAGCAGACAACAGTTATTATGCAATCTACATCTGGATTGACAACAATTACAATTCCGGTAAACGTCAGAATGCTGTGACCGGTAAGAGCAATCACAACTAGAGTTGATACTATCTGTGAAATATTGTTATATGTGAAAACTGATACTGCTACTTTTCAATATCTGTTAAATTAAATTGTGAATAACTGTGAACTGTTAAATAATGTCTTGGCTGATCTATTACGTAGCTATAGCTTCTTCATATAGGCTAATATACATCAGAAAAAACAAACAAAATCAGGTATTTTATCTACACAAATACACAATTCGTCTATACAATTATTCTTCTACACAACACTACTTGTGCAAAAAACATTTGCTATACTAAATAAATAATACCAACAACAAGCTAAATCTGGCGGGAAACAACTGTGCGCGCGCAGTTAGCAATATCAATATTTATCTCGTCTCAGTAATTCCGCACTAACAAAAGTGTGTGCATAGGTAGGACCAAACTGTGAACTCATTACGCATGCGCAGAGTAAAGCGTAAATAAAAGAAACTAAGGGCACGGATTGGTTGAACAGATTTCGGAGATTTCAGTTCACAGTCAGTAACAGTTGAACTCAGCCATTTATT
>CM040187.1:56796280-56823780 GCA_022606455.1 Callitettix versicolor | reverse complement strand
AAAATATAGTACAGATATAGTTTTTGAAGATGGAGGTACTCCGAAAAGCGTCAACGAAAGTAGAATTGACGAAGCTAGGGAAGGCAGATTACTATACTGAACATAGTGACAAAACTGGGTGTTAATATTACCAATAAAATGCTTAAGCATATTTTACAGCTACAAAAGTCAATGTTAATTTCGTCATCGTTTTCAAATACAGCTTACAACAAAAGTAACAAAGTCAAGTCAGGAAAAGACAAAATTTTGAGGTTATTGCGTACGTTTGAAAATCTTTGTCAAAGATTACACCGTGTCCAAGAGTCATCGTCAAATTTATGTCATCAAAGATCTTTTACGTTTCTTTCATAGTGTAATATTTACGTTTTGTGAAATCCGAGATATTTAATGGTGGTTTACATTAACAAAACTGTCTTATTTTATTATTTTTTCTTTTTGTTTATTATTTTATTATTTGTACACACACGCTAGCGCTATTACGTAACGTTGCCTCAAACTAAAAACTTTAACCAAGGCCAATAATGGTACTTAAAGTGGCATAAACTTGCATCTGCAAACGTAATTACCTTAGGTCTTCTTAGCATAGCCTATAGGTTAGCAATCCTCCTACGAGTAGGGTTATACACGTATTAAAGAAATCCGTGGCGCAGATGATGAACAGAGTGGTTAAAACAAAACGTGAATTGAAGCGAAGATGCACGCCAGCTGACGCCCAGGGGGAGGTATGTTTGGTCGCTGTGCTCACTGATCAAGGTAAACCACGCGGAAACCGAAAACTGTTTGTTTAGAATATTACTTCCTGTTGGGATCAAATACCGATTACGTAACTGGTTCGGGATAACAGAGCCTATATCCCCACGGACGTCTTATAGAAATCTGTTATGAATATTGGGAATTAGCCGCCTCGGTGGCCTAGTTGATAGCGTACTAGGCTTTCACCCCGAGGACCCGGGTTCGATTCCCGGTCAGGGCTTGGCATTTTCATACGCTATAAATCATCCCATCGTCTGCATTAGCCTAAGTGTGCACTATAGTCGGACGTTAAACACAAAAAAAATTCTACCGGGAAACTTTAGTTTGGAAACATTTACAAAAACGGTTTTAATTTTCAAAAAATGGGGGAAGTAAAACTGAAGTTTAAAAATACATTTTTAAGGTCAATCTTGTTTACTGTTGTATAAAATGGTTTCACATTTTCCATTTCTTAAAGTGAATTTTAGAATTATATCTTTTTAGGAAATAATATAAAAATAAAAAATACTTTCACTTGAATTACGCAAGTGTAATTTTTGTTTATTATTATAATAATTTTTACTCACGCACTCGCGCTATTACGTAAAGTTGCCTCAAACTAAAAACTTTAACCAAGGCCAAAAATAGTTCTTAAAGTGGCATAAATTTGCAGCTGCAAGCGTAATTACCTTAGGTACCTCTTACGTTAGCCTATAGGTTAGCAATCCTCCTACGAGTAGGGTTTTATACGTATTAATTAAGTGTGTCTATATGCCAAAGAGAGTGCCAAAACAAAATGAATGAGTCAAAACGGTCCCGAAAAAATTCGGCCGGAAATAATCTTCAGCCAATATTTTGAGTTTTATGTAGTAAAAATTTTCTAACCTTAAAATTCTTTTATTTCAGCTGGAAATAAACTTGATTTATAAAACTTTTGCATCACCATATTTTAACAATAACCCATTTTCGCGCGCCTCGATTTCGTATATTTTGTACAAATTTACCGCCCTCCAGATCGCGTACTTAAACACAGTTGTTTAATTTCCGCGATCTTCCTCTGAACGCGTCGTGTTTCGGGGAAATATCAGAATAGTAACAGACGTTCTTTAGTTATTAACGCAATAACGTCAAAGCTTAATTAAACTTCTTCCTTGATTAATCAACCATAACGACCTGATCAGTTGTTAACGCGCCAAGGTCATATCGTTATCCCTTAGCCACAATACAGATGGCAAAATCTGTTCAAACATCAGTGTATCGATGTATTGTTTGAAAAACATCGATGGCTTTAAATTACCGGAACGAAAACATCCATGTTTTTATCAATTTTAAAACAACGCTGTATAATCACGAAAAATCAGAAATTATAATTATATTATCATGATATATACAGACAGATAGATAACAGAGAGAGAGAGAGAGAGAGAGAGAGAGAGAGAGAGAGAGAGAGAGAGAGAGAGAGAGAGAGAGTGAGATTATTTTTAACATCCGACTATTGTGCACACTTGGGCTAATGCAGACGATGGGATGAATTATATCGTATGAAAATTCCAAGCTCTGGCCGGGAAT
Organism: Callitettix versicolor; assembly: GCA_022606455.1. Lineage (NCBI taxonomy): Eukaryota > Metazoa > Arthropoda > Insecta > Hemiptera > Cercopidae > Callitettix > Callitettix versicolor. Next base: position 56,821,479 of record CM040187.1, on the reverse strand, counting down.
CGAACCCAGGACCTAAGGGTGAAAGCTCAGTACACTATCAACTAGGCCACAAAGGCGGCTTAACAAAATAAAAATTATACTTGCAGAACAAAAGTAAAATGACAAATTATTCATACAAAGACATATTATAGATACAAAGACATATTATGTAGATAGATAGGTATATAAGAGAGAGAGAATTTTTTAATTAAGAACATTAATGAATTGCCACCAAATGTGGAGCTGAGCTGCATTTGGTTAGTTTGATAGTAGGTTTTTTTTGTTTGTTATTTTAAGGCGAAAAGCACATTAAGGCTATTAACGCCTCCCTAAATGTAAGTGTGAGTGTAAAGTGTTAAAGTCGTAATTATAGTGTTGCAAGTGTAAGTGTATGTTAGACTCGGGTACCGCGAGGGACGTCTAAATCCTCGCAATAGGTGCAGCTAGTCTGCAACCCCCTTCGGGGTTTTTGATAGTAGGAGCAAAACTGTCAGGAAAAGACAATATTTTGAGGTTATTACCTGCAAATAGGTAATATCTTGAGATTAAAGGTTGTATTTTGAGGTTAAAAATTTTGAAAATCTTTAACATTACATGTCCAAGATTCATCAAAGTTTGTTAAAAGAGTTAGTCAAATTTATTTCGTCAAAAAAATTCGATCAAAGAGAAATTTGACGTGACTTTGATATGTAATATGCCCGTAACGAAATCGCAGTTTTTCATTTACGTTAAAGGATAATTCTAAGTTTTAGCCGATTCCGTTTTACCATTTACACTTTAACCACCCAACTATAAGGCACTGAAATTAATTACCATTTCTTCAACGCCGAAACACGCATTCACACATTTACACTTTATCGACTGCCCAACCATAAGGCACTGAAATTAATTACCATTTCTTCAACGCTGAAACACGCATTCACACATTTACAGTTTAACGACTGCCCAACCTTAAGGCACTGAAATTAATTACCATTTCTTAAACGCCGAAACACGCATTCACACATTTATACTTTAACGACTGCCCAACCTTAAGGCACTGAAATTAATTACCATTTCTTCAACGCTGAAACACGCATTCACACATTTACACTTTAACGACTGCCCAACCATAAGGCACTGAAATTAATTACCATTTCTTCAACGCCGAAACACGCATTCACACATTTATACTTTAACGACTGCCCAACCATAAGGCACTGAAATTAATTACCATTTCTTCAACGCCGAAACACGCATTCACACATTTATACTTTAACGACTGCCCAACCATAAGGCACTGAAATTAATTACCATTTCTTCAACGCTGAAACACGCATTCACACATTTATACTTTAACGACTGCCCAACCTTAAGGCACTGAAATTAATTACCATTTCTTCAACGCCGAAACACGCATTCACACATTTACAGTTTAACGACTGCCCAACCTTAAGGCACTGAAATTAATTACCATTTCTTAAACGCCGAAACACGCATTCACACATTTATACTTTAACGACTGCCCAACCATAAGGCACTGAAATTAATTACCATTTCTTCAACGCCGAAACACGCATTCACACATTTACACTTTAACCCAACCATAAGGCACTGAAATTAATTACCATTTCTTCAACGCCGAAACACGCATTCACACATTTATACTTTAACGACTGCCCAACCTTAAGGCACTGAAATTAATTACCATTTCTTAAACGCCGAAACACGCATTCACACATTTATACTTTAACGACTGCCCAACCATAAGGCACTGAAATTAATTACCATTTCTTAAACGCCGAAACACGCATTCACACATTTATACTTTAACGACTGCCCAACCATAAGGCACTGAAATTAATTACCATTTCTTCAACGCCGAAACACGCATTCACACATTTACACTTTAACCCAACCATAAGGCACTAAAATTAATTACCATTTCTTAAACGCCGAAACACGCATTCACACATTTACACTTTAACGACTGCCCAACTATAAGGCATTGAAATTAATTACCATTTCTTAAACGCCGAAACACGCATTCACACATTTATACTTTAACGACTGCCCAACCATAAGGCACTGAAATTAATTACCATTTCTTAAACGCCGAAACACGCATTCACACATTTACACTTTAACGACTGCCCAACCATAAGGCACTGAAATTAATTACCATTTCTTAAACGCCGAAACACGCATTCACACATTTATACTTTAACGACTGCCCAACCATAAGGCACTGAAATTAATTACCATTTCTTAAACGCCGAAACACGCATTCACACATTTACACTTTAACGACTGCCCAACCATAAGGCACTGAAATTAATTACCATTTCTTCAACGCCGAAACACGCATTCACACATTTACACTTTAACGACTGCCCAACCATAAGGCACTGAAATTAATAACCATTTCTTCAACGCCGAAACACGCATTCACGCATTTACACTTTAACGACTGCCCAACCATAAAGCACTGAAATTAATTACCATTTCTTCAACGCCGAAACACGCATTCACAAATTTACACTTTAACGACTGCCCAACCATAAGGCACTGAAATTAATTACTATTTCTTCAACGCCGAAACACACATTCACACATTTACACTTTAACGACTGCCCAACCATAAGGCACTGAAATTAATTACCATTTCTTGAACGCCGAAACACACATTCACACATTTACACTTTAACGACTGCCCAACCATAAGGCACTGAAATTAATTACTATTTCTTCAACGCCGAAACACACATTCACACATTTACACTTTAACGACTGCCCAACCATAAGGCACTGAAATTAATTACTATTTCTTCAACGCCGAAACACACATTCACACATTTACACTTTAACGACTGCCCAACCATAAGGCACTGAAATTAATTACCATTTCTTCAACGCCGAAACACACATTCACACATTTACACTTTAACGACTGCCCAACCATAAGGCACTGAAATTAATTACCATTTCTTCAACGCCGAAACACGCATTCACACATTTACACTTTAACGACTGCCCAACCATAAGGCACTGAAATTAATAACCATTTCTTCAACGCCGAAACACGCATTCACGCATTTACACTTTAACGACTGCCCAACCATAAAGCACTGAAATTAATTACCATTTCTTCAACGCCGAAACACGCATTCACAAATTTACACTTTAACGACTGCCCAACCATAAGGCACTGAAATTAATTACTATTTCTTCAACGCCGAAACACACATTCACACATTTACACTTTAACGACTGCCCAACCATAAGGCACTGAAATTAACCATTTCTTCAACACCGAAACACGCATTCACACATTTACACTTTAACGACTGCCCAACCATAAGGCACTGAAATTAATTACCATTTCTTGAACGCCGAAACACACATTCACACATTTACACTTTAACGACTGCCCAACTATAAGGCACTGAAATTAATTACCATTTCTTCAACGCCGAAACACGCATTCACACATTTACACTTTGATGACTGCCCAACTATAAGGCACTGAAATTAATTACTATTTCTTCAACGCCGAAACACGCATTCACATAAATAAAATATCACCACAAAAAACAATTTCGCGACCGCGTACAACGACAATTAACAGAAATAGACATAATTATGTTAATATAAAACTGCAAGAGCCCTGGAGGCAGATGCTTACCGCACAGACAGTACAGTTTGTTTTCGAGTGTTTTGCGACGGGAAAACAAATATTCCCCAGGGACGGGACGTGTTTTATATTAGATTGACTCAATTAAAATATGAAAGCTGTAGCGGTAGAAACGCGTGGATTCGAGCAGACAATAATTGATCTTAGGGCGGTGCGCTGCGGTAGGGATTGGGTTGCCGCTCGCTAGGCGCTTTTGTTTCAGTTTCCTTTATTTTGTCACGAAACGGTTCGCACTTACCCGCTGTTTGACCTACATTGCACTAAGCGAAGCAGTGTTTTTACAAACTAAAGTTCACTGTACAACTCAGTTTCGTGATTGCCATTGTTTGACAACTATTGAGACGTTTGTCTTACGTGATTTCAAATTAGACAAATTTGACTCTTATCTCGGGTAAACTTTTCAAATATTTTGAAAATATTTTTTCGCAATTCTTTTGTATTCGTAACTTCTTTAAGAATAAATAACAATTACTGACCTAACAAAATCGGCCCTAAATATCTTTAAACACAATAAGAGGAAACAAATCTTCGAGCATTCCTCCTCGAAATCGATTAACAGAATACGATTATACGTAAAGAATTATACAACTCAAGATAGTGTAGTTAATTTGATCGAATCCAGATAATAGCTATATTACGTAATAATATTGTTTCATCGTAATATTTTCAAAAATATAATTTCACCATAATAATTACAGTTAAAATCTTACGGTCGTCACGTGTAAGATAAAAAAGTTATGATTGTATATATTTTGAAATGGCGGTCATTTTGAAATAGTTTAACGTATTTTTCTGGGTAACGAACATGTGTTAGCGTAACTATATCGATTTTTGTGGCACGTTTAAAACAAATCGGAATTTGTGCACGCACGTACACACACACACACACACACACACACACACACACACACACACACACACACACACACACACACACACACACACAGATAGATATATAGATAGACAGAAGAGAGAGAGAGAGAGAGAGAGAGAGAGAGAGAGAGAGAGAGAGATTCTCACTGGGCACGGTTGCTTCCGAGCTTACTTGTTCCGTTTCAGGCTGGAAACAGATTCGGCTTGTCCCCTCTGTCTTCCAGCAGTGGCGGAAGATACGGAGCATTTGTTTTTCCTGTGTCAGAGAATCGACGAGGAAAGGATGAAGCTGCAAACATATCTGCGAGACAGCATACACCGGAAAGTCTGATTGCAACAATGATGGCTTCAGAGGCCAACTGGAGGGCCATTGCGGGATTCGCTGCAGTGGTCATGAAGAGGTTGAGGGCTGAGGATTGAGAAAGGAGAGTCAATGCCGTAGAAGAATAGGTGGTCAGCCAGTCCAACTTCCCACGAAGTAATGCCTGACGGCGGTTCCTTAGGGTGGGGGGGGGGGTTAGAGAAGAGGAATGCTTTTGGTATTTTTTTTTAGTGGATGTATCTTAACTTGAGTTTGGGCTTCAGTTTGAACTTAATTTGAGTCCCACACTCTGGGTTAGTGCGTACTCTACCCCAGGTAGTCTATAAAAGATTTTTTCCACCTTTTTTGACATCGCAAAAAAATCACACACACACACACACACACACACACACACACACACACACACACACACACACACACACACACCAACTATGTATAATAAATTTAATGACCCCTTCAAAAAGTGTTCTAGAAGTCACAACGGTACTTACTTGAAAGACCCGAGACTGGTTCTTACAGTGACGGCCGCTCCAATAGTAAATTTTACAGTGGAAATTCGTTCAAAAGCAACGATAAAGCGGGCGCTCATCAAATGCGGAGCGGAGCGGAATGAAGATGAACGGCAACCAGAAGCGGAGTTCAGTCAGTTTAAAAAACGCGTTTTTAAATCTAAATATTTAGGCCTACTGTAACAGATTCTAGGAAACCACTATTTTTGAAAACCCTAACGTAGGAAACGATAACTCAGGCAACGAGAAATAATAAGTTTGGAGCTTGGTCAGCGTGGTAGGAGAAGCGGAGTCAGCTTTAAAACAGAACTAGACAGAGTCGAAGGTTACGTGGAGCGGAGTTTGGCCGGGCGGTAACCAAATTCGGAGCGAGGCTGAGCTGAGCTGAAGCAAGAGGAGCGGAATGAAGATGAACGGCAAACAGAAGCGGAGTTCAGTCAGTTTAAAGAACGCTTTTTTAAATCTAAATATTAATGCCTGCTGTAACAGATTCTAGGAAACCACTATTTTTAAAAACCGTAACGTAGGAAACGACAACTCAGGCAACGAGAAATAATAATTTTGGGGGCTTGGTCAGCGTGGTGGGGGAAGCGTAGTCAGCTTTAAAACCGAACTAGACAGAGTCGAAGGTTACGTGGAGCAGAGTTTGACTCCGCTCAGCTAGGTTAGGCCGGGCGGTCACCAAATTCGGAGCGAGGCTGAGCTGAGCTGAAGCAAGAGGAGCGGAATGAAAATGAACGGCAACCAGAAGCGGAGTCAGCTTTAAAACAGAACTAGACAGAGTCGAAGGTTACGTGGAGCGGAGTTTGGCCGGGCGGTAACCAAATTCGGAGCGAGGCTGAGCTGAGCTGAAGCAAGAGGAGCGGAATGAAGATGAACGGCAACCAGAAGCGGAGTTCAGTCAGTTTAAAGAACGCTTTTTTAAATCTAAATATTAATGCCTGCTGTAACAGATTCTAGGAAACCACTATTTTTAAAACCGTAACGTAGGAAACGATAACTCAGGCAACGAGAAATAATAAGTTTGGAGGCTTGGTCAGCATGGTGGGGGAAGCGTAGTCAGCTTTAAAACCGAACTAGACAGAGTCGAAGTTTACGTGGAGCGGAGTTTGACTCCGCTCAGCTAGGTTAGGCCGGGCGGTCACCAAATTCGGAGCGGAGCTGAGCTGAGTTGAAGCAAGAGGAGCGGAATGAAAATGAACGGCAACCAGAAGCGGAGTTCAGTCAGCTTAAAGAAACCGTTTGTATCTTTTAAATATAAATGTTTAGGCCTACTATTGTATCGCATTCTAGGAATGGTTATTTTTAAATACCGTAACCTAGGTAACGAGAAATAATTTTGGAGGCGTTGTCAGCGTGGTGGGGAATGGGGTCAGCTTTAAAATCTTGTTTATATAAAGTCGAAGCTACGTGGAACGGAGCCCAGCGACGCTGCTTGACTCCGCTCAGGTCCGTATAAGTGGCGGGGCAGAAAACACCAAACTGTTAAAAAACTGCTTTTCTATAAACGACAAACAAACTGCTTTTTCAAACGGAAACAAGCAGTTGGATTTCGACTGGTTTATGATTTGTGAAACAAGGAACGGCTTTCCGCACTACCACACCTACGTTCTATTCGAACGTTGCCACAAGCGCTAAAACTGTTTTCCTGCTAACTGCTTTTCTTCTACCTGCTTTTATGCTTTTTCCCTTTATTTCAAAGTTGCTTGTAGTGAAGTAAGAACTGTTTGGTCAATGTCAACGTTTATCTCTATTTTGTTGCGAGTTGTAGTAACAACCTCTCACATTTAGTAGATACAGAGCCTAATTTTATTTAAACATATTTTTAATATTCATTATCAATCATCAAGATTTTTTAATCAACTAAAAATATTCTAAATCGTTTGCATTTTGGTAAATATGCGAAGGGCTATTTAATTTTTAAGTAAAAAAAAGAATGCTTCTATTAGAAATCCATTGCATTTTGTACATAAAATGGCTTACATAATTATTACGTTTTGTTAATGTAATTTAGTTATTACTACACATTATTTTTATCCTTTCTAAATGCTTTATACCCAAAAAGAGTTAAGAACATGGTGGCAGTGGGAATGAAAAATAGTCTTAGAAAACTGAACTTATATGCTTTATGTTTTAGCTGCTAATACAACTTTGAGTTTCAGTTTTCCAAACCTGTTTTTTTCCAACTGTTTTAAAAAGCAGTTTTTTCTCCTCAACAAACAGTTTGTTGACGTTTTGCAAAAATAGCAGAAACGCCCACCTCTAGTCCGTTACGCTTTCAGTGGCCGTACTTACATAAAAAACAACAGTTTAGGTTTTGAATGCGTAGTCCGATCTGCTCCTCATTTAGTAGCCCTACCTAATGTAGACAAGGTATGTCCCGTGATGGCATGTCCAACTTATTCTGGTGGAAATTGCACTGTTAATTAGTGCATATTTAAAAACTGATTACAATTTTAACATCTTATTTAAAAAAATGTGAGTTAAAGTATTGATTTCTTTAAATTAGAAATGTCGACATTTTACTTTGAAACGTATGACGGTATTTTTTTGGAACGAAATTGTATAAATTGTTGCAAAAATCAATGATTGCGTCGTTTGATTTCAGTTGGGTCCTATGTAAATGTCAGTTGACGTGATATTATTAAACGTTGTTGGAACACAGCGGCGAGACAGCTGCGTGCCACAATTATTATAACCAAATAAGTTTAGTCACAAGGGTTTTGCAACTGGACGGGTTGTTGTTAGAAAGACTCCAAATAACAGCCTATTGATCATCGGCTCCGTCCGTCCGTCTGTCTGTCTCTTGTTTCTCCAATAATTGGACACTCTTCAGTAAACAAGCCTCTAACAAGAACAGACCAGTTCGAGTAATGGTCAAAGGGTTCTGCGACTGACTCACCTCCCTCCTTACCCGCCCCGTCCCCAACACCCTGGCTGCAAAAACATTGTGCAATCTGTGTCGCATTGCATACAAGTAAAATTTTTAAATTAAACAGAAGTACTGAGCAGTGTGTTGATACATACTGAGTGACGACATTGAGGAAACTGTAACACCCTAACTTATTCAATATTTTCGGACAATATATCGCTCAAATTTTGAACTCAAGTTAGAATTTTTTTATTTCGATTTTTAAATTGTAAAAATATTTAACTTGAAACGAACAAACTGAAAAAATAAAATTTATAGTAGATTTTCAAAATCATGAGTACTTTCACTTCAGTTAAATATATTTTTAAATACAATATTATATGATTTTATGGTTTTTTGCCAAGACAGATGTTTGCTACTCGACACTAGAATAGGCTATATCTGACCGGAGAAGCACGGAGTCCCAAATGTATTCCCGTTACTCTTAATATCTGACACTGTGCCTTATTAATTGTCATTGTAAATGCGAACTTCAATGGAAACTGCAATATTTTAATTTGGAAAGGCAGGTTGTTTGGAATTATAAGATTGTTTCAATTAAAATCATTGCAAATGTAAGCTTATAAACAATAATTTTATAATAAATAATAACAAGGATTCAGATTTTTAAAACGGGAATACATCTATGTCCATATCAGGTACCTAAATCATGTTCATTTTAAATTTCATCTCAATCGGTCTAGTAGTTAATGTGTGATTGAATAAGAAACAAAAACACACAAACTTTCAAATTTAAAATATTACATTAAGAAGTATAAAATATTATTAAAACGTCGCTGTTGTAGCCTACAGTTAACACATATCACAAAACTGAATACTAAATAATTCAGTTGCACTGGGTAAATAGTATAATAGCATTTAAATATTTATTATTCACACCTACCAATATATAATAAACGTATAAAACGTCACTGTTACACAGTTAACACACACAAAAATAAATAATTAAGTTGGACTAAGTAAGTAATATAATGGCGCGAACATACAAGTTTTCATTTCAAAAATACATTTTAAAACAAAAAAAAACAACATATATATATATATATATATATATATATATATATATATGAGCGTGATGCGTGACGGCAAATTGAATTTTTCCCGTGCAATACATACATCCATACCTCGCCATGAGAAGTATTCACTTAAAAAAAAACTTATACCATAATAGCCTATCACATATACATCTCGGAATTACGGCACCTTCTATTGTATAGTCACACAGAAATATGACATCGAGAAAGAACGAAGAAACTGCAGTTGGAAAAAACACGAACGTTAGTATTTTTGTATCTGTTTATATTTAACTATTAAAAAACTATCTCTATTGCATACCCGAAAACCAGTTTCAGACATTTTGTACCTAAATTACATATTCAACCTTTATATCCGTCTGTATCTAAACTGCAATTGAACTTATTATTACAGACAGCTTACATCGAATTTGCAAATGAATCATCAGACATCTTGTAACTAAGTTAAAAATCGAAACAATTACAACATTATAGACGTTTTGTGTCTACATTGCATATTCAACCTTTATATCCGTCTGTATTTAAACTGCAATTGAACTAATTATTACAGACAGCTTACGTCGAATTTGCAAATGAATCATCAGACATCTTGTAACTAAGTTAAAAATCGAAACAATTACAACATTATAGACGTTTTGTGTCTACATTGCATATTCAACCTTTATATCCGTCTGTATTTAAACTGCAATTGAACTTATTATTACAGACAGCTTACATCGAATTTGCAAATGAATCATCAGACATCTTGTAACTAAGTTAAAAATCGAAACAATTACAACATTATAGACGTTTTGTGTCTACATTGCATATTCAACCTTTATATCCGTCTGTATTTAAACTGCAATTGAACTAATTATTACAGACAGCTTACGTCGAATTTGCAAATGAATCATCAGACATCTTGTAACTAAGTTACATATCTAACCAATTACAACATTACAGACGTTTTGTGTCTACATGGCATATTCAACCTTTATATACATATGTATCTAAACTGCAATTCAACGAATTATTACAGACAGCTTACATCGAATTTGCAAATGAATCATCAGACATCTTGTAACTAAGTTACATATCTAACCAATTACAACATTACAGACGTTTTGTGTCTACATTGCATATTCAACCTTTATATGCATCTGTATCTAAACTGCAATTGAACTAATTATTACAGACAGCTTACGTCGAATTTGCAAATGAATCATCAGACATCTTGTAACTAAGTTACATATCTAACCAATTACAACATTACAGACGTTTTGTGTCTACATGGCATATTCAACCTTTATATGCATATGTATCTAAACTGCAATTCAACGAATTATTACAGACAGCTTACATCGAATTTGCAAATGAATCATCAATCAGACATCTTGTAACTAAATTACATATCCAACCAATTACAACATTACAGACGTTTTGTGTCTACTTTGCATATTCAACCGTTAAACGCATCTGTGACTAAACTGGAATTCAACTAATTATTACAGACAACTCAATTCGAAACTGTATATCCAAACAATTAATTACTACTCACATCTTGTATCTTAGTTGTGTACCCAAACAAAAATTACAGGCATCTTGTATCTAAATTACATATCGAACCATTACAAATGTTTGTACGTAAACTGTAATCCAATTAATTGTTACAGACATCTTGCATCGAAATTACACATACAATACATATTCAACCATTATAGGCATCTGAATCTAAACTGTAATCTAACTAATTATTATAGATATCTTGAATAGAAATTACATACTCAACCACTATTGCAAACATCTTGTGTACAAATACAAGCACAACAATTACAGGTGTATGTATCTAAACTGCAATCCAACAAATTTTTACAGACACTATATGTGAAAATTACACAGCCAACTAACTAGGCTATTACAGACATAATATACTTAAATATATCCAACCATTACAGGAATTTGTATCTAAACTGCAATCAAACTAATTTGTATAGAAATTTCATATCTAAAGAACTATTACAATAATCTTACATGCAAATACATATTCAACCATTATAGGGATTTGTATCTAAACTGCAATCCAACTAATTATTACACATCTTGTATAGAAATTTCATATCTAAAGAACTATTACAATAATCTAATTCATATTATATTTCTGAAAGTTTGTGTGTTTGTTTGTTTGTTATTCAATCACGCTTTAACCACTGGACCAATTGAGATGAAATTTGGTACGTATATGTTTTAAGTATCAGAGATACATATAGGCCTATTCCCGTTTCACAAAACGTCATTTATACTACTTACCCAGCCCAAAATAATTATCAGTTTTTAGTTTTGTATCATCTGTTAATTATAGTTAGGTTTAATTACTGTTTACTGAACATGAGATTTAGGCACCTGAGATGTACATAGATCTAATCCCATTTTACAAATTTTAATCTATGTTTTATTTATTGCAAAATTATTGTTTTTAATGTTACATTTTCATCTAATAATCACAATCTGGTATTTTTCATTTAAGACTATTCAATGTTTGTAAAACAGAGTGCAGAATATATATATTATATACAATTTTATTAGGATACTTTAATTGTAAGGTAGTATATATATTTGTGTAATTACATTATATGAAACAATGGTAAATATGCAGTGCAGCATCTATTGGAGTTTTCGATATTTTTCTTACTAAAAATGCCTTAAAAATGCCCAAAAGCAAAAATCCAAAATATGAAAGCAGGAGAAGTACGATAAAAATCGAAAATAAAAGTGACCAATATAACCTCAAAATTGCTACCGGCGAAAATCGGTACCGTGTTGTACTGATTGTAGACGTATTTTTATTGTTTTACTGATCTACAGATCAGTAAAACAATAAAAATACGTCTAACACGGGTTTGGATGAGAGAAAACCCATTTTTTAAAAGAATAGTGGATAACCTAAGTGACACGGTTGTTAGGCCTAACACGGTGATGCGTGAAAAAACCTTTATATTTTTTTAAAGATTATTTGGCTACATATCCTAACTGTCACGGTTGTTAGGCCAAACACGGTGAAGCGTAAAAAAGCCTTTATATTTTTTTAAAGAATACTGCATATCCTAACTGACACGGTTGTTAGGCCTATCACGGTGATGTGTGAAAAAACCTTTAAATTTTTTAAAAGAATACTAAGTATATTAACTGACACGGTTATTAGACCTAACAAGGTGATGTGAAAAAAAACTTTTATATTTTTTTAAAGAATACTACATATCCTAACTGATATGATTGTTGGGCCTATGATTGTGATGTGTGAAAAAACATTTATTTTTTTAAAGAGTATCCAAACCTTAACTGACACGGTTGTCAGGCCTAACATAGTGATGCGTGATAAATCTTTATACTTTTTTAAAGAATACTCCATAAGCTAACTAACATAGTTGTTAGGCCTAACACGGTGATGCATTAAAAGAACCTTTATTTATTTTTTCGAAAGAGTACTCCATAACCTAACTGACACGGTTGTTGGGCCTAATACTGTTATGCATGGAAAAAACTTTATATTTTTTTTAAAGGGTACTCCATAACTTAACTAACACGGTGACGAGTCAAAAAACCTTTATATTTTTTTAAAAAATACTAGGCTACATATCCTGACACGGTTGTTAGGCGTGAAAAATCTTTATATTTTTTTACAGAATACTCCATTAGCAAACTAATATGGTTGTTAGGCCTAACACGGTGAAACATTAAAAAAACCTTTATTTATTTTTTTAAAAAGAGTACTCCAAACCTAACTGACACGGTTGTTGGGTTAAACGGTGATGCAGGAAAAAACCTTTTTTTTTTTTAAAGAGTACTCCAAAACTTAGCTAACACGGTTGTTGGTCCTAACACGGTAATGCATGATCTTTAATGTATATTATGACTGCGGGCAAAGCCGTGACGGGTAACAGCTAATCATATTATATTTCTGAAAGTTTGTTTTTTGTTTATTTGTTTGTTATTCAAATACACTTTAACTACTGGACCAAATGAGATTACATTTGGTGTGAACACGTTTTAGGTATCTGAGATAAACACAATACTATTCCAGTTTAATTGTATAATAATGACTTTTTAATAATACTGTATTTTATTAAAATATGACAGGACCCTGTTTTAGAGTATCGAGTAGCAAAAATTTATATGTCTTGGCCGAAAACCATAAATCGTATAATATTGTATATAGCAATATATTAAAATGAAATGACCTATTCTGATTTTGAAAATCGACTATAAATTTTATTGCTTACATTATAATTGCAGGCAAAGCCGCAACGGGTAACAGCTAGTCTTATATACAAATACATATCCAACCATTACAGGAATTTGTATCTAAACTGCAATCATACTAATTATTACACATCTTGTACAGAAATTTCATATCTAAAGAACTATTACAATAATCTTATATATAAATACATATCCACCCATTATACATTTCTAAACCACGCAGGTTTCTAAAACTGTGTGAAGGCCCGATCCATTAAAAAACCTTCTAAATTTAATATCTAGTAGTTTTTTCTCTGAATCACGAACTTCCTTACGTAATCTGTTACGACCTGGGAGTGAGCACGTAGGGTCTGCTTTGTAGTTTTGGCGGGTTAATTACAGTACGCAGCAATTCTAAAATTAATATTAAATTTTATTATTGAAATGCCCTCGGTCGTGTTCATTTTTAGTGGTAATTGTTAATGCAAACAGCTGACTAATGCATTTTTTTGTGTGTCCGACTATTGTACACACTTAGGCTAATGCAGACGATGGAATGATTTATAGCCTATGAAAATGCCAAGCCCTGGCCGGGAATCGAACCCGGGTCCTCGGGGTGAAAGCTCAGTACGCTATCTACTAAGCCACCGATGCGGCAGTAAGTGACTAATGCAGACTTGAGTGCTGATTACGGTAATGAAATCAGATTTTCGAGACAAAATATATTTTTTTAAATTGAATAGTCTTTATTTTAAAACGAATATACTGATCATACTAGTTCCGAAGTCGTACCAAAATCAATTTCCTCGACAAGTTTGGAATCGAATCAAATCAAAAACGAGCGATAGAATGCAAAAAACACGCGCGTGCGCATATATTGTTAACATTTTAGTTAGAGACCTCACAAAATATATTCTAGAGACCATGACCGGTGCTTATTTCATAGCCTCGGGTTCATATTAACGTGATGGCTGTTGCAATAACCTATTTTCAAATTGAAATCATAATAACGTCAAAAAAACAAAAACCTCTACATGAATAGGGGTGTAGAGGAGGGTGACACTATCCATTAGTTTAATTTGAGAAGCGGAGGAAAAGAAAGCAACGAGTGACTTGTTGCTGTTAATGAGGCAGACAGCATGACCCTTATCTCCCAGCAGGATATCGCATGGTCAGGGGATGCTACCCCTTCCATAACCTAGTAATGCCTTCAGCTAGATAACATTTCGTGCCAGTCATTAGGCCGGTCTTCTTATGTTAGCCAACTACTGTCGTGTCGCAATTTTGCATGAACATTGCACAAATTTTCTTGAATTATTTAAAAGAGACTCAAATAAAACTTACGACCTTTTAGTCTCCTAGTAATGCCTTCAGCTAGATCTTACGACATTCTAGTCTCCTAGTGCCTTCAGCTAGATCTTACGACCTTCTAGTCTCCTAGTAATGCCTTCAGCTAGATCTTACGACATTCTAGTCTCCTAGTAATGCATTCAGCTAGATATCATATCGTACCAGTCATTAGGGCGGTCTTTTATGTTAACCAAATACTGTCGTCGCAATTTTTCATCAACATTGCACAAATTTTCTTGAATTATTTAAAAGAGACTCAAATAAAACTTACGATCTTTTAGTCTCCTAGTAATGCTTTCAGCTAGATCTTACGACCTTCTAGTCTCCTAGTAATGCCTTCAGCCAGATCTTATGACCTTCTAGTCTCCTAGTAATGCCTTCAGATAGATCTTACGACCTTCTAGTCTCCTAGTAATGGCTTCAGCTAGATCTTACGACCTTCTAGTATCCTAGTAATGTCTTCAGATAGATCTTACGACCTTCTAGTCTCCTAGTAAAGCCTTCAACTAGATATCATATCGTGCCATTCATTAGGGCGGTCTTCTTATGTTAGCCAACTACTACTGTTGTCGCAATTTTACATCAACATTCACAAATTTTCTTAAATTATTTTAAAAAAGACTCAAATAAAACTTACGACTTTCTAGTCTCCAAATATACCGGCTCTAGAGCTGTCGACGATGTCAGTTTTATTTATTTACCCCATGTGTTTCCTTCCAAATTTCGTACAGTGGTTTCAGTTATAAAACTTCGTACACAAATCTATAAATTTGTTTCCGGGAGCTTCTGAACCAGATGTTTTTTTTTTTTTTTTTGGAATACATACGATTCGACACACGTGCTTCTCACGTGAGAAATACTACCACGCGTACAATTCGAAAACCGTAACCTTGAAACAGAATTTAATTAAATATTTATAATTATAAAAAACGATTAAACAGAAGACGACATTTTATGCCCCCTGGAGGGCAGGGTACGCGTTTATTGACTGACAGAGGCGATGTCAAAACTTTAATTGTTTGTAAGCTATAAAAACAAGATGGCGGAATTTACAGCTTGTCTAATTGGGAAGACCACCTCTGCGGCAATAACCAGCTTTTATTGGGCTACACCTTTAGTTAACATTTGTCCAACATTAAAATGTAATTCATAAATGTTTTATATGCGACCACGTCCCCTTCCTCCATCCCGGGACACGACAAAGACAAAGCACGAGAAGAAGAGCTTTGTTTGTTGAGCAAATATTGGGTAGCCTATTTAGATAAGATAGACGTAAAAAGAAAATTAATTTACGAAAAGCTTGACCGCTGTTAAGTTTTATTAACTTTTTTAGCGTATTCCCACTGGAAAAAATGAGCAACTGGAGCAGAAATCATGGTATGACCCAGACCCAGGTTCTTCAAATGAGCTCCTGTACACTGATCCTGGTCTCTACTTTTTGAAGGATCATTAAAGTTGCTATGAATTTATATATATATATATATATATATATATATATATATATATATATATATATATGTGTGTGTGTGTGTGTGTGAGAGAGAGAGAGAGAGAGAGAAAACATTTTGTTTAAAATTTTGTTTTTGAAAATAAAATTTCATTGTCGCAATAAGCAAAAAACTGCATAAATTACCATTTTGAAACTACAAAATCCGTTGAAATTGACATTTAATTTGACAGCAGTCATTTTCGTATTTTAAATGCAATTTGAAACTTAAATACAGAGATTTTGCTAATACATGCAGATTTTAATGCTGTTTATGAGTTTCAAAAAGAGGGTAAAATAAACAAAAATACTTTTAGAAATTTGCTTCTATCACGCCATTTTTCAAATTTTGGAACTGCGTAAATATTTCGAACCGTGTCCTATAAATTACCACTATTGCTTATTTTAGTCCTACTTTATAACTGGAAAGGAAACAACCAGTAGGCCGCTTCCTTAAAGATTACGAGGCGGCTTTTATATAAAATCGTTAAGCCATCTTAGGGGTTTTGTAAAGGCAATTGTTTTAATTTTAGGACTCCTTAGCTACAAAGCCTCTCTAGCGTAGACTCGTTAACGCATAGTTTAAAATTTGAACCAAATCGGAGAAATCGTTTTTGATCCATTGCGACATTAACAAACATTTTCACTGTTCCTGTTCCCATTTTTTCCCCATTCCCTCTTTTTTCTCCCGCTACTTATTTTTATTTTTTCCGTTCCACTTCCCGTTCTCGTTCTTATTCCTGTTTCGATCTCGTACTTTTCTTTCGGTCTAGTTCCAATTTTTCCTTTCTATTTCAGTTGTTTTTCTTCTATCCGTTTCCGTTCCCGTTCTTTGTCTTTTTCCATTTCCGTCTTCATTGCCGTTTCCATTTCCGTTATCGTTTTACTATTTTACTTTCCATCCAATTCCCGTTTTTGCGTTCCCAATCTGTTTCTTTTCACCGTTCCCGTTCCGTTCCGTTCCTTTTGTCTTTCTCCTTAATGTTTTCATTTCCGTTCCCGTTCTTTGTCTTTTTCCATTTCCGTCTTCATTGCCGTTTCCATTTCCGTAAATCGTTTTACTATTTTACTTTCCATCCAATTCCTATTTTTGCGTTCCCAATCTGTTTCTTTTCACCGTTCCCGTTCCGTTCCGTTCCCTTTTTCTCTCTCCTTAATGTTTTCATTTCCGTTCCCGTTCTTTGTCTTTTTCCATTTCCATCTTCAATGCCGTTTCCATTTCCGTTATCGTTTTACTATTTTACTTTCCATCCAATTCCTATTTTTGCGTTCCCAATCTGTTTCTTTTCACCGTTTCCGTTCCGTTCCGTTCCTTTTTTTCTTTCTCCTTTATCGTTTTCATTTCCGTTCCCGTTCCAGTATTTTTCTTTTCTTCTTCCATTTCCGTTTCTATTCTCGTATAAACAAGTAATATTTTTTATATAAGTTTCGAAACTTAAAATCATTTTAATTGGCGTGTAGGCCTACTTTGATTGACCATTTCAATAGCGTACTTTAAAGGACAAATAAAAGAGAAGTGCAAAGAAAGTGTGACGGTAATATTTCCCAACATTTTCCCTCGCGTTGCGTCACTAAACTTAATCGCTCTTAAAACTCAATGACACAAAGTAAGAACAGGTTTGGAACAGTATGGCAAATGGCATCTAAAAAGTAATACGAAGTTTAATTACTGTCCTCAGCCGCGGCCTAATAGATGTTTGTTTGCACCGCGACTGGTGGCCATGTTTGTTGGTTTTATTCACATTTTGATTACTTGTATGTTGACAAGCCTAATCTTGCACACCTACGCTGCCAACAGGTTTAGGCTCGCCCTGTGTTTGCCAACTACCACACGTTTACTACTTAAGAAACAAACCTTAACCGGCGTCGGTTTTGTTAAGGTACGTTCACACACTGGCAGACAAAACCGTGCAACTCGCGACTATGACAAAAGTTCTGCGATTTTTGACAGACAGTCGGAAACAGTCGTTCCGCATTAATCTGTAGACAAAATCACAAGTCTACGACTCTCCCATCTGGAATGGAAAACTTACAGTTCGTTGCGCAATATTTCGTAGAAAATTAAAACATTAGTTTTCTTCGAGTCACGTATTGTTCCGTGACCGCCAACGTGAGAGAAACTGGAATGGTTTCCCGGAAATGGTAAGCTGCTTGGCGATTCTCCTCCATCTGAAGTAGACTTTCAAATCACCGCGTGAAATTTCTGCATCCCATAGCATCTTCCAAACTCAATTTGTAAAAGGATTATTCCCGAATGCAGAACTGTCGTGTCCACCAACGCATTTTTCAGTTTTGAGCATCAAAAATAATTACAACGAAAGCTGCTACACACAGACAATGCCTCTGGCCATGAAGAAGTTTCAGTACTTATTCAAGACTACAGGTGAGGCGCGATAATGTCTGCAGATTGTTTTGCAACTTGTCCCCAATAGTATATCAACATACTTTTCAGTTGTGTATAGACAGACGCGATTTTTTTATCAGTGTAGAATAGCTTTTATGGGTTTTTGAAGCGAAACTTCTAATGTTAGCTTTGACGAAAGCAGTGAATAGAAAAAAGTTCCCAAATTTTTTAATGAAACGGAAACGAGCAATCGAATTTCGTCTCCTATTTCTGTCTCTTCCTCTTTCTTCCTGCTTTACGATAACAGTTCACGCGTATTATATAAAAACGTTGTGTTGCTTAGGTTTCGGTAATTTTCCTTAGTTGAAGAACCCTGCACGTTGTAAACATTTATATCAGTCTACATTCGAATTTGATGTAAGCGTTTATAATAATTTTTGTTAATATTACTAGTTTTCAACAATATAAATTTAAACCTATTACAGCCAATCAGCTGATCGTTACGAATTAATATAAAACAGCTGATCTTTTACAATAACTACAGTAAATAATATCTAAGCTAGGTTCATGTATTTATTTATTTAAGCAAAAGGTTTTTTTGTTATTTTAAGGCGAAAAGCACATTGAGGCTATTATCTCCTCCCTAAATGTAAATGTGAGTGTAAAGTGTTAAAGTAGTAAGTGTTAGACTCGTGTACCGCGAGGGACGTCTAAATCCTCTCAATAGGTGCAGCTAGTCTGCACCCCTGTGGGGTATTTAAGCAAAACAAGGTACTTGTAAACATATCTTCAAACTAATTAATATTTAGCAAAGATATCATTAACAAAAGCTTCGCTTCTGTCGGTAACTCCCCGAGTTCTACAGTGTACTTTTTGAAACCATTTCTTTCGAATTTGGTACCTTAAATCGAGTTATAATAAACTGATTTAACGAAATTAACTTTCTCAAATTTACATATTTTCTTTTTAACGTAAGCATACGAAACGTAATTTCTGGGGGTTCATGAAAAGTTCGTTCGAGTAAGGAAACTGCCATACATATCCGCCCTGTTGTATATTAAATATAATCGTATCTCTCTGACGTGATAGAAGCGAATTTCCAAAAATATTTTTTTTATCTTACCCTTTTTTCAAAAAATATGATTTCATTACCACAATCAAGCATTAAAATCTGCATATATTAACTTTTTAAACTATTAAATAACATTAAAAGTACGAAAACGAACTCTGATCACCGTCAAATTAATTGCTTAATTTCAAATTTTGAAAAGTCAAAGTCCTAATGTACGCCGTTTTTAACGCTGATTCCGACGATCAGGTTTTCAACAAAAAAAATTCATGACAAGAAGTTATGATTTTTTAAAAATTATTATTTGAAGTGGCCACCATTTTGAAACTGTAAAACAAATTTTTCGTTAACGAATTTGTCCAAGCTATTACCAAGATCGATTTTTGTGCCAAGTTTGAATGAAATTGGACTAAATTCGAACGTGAGCATTAAACAGTATACTAGAAGTTTCGCTCATTTTCAGGTAAGCGCTACCGGATCAGGGTTTTACCATGATGGCTACTCCTAGTTCATTTTCGCTAATTAAGTTGATTAGATATATAATTCTACAAGTTTTTAATGTGAATATTTAATTAATGGGAACACGGAAAGCTTAAGAAAAAATGTTATTGCAATAATTAAAATACTTTTTTAATTTCTGCTGTTTCATCACTGTGTTGAGCAGGCTACATTTTTTCATATTTACTAGCTTTGTCAGTTTGACTGTAGTCGACAATTATAGTTTAACCACTTCAAAATTTGTTCCTGAATTACTTATTGAAATACAAATACAAGTTTTGATAATGTAGGTAGTCCGAAACACGTCAGGAAATAATATTAAATTGGAAAAAAAACAGAAATATGGGAAAATGTACTCACACAATAAACACATGTGGTTTATAAAAGAGAAACAGACAACCGTAGTCAAAAGTGGCATTGTATAGTATGCTCAAGTGTTGAAAACGTTTTTTGACAGAATTAAGTAAATCATTAGTAAAGACGTGCAGTAGCATGAAGTTAAACACGTAGAAGGCATGAAAGAATGATTAAATTTCTATTATTGAACCAAAAATAAAAATCATGTACATGTTTTCTCTTCCTTTTTTATTTTAATTACGATAATTTGTTCGAAAACATGACAAATTAACAGCTTGTTTTTAACATCATAACCTAAAACTTATTATAGCCTATCAGCTGTTCAATGAAATCGGCTGATCTTTACGAATTAATATAAAACAACTGATCTTTTAATATAACTACCAAAATTAAACTAACGATTCATTTCATATACTTAAATCGGTCAGATTTCTCGTATTTTCCGCAGTGTAGTGGTTACACGTGTCCCTCACACTCGCGAAGTCCTCGGTTCGATCCCGGGCGGAAACACAGTAATTTTCAATTATAATTAATTTATTATGGTACTTGCGACGAGCAAAATATACTGTTATATATTAATATAAACATGTTCTTTGCATCACGCGTCCCGCAAAATCCAACATCGCAGAAACATGATACATGTTAATAGGTCCGGGTAACCACCAAATGCGGAGCGAACTACGAATTCAAAACCGAAACTATTGTGCTTTTGTTAAGTGCGGCCACTGAGAGCGAAACGGAGCCCAGCGGCGCAACTTGACGCAGCATAGCTCCATTTCGCTTTCAGTGACTGCACTTACATTGAGAACAATAGTTTCTGATTCGAATTCATATCACTTACATTAAGAACAATAGTTTCTGATTCAAATTCGTAGCACTTACATTAAGAACAATAGTTTCTGATTCAAATTCGTAGCACTTACATTAAGAACAATAGTTTCTGATTTGAATTCGTTGCACTTACATTAAGAACAATAGTTTCTGATTTGAATTCGTAGAACTTACATTAAGAACAATAGTTTTTGATTCAAATTCATAGCACTTACATTAAGAACAATAGTTTCTGATTTGAATTCGTAGCACTTACATTAAGAACAATAGTTTCTGATTTGAATTCATAGCACTTACATTAAGAACAATAGTTTCTGATTTGAATTCGTTGCACTTACATTAAGAACAATAGTTTCTGATTTGAATTCGTAGCACTTACATTAAGAACAATAGTTTCTGATTTGAATTCGTAGAACTTACATTAAGAACAATAGTTTTTGATTCAAATTCATAGCACTTACATTAAGAACAATAGTTTCTGATTTGAATTCGTAGCACTTACATTAAGAACAATAGTTTCTGATTTGAATTCATAGCACTTACATTAAGAACAATAGTTTCTGATTTGAATTCGTAGCACTTACATTAAGAACAATAGTTTCTGATTCGAATTTGTAGCACTTACATTAAGAACAATAGTTTTTGATTCAAATTCATAGCACTTACATTAAGAACAATAGTTTCTGATTTGAATTCGTAGCACTTACATTAAGAACAATAGTTTTTTATTCGAATTCATAGCACTTACATTAAGAACAATAGTTTCTGATTTGAATTCATAGCACTTACATTAAGAACAATAGTTTCTGATTTGAATTCGTAGCACTTACATTAAGAACAATACTTTCTGATTTGAATTCGTAGCCCGCTCCGCTCAGCGCAACTCAGCTCCACATTTTGTGGCCACCGAGTTTAAATTGTGCAAAAACGCTGCACGAATTTTTCCCACAACTATCCCAAAGCGTCGAAGAAAATCTTATAATTTCCGAAAATCGGTTCGTAAGTTTCTGCTCAAAATGTGCTCATATATAAAAAAATTACTCAAATTAGTTACGTAATTTGAAAAAAATGAAGCTTACAGTCCAGACAACTAAAAAAAAACATGCCAATTTTTGATTTTTCTCTTGTTTTTGGTTTTAGTAATTCAATTAAACGCTGATTTTCCACTACAACTGTTTCTTTGCTAATTATTTGTCTACATTCTCGAAATAGGTTCATCGAATTTCCAAAAATTTCTATTCACCAAATTTTTACAAGTAGCCATTTCAACATTATCAAGCAGTCAAATTGTGAAAGGCCAACGAGTGGAACCGGCAGTGTCACCTTAGATCACTTAAAGTGAGGTTATCTTAAAGTAACAGACACCGCGAAAATATCACGACCAAGAGGAGGTAGTTTCGAGTAAATGGCCATCATTAAGGCAGATCGCGAAGATTACGCATGCGCACACGGCGTTGAGGCCGACAAACGGGCTATCTGTTTTACACTATTACGGCAATCACAAGACTCGGTTTTATCTGTGCACTTGAGAGCAATCTGTGAGGGAGTCAGGAGTGTGCTACTGTGCGTTACAAGCACGTGCGCGCGCACCCTTAGACCTTACAGGTCTGTTTCTTGTCACTAAGAGTGTTTGCTTTTTAGAAATAACTTTAAACAAATAAACTGGGCGGAATCGAGTCACCCCGAGACTTT
Organism: Callitettix versicolor; assembly: GCA_022606455.1. Lineage (NCBI taxonomy): Eukaryota > Metazoa > Arthropoda > Insecta > Hemiptera > Cercopidae > Callitettix > Callitettix versicolor. The sequence goes on along the minus strand of CM040187.1, from coordinate 56,798,315 downwards.
GCAATAATTCAATACGACAGCTTGTTAGCCTGGACTAGCTGTACCGTATCTACTAGACAACTATTTAAATACAAAAACAGAAGTTTAACTAGCAACTGAGAAACTGTCACGTCATAGCGGTGCAAGGTTGGAGGTAATGTTCGCTTAAACAGCTGATTTTGCACCGCTGCTGTTTCTTCAGTAATACTGTTTTGAAATTCGCAAAATTAATTACGGGATTTTCCAAAAATGTCTGTCACATATCGACCCAATCATTCCAGATAAGCGAACCAATTTTATTGAGTTCATTTTATTGTATATTACAGACGTAAACAACACGTTCAAGCTGAGCAGTGAAGCGGAACTAACAACTTATAACAGCAATTGAAACCAAATTTCTATTTAACTTCAGCCTAATTATGACAAGCGACACACTGACAAAATGAGTGAAACGCAACTGTCTCGCTAACAAATTTCCCCCCAAATATTAAAATATACTTACGCCTAATACATAAACGAACATTTATACTTAACAATGAAAATACGAAAATCTCCGACTTCTGTCTGGATCATTTCCATAATTTCATGGAACTAAAATGTTTAAAACGCTACTTGCCGAGCGAAGCGAGGTCTCTGAACCCGACCGTTCGGCATTTGGTTTGAATGTTTGTTTGTTTATTACGTAATTTTGGCCAAATGCACTGAGCGATTTTTTTTAAAGTTTAATACAGAGCATTATATAAAGCCCATATGACGTATGTGTAAGATTTTTTCCCACTCACTTCCGTTTCAAATTGGCGGCCACTGAATACAATAAGGACTGTATGCAGTTAGCCAAACGCATTGACCGATTGTTTTGAAATTTAGTACGAAGATGCCTTGTATAAAACCCAAACGACGTATGTGTAACATTTTCTTCTATTTACTTTCGTTTAAAGATGGCGGCCTCTTATTAAACGTTGACGAATGTACGCAGTTTTGGCCAAACGCATTGACCGATTGTTATGAAATTTAGTACGAAGATGCCTTGTATAAAACCCAAACGACGTATGTGTAACATTTTCTTCTATTTACTTTCGTTTAAAGATGGCGGCCTCTTATTAAACGTTGACGAATGTACGCAGTTTTGGCCAAACGCATTGACCGATTGTTATGAAATTTAGTACGAAGATGCCTTGTATAAAACCCAAACGACGTATGTGTAACATTTTCTTCTATTTACTTTCGTTTAAAGATGGCGGCCTCTTATTTAACGTTGACGAATGTACGCAGTTTTGGCCAAACGCATTGACCGATTGTTATGAAATTTAGTACGAAGATGCCTTGTATAAAACCCAAACGACGTATGTGTAACATTTTCTTCTATTTACTTTCGTTTAAAGATGGCGGCCTCTTATTTAACGTTGACGAATGTACGCAGTTTTGGACAAACGTATAAACCGATTGTTTTGAAATTTGGTTGAAAATGGTCGTAATTTTAATCAAATGCATTGAACGATTATTTTAAAATTTGATACGAAGATACAATGGTGTAAAACACGAAAGACGTTGTATAGGATTTTTCCTATTCATTTTCGTTTCAAGATGGCGGACTCTGATTCAACGTTGAGAGTTGATGGTTATTGTCTGTAAAATTGACTAAACGGCAAGACCTACCATAATTTTGAAAGTTTCGCCTTAAAATAACAAAACGAAACAAAAATAACAATTTTGACCGCTTCACTGAGAAAGAGCATAAATTTTCCAATAAAGTTGGTCCAGTAACATTTTTCGTTCATAACACGGTTACCGATTAAATTGTCGGAAAACGTTACGAGCGCTGTCATGGAGCGCTCTGTATATTAATTCAGAATATACTGCGAGATCTACTGTTCTTTGAACTGCTAGCCTATAACTCAGTAGACACTAACAGTATTGCTGGTATACCGGATAAAGCACCTCCACGATGTGAAAAAGTACATGCTGTTCTTCCGAAACCGTTGTACCGTCCCGCTGAAACAATACCACCCTCTTGCAATTTAATCAAACGCGCTGGCCGATTGTTTTGGAGTTTAGT
>CM040187.1:56778780-56791280 GCA_022606455.1 Callitettix versicolor | reverse complement strand
TAGTGAAACGGAATGATTAAATAGAGTAATTGATTGTTGAAAAAAAACTTTTTAAATATTGTTTTAGTAAAAAATTGAAAGTACAAGAATAGCCATTATGGGTACAATACGAGAAAATATTTTCTGCACACTACGTCTACCAAATGTCCTCAATTGCAGTTAAGGTAGCCGCCTCGGTGGCCTAGTTGATAGCGTACTGGGCTTTCACCCCGAGGACCCGGGTACGATTCCCGGCCAGGGCTTAGTATTTTCATACGCTATAAACCATCCCATCGTCTGCATTAGCCCAAGTGTGCACAATAGTCGGACGTTAAAAAAAAAAAAAATGCAGTTAAGGCATTCCCGGAGCCTGGTTTGGAAGTTTTGCATGTTGACAGGTATGCCGCAATCACGTCTACAATTCGTTGTTTGAGGGCTTGAATGGCTGTGGGTGCTTGAAACACTTTTGTTTTTAGGTATCCCCCAGATGTGTCACTTATCCCAATGCGAAGGACATGTTGTTTGGCTGATCTGCAAGGACTTCTAACCATAGCCTGTTGAACAGCTGTTTTCAGGTGTTCGAACAGTTTTTACACTCCTGCCTCTTTTTTAAGACGTTGATCCCGTTTGCTCGAGGTTGTTTATCCATGTTCGAATTGCATTATCTGACGGAACAGGCTGGTTACGCGGTATGTTAAAATGACGTCGGAAAGCACTTCGAGTTTGCAAAAAAATTTCGCCTTGATAATACGCTTTCATCGCGTAACCGCGTTTTTCATCCGTCCAACGATCCATTGCAACAAATTGGTAGATTGTGCAGGTGGTGAAGCGCCAGTTACCATCACCCTACTACCTGCCAACTTTGTCTCAAGGTCACCTACAATCATCCCGTTTCATTGGCGGACCCTGTACTTTCTAACAATGTTACTGTTTCAGTTCGGCAGTCTTTCTTATAATTCCAACGATCACTTTTTTCTTTTAAACAAAACTTCATTTCATAATTGTTGGGCAAATTTCCAGACCGATGCAAAAGTAAATTTCGAAGTTTTCGGCTCACTGAATCAAAGAGTGGTATGATTGTGTCAATGCACTAACAGAACTGAAAAGGAACAGCAAAGCGCCAGGATCGTACAGACGTAGTCAAAGAGATAACGCTCATCTTTCGCCGTCGTTTTAAAGGCATTCCACGTTGCTTATCGTCATTTGTTTATGTAAAAAAGAAGCCTACTTTAAATTACAAGTTGAAATATGTCAATAGGAAAAAATTGTAAAACGTGGGGGCGTGTAAAACCCCTGATTTTAACGCTAAATCCGATTTGGTGGTCAAACCAGATTTTCGAAAACAAATGCGTAAGATAAAGTTTTATATATATATATATATATATATATTTATTTATTTATTTATTTATTTAATTTGAGATGTCTGCATTTTGAAACTCAATAAACGGATTTTACCGGATAAAAAACTAAGCCTGTCAAATTTATTACTTTTTAAGCCAAATTTGAATCAAATCGGACCAACATTGTGAACTTAATAACGCTGGAACACATACATTACAGAGATTTTATATATATATATATATATATATATATATATATATATATATATATATATATATATATATATATATATATATATATATATATATATATATATATATATATATATATATATATATATATATATATATATATATATATATATATATATATAAGAGATGCATGTCGACGCACACAAAAATCAGACACTACAACACAGTCATAAAACCAGAGGTATTATATGCAAGCGAGACGCTAGCACTCCACACAAAAGCTACCATGGAAGACATTTTGAAGGAAGAACGCAAAATCTTGAGGAAGATCCTTGGCCCGAGATTAACAGAGGACGGATACAGGTTGCATTCCCGGAAGACCACAGAGAAGATATCGAACCTGGCAGCAGATATCAGAAGAAGGAGGCTTCAGTTCTATGGACACATCAGTAGACTCCCAACAACGAGACTTGCCAACAGAATCCTTAAGTATATACAAGGAGTCAAATCAACAATGTCGTGGATCGCACAAGTCAGAATAGACCTACATAACGCAGAAATAGATTCAACAGACATTGAAGACAGGAACGCATACAGGAGAAATATGCTCGGTTGGAAGATCCCAGAGAATGAAATCTCAAAAAAAATGAAATCACACGGAGGAGCGGAAGAGGATCCATGGGGACAGGATGAGGGAGGTGTGGAGGATTAGAAGGAACAAAACATGAGTCGGAGTGCTTTGCGTGATCCAACAGGGTCTATAGGCAAATAATAATAATAATAATATTATTATTATTATTATTATTATTATTATTATTATTATTATTATTATTATTATTATTATTATTATTATTATTATTATTATTATTATTATTATTATTATTATTATTATTATTATTATTATTATTATTATTATTATTATTATTATTATTATTATTATTATTATTATTATTATTATTATTATTATTATTATTATTATTATTATTATTATTATTATTATTATTATTATTATTATTATTATTATTATTATTATTATTATTATTATTATTATTATTATTATTATTATTATTATTATTATTATTATTATTATTATTATTATTATTATTATTATTATTATTATTATTATTATTATTATTATTATTATTATTATTATTATATAAGTGAATGAAGAATGAATGAATATTTTAGGAGCTTGTGGGTTACAAACAATTCTTATATTCCTGAGACTCTCTGTTACAATATCGTCTCCAATCCCTTTTCATGAAGTCCAGGATTTGAAGAGGATTCAATATAGATAAACCCCTCACTTCTAATTGTTAACTTCACAAAATACCAGTCTACCAGCAGGTGATAGGGCGTTTCCTCTTCCTTCCCGCAGTATCTGCAAGTTGAATCTTCTAATAAGCCAAGATTCTTAAGGTGTTTCTTAAGGGTGATATGTCCCATAAGAAAACCCGCCAAATAGATCTTTGCTTTAAGCCTTTGAAGTTCCCCAGGAACTCCTTGGCCTGCCTTAACCCTCGCTTATCTCTCCAGAGCTTTTAGATCTTCTAGCCTCTTCTTGCAGTCCAGGATTTGGCGAGGATTCAATGTAGTAAAACTCCTCACTTCTAATTAGTAAATTACCAGAATACTAGCTCATCTCATAGAAATCGTCTCACAGTCTACCGCTAGGTGATAGGGAGTTTCTTCTTCCCCCCCGCAGTATCTGCAAGTTGGATTTTCCAATAAGCCGAGATTCCTAAGATGTTCCTTAAGGGTGTCATGTCCCGTAAAAAAACCGTCAGATCTTTGTTCTACATCTGTCGAAGTTCCCCAGGAGCTCCTTGGCCTGCGTTAACCTTCGTTCATCTTTTCAGAGCTTAAAATCTTCTAGATATATATGAAGCAGGTGTAAGCTTTTCCCCATTTACTTCCGTTTCAAGACGGCGGTCTCTGATTTTAAGAGTACTCAGTTTTGATCAAACTAATTGAAAGATTGTTTTGAAATTTGATACGAAGGTAACTTGTACAATGTACGTCTAAGACCTTTTCACATTTACTTCCATTTAAAAATGGCCGCCTCTGGATTGCAACATAGAGTGTTCGCGGTTTTAGCCATATCCGTTAACCGATTGTTTTGAAATTTGGTAGGAAAATATCTTGTACAAATCCCAAATGGTGTAGGTGTAACGTTTTTTCTATTTACTTCCGTTTCAAGATGGCGGCCTCTGATTTAACGATGACGAGTTTTGAAACTGATATGAACGTGTCTTCTACAAAGCCTGAAATACGTACGTGTAAGATTGCTTCCTATTTACTTCCGTTGTAAGACGGAGGGCTCTGATTTAACGTTGAGACTGTAGTCACGAAAAATACTACAGTGATATTTCCTGTAGTATTGCCTGAACGGTTAGTTTTGACCGCTTTGTGAATAAAGAGCATAAAATTTCCAATAAAGTTGGTCCAGTATCATTTTTCGTAAATATTACGTTTACCGGTTAAATTGGCGGAAAAGTTACGATCGCTGTGTAGATCGTTCTGTATATTAATTAAGAATATACTATAAGATCTACTGTTCTTTATAATATTAGTTGTTATATATTTTCCGTTATAACGCTCACAGCTACCGTGAACAAACAATCACTGGCTCCCCACTGGCATACCAGCACTGTCCTTGCTTACTTACCCATAACAAAAATCTAATTAAAGTTTTACGTATAAAGTAGCTAGCCTAGAAACCTTTGTTGACAATAAACTTAATTGCGCCGGACTTAATATGGTCAAAACATTAAACCGGCCGCAGTAAAACCGTGTATTTTATCTGCCTTCATAACTGAACCGACGTAATCAACGGAAAACAATATTTTTATAATTTACATCCGGGCGGCGCTTTTCGGCCGAACACCTCTATTAAACAAACCCCGCGCGCACGACAGTATTTTGTAAAGTGTCGACAATTTTAGAGAGGATCCCGGGATATTTATGGGGGTCCTTCAGCGGGGGGACACAGCGGGAGACGGCATGCGTGTCGGCGAATAGGTTGGGTACTGCGCGGTCATTGTGGTCGAACATGTGTTGGATTCGTTTCAAATACTTTGCCACAGGGTGTTCGAGAAATCTCGGAACACCTTAAAAAGTTAGACTGTGTGAGAAACTGCTTCTTGAAACTTACATTTATGAAGGGGCAGAGTAGGCAATATAACTACATCAAAAGTAGTTATAATAAACACTACAGGATGAACGATTCAAGAATAGCGAAAAGGATACTCAAGTACCTATGGGATAAAAAGTCAACAACTAGTTGGATTCAAGAGGTAAGGAAGGATTCAGAAAGAATAATATAAAAGAAGAAGAAACGCTGAACAGAGAGAGTTTTAGAAAGAGGATATTTAGTGTGGACGGATTCCAAGGAAGATTGCGGAAGAAACCAGGTGTGAAGTGGTCCGAAGACAGAAAGAAGCTGCATAGTGAAAGGATGAGGGAGTATTGGAGGGAACGGAAGAGAAAACAGTTAAGTGTGAAGAATTGAAATTATCACGTGGTCCCTAGCAGGCCTCATCGAAAGAAGAAGAAGAAGAAGAAACACTACACTACCTTCGCGAGGGTGTTGTCTTATTTGTGCCTTGCAGTGTATTATTTGCATTATTTACAGTAAGATTGCAATGTGTACGTATGACTTTTCTCATTCGTTTTCGTTTCAAGATGGTGGGTTTTGATTCATTTTGTTTTTGTTTTTATTGAAGCGTTAGCTTCTTATACCGCGTTGTGCACTTTGTATTTGTCACCATGGAGTGATTCGGTTTCTTCGAGTTGGCTAAGAAGCGTATGTAACGCGAGTAGGGGAAGTATTACACAGACCCCCTCCAGTTCCCAGCTCTTCTCCTTTCTTTCGTCTGCCGGTTCCGACTGAGTTAGTCGCGCGCGTTTGTATGTTTTGTGCCTGTATGTACATACAACGTGCATGCTTCACTCTATCTCTTTCTTCTCTTTCTCTCTCTCTCTCTCTCTCTCTCTCTCTCTCTCTCTCTCTCTCCAGTTTTCTTCTTCTAATGTTCTCGTTGCGAGCTGCTTTTGCTCGACATATAGAAAATATTCAATCTCAATTTTATATTTCATACTTCAGTTACCACAAACCTTTATTTCTACAACTCACTGTTCTGTTACCGATGTTGAAAATACCTAATGTATTCATACTAATATCATAATATATATTTTGTTTTGTCAGTTTTGTTAATAACATTTTAAAAAATTAAAAATTCTCTAATTTATTCAAAAAACTTGTCTATATTCTAGAGACGTTTTATATGTATAAAGAAGTTAACGCTTCTGCCGACAGTCCCAATGAGTGTTCCATTTTTATTTTTTTAAGGCGAAAAGCACATTGAGGCTATTATCGCATCCCTAAATGTAAGTGTGAGTGTAAAGTGTTAAAGTCGTAAGTGTAAGTGTGTATTAGACTCGGGTACCGCGAAGGACGTCTAAATACTCTCAATAGGTGCAGCTAGTCTGCACCCCCGTTTGATTCAACGTTGAGAGTGCAGTTGCTGGTTATTTCCGGTACTGGCTGAACTGCAAAACCTATCATTATTTGACCGTTTCAGGAGAAAGAGTATAAAATGTTCAATAAAATTGGTCCGTAAATGTAAGTGTGTATTAGACTCGGGTACCGCGAAGGACGTCTAAATACTCTCAATAGGTGCAGCTAGTCTGCACCCCCGTTTGATTCAACGTTGAGAGTGCAGTTGCTGGTTATTTCCGGTACTGGCTGAACTGCAAAACCTATCATTATTTTGACCGTTTCAGGAGAAAGAGTATAAAATGTTCAATAAAATTGGTCCGTAAATGTAAGTGTGTATTAGACTCGGGTACCGCGAAGGACGTCTAAATACTCTCAATAGGTGCAGCTAGTCTGCACCCCCGTTTGATTCAACGTTGAGAGTGTAGTTGCTGGTTATTTCCGGTACTGGCTGAACTGCAAAACCTATCATTATTTTGACCGTTTCAGGAGAAAGAGTATAAAATGTTCAATAAAATTGGTCCGTAAATGTAAGTGTGTGTTAGACTCGGATACCGCGAAGGACGTCTAAATACTCTCAATAGGAGCAACTAGTCTGCACCCCCGTTTGATTCAACGTTGAGAGTGCAATTGCTGGTTATTTCCGGTACTGGCTGAACTGCAAAACCTATCATTATTTTGACCGTTTCAGGAGAAAGAGTATAAAATGTTCAATAAAATTGGTCCGTAAATGTAAGTGTGTGTTAGACTCGGATACCGCGAAGGACGTCTAAATACTCTCAATAGGTGCAACTAGTCTGCACCCCCGTTTGATTCAACGTTGAGAGTGCAATTGCTGGTTATTTCCGGTACTGGCTGAACTGCAAAACCTATCATTATTTTGACCATTTCAGGAGAAAGAGTATAAAATGTTCAATAAAATTGGTCCGTAAATGTAAGTGTGTGTTAGACTCGGATACCGCGAAGGACGTCTAAATACTCTCAATAGGTGCAACTAGTCCGCACCCCCGTTTGATTCAACGTTGAGAGTGCAATTGCTGGTTATTTCCGGTACTGGCTGAACTGCAAAACCTATCATTATTTTGACCGTTTCAGGAGAAAGAGTATAAAATTTTCAGTAAAATTGGTCCGTAAGTGTAAGTGTGTGTTAGACTCAGGTACTGCGAAGGACGTCTAAATACTCTCAATAGGTGCAACTAGTCCGCATCCCCGTTTGATTCAACGTTGAGAGTACAGTTGCTGGTTATTCCGGTACTGGCTGAACTGCAAAACCTATCATTATTTTGACCGTTTCAGGAGAAAGAGTATAAAATTTTCAGTAAAATTGGTCCGTAAGTGTAAGTGTGTGTTAGACTCGGGTATCGCAAAGGACATCTAAATACTCTCAATAGGTGCAACTAGTCCGCATCCCCGTTTGATTCAACGTTGAGAGTACAGTTGCTGGTTATTCCGGTACTGGCTGAACTGCAAAACCTATCATTATGTTGACCGTTTCAGGAGAAAGAGTATAAAATTTTCAATAAAATTGGTCCGTAAGTGTAAGTGTGTGTTAGACTCGGGTATCGCAAAGGACATCTAAATACTCTCAATAGGTGCAGCTAGTCCGCACCCCCGTTTGATTCAACGTTGAGAGTGCAGTTGCTGGTTATTTCCGGTACTGGCTGAACTGCAAAACCTATCATTATTTTGACCGTTTCAAGAGAAAGAGTAAAAAATTTCCAATAAAGTTGGTCCAATAATATTTCCCGTAAATATTACGGTTACCGGTTAAATTGGCCGAAAAAGTTACGAGAGCTGCCGTGGAGCGCTCTATATGTTAAGAATATACTGAAGAGGTCTGCTGTTCTTTGTACTGCTAGTTAGCGTGTTCTGTATTGATATACTTCAGAATCATCCACCAAAAGAGTTCAGGCAAATATAAGTTTATCTGTGACTGCTGAAGTCTGATTTATTTGTAAGATTGAAGGTCTTTAATGACTACCTAAACTTACTGACAGTTCCCAACACGCTGATGTCTTGGTTTCCCGCTGTCGCCATCGCTTCCTTTACGCTTTTATTTTCATAAATATTTACCATCAATTCAGCTGTTTATAGTCTAACAGATCCTAAAAAGTAAACTAAACAAAAATATCTCTAGAAACATTTAGTTTGAAAAAAACCTATAGTTATTCAAATGCAAAGGGTTAAGACATTGGCTACTCATGTACGACACGTTTGTGACCTACCCTTCAACAGAAATGACCAGGCTAGCGCCAGACACCAAATGTTTTGTTTTGCAGCAAGACGGGACAAGCACAACCAATAAATCCACTCACGTACTAAGCCCCGGAAATCCCACAACTGGAGCTAATCCCGCCATACTGTTTCCTTTGGCCAAAAAGCTCACGATATATTACTGTTTTCCCGTGATCTGGGATCTGTGACAAGGCTCACCTGTTTGCCTCAGTCGCTGACCGAAGTCTTGCTTACACTTGAAAACATCCAATAAATACTAATGTTTATTTTACTTTCGTTTTGTAAAGAGAAAAGTAAAAGGTCTTGAATAAAGCTATGATCGTATCGTATCAGAAAATGGTGGGGAAAATGGCAGGTAATTTTTTGTTTAATTTTAATAAGAATTACCTTCAATTAATCTTTAAAATAGGATCACGGATATGTCCAAAGATCTTTGTTGGCAAATAATTATCAATCAAATCAAACGATGGTTTGAAAATAGCGGACGAAAAGAAAAAGAACATCAGGCGTGAGAAGAGCGGTCAAATTTAACGACAGATTTAATTTCAAAATAATAATTATTTTGACTTTTAAAGGAAGTTTAAAGGCTGCACTGAATTGAAAACTTCAGCAAGAGATAACTCCAGCTTCATCTCCAATATCGTAACCGAGGATGAGACATATCTGCTGTTTACGGTTATGACTCTGAAATTAAGCAGCAGTTGTCGCAGTGGAACACCATCTTCACCGCGGCCAAAAAGGTACGTCAAGTTCGCCGCAACGTGAAGTCAATATTAGTTTTTTTACAACAAAAGAATTTGCCCCTGCTGGTCAAACTGTCAACGGAAAGTTTTATTTTAAGTTTTGAAGCGGCTAAGCGAGAGTATTAGGGCGCGTTCAGAACTGGGTTCTCCATCACGACAATGCGCCTGCGCACAACTCGCTAGTCGGGATATTTTGGCTTACAGAAACGCGGTAGTGATTCCCCACCCACCGTATAAGCCTGACTTCGTCCAGTGCGATTTTTTCGTTCCCCAAAATGTTCTCGCAAAATTGAATTTGAAAGGCGTCGTTTTGACACATTGAGGAGATCCAGCCAGGATCGCAAAACGTGTTTCGAACACTTACACTTGCAGACATTCAAGGACGCATGGGAAAACGCGGGGATCGTTATGTCCATGTCCAAGTGGACACTTTTGAAGGAGACGGAGGAAATTAAGAGTTATGGTAAGCATTCCTATTTCCCAGAAACGTTTGGTAACACCTCGTGTACACTTTGCAACGATTTTCCGTTGGAAAATTAGCCAATGGAGATGCCATCACAGTATCATCTCCATTATAATCAAAAGTAATCGTGAAATTTGGATTAAAATATATAGGCTATATGTTAAAACTGATCGCACCATCGTAATTAGCGTCGAAATCTGCATAAACAAGCATTTTAATTTTAAAAAATCCCGTTTAAAATACTAAAGTGAATCATCAGAGTGATCAGAGTTTAAGGTTTCAATAATCGCACCAAAAGAATGTATAAATTCAGTTAACACCGACCTGTCTCCATTATACGGACAAAGCTTAAAACGTGACCGCCATTAATCAGCTGATGTTACCAGCTGACCAACGTTCCCGTAGCTTAGCAGGTGATACAGCACACGCCTAGTTATCCTACCATTGTGTTCTTTACAAGTGACCAGAGAGCAATCAGCGGGCAACCACGCTTCCACGAAACTCATCGAAAACATTTGTCACGTGTTTATTGTTCTGTACGTCTCGCGTCTTGGCCCACTCACTTTACAAACCTAATGCTGGATTTCTGACGTTTGGCGCCAGTAAAATAAAAACGCGTTTGTCCTTTTTTTTTTTTAACGTCCGACTATTGTGCACATTTGGGCTAATGCAGACGATGGGATGATTTATAGCGTATGAAAATGCCAAGCCCTGGCCGGGAATCGAACCCGGGTCCTCGGGATGAAAGCTCAGTACGCTAACAAGCTTGACGTGCCATTTTTGCTGAAGTTACGTTCCTTAATGATATAATGAGTTTTCGCTAATGATTTACAAACAAACAGTAAACTACCGAGCCTATTTATGCCTATGAAATTTCACTGTGAACATTCTACTTATTTACTAGCGCCCCGTCGCGGCTTTGCACCCGCAATTTTAAGGTTGGAAATCTATTTGTTGATAAGTTGCTAATTTATTTGTTTTCGTAGACAGGATCTTACAAATTAACGCTTTATCCGCTAACATTTAACCTTTATGGGGGGTCGATATTTCGACCACCCAAAGCACACAATGTACTATCTGGAGAAAAATATACCCAAATAGGCGGGGGGCGTCACGTAGGGAATTATAAAAAAAATGCTGGAGTACTTGTTTCATAATTTGTGTTTTGGAATATTTTTCTCAAATTATGAAGAAAATCCGATTTAAAATATTTTCCTCCAATGCAAACATTTATACCTCGTATTTCATTTTTGTTGTTTTAGGCGAAGAATTCGGAAAAATTGTTTTAACCCGTCCGTTCGGCATTCGGTGGTCTAGTTGATAGCGTACTGGGCTTTCATCCCGAGGACCCGGGTTTGATTCCCGGCTAGGGCTTGGCATTTTCTCATACGCTATAAATCATCCCATCGTCTGCATTAGCCCAAGTGTGCACAACAGTCGGACGTTAAAAAAAAAATAGGTTTATGTTTGTTTTTTACGCAATTTCGCCCAAACGCATTGACTATTTGTTTTAGAATTTGTAAAGGAAGTACCGTAAATAAAGCCCAAACGACTTATGTGTAAGATTTTTCCTCATTTACTTCCGTTTCAAGATGGCTGCTTCTGATTTACAATAAGGCGTATACGTGGTTTTGGCCAAACGCATTAACCGATTATTATGAAATTTGGTGTTTCACACAAAGCCCTTGAAAGAAGTAGTTTTTATAAAGCCCGAAAGACGTATGTAAAGATTTTTTTCGCATTCACTTCCGTTTCGAGACGGCGGGCTCTGATTCAACGTTGAGAGTGTAGTTGCTGGTTATTTCCTGTAATACTGGCTGAACGGCAAAACCCATCATAATTTTGACCGCTTTATGGAGAAAGAGCATAAAATTTCCAATAAAGTTGGTACAGTTACATTTTTCGTAAATATTACGGTTACCGGTTAAATTGGCGAAAAATGTTACGAACGCTGTCGTGGAGCGCTGTGTATATTAATTAAGAATACTGCGAGTTCTACTGTTACTTACTAGTGGTCCCTATAGGCTATTCTAAGAGTTTTGAAAACCAAACATTTTGAATATATTTAAATATATGCCTAACATAAGTTATAGAAAAATTATAACTGCATGTAAACTTGAAATTGGCCAAACTTCTCAGTGTCGGTGTGGGGTGAAGTCAGGTAGCACAGCGAATCCGCCCTGATTGCTGCAGAGCCGCTACCCACTCCCTGGGGGGCCGGGCCTCTAACAGTGCCGCAACTATCTCAAAACCAAACCCTTGTTCCTTTTAAACACAGCTTCTGCATTCCAATTAGGGCACAAGTCACGTAGCTCAACTCACTTCGCGATGTCAAAGTTACGCTAATATTTGTTGCGACTACAAAAACGACGGAGCCTATTTTGGACAATTAATTATTCATTCAAGTAACGTTAACTTTCAACAGGACGAAGTCTGTACATTTTAAACTTGTATTTTTGTCTGCTTACGTACTGTGTTCAAGTAAAAAAATTGATTTAATATAACCAATGATAATAGTTAATATAATTAATATAACTAATATTTAATATAACTATCGATAATAACTAATGATACCAATTAATGTAACTATCTATAATAATTAATATAACTAATGATAATAATTAATAAAACGTAACAATTTAAAATTATTTTAGTACGGAATAATTTTGTCAGTGAATTAGGGCCTAATCAGAGGTATATTACAAGATAATTAAGGAAAAACATGAAGCCTTGCATGTTAAAATAACGTCAAAGATATCATCATCTGTAAATCTACATAACATCAAGTTAAAATATCGTATAAATAAATATAACCTCTAAACGAAGTTAACTTCTAAATTAATTAATTTAACCTCTAAGTTAATGTAACACTTAAATAATCATAACCTCGAATATTGTATAACCGTTAAGTTAATATAAAACTTACATAATCACAATGTAGAATATAACATAATGTAATATAATATTAAATAATATAAACTCGGATATAACATGATCTCTCAGTTAATATAGAGAATGATTAAACAATCATAACCTCGGACATAACAAAA